>JAVHJN010000001.1:3000000-3600000 GCA_036971655.1 Arthrobotrys megalospora | reverse complement strand
AAGAGTCTCGCCCTCGACCCCCATCACCATCCTTGTTCTCGGCAACAAACTTTCCTTCCCTTCCTTAGTACCACGAATACTGCAAAAAAGGAAATATACTAACCCCACATCCCCTTTGCAGAGGAACAAGCAGATAGAACATATCAGTCTGTTCTCAAGAGTGAAATCTTCCCAACTATCCCCCAGGCTCCAGATAGCCGTGAAATCACAAACTACACGGAGAGGTCCATTGTTGCCACTCCTCCTTCTATCCATCAGAGTACACGTGCTGTTGACTTTGATATCCCCCAAACTCCTCGCTCTTCAAACATCCTTTCCTATGGATCACCAGTCTCGAACAGGTCTACTGGCAGACGCCACATGGACCCTCGAGCTGATATCTACTCCCTCTCTCCCATTCGCTATGACTCCCAGAGAATGCTTCTCTCCCCTCGCAGACAAGTCCGTACGGTCTCCAAGGTCCCTTACAAGGTCCTCGATGCCCCAGACTTGGCTGACGATTTCTACCTGAATCTTGTTGATTGGGGTAGCACCAATATCCTCGGTGTTGGGCTGGGAAGCTCCGTCTACATGTGGAACTCGGTTTCTGGTCGTGTTACCAAACTCTGTGATCTTGGTGAAGACCTTGTCACCAGTGTCTCGTGGATCCAGCGTGTAAGTGTCACCTTTTTGTTGCCGTCGTTGCATAATCTGATACTGACGGACGTCTGCAGGGGTCGCACGTTGCCATTGGCACCAATAAGGGCTTCGTTCAGATTTGGGATGCCGAACGTTGCCGCAGGCTTAGGACCATGACCGGTCACACCATGCGTGTTGGTAAGATTTACCATCCCTCTCATCATCGTAAACCTTTTATACTAATATTAAAACAGGTGCATTGGCGTGGAACGAGCACATTCTCACTTCTGGCTCGCGAGATCGAACCATCTATCACCGTGATGTCCGTACTCCGGATCAATTCATGGCGCGACTCGTTGGTCACAAGCAAGAGGTCTGCGGTCTTAAGTGGAACCCAGACGACAACCAGCTCGCCTCAGGTGGTAATGACAATCGTCTTTACGTCTGGGACAAAACCAACACCTCCCCACTGTACAAATTTAATGAACATACGGCTGCGGTTAAAGCGATCGCTTGGTCTCCCCACGCCCGTGGAACCCTCGCTTCCGGTGGTGGTACTGCTGATCGCCGAATCAAGTTCTGGGACACGCTCCGTGGAGTTGCCACAAATGAGATCGATACTGGCTCTCAGGTCTGTAACCTTGCTTGGTCCAAGAACTCGAACGAGATCGTTTCCACCCACGGTTACAGCCAAAACCAGATCGTCGTTTGGAAGTACCCTAGCATGCAACAGGTCGTCTCCCTCACTGGTCACACTTACAGGGTCTTGTATCTCGCTATGAGTCCGGATGGTCAAGTCATCGTCACTGGTGCCGGTGATGAGACCCTTCGGTTCTGGAATTGCTTTACCAAGGACAAAACAAAGACTCGTACCCTGAGTCTTCTTGACGGGATGGATCAAATCCGTTAAACCGTTCCTTCGAAGCCTTTCCGACATTACCCTTATGACGACCTTTTAATGAACATACGAAATCACGACTGGCATCCAAAAAAACCTCCCAACGCTAGCGGTACAGAAACTTTATAACGACAGGACCTCACCGTCTTTCTTCCCCTCTTGTTTATCCTTCATAGTTCATTTTCTTTTTAACGACAAACACAATTAACGACCATTAACGACCAGAAATCCTTTTCTCGCCTCTGTTTTACTATAATTCGCTTTTTTACTTCTCTCGTCCACACCTCTCGGAGTTCGTATCTGCTGTTTTTCTGTTCTCTGTCTAATATCGGGTCTCCTTGTTAACGACACGGCGTTATTCGGCGAAACTAAAAACTTCCTCTTTGTTTTCGACCTTTGCTCTTTTTTTTTTTTTCATCTGCAGCATTTTAAGCATTCAACGGTGGAGGGCATTTGCAACTGGCTTCTTCTTTCTTCGGTTCTATATTCGTGGGTTCTCGCCTGTGTGGCGAGACATTATCAGCGTTTTTTCATATTCCCGAATCCCCCCGCCACCCTCATATCCTTATGTCGGATTTTCTCTACTCCTGTCATCATCCGTCTACTCCCCTTTTTTCTAAGCGTATCCCCTTTTGACAACGTTCTACAAGTTTCCCCGAGAATGCGTGTCAAAGGTTATGCTTTTGAAAAAAAAAAGTTATTCTATATACAATCCACCCCCTGTGATTCCGACAAGTCCTAAAAAACCCTAACCTCCCCGTTGTAACTTTCAATCCTTTTTTCTTCTCTCTTCACCTGTACTCTAGTTTTAATATCCGCTTTCTGTTCTTCTTCTTCTTGATACTGTTTTTTATTTACTTTTTTTTTTTTTTTAAAAAGGGATGGAAATGGAGGGTGTATACAGGATGGAAACAGATATGGAATGGGGAATGGCGGTTTTTATATACGCACACACACTCTCTAAGCTTTTTTAAGCTTCAAGGGGTGGGATTTTATGATGGGGATTTGAAGTGGAGAAAGGGGGTGGGGGGGTAATAGGGAAAATAAAAATATGAATTGATAAACCTTTTTTACAAATACTTTTGATTCTGTAAAACGTAAATGTGCCTTTGTAGTTGATACCGATGTTTATGAGGAGTACATGTGGTTACGTATATATAGCCTCCGAGTGTAGCGTGGAATCTAGTAGCTAGCCCTCGAGGTTGGGAGATCTAGACGGGAATATATAATGCTGATGTAAAATATAATACTGGTAGCGTGTATGTACATGTACATATCCTACCCGGTTATTCTAACGGGGAGAACTGGTACTCATGATCTCGGTATACAAGATACCAAAATGCGGTGAGCTTTACACTTACAAAAGAAAGTTGGACGAAAGATCCATTGGATATATAAGGAACACTAGGTTGAGGTGTTAAAATGGGACTTTAGGTATATCTTTCAGTGTATCTTATACCTCTTCCCGTTCTCTCAAGGTTTTTCGGGGTTTAAGCCACACGTCTAGGGAGTACTACCCCATACGTATACATGTATATAGCCCAGGGGTTACCCGGGTCTTGTCTCGTAAATCGGAAGCTCCAACTTACGCCCGGGTCTGCTCCCCATAGTAGCTACTCCGTGAACTTTTGTAATTGGCACCTTGGGGGGATAATTGAATGCTCCTCGGTACCTCATCCATGTTACATATTAGCTACGTTCGATTCCACGTATGGTATGAGCACTACATCGGCGTCTTTCTGTATAAAACAGAGGCTAATAAGGTACATTTTGCATAAAGTACTTATTATGTGTCAAAGACCTCTTACACGTGCCGCTTCTTCCGTTCTGGAAGTACATAGAAAAAGCCTATGGGGGATGTCGGGAACCTTATAATGAGTGCATCATGTATATGCCATGCGCAGTCTAGCTTATTTATTAAACTATTAGCAAATTATCCGGTGATCGAGAAGGATGGGTTGCAGGATATAAAAAAGCGGCTGAAAAAAAAAAACTCTGGTTCTAGAAGTCTGGATGCTTTTTGATGGTTAGTATTTCCCTCATTTTTTTTTTCATGCCGTTGTGGAACCATGTTTCCTGTCAGTTACTTTTGGTCTATGTAACTTGAGAGTGTCGTGTGAGGTGTTTTGGTTGGATAAGCTTCAATCTTGAGTTAGGTGGCTGCGGGGGCTGTTACCTACGATTACCAGATGCTGTTTCTGTAAAGGCGTCTTATCTGGGAGTACAAATATCAGTAATCCAGAAATGTACTGTAGGGCGGTTTGGCGTGTGAGAAAGTTTATATCTTGCTCGGGTAGTCGAGAAGGTATCTTGGTTGTTCTGGTCGTTTCTTGGGCGGTACTCTTGGTGTATATGTTGAGCAGCTGGTTGTTACCTTCATGTACTTTTTATGATAAGATACCACCCCGAAATCGATTAGTTTAGCCCTTTTCCTTTCTTCAAACACCATCCCGTTTCGCCCATCGCGCCCGTTTCGTGCGGCAAATCTCGCGATCCGGCGTTTCGTGAGGTGTCGCATGACACCGTCTGACGTCTGCATAAGCATTTTTTTCCTCCCTTCAGGCGAAATCGAATCGAAATCCCCCACTCCCCCACATTTTGAATTCCCCTGACAATCACCACCCTTTTGAAGCCTTCCTTAACCAACTGCCACATCCGGGATGACCACCCAGAGCCCGTAGCCCCCGACGAGGTTTTGGGAGGTGGTTCCCGTGGGCTGAAATGGGAGGCCTGATACCGGTTTGAATATGTGTAACCATCCAGATACATCCTGAGGGGACCGGCCCATTCTGCACTACCCGCGTAGAAAATCTGGGGCCGTTCCGTCGCACAACCGAGGGTTTAAAAAAATGGGCACACGACACACCACCCCCCGCGGAGAGACAGCTTTTCCTTCTCGCTTGCATTGCAGCCAGACCCCTAGTTAGCTCTTTTGAAAAAGAAAGTAATGAGCGAATAGATATTCCTTCCGAGGTTCCCCGTATTTTTCCTAACGATAGGGAAATGCCAATCAATGCATGTGTCTTTCTTTCTTTTCGTTTCTTTTTTTTAACGCTTCTTTTGACGTTCATTCCCTAGAACCAGCCTTGTCGAAACGGTTAATTTGGATGTGGGTGTGTCGCACAAGGAAAAAGGCTAAGACTTGACATTGGAGACAAGCTATTCGTTAAAAAAAATATATGCAGGTGATAATGGCGAGAGGACAGGTTGTTCATTTTCGGCTGAATATTTGACTTTTTTTGAACGGGGTGATGTTCTTACGTGATTGTGGAGAGGGATGTTGTTTGGTGGTGGTAGCTGTTGTATGCACCTCTGGTATGGCGGCGGGTCTGGTATAAGGCACATACTCCCAATTTGTTGGATTTTGGAGGAATTAAAGTGTTGCGAGACCGATCGAGATATGGTTAATTGTGTGTGAAATGCATGATTTGTTTAATGATCAGTCGTTATCAGGCAGTGGAAATCGAAAGACCATGAGAATAGCTGAATAGTTTAAAGGCATCGACAAGACATAACGGTGAACCGGATTATATTACGAGCACTGACTTTCCGAAGTCACAGAGTCAAGGCCAAGGGGTTAAATCTTGCACGGTGGAGTGACTAATGCGATAGAAATATTCGGAATGGTATCCGAGATTCTGGTGACTTGATCGTCAAGGATGATATTTTTGATGGTCGTTATCAACTTTTTGTCGGAGCGTTAATGGGTATGAAGAATGACCAGTGTCTAAGACTAATATCGTTGTAGAAGGAAGTTCTGTTGTCGCGACAGGTCCGGAGGCACTACACATTCGAGGGAGAGAAGGTCGAAGTCGGAGATGTGAGAGTAATATTGTCGGTTATCTTGTAACAGTATCTTCCGTCTGTATGGAGGTTGGCTTTGGAGTCCATCGAAGTTGGGTTTCATAGCAGTTTCGAGAGTTGGATAAGGGGTAATCGTCGATCAGGTCGTGGTACGGTAGCAGATGAAGGCAGAGACGATATTAGGATTCGAAGCGTAATCATGATCCTAAGTCCAATTCGACGATCGAGAGCGTAGAGTCATGTACGTCGATAGCGAGACAGATCCAAGAACCCCTCATTGAACAGCGTCGGAAAATCCTTTCGATCGATCAGGGGGGGCCAAAGTGTCGACGACGACGGCGACGCTGCAACCTCGGTGGCGAATAGACCCAAGACGGATGAACCAGACTCCGAAGGAAAGAATGATATCAGCTGGGATGAAAATTTTCTTGCGAATGAAAATTATGTCTGCCTAATTTTCTGGAAGGTATCATGCATCCCAAATGGCTGGCTGTCGGCCGATGTTTAAGAAAAGAATTAGGAACGAAAAAAGATGTCGAGGCTGAGTCCATCCCCGAGCGAAAAGGACCTTTCCGGGCATCCGAGTGAATTCTCCGTTCCCTTCCTCGTTCAGGCTTCCTTCCCGGTTGCTTCTCTTTTTTCACCAATGTCGGAAATTGAGTCCTGGGGGGGCTATGGGGGAAAACTTTTTTCAATGGGAGAGTCAGATTATGTATGTACGTCGGTTTTGAAAAAAAATCGTTAGGTAGTAGTCGTTTAATTATATTATACGCAAATATGCAAGACCAGATGAGAAGGAGAAAAAAAGGGCATAAAGACGTTTTGAAAAAGAATTGTGATCAATTGCATTTAGTTGCTTAGAAGGAAAAACCCAGCTAGGCCAAGTTTTGTATCATAACGAAAAGTGCCGGTTGAAAAGGCACCTACTCTCCCGCACGTGGTAATTGAGGCATCATGATAGGCCAGCGGCATCAACGGCAAACCCCAAATAAATATACAGACCAGAACAAATGCGATATGGAACTTCTGGGGAAAAACACGCAAGTCGGAACCGACGGTAAATATCATTCTTGGAAAAAGAACGCCTCGTTCTCGTTGGTTTACGTATCATATATCTCACACACGGACAAAAAAGTGGAGCCCTCATGGGCCAAGACTCGTAGATGATTTGATATTGATATTTCGTTCGTTTCAATCGTGTAAATGAAAAACAATCGATCCGCCATTATAACATGAGACTGTGAAATATCATAAGGCTACTCGGGTCCCCGCTCCAGCCCCCAGATCCACATTAACGACCCGTCTCGAAACCAAAGAGAGAAAAAAAGGTACTTCCGGCTCGCCAGAAGATCGTGGAGAAGCTGAATGATCATATATACAGGTATTAATAGCCCTACTAAGAAGGCTAAATGTCAAAAAAGAGCCCAAAGGTTAAGTTCGAGCCCACGATATAAGGAAAAAGCCGAAAACACAAAAAATACCCAAGAGTCGAACGAAACCAAGTACTATACAAAAGCTTTTAGTCGTTCCTGCCAAAAAGAATCAAATCCAATTTTCGATCCAATACTATTACCGAAAAGATATGAAACGAGAACAAACCAACAAGCATCTTGGGATATCATCTGTATGTGTATATGCGCAAGTCAAAAAGAATAAAAATAATCAAAGGCTGTCATGAATTATTGCGTCGGCATGGAATGCAAAACAAAAAAAAAAGGGGTATGCATCAAGGAGAAAACGTAGGAGGAAATGAAAGTAAGTTCTGCTACTATCCTTTCTTGTCGAGGTGCTTGAAGTATCTCATGCATCTGTCAAGGACATATCAGTCTTGTCTTCAGCTGCGCCCTGGTCAACCGAGGTATTGGGATGATCGAGTGGAATTCCTTTTTCGATCTTCAGAGCCGCTAATTCAGCCTCAACCTGTGCGAGCTTAGATGTGGTCTCGTCCAAGGTAGTCCTTAGTTCTTTGATATATTCGATAGCAAGTTCAACGGTACTGGCTTTGCTTCCCGGCTGGGCGTTACCCGCAGCGTCGTTACTTTTCTCTGGGGTTTTCCGGGGTAGAAGAGACGCAATCTCAGCCAGGGCGTTATTGATCCGATTTCGCCTGCCTTGTTCGGCAATCTTATGCGAAGTACGTTTATGGGTGAGGTTGGTGGCAAGATGTTCTGGATACGACAAGCCCAGCTGACTATGGTTCCCAGAAACAATGTGCTCATAATTTGATTTGGAGGCAAGGATGAGGGCAGATTGGGATGCGGATAGGCCTAAACAGACAGCGGAAATCGTTAGCGGATGATCATGGGGAAGACGAAAATTTTTATTCCCCTGCATCGAGTGGGGGGGCCTATTCGTATATGCATGTCTCGGTGTCGTGTGGGTAGGTAGACAAATTTGGGGGGGCAATCGAAAGCTTACCTTCAGGGAGTAGGGGCTTGATACTGGGAGAGATCCGTGGCTGCAACGCTGGGCTTGCGCTTATCGAACCACGCTTCGAATGTCCCTTTGGATCTTTTCGGGCCTTGAGGCTTCCGGACGGTGGACGACTATCAGAACCGGCCGGTTTCGGCTCTATCATTGGGGATGAGCTAGGTGTAACATTTGCAGACGACCTCTGAATAGCTGACAGCCGTGGGGTCATCTGTTCGTCCAAAGGACTTGCTGCCCCCAGAAGAGGGCCTGTTTTCCGGAATACTCGGTATGAGTGTCGCCTGAAGTAGCTCCTGTGATCCTTTTGGAGCAATACCCTTTGGCATGTTCATCAAGGATGCGGGAGTTGCCGGTTTTCCTTTGGACTTCGGGGTCGGCAAGGTTTCCTGGTTTACGGATGCAGCGGGTGGTCCAGGTTGCACTGGACTTGGTAGATTTGCCTCATGATTTAGCTGGGGAGGGAGCATAGGTGATCTTGCATGGCTGGAACCAGGAGCAGGCGGAGGCGGCATCAAGCTTTCAGATAGTGGTTCTGGAGATATCGAATCCGCCGACGAACTATCTCTACTCGATGGGATATGGGCTTCTATCGGGATCTTTAGACCACCTTTCCGTGAGGCCGGAGTCCTCGGCGATTGCGATGTAATCTCTGCCATAGCAGCATCTGTCAACTCAAGTGACGGCACTGCCGGTGCAGGTTTCCGTCGTCCTGGCTGTGGTTTCATACTTGGAGACTGGCGAACCACCCGAGCTGGTGCTCGCCCCGTAACAGACTTTCTCCTCACAGCCTTCTTTGGATTCAGATTACTAGGTTCCGCCGGTTCCACAGGCGATTTCGGCAGCTTTCTTTGCATATAACCCAAAGCCTGAGCGTCAAGAGCAGGCGACGTTAACGGGCTGAAGTAGGCACCGGATACACTATATTCAGGCACTCTAAAGGATGTATCTAGCGGGGTGACTGCAGGCGAGACCAGAGGCGTAAAAACCATCTACGGCAAGGATATGAAATTCGACATCAGCAATCACGGTATTTTTGGCATAAAACTACGATGGGAATGAATATCAGAGGCACTCACAGGATCGGCACCCATGTTCTGATACATGTTCCCTTGCTCCAGGAAGTTGGTCATACTATGTGCACCAGCGTGAAGCTCCATGCTCGAAGGCGTCGGAGGTATTATAGCCCTACCGTATAGGCTTTGTTGCGAGTGCGGGTGTTCGAATACCGTGGCCAGGCCCAGGTTCTGGCCCGCTAGCTGCTGCCGTTGGACCTGAAGATGTGGGGTGTGTTGCGAAGGCTGAGTAGTCGCTGTGAAGTTCCGCTGCATATTCGAGAAATCCTCCATCGTGATATCATTTCCAGCACCACCCTGTTGGCCCTGCTGCTGCTGGGACTGAGGCTGCTGTGCTTGCTGTTGCTGCTGGGCACCGTCGATATCCATCCCAAACTGGCCGAAATTTATGCCAAAGTCCCCCAAGTCGAGAAAATCCGCAAACTCCTCATCTCCGTCGGGCATTCCATTGGGCCACAAGGCCGGGTTGACGTTGCTGCTCATGGCGAAGGCTTGCTGGCCGACTAAAGGAGTCAGCCTGCCAATCTCGGAACTAGTGATGTCTATCGGTAGGTTTTGAGAATTCGGTCTCCTCCCGTGGGTTGTTGAATGTAGAATCATCAAAGCAAACGCCGAGTCGAACGAAATCTTGATTTTCTTGGTAGGCTGAGGGCTTGAGGGCGGCTGGTGTCTTAGATTTAGTAGCTTTGTCGTCGCCGGCTAAAAAAAAACTTAGTTGGAGGAGAGAAGGTTAAATTGACAGTTGGAAAGGATATGGCTGGTTAACGGTCTCCGAAACGGGGCGAAACGACGCTATTCAGTGGTATTGCGATGGCAAGGACCAGAAACTCCGAGGCTGAGATGAATAAAAAAGGGGAGTAGACGTCGAAGGTCGAGGTTTGAAGCCTGTAGACGGAGCTGAGGTATATAATATTAGGTAAGTAGCAGTGATATGACGGTGGTGGTATGATGTCGTCTAAGGTTAGCAGCTTGCTGGCGATAACGGACTCGACATTCCTCGGTCTTTAGCGATAGGTAAATGCTGGGTGTCTGAGTTCTGTGCTTGAAATCTTGCAGCTGGCTGGCCGGACCGCAACCATCCAATACAGCCTGTAATTTTTGGCCCCGTGTAGGGAATGAAGGGATGCTAGGAAGAGGGCTCTCAGGCTCTTAGGCTCCTTTGAGATGTGAATTCGTGGTAGTTCCTGAAGTATAAGTACGTTTGTTGTACGTAAGTCGGGTGGGAGTATGAACGTCGAGGCAAGTCAACAGCCTGTCGTCGAGTGTCCAATAAGAAAAAGTCTGATAATGATCCAGTCTAAAACCAAAGCAGCATGGTCGACAGAGAGCAAGAACAAGAAGAAGGGATCGCGAGTCCGACGGTGAAGGGGTTCCTGCTGGATATATGCATGTGGTTATAAAAATGAGCGGGAGGAGATTGAATAAGGCAGGCAACTGAAAATAAAAAAAATGAAAAATGAAAAAAACTATTCTGGCGCTGAAACGTCTGGAACGAAATACCTACACCCAGCTCAGGATATTCTTATTATTGAGATGGATGACTGGCTCCTGGCTGCTGTCCGGTGCAGCTGTGCTTTTTCCTCGACAGGGTCGTCCCCGGGGCGCGGCCTGACCAGAGATTCGATTCTCAGAAAGCTTTTTTTTTATTCGTGTCCTTCTCCAGTTCCACAGTTAGGTCTTATTGCCGGTCTTTCTTGTCGGGAGAAATTTGTCGAATCGGAAAAAGGATGTCTTGAGCGGGGGCAGCGTCCTTATTCGGGAGGCGAGCACAAAAATTATAGCGTACAAGCATCGATGTACCCCCAAATTCCTGTTTCCATTGCGTTAGAGTTTCTTATGGCTTTGATGGAGGTGGTATGGGATGGGTATTCTCAAATCCAAACCTTGAACCTGCATGTCACTAGCGGCCGTGGTCACTCTTCATGAACCGAGAAAGGAATCCTTAGTGTGAGCACTAGATCCTGAGGCATGGGGGGACGAAGACTCCCGCGTTTCGCCGAACCTTCTTCAACCAGTTTAGTGGTTACGGTTCATTTCTTGCTTACAGCCCAGCAATCACAGGCTTCCTAATGCATCTTTCTTCGTTTCCCAGATTTGGGCGAGATCCAGATCCGGGTAGTCGATGCTTCACCGGCTTGGCTTCTCACGATTCATGACGTTTTTCGCGTCTGGAGCTATACCGATGCATCAACACTCGGATGATCCGTGAAGGGGGCCTGGGAGGGGCTCAGCCAATAGATCAGGCGTCGACAAGGTTGATGGAGGGCTGCTTGACTCGAATGCATGCCAGACGATACACGGTACGTACGTACATACATATGTCTGCATACTGGCGTCTGATGGTGTCCGGTGTAACGAGGAGCCCGTTCGCAAAATTTCAAGGGCTTGCTCGGACGGTCACGGGTACGGGTCTCATTACGGACGTTTGCTCCATTACGGCGTGCTAATGCCACTTTCTCGACCTGATATCATGATATACCATCTACCGGCGACGAGTCTCCACGGCGGCTGCAAGACGGCCCCAGCAGGCTGATAACTTTAAACAGGCATCAACGACGTTGCAATGGCCTTTCCTTGGCCCGTGGTTAGTGCGAATCTAAATCACTCTCGATGTTTGGCGTCACTTTTATAAGAATTATAAATCGATGTCTATTTTAAATTTCCCTTGAAAGACTCTACTAATCGATTGCATTTACAGCGGTTAACCGGTGTCATATCGATACCCGCGGAGTGCATAAGACAATGATACTCTATATGGAAGAAAACCTAACTAATTAGTCATGGAAATTCAATGGAATTATTCCGAAGGTAGTTCGAGTATAAAGTTCGACCAGCTCCCCATCACTGACAGCTTGCTAGCCTGCTACTAGTCAAGACATATCCCGTTCCTGGAACCATTGTTCAGCTGGCACGAACCATGTGGCCCTGGGCCCGGGACCCTGAAGGGCTAGAAGCTCCGGTTCTGGAGTGTTAAGTGGCTGGTGCGGCAAATTTTTCCTATATAAGCCTCATCGGTGCATCTACCCAAAATATGCTATGTGGAGACACTGCCACACCAACGTTTCAAGACTCTCGGCCAAAAAATGATAGTAGGATGAAGCAATCTCGTCTCGACATTACAACTGATTGACTGAAAATTTTTTTCTACCGCTAGAAGGCAGCCTTACGCATTTGATTATCTGTCGGAGCTGGTACGTGGATACTCGATACTCGTAAAATTGGATGCCTACAGTAGTGCAGATGACCCCATTGTTGCAGTCAAATTCGCACTGCTGAGACTTTACTATTCACTCCTTATCCTCGTTTCGTTTGCCTTTTCGCACTCGTATTTAAAATTTTCTCTTGGGATATGATACCGACAAGAGGGGTATTGAAAACCGGTGCCTGAGAGGGACACGTACATGGTTCTAACGTGCATACATGTAAGCGCAATCGGTATCCAATGGATTTCTACCGAGCCTTTTCTTTTCTTTTCGGTTCTTCGTTATCAACTCCACGATATGGTATGTATGGGGTATATGTAAGCAAGTTTTTTGGGGGTCCAGTCTAGCGTTTTGGGGTTTCCCCAGACATCCGAGCTGTCGTGCTTGATGATGGGACTGTCCTCATCTATCTAACTCCTTGTCACTGAACGAGTCAGATGACTCAATTGATTAAGATATCATCGTGGGTCCTACGTACTTGGATAACATGCACATGCACCTTGCAGCTGGCAGCCTTCGATTATCAGAAGCAAAGTTTGGAGGAATGTCGGGTCTACCTTCTCCAAATCGTGAGGAAGACCCAATGACTGGGAACCTGTCAATTGGGATTCACACCATCATTTTCGCCTACGACCTCGGATCCATCCCCAAGATAACCCTCATGCAGGTACCCTCGACAGAAGCCTGATAAGAGTGTTGAACAGTGTGGGGTTAGCGAATTGGAAGACTGCATCTGCAATGTGACAGCGAATTATGTGATCCTTATCAGTTTGGAGGTAGTAAAAAAACAATATCAGAGTTGAGAATTCTAGGTTTACCATGGCCATCATGTCGCCAAAGGTCTAAGCCACCATAATTGTGCATATTGAAAAGTTGCTGCCTTCGACTCTGCGGTTCTTAAGTGCAAGCCAACGCTCCCAAAACCGTTTAGCGTAAACGGTGAGGTCAGATGCTCTGTATTCCAGCCGATGGAAAGAAGAACCGATAATCCATATAGGCTATTAGTTTCGTGATTTTGCATCGACGAGAGTTTTCCGATCTCAGCTTTCAGATTAATCTATCTCTGACATGTTACATGCTGTGTCTCTTCTGTGTTGCACCAACGTCGGGACGAACCGGCTGCCGTCTTGCGAGCTTGTTGGCCCTTTTGTACTCCTCCATCTCTCCTTTTCGGCTGGCAATGCATCCGCACGAATACGGTATATGCCGGTAGATATGTAATTGGCGGGCCGTGGTACTTTGAGGGTACTTTGCTCTCATACGCCGATACTTGAACCCTTCGCTTGAGCACTAACATCTCTGAGTAAGCTTGTGTACTTACATACTTACTTAGTACTTACTTACTTACTTACTTACTTAGTGATTTCGGTAGTTACCTTGGAATTTGGCGTGTACGTGTGAAACGCCCGCTCTCTTCAGCTGACCCTTGAAGGCGTTAGCCTGTCGTCGCATCTCGTCGCATCTCGATTCAAGTGCGATACATACATTACACCAAATCTCGATTAAAGGTCGGACGAACGGGCTGGACCTGGTAACTACCGATATCCGATCTTCGAGGCCTCAACCTTCAAGGGGCTGCTGAAGGGATTGGGTCTTTCGGGAACTGGGCTCGACCAAGGCATTGGGTCACTCGATTGTGGGATACCAGGCCGGGATCCCGTGACCAGCACCTTCATTTCAGCGACCGAAACGGTTTCTTTTTGATGGTGTGGAGAGATTGGTACTGGAGCAATCCCACGACTCCCATTCGGGCATTCGATCTACTTACACTCTCGTCTTGGATGGTCGGATATGGTTGGACAGCACTGTGAACTGCTGCAGGCTGCATGTCGGTTCCTTCCGTCACTTGTCGTCTGGTTTCCACGTGGGGTTGGCCCTTGCTGTTCCCCCTTTGGACGGGGAGGGACGTCAAAATCACCAAACTCAGGCGTATGAGATTCTCAGTTCTATGCCTCGCCTTATCTTTCTTAAACGGTGCTCTTATTATCAGATTCTGGGGAAATATCGTCACCGAGGACCTCCTATTTTAGGTATTTTTGATGAAGGTTTGACGGCGGCTGCGACGGAAATGGCTTGAAGCAGTGTTACAGATGCAGCAATCAAAGCTCCTGGCCTTGTCGCGGCCCACATGCCGTTGTGAGCTTCCAACAAGCAACAGCGAGCAGGCATTACGAATTAACGCTACTCTGATATGATAGTCGACTGTTTCTTCAGGATCCATTCAATCTTACACCACCGCGCAGAAAATTGGACTCGAAAATCACTGCTCTTCTAGTGCTTTCGAACCCACTTGAAGAGGTGCTCCTCCGTCAAATCTCTACCCTTTTAAACGAGTTTTCGCCCGCCTTTGCGGCCCTTTAACCTGACAAAACAGTCAATCTCGAGGGTGCTCAGGCCGCCGAAGAAGGTTGCCATCCTTGCTGACCAGTTTTTCGATGGAGGTGTGGGCTTGACAAGCACCATGTCGAGAGAGCGACTTACCGCCATCTCCCTGCTCTCCATGCTCCAATCCTTTCCCTTCGAAGTTGTCTTTTAACCTTTTTCATCATGCAGGTAATAAATGCCACGTTCCAGACGGTAAATTTGGCTCTGCAAACCGAGCTCGCATGTGAGCCATGTGGTGTGGCCCAAAACGCCCCTCTTGCTGTTTCATCATCATGGTTAGCCCCGGTTTGCGCTTTTCCTCTGAGGCCAATGTACAGAAGTTTGTCCTCCTGCGACTCAGCCTAGTCGATTCGGAAATCAGCATTTTGGTTTTTTGGTGTGTCCCACCCCTAATCATCCGGCCGGGCTTGCTGCCATGCGAACTAAGGTTTATATTTGTCTTGGGGTCCCAGCCCAGGTTCCTGACCTTTTAAAACCTCTTCACCTTCCTTCCCATTCCATCTTGGATACCTTTTCTTGGTGTAATAGTTACTACCTACTCCGTTCATCCGACTATACGTATACCGCTGCGAATTGCGCGATTCTATCCGTCGAATCCGTACAGACTGTAATAGCCTAATACAACCGATTGTTTGACACGATCTTTCAACTTACCCAAATCCCGAAAATGACCACCTCCCTAGATTCCGATCGTCCAATTCTCGCTGTAAGGATTTCTCGCCCTCCCCCCCCTTTTGTTATCCGTACGATATCACACGATCCTACGAACTATAATCTTCGTCATACCCGTTTGCGCCAGTCTTTTATGTTTACTATATCGTTTTGTTTTTTTGTATCCGTCCCGTTTCGCAATTAATTTCAAATTAGCCAAGTAAATTTCCACCAACGTCATACTAATGATATCATTATAGCAGCAGAAGCAGATGATGTCCGAGAAAGCGAAGAGGAGGGCATCTACTCTCTCCGCGGTTTCCAGCAGTGCCCAGTCGGTTACACCGTCGCAATATAGCCGAGAAGCCGGCATCCTCGAAATCACCAATGGCCTCCACAAACTCGATGTCCCACGTCTTCAAGAACAGCGATTTGTTCTGACTGAACAAAAGGGTGGTGAATTGGGCAAACTTGCACTGGGCGCAAAACTTGAGAGGGCACTCGGGAGGAGGATGACAGGACAAGATGCTGTCTTTAGAAAAAAGAAGGCTGTTCAGTGAAAGACACCTGGCTTAAATCTAGGGAAGCGACCTTAGAGTAGAACCATGATACCACCGGTCCCACTGCGGCCTGCAGAGTCCGGGACTCTGTTCGAAGCGTGGGATACCAACCTTACCTCGGCAGCTTTGGATACCATCGTTGGATAAAGTTTAATCGGCTGCCACGTTTTGACCAAGGCAATCGGAAAGTCTTTTTTTCATTCAGGAACCAAAGGTTAAAAATAACTTGATTGGGTTTTTGAAGTTCCTAAGTTCTGGGTCGTCGGTCTCTTTTTTTGGGAGGGTGTTCCTGTTATCCGTCCGTGTTTACATTTGATATCTTTCCCCATGTTTTCGAATATAGCAACTGCATGTCATGGTTACTTTTTTTCCTTGCATTCGTTTTGCGTTTTTGGGTCTTGTTTTCTTGTTCGGTCTTGTTAGGCTAGTCATGTTAGGAGGTTTTACCATATAGCTACGAATATTCTTCACTCCGTTCTAGATCATCCACTGTTTTGTATTGTTATCATGATAGACGACACTTAAACATACCATCGAGAGCACTCCCCAGTATAACCAGTCCGCTTTATGCATGAAGGCCATATAACCGGCGACAAGATGCTAGCCTTACGAGGGACATTCCAGCGGCCTCATCCTCATTGAACAGAACTGTCGGGGCTAGTCCCTCTTTGTCTAAAGGGCCAATCCATCGCCTGCTTTGAGTTTTTTGACTATACATGACAGCATGGGCACCAACGTTCTTTCCAACGTTAGTCCTAGTTCAAAGCATTCCGACTAGGAGAGCTCACTGCCGTTCGGGTTGGGCATCACGCGGCGATTTCTCTTATGTTGCTGTTCTGGGCAATTGAAGCCACTCCCTTGACATATGCGTATCGATAAGCGTATGCAACCTTGATATCGATTGCATTATTAGATATGATCCGAACCCGCCTGCAAGGCCGGTGCTGACTGTGTCTTCTTCGAGAGGTGCAAGTAATTGTTTCTTGACCAGATATTACTGGATAGGTATTGAAACATATCGACACTTCTGGATCGTGAATGGTGATCAAGCAGCCTAAAAAAAAAAGAAAGAAAAAGGGTAGGGAAGAGAAAAAAAAAAACCTGTCAAGCAATCGTTGTGGTTAGTCTGCAGGCAAACCCTACTTTCGATACCTGCATTTCTACGTATGTCTGCCGGGAGCTCGATAGAGGTCTCCCGTTTGCATGAGCAATGAAAGGGCAAACAATTAAAAGTTGAAGTCGGAACAAAGAATCGCGCTGTGCCTTTGTCCAGCGCCTGTTAGCATATCCTCAATAGTACTTACACTTACCTACTCGATCGTATCCGGCGGTGCTGTTAGTTGGCGGTTGCAATTGCAGTCCTGATATTCCTGACTTGAGCACTTATATGATTGATTGTGGGGAATCTCAGGCAACACGGCACGCACAGAAAATTCCTCTTCTTTTTTTTGTGCCTGAAACTTTCCTCCACAAAACAACATCCATTCCACTTCCACTTCCACCTCTTCCACTCCACCCACCACAATCATCACCATCATCACCATCAATACCCCCACCTCGCGTCTCTATCTACCGTATCCAGGTATCGTTCTCAAACCTCCGACTCTTCTCCTCACCTTCCTCTCTTCCGACTCTATCTCCTTCATCTCTTGTCCAGGCTCCTGATTTTTTCTCCTTGCCATCATCTCCTTCTCTAGTTCGTTGCTGTTGTTTCTTATACCCAATCTTCCTTTTCAACACCCGTTGACTAATCTTTTGTTCTCTATTCCCGATTCTTCCTTCCTTTAGTCCTTCAGTTCATTCTCTTGTTTGTCCTGAAGTATATTTACAAAGGAGATCCGTCCTTATTTTATCACATCGACTTCTGTTCTCCCCGGAAACCCTTAGACATCACGGGCTACCTCGATACCAGTAAGCTATATCTACTCCTTTCAATCCGCCCTCGATTCCAATCTTGTGTTCAAGGGCTACGGTATTCCTGGCTTCAGTGTTTAACCATTCTATCTATCTCTAGATCCTCAAACCTGAGCCGACCCTAAACTTAAACAAACGTTTCTACATCACCTCCCACACCTCTAACCATGTCGTCTACTACACTTAACGGTGCCTCTGAAGTTTTTACTTCTACTGCCACGGTTAATGGAAACCCACCTCCTACTGCCCAACAATCCACCTCGAGCCCGGAGGAGATTGGCTGGTACTTCGTTGAATCTTATTATACTACGCTTAATCGAACACCGGAGCGTTTACACGTAAGTCGTGATATCTTCGGAATTTGCTAGTGATAACGTACTAATTCTTCCCTTTAGTTGTTTTACCAGAAGAAGTCCTCTTTCGTCTGGGGTCTCGAGGGTGAAAACGTTGCCGTCTCACAAGGGCGTAATGTCAGTATTGTCCCATACATCGTCATAATTCAATGCTGTGCTCCATACTGATGTGTAATTGGTCGTGGTCTAGGAAATCTCCGAGCGTATCAAACAGCTCTCTTTCAATGACTGCAAGGTCAGGGTCACCAATGTGGATTCTCAGGGTAGCTTGGAGAACGGCATCATCGTCCAAGTCCTCGGAGATATGATCAATAACTCGGAGCCCAGCCAACGTTTCGCCCAAACCTTTTTCCTTGCCGAGCAGACAAACCCACAAGGTTACTACGTCTTAAATGATATCTTCCGATACCTTAAGGATGAAGAAGAGGAGGAAATCGTTGAACCTGCGCCAGAGGAACCTGCTGAAGCCGCGGTTGATGCGGCTCCAGAGGCGGAGCCCGTTGTTGAAGAGAAGAAACCCGAAGTTGAGGCTAAGGAAGAACCCGAGGCTCCTGAACCAGTCCCTGCCCCTGTCCCAGAGAAGGAAGAGGTTGCTGAGGAGGTTTCTGAAGAGGCTGAGAAGGTTGAAGAGGCTCCCGTCGAACCAGAGCCAGAGAAGGTTGAGGAGCCTGTAGCCGTCGCCACAGTCACCCCGGCAGTCCCTGTTGTTCCCGCCGTCCCGGTTATCCCTACCCCTCAACCTGAGACCACAGAGCCAGAGCCAGAGCCCACCGCTGAAGCTCCCGCCGCTGTGACCGAGCCAGTTAAGGAAACCCCTCAGGCCCCCCCACCGGTTCCACAAGAACCACCAAAGCCTGTTAAGCCAGCTAGCTGGGCCGCCCTCCTGGCTCAAAAATCGACACCCACTGCTCCTACCGCCCCAGTTGCTACCCAACCCGTCGCTCCAGCCACCACTGCCACCACCACTGCTCCCGCCCCTACTCCATCCGCACCAGCCACAGCTTCCGGTCCATCTACCCAAGCCAACAGCGGCTGGCAAACAACCGAGCGACGACAGAACCGTCCAGTTTCGATCTCCGGTGCCCCACAGAATGCCGGGTCTGCCTATGTCAAGGGCGTGACTGAGAAAGTCTCGCAAAAGGAGCTCAGGGCGGCCCTCGAAAAGTTCGGAACCGTCAATAACGTCGAGATTGTTCTTGAGAAGGTATGGAAGTCTAATCCCTTATAGTATTTTTTTTCTCCGACCCCACAACTAACGTAAATCTGCAGAAATGTGCCTTTGTTGAGTTTGCCGACGGAGCTGCCCTCCTTGCGGCCGCTAAGGAGAACCCACATCGTATCAATGGCCAAGTGATTTATGTTGAAGAGCGCCGACCAAGAGCTGGGGGCTACGGAGGGCCACGTGGTGGGGGTTCCAACCTTAGGGGTGGCGAGCGCCAAGGGAGCCGAGGAGGGTCCCAGCGCGGCCCAGGCGACCGGGACCGATTCGACAGCAACCGCAATAGCATTGGCGGTGGGCGTGGCCAGGGCGGTAACGTCCGTGGTGGACCATATCCTCGTGGTGGTAGGGGTGGTGCTGGCGCGGCGTCTTCGAACTAGCGACTCGATAGACAGACCCGTGCTAAGTAACGGTCCTACCGCTCTATCCTCAAACTTATCCGAACCACACGGCGTGATATTTTTTTTATACATCACAAGCTATAGCTGTTTTTCCTTTAAAAGTTTCACGCCCGTCCCCTGTAGTCCGTCCAGAGGCTACAATTTTTTTTTTTTTCACTCACCAGCCCCTTCATGGTTGCCTTTACGACTACCCTTTACTTTATTTCATATTTCTTTCACCTTCTCATGGGCTTCATCGGTGTAAACGGTTCATGCATTTTATGGGGCCACGTTTCTATGTCGTTTTTTTCCCGTCCGTTCTTGCTCTAATGTACTCGTTTTAAAGCGACTTTTACATTTTCTGACGTGCTGCTTTTTTCTCTATGCATCGTCATAGTCTATCTTCGATGTCCATAGCTTCTTCTTCCACTTGGTCCCTTTTCGTTTCTTGTAACTTTTATTCCGAGGTGTGGTGATGGAGACGCCTTTTTTATGATCCCTCTTTTAAAAGTTTTCTGTTCCTGAATGAACATGCCCCTATGCCCTGATATTTGAAAAACGGTCTGGGGGGTTCTCAGCATATATTATATTATCTTCATTCTGCTTTGAATTGACGAAGCTTTCTGCCGTTCAGATTGGTTTTTCTTATTATTGAGGGTTTTCTTGGTTGATAGTCGTTTGTGTGTGAGGATGGTTTTTATACGGCGGATGTAAACATTTAGGCAGAGAAATTTGAATTGTAGTCTTCTGATGCATTCTTATTCTTCCTCTTCTTGTTCGTGTATGCAAGGTTTTCTAATTATAATTTCCGAGATGGCCCAACACAACTGGTTGAAAATAACACACACACACTTCCTCGAAACATTGTACGTTAAGGTTGATGAAACAAGATGTCGGAGCATAGAACGCCGAACGACCTAGCTATGGGCCGGGCTCTAGCAAGTCTTCGATGTAGGCTCACTTGCTATGAAATTAGCTAGGCGTGTGACAGGAACAATATTGATGGTGATTCTATAGGATGCGGACACCTCGTGAGGACAAATACGGCGGCGACGGCAGCCAAGCGCCGGGGATTCAAAGCACACTGTTCTAATAATATCTACTTATTTAATACCTTCAGGGTAATATTTGCTCAACCGAATCAAAGCCAATTGCTGGGGCTTTATCGACATCGGGATGCAGGCAGGAGCTGGTGGATAAGATCGTTTTTACGAGCAATTCTGCTGCACCATTGCGGCACAGCTCGTCTTTGAAAACCAGCCTCTGGACACGGCAGACAGCTGTACTCTGCGCACAAGCGCTTAAAAGACTGCCTGCTGCCACTCTGATATACAAACGTAACCAACCCTTTCCAATATTCTGCAGGATTTGGATCGATATACTTACTCGCTGGCCTAACGAAGAAAAAAAAAAAAAAAATAATAATAATAATAATCGGAATATTAGTCCGCCATGACGACGCAGACTCGCAACGTTCTCGGCCCATTAACGACAACCTTCACGCCGGCTCCGAATTGTGTAGCTCCTCTGGTCTACTGCCCTGAGACAGAAAGATGTTACGGATGGGGTGCTCAGACGTGTATGACCACGGGAGTCGATAATACAGGATGTTGGCCTACATGGACCGCTGGCGCGAGCGTCCCGACTAGACCGGTGGCATTGGACGGCTTCGGTATCTACTCACCTGGGTTGATATGTCCCTATGGGAACACGGCGGCCTGTTCAGCGACCTTTGCCGGAGCAGCTGACTTTCAATTCCAATACCCCCTAATGGAGAGCGAGACGGCGGTCGGATGTTGTCCCCAGTAAGAGAAGCCCTTTTCCTGCAAACTAGGTTGAATGTCTTTGGTAGATAGTTTTAGTCTGAGGGAGGCATAAACTACAACATTTGGTTGTAGTTCCATCTGAGCTCTCGGGATTGGTTAATAGACGACTGGCGAAAACTTATGGCTAACACTTAACTTTCTTCCCCCTCTCTAGAGGTTACGGCTGCGTACGAATCGTAGACGGCATATTAAAGCAGACCTGTACATGGACAGCATCATCTACAAGCTATAGTGCCTTAGTCTGTAGCGGTTTATCACTGTTGCCTACGCAAGTTTTCCTCCCTGGATCGTTCACGCAAACCGGCCCTGAGGGTGACAAGACCGAAATGTTTATATCGAGTCAAACATTGTGGGCACCACTCTTCCAACTGGTTTGGAAGGCAAGCGACGTACCGTCATCATCAGAAGCTAGCAGCACATCAGCAGCAGAGACATCGAGAGATACAGCATCGCCGGGAGAGACGTCGGCGGGAGTCAAATCGACAGGAGTGGCAGCAGCGGGAGAGGATAATGGTGGATTATCTATCGGTGCAAAGGCGGGCATCGGAGCCGGTGCTGGGGTTGTTGCACTCCTGCTCCTCGGCGCATTGCTATGGTGGTGGAGGAGTAAGAGAAGAACGAAGCTGGCGTACGAAGACGTGCCGGGGTCATCGCCAGAGTGCTCTGGTTTTAAAGCCGAGCTACAGGCAAATGATGCCCCCGTCCGAACGGAGCTCCCCATCAATACCTCCGCATCACCTTCTTACGCTGAGCTACCGACTAAACCTGCTCAGACCCAAGAGATGCAGCCCCCGATTTGGGAGCTGGAATCAGTGCCGTATGTCCCACCAGCACATAGGCAGACTTAGAATGGGTTCCTAGTGTCGATGGAATATTAGGTATTAAAATGGTTTCCGTCGATGATATACATGCCTTGAATGTGAGGAGAAGGAGAGGGGTCGTCTGGTCTTTATTGTCGTCTAATATATACTATACCCATGTATTCGAGCTGTTGGGGAAGTTGTTTTCGGTGTTACTGATGTGGTACGGTGTTTACGATTTTTTATGTCTTTAGTGTTAATTCCTATACTTCATAGCTAATGTACCTTTCATTTATCAAGTCAGAGGGGGCTGTTGTATATATATGTCAATGCCGCACCGCACATCTAGGTATCCGCAGATGTATCTAGTGAATTTTAATCCTCACTTTCACGAATAGAATATCGATATAGATATAATTATATATAATTTATGCAAGGGAACTATACCTATGCCTATCGAATATATAGCAGTATCTAAATTATTCAAGAAAATGCCGCGCAAAAGAACAAATTTGTTCGCCGTGGTTGATGGCCTGATTTCAGTGAAGAAAAGAAAGCAATGCAATGCTACTGATAATGAGATTGAAGTCAACATGTAGCCTGCAACATCGGCAGGATTCAATTGAGTGAATAGGAAGCGCGATGACGGCATAATCAGGCGGTTGTCAAACAAAGCCAGGCCAGAATCGAATATTAATACCTTGTGGGTACAGTGTGGGGGTTAACATTCCGTACGCAAACGCCGGGGTCCTTTCGCTTTTTAAATTTTAAATTATAAAAAAATACACCGTCTCTGATAAGATTTAAATAAGTATATACGACGGCGTATACACGGTTCTACCTAGCCATTTAGGGGTATCTGGGAGTGTATATAAAGTATCTATCCATTCGATTCTGTGTGACGGGGCTGCAGTGCGCAGCTGACCAAGTTATGTACTGGCTTAATTAACCTTGGCTGCACTGTTTGGGCGGCCCCTCAGCTACCTTTCTCCCTGCTCACACTACCACCTGCCACTTCGTGCCCAACCCACAGCAACTTAACTACAAACCATCCAAACTAAGGAGTGCTCGATCGCACACGTCGCGGCCACCAGGGATACATACCATCGCTAGCTATTCTAGACCTCTAGCTTCTACATAGCTACTATCGCTCGTGTCCGTGGATGCTACTCTTAGGATTCGACTCAAAGCATCGAACTATCAAATCGAGCTGTTCGACCTTGGCTGGCCAGCCTGTCCACGTCAAACTCCGTTTTAACCGGGAGGCATTCTGTAAGACAGCTTTCGACCCCTCTCGCCATCACGAAATACCTAAACCCATTTGCCGGGCCATAAACATCTCGTCTGACACGTTTCCAGTGATAGCTGCTTGTTTTGAGGCCACGATCGATTAATAAGCGCACGAATACCTTCTCGATATCCGTGCCAAGCTCGCATCTCCCACTCTAGACCGAACCCGGCACATCGTCGTCCAGGATCCAACATCTATCTATGGGATATCGCAAGTCTGTTGTTGATTGGCCATTTATTTCGAAATCTCGAAGTCCCTTTCGTCAACCTCAATAAGCCGTATTCTTCCGTTTTTCTGTTTTTGAACCCAAAATTCCACGATACATTGATAACAGGGGACGACTCGACATTGAAGAGCAACGTGGGCGGGATATTATACTGAACGATGCGACCGGCATCTGGTGAAGTTTTGACTGGCAGGTCCAGGAAATCGTCTGGTGCCGACCTCTCTCCCGGACCTGGCGATAGCCCCGGTGGAAGTTTAAACACCGCTGCGGCTTCCCCTTCGATGATGACGTATTTCCTCGCCAACGAAGCTACCATGTCGAATGTCTCATCCTCTGCCTCTAGTTCTCAGGCACCTCCAACATCACATCCCAGACGTACCTCGTTCACTAGCAATGAGGGTGAGGGTACGCTACCCCGACGACGCAGATTATCTGCTAAAGATCGAGAGGATACGCTTACTCCTGACACCCCTAAACCGATACCATTTTTGGCACCACCATTTCCCATGTCACCGAACCCGGAACCACTGCGGGAAGAAGAATTGGGGAGTGATTGTGAGAGACCCATGATGGGAGGATTAGAATCAGAGCCTGTTTCCGATGACGAAGATGTGGAAAGATCCTCGAATGCTTCCTTTCCATTATCCATCACAGATACTTTGCCCCCGGGATCTCCCTACAAGCCATTACAACGAAATTACTCGCCGGGACCACCGCTACCTTCCCACTCCCTCGCAAGTACTCGGAACGTTAGTTCGAAGAGCCTATCTGACTTTTTAAATGATGGCGAAAATCTGCTGTTGGACCGAAAGCCGGGCAAAGGGAAGACGGTGGACCCTCAAGATCCTACCGTTGTTGAAAGTCTCGATTCCTCTACTCTGTCGACCCAATTCATTATGCCTACCATTAAAATGCCAAGTCGACGGCCATTTACCGCCCGTGGGAAGGATATTGGTCGGCTGAAGATATTGGTTGCTGGCGATTCTGGAATCGGGAAGACATCATTGATTAAAGCGATTATACAGGCGAACGAGGATATAGTACATGTTGACCCTTGGGTATACACTACACCGAGCAGTTCTGTTACTTCCTCGTTCTATGGGGGCAGGGATACTACAGGAACAACCAACACCCTGACTGAGATATATGCCAGCACAAAGCCTTATCCTACTTGGTGGAGCGACTTTGAGGACAGTAGAGTATTAAGAAGGAGGAAAAGCACCGGGGAGACAGTATTGGAAAGAAATGTGTGTTTCGTGGATACACCTGGGTATGGTGCTGGCACCTCGGTATGTTGTGGTTGGGAAAGTTACGCGGAAAGTTTGAATGTATTCTGACGGATTTTTTAGTACTCTGAGTGCATTGAGCCTGTGGTGAAATACGTTGAGAAACAGCTAGAGCGGACGACGTCGATTATGACAGGAAGCGAAGGCGACCTGTTATCATTTCTGACTGGAAATGGGTCGCCTCAGGTTGATGTTGTACTCTACGTTATTCTACACCGTAAGAACACCACTTTATCAGTTTAAGAATGAAATCATGCTAACTCTTGTGCTTTATTAGGCCTCAAGCCCGTTGATATTGACTTTATGCGTAAACTATCGACGTTGACGAATGTACACCCCGTAATTGCCAAATCGGACACTTTGACTCAGGCCCAGGCCACAGAGCTCAAGCTCTCGATTCTAAATGACCTTAGGAACGCTGGGATCCGTGGCTTTTTGTTCGGAAAATCGGCCGACGATGTCGCTCGTGGGCTGCCGTCGTGTCCACCGTTCACCACTTCTTCGGCACAAGCTGCAGATGAAAGCATGGACGCGAGCCTCTTGATGAGTCCGGAATACGTCCCCCCGTTAGCCACCAGCGAGCTTGACGAGCTTGTTAACCACCTGTTCGACCCTGATCATACAGCTTGGTTACGTCACAGCAGCACAAAGAAGTTTTTGTCCTGGAAATCGAAGCATCCCGCTCTCAATCCTACCATAGTCCCTAACCCGTCAGCTTCAACCCAATTGATTCGGTCTCGGTCTCCACATAGCAGCTTGATCCCGGTATCCGGGACAGGTGTCGGAGCTGCCAGTAGTGGTACGGCTAGTTCGTTCGTTTTAGCTAGGGTGGCTGACCATACGAGACGAGAGGAACATATGGCCCAGCTTCATCTCGCCAAGTGGGCCGCAGATCTTCAAAAGTCAATTAAATCAGAGAAGGAACGATTTGAACGACTGGCAAAGGGAGATCGGGCTATATGGTTGACTGAGAGGCTGGGCGAGTGTGTTATTGATGGGAGCCTAGTACCGGTGGATAGGACGGGCAAGATGCTTGTCAAAACAAACAACGGGGAAGCAATGGCGTTAGAACCGATCATTCGATTTGGGAAAGGAGGGATGACGGTCGGGGGCTTGGATAGGAGGGATCCTATCGGCTGGCTTCGACTTAATCAGCAAGTCAGGAGAGGGGCCTACCTACTCGTGCAGGTTACAGGAACCGCTGGGGTTGTGGGTGTCGTGGCGGTTTTCGTGGTCAAGTATGTTTTTGGAGCTACGCCGGCTTGGATGCAGAAGCTCGGGCTTTAAATAATTAATGCCTCATAGCCAAAGCCGGACTAACACTCGTTTACGGTTCACTGTGCTAACTTTGTCATCCCTCTTCTCTCTTTCCTACCTTCGTTGTTTCCAATGATAAGTATCTTTTTTGGTCCGGGACTTTCTTTGTAGTGGAATGATGTTGATGCCTGCTTTAGCCTTTCGATTTAAATTTGGTCGTTCAACCCCGCAGTTTGGATTTCTGTACTACGATGCATGCATATGCCTGGAGATGTTTCATTGCGAGAGGTGCCGGAGTTGATTGATCTATGATATGATATGATCTGTTGTCCTTCTAGCTTTACCCTGCCTTGTATTCCCACAAGCCTGTTAGTTCGTTCCATCATGGGATCGGTGTTTCTCTTTGTTAATTGCTTCTCTTCTCTTCTCCCCTGCCTGTACTGTATCCTAATCTCCTCTATCAGATAGAACCATTGCACACATTGCAACTGAATCAAATTTGTCACCGAGCCAGACCTCTGCCGCTAGCTGAGAATAGAATAGTCGCACGCTGCCAGTCAACGTTGGGCCTGCCATGCCAAGGGTGGTCGTTATCGATATCTGCCCGCATAAAGGAGCAGGGGTTTCCTGCATGTAGCTCGGTGCTCTGCAGTTTAGTGCTTCCCAACAGCGCCAACACGCCATGCACTGCAATGGACATGGCCAATCTGTTGGTTCCGGTTTCCCGTGTAGCTTCGTGAACCTCCTCTTCCTCTTCCTTACCTCTTCCTTACCTCTTCATCCTCCTCTGGCTCGTTCTCCGTCTTTCCTGTTGCATCAACCCTGCTTCTACCGAAAGCACTCACCATTCATTCCTCCATCGTCGGAATCCTCCTTGTAGTCCCCCTGCGATGTTGTAATCGCTATCTGCATGCAGCGTTTGACAAGCGAAACCACACCATCAATATTTCAACCATTGATACGAAGTACCTTAGTTCAGGGTGGCCTGCTTGCTCATCTCTCCTTGCAGCCAAACCCTTTGGTATCTCATCCCTCCTGCATCTTCCTTACCCTTCACTTTAACGGGGACCCTTTTCGATTCCAAACATTCTACCCCAAGAATCGGACGGGAAGATTCGCTTCCTAGATATCACACACTCTCCAAAGATGTCGGACTCTACACAACCAACCGTTACGTCTACAGCAGAATCCGCCGAAGCTGCGAACTCCACTCCAGGGTCATCTAATCTCTCCGGCTCTAAAACATACGTTCCACCACACCTTCGCCATAAACTCCCCGAGTTCCCAACACCTTCCCCGGAGGCTTCCAAAACGGCGACTCCCGAGGTCTCTACGGAGAAGAAACCGTTCCAAAGGAAAACCTTCACGGCCTCTGAAATCTACAAACATTTCGGCGTCGTTCACGGTGGTACTATCAACCCTTCTATCAACAACCATAAGGAGCTCGCATACATCCTGATCTTCAGAAATCAACACCCCCAGTACCCTCCCAAGATCTTTGTCAAGTCGAATTTGGAATTGATCTTCCAAGATGCCCTTTCAGGAAATGAGATCAACCCTCTTCTTGAAAACTTGGAGATTCCATTGTTCGAGGAGGAGCATAATTACAGATCGAAGCTGTTCAAGTTCAAATCATGGGTTAAAATCCAGAAGGCGGAGAGGTTGGAAAAGGGGTCTGATGGGTTGATTGAAATGTTGACGGAGAAGTGGAGGAGCGACACCCCACGTCGTAGCGGGTTTGAAATGAGAGAGAGGGAGAAGTCGAGGAGGGAGGAGAAGTTGAAGAAAGAGAATATGAATATTACGAAGACGGTTGAAGTTGGCGCGAATGGAGAGCAGACGGTTGTGGAGAATAGGATTTTCAAGGATGATCCGGATGATTCTGAGGATAAGAAGCCACAGCAGAAGCAGGATGGTCCTGATAAACCGGTCGCGGATGAGACGCTTTCTCAGAAGCTAGAAAAGACTGTACCGCGTTCTGAGGTCGCATGGAAGAATTCTTTGAGTGTCGATTGGGCGGTTGTTACTTTGGAGTTTGTTGAGAATGGGAAGGAGAGTCCACTTTACGGCCCTCCTGTCAAGCTTCTTGCTCCTGCCCCTAAGGAGTCCCAAGAAGAGACGAAAGAGGATCTTCAGAAGGATGTCGATGAAGTTTTAAAGGCGACAGGGTCGATGAAGCTAGAGAGTGTCGAGAAGTACATTGTAGATGGAAAGAAGACTATCCGAGGAAACCGCGGCGAGAAGACCGAAAAGGTTCGACTGTCGAAAGTCTTGCAAATGGACGGTGCGGATGATACAGTCCTTGTCAACGACGATTTGGATTCGGCGTCTATCCCATCCTCCCCTGTCTTGGAGCCAGCCACCCCGAAGAAAGGATCCGCAATCAATCTTTCATCCTACGCTATCCATTCATCGGGTAATCACCTACGTCAAGAGAAGGGCCCTACCGGTGGCGGGCTCAGTATCAGCCAATCGGACATCTCCAAGTCCTATATCTCGACTGGAATGACTGAGAGTATCGCCGAAGACTTTGGTGCCATCAGTGCCCCATCTGAGACAGAAGCCGAGGAAAGCGATCGTTGGTCGGAGCTTAGTGACCACGACCGCCCCGAGGACGAGAATTGGATGGCCGTTGAACGAGGAGGTATGGCGAAGGAGGTTTACTAAACGTCGTTTGTGCTTTCCGACCAAGTCCTCTCTTCAACTTCAGCCTTGATATTCGACCGCGATGATTCTACTACGTTCTTTAGAGCCCGGATAACGATATAATTTGTTATGTATTGTTTGATTTTTCGTCTGGTCTTTGGCGTTCGAGGAGCCTGAAAGAGGAGGGACCCAGGCGTACTGCTGATTTTCCTGCATGTCTTGCTTCTGCATTTCCAGCTTTTCCTTTACGAGACCACCTTTTTCTAGCAAATTGACCACACGAATACCTGTTAAACTGAATCGATGCTTCCCTAACACTTCTCTTTACCTTGTCGTGAGCTGGCTCCTGCAAACACATGCCTTTGTCCTTTACACTACCAGATTAGCTTTAATGTCCACTAGTGTGCCTAATGTTCAAGATCGGTCCTTTGCGGCTTATACCGTATTCTATCAATGGTACATTCTATACATATACTACACACGGTTGCTCTGTTATACACAGGACTCGGTGAACAATACCCTCCAGAGATTCGCTCAGGATTTATCTTGCAGCCGCACTATGACAGGGTTAGTAGCCTGTCAACATCTCTCAGCACAAATACTGCTAGGGGCCATACATTTCAATTCCTCCGAGCTCGATATCCTGGCGACTTGCCTCTTGACTTTCAAGAGGTACTCTCCGATTTGTTCTCTTACCATCAATCCTTTCGAGGATCTCTAATACCCCTTCCAAAACATCACCGGCGTCGAACTCGACTCTCACACCCTCCGTGCCATCTCCAAGTCTATACCTTGCTGCAACTTTCCCTTCTCCATCGTCCCAGAAGCCGTCTTCGCCTCTCACACCTCCCATGTTGACTATACCGACCTTCTTCCCCTGATCTTTCGCTCTTTTTACCAATCTCCAAGCCGAATAAGTCGCCAAACTGCTTCCTAAAACCAATATCGAATCCGCTGCATCCACTTTTTTTTCAGCCTCCCTCTTAATTTCATCCCTCAGATTCTCTCCAAAGAACACCAATGTCGGTTTAACCACCCCCGGCACATTTCCATCCCCTTCAATCCTCTCCATCGCACCGTCACCATCAACCCGTATCATTCCATGAAAAGTCGAATTCTTCAAACAGGTCGGACAAGGCGGGTACCTAAACCCCTCGTATTTAACACCGGGGACTTCAATGTCCCCGTCCGGACCCCGTTTGATCGGAAGATCCGGTGTCGACTGCATTTTCTCCAGAAATTCCGACCATGTGGGGTTTAAACGGTGAAGTTCTTGTTGGAACGGGGATCGTTGAGATTGTGTACGGCATGTTAGACACAATACCGTTGACAGTAGACCGTGAAGATTCGTTATTGGCATATGAGGATGCGACATTGAATGTAATGAATCCACATCTATATACCAAACCCCATTAACCCAGTAAATATAAAATCTTCTCACCATAAATATAAAAAAATGCATAAAAAAAAAAAAAAAAGAAACATACTTTGCGTAATAATCCCACCAACCCACCCCCCCTCCCACAACCTCCCAACCGCCACATGGGTTTTATTCGGCCTAACCTTCTCCACCCCCTTCCACCCCAAAAAACTCCTAGCCCAATACCTCCTCCTCATAGCATCTTTATGCACAAAGTCTCCGTAGAAGATAGGTCTATACTCCTTATTCAACGTATAAGTCCCCTGAGGTCCCCTGTAATCCGGTAAACCGGATGCGACGGATATTCCGGCGCCAGAGAGGACGAGGGTTGAACGGGCGTTGAGGAGGAAGTTTGCGACGGCGGTTATGGCGGTTGGGAGGGTTGTTGCTGTTTGGGGGATTGCGGGGAAGGAAGGGAGGGGGGTTGTGTAGGGGATACGGAGGAGCATTTGGGCGGTTGGATTGTCATAGTATCATTTTGGACCTGTGCTTTATTTTTCTAAGTACTATATGTATAGCTTCGGGTGGAAGGGAGATATCAAATGTTGGAAAAAGTGGCAATGGGAGGGTTTGAATTGCGTTGCAGTGGCGTCTAAGTGACTAAGTGGAATGGCAAGTCGACTTTGAAAATACCACAAAAGCCAACCCGTAGACTGCAAATATATCAAAGATGTCTACAAAGTTCAAAAGGATAACGGGTATCCCCACGGAAATCTACCTTTCAATCGTCTCATATCTAGGACCCAGCGACCTGTTCTCACTCATTTTAACCTGCAAATCCCTCTCATCGATCGCTTACCAACAGTTATATTCAAACTTGCACTTTGGCATCAGCCGTGAAGCATTCGCGGGGAGGGGTATCACGCCCCCGCGTCCCTATGGAGTAGCAGATGATTTCCATCTCCGGATCCCACCTGTTATGTTTTCTAGACTTTCCGGAACACTTCATGAGCAGAAGAGCAGGTGGGAGAGGGACGGCTGTGGGATACAGTTTACAAAGAAGTTCGTTTTACATACGTTCGGGTATGATTGGGGGTCTGGTGGGCAGGTTGAGTTGAGGATTCATCAGGTTTGTTCGACTTTTGGCGAGGCTATTGAGGAAGGGGGGATGCCTGCTCTTAGGGAGGTGTTTTTGGAGTGTCCTGATATTTGTGAGATCCTTACTTCCTTAAGTATTTATCGTTATCTGAATAGCAACCATTCATATACATACATACACACACACACACACACATATATATATATATATATTGGGTACTGACCGCCGAAGTTTAGGTTCGATTAACCTTAGACCTCTTCGGCTAGCCTTGGAGAAACGACAAAGATCCGACTTCGACTCGGAGTTCCAGATCTCTCTCGGTCTCAAACTCACGGTCCAATCGCTCCGTAGAATGACACGTACCAAACACTCATTACTATCAGTAATAGACCCTGCGACGCTCACATTGCTGGATGTCCAGTTTTCTATAAGAAATATGTGGGGGGAGGATATGCTGGAAGATGCGGAACGGCTCGGGTTGGATACTGAGCTGGGTAATGCAAAAGCCGAGATTCAACATTTGGTAAACGTCCTGTCTGAAGCTTCAAGGCTTAAATTTTTGAGACTTGAGAACTATCTAAAAAATCCCGCGTCGAATCCGGTGTATGAAATATTTGAAATGTACAAGTTGCAAGATGAATTGGCGGAACTTCAACAGACGATTTTGGGGTTGGAAAAATTGGAGACTTTGATGCTGTTTGGGGTTGTGTTTCATCATTCGTGGTTTATTGTTCCGCCGGGGAATGTGAGGACTTTGAGTGTGACGGGTCCTTTGTCTGGTGATTGGTATAGGGAGTTTGCAAAGCATACGTTGGCTGGGGTGGTGGATTTGACGATCGAGTATTTTGATGAAGATTGTGGGATTTGGGAGACTAGTGATGGGTGGGAGTTAGAGTTAGGTGAAGTGGCGGTTACTGGATTGAAGGCCTTTAGGTTTAGAGGGTATGATGGGCCCGAGGAGTGGGTTAATGGGCTGATTGAAAAGAATAAGGGGTTGGAGGTGGTGAGGGGGGATGTTCATAAGGAGAAGATGAAGGCTGCGGGGTGGGCGGTTTATACGAAAGGAGAGGATGAGTATTGGCTGAAGAAGAAGACAGTATGATATTGTGAGATTTGGCTTTTATATCTGTAATTTATATAGTCTCTAAAATAGTAGATATATCTAGATTTTGATAAGACGAAGCATTTATACTATATATATACTCTACTTTCATATAGGGATATAGAATTACAGGACAATGTAATGTTTGGATGTTAAGAGTATCATATCGGATCCATAGACGTCTGCGAACAGTCCACTATCCAACACAGGCAACACAGATAGACGTCAGCATGTTCGTCGACGAGTTCCAAAAGAAGTATCTCAAAGGCCTAAAAAAAGATCATGCAAACAACCATCAGAAGATGCAGATGAATAAATGCATCAAACAAATGCAAAAAAAAAGAGAAAAGAGAGAGTGGAATTGCCCGGATTTGAACCGGGGACCTTTTCTAGACCCAGAAGTTTCGACTCAAATCCCATAAGGGTTTTGGGAGTGCGAAAGAAACGTTCTACCCCTGAACTACAATCCCGATCTTACCAGGCATCTCCCGGATTGAACATTATAAGGCTCCTCCGAATTTGTGCCAAGCAGTAGGATTCATTTGATATCATATATCATACATATGTATATATATACATATCAGCTTCGACATTTTTGAACTTAGCATGGATAGAAGGATTTAGATAGCTTCCTGACTGAATCCTGCCATGGATAGCAGAGCTCAATGCAATGGTCCCGGCAGATCCTTCCCGGGGTCTCAGCTCCGTCGCCATCAGCCAGCTTATATAATATAGAACTGCTCCGACAACGCTGCAGATTCCCAACACCTTCAACACCAAATTCCCACCAATTAACAGGAACTTCAAAAAGTCTGCTTGAGCGTCCTTTGTTCGCAGCTTCAAAACTCCCCAGAACCATCTACAGAAGCCATTCGCAATCTTCCGCTGGTCTTGTATTAACCCGTCCGCTGCCTCAATCGCCCTAGAATCATGGGATCCGAAGTGAAGACCACACCCCGCGCAGCCCCGCGCAAGCTTACCGGGAAGAAGCAGGAAATCGATGAATTCATCGATCAGTTTGAAGTATGAATAATTTCCCCTCTCAACCAAGTAGATACTTCCAACCAAGTAAATTCCGCTTTTATTAACACGGAATAGTACTTTTTATTCGACTGCGATGGCGTCCTGTGGCAAGGGGACGTACTTCTCCCGAAGGTCGTTGAGACCCTCGATATGCTCCGGAATAAAGGTAAGAACTGCTCACTATGCCTGGCACGGTTTTCGGCATTTTACGTATGCATGCTTATGCAACTAGTACCATAGGCAAGAAGCTGGTCTTCGTAACCAACAACTCCTCCAAAAGCCGTGAGGCCTACAGTAAGAAGTTTGCAAAGTTCGGCATTCCGGTTAGTGTAGACGAAGTCTTCGGATCCTCTTATTCCACCGCGGTCGCAATATCCCGCGTCTACAGGATGCCACCAGGCAAAAGAGTCTTCGTGATCGGGGAGGAAGGTGTCGAACATGAACTTGCCGCCGAAGGGATCCCATTCTTCGGTGGATCGGCCCCATTGCCGTTCCCCGACGATGAAGTCGCAGAGCACGTCGGACCCGATCCGTCGGTGTGGGCTGTAGTCACTGGTCTGGACCGTAAAATCAGCTATGCAAAGTTGGCAATGGCGGGAGGATACCTCCGAGATCCCGACGTCCATTTCTTCGCCACGAACACTGATTCCACGTTTCCCACGCATGGAAAACTTTTACCCGGTGCGGGAACCTGTTCTGCTCCGTTGATACTTATGACCGGTCGCACACCTACTAGCTTTGGGAAACCGAGTTTGGCGATGATGGAAAGTATTGAGCGCAAGTACTCTCTTGACAGGAGTAAGGCGTGTATGGTCGGAGACAGGTTAAACACCGATATTAAATTCGGGCTCAAGTCTGGGTTAAAGGGAACTCTCGCGGTCTTGACGGGTGTGAGCACGGAGGCTGAAATCCTGGAGGCTGGAGAAGCTGGTGAAGGTCCTGATGTGTATTTGGATTGCTTGGGAGATCTTTTGGGATAGAAGGCGGGATATCGTGTGTTTTGGGGGGCTTTCACTGATTGGAACAGAACGGCTAGAGCGGCGTAAACAGCAAGGTATAGACAAGTACTGCATTCGAGCAACAGCGATAGATTCTGTTTGGTTCATAGACTAGAATAGAAAAAAATACAATCGTTGCAATTTTCTAGCATTCTGACAAAATCTAGAAAACCTTTAACCTCGAATCCGGGCGCTCGAGGCAGGGACACTTGCCTGCCATCCGGCACACAAACGGGAATCGATATTGCGAGCCCGAACGTGTCTGTCGTACCTGAACGCGCTGGGACAGGCTGGGTAGATTCAGGGCTGCAGAAAGTCGATTACGAAGCCTTAGCTATCAATGACCAAGGCTGCAACTTGGCTGCCCAGGCACTTCTTGGTGTATACCTACCCGAACAGAAGACTCCGTGACGTAGAGTGCGCGTCCTTTCTTATACTATCAGGGTATAAAAATTGAATTTTATGCGGTTTGTTGTTCTGCGGGTATATGTAGGCCCGCTCTTGGTATTTCCGGAATCGAATCACCCTAACTATTCTCATCAACAATACCAGAACAAGGAGGAGGATATCTGTAGGTATATTTATCATTAATGCCTTGTTAGACTGCGGTGAAACGTATTTCCGTCGTTTTGGCGATCAGTTTTATTCGGGTTGGAAAGACTGGCACATCGTAGGGTTCTTACGAATCCTTCCTTCAGATGTTTTTATTGAGATAGCAGAGCTAGAGGGGGTTCCATTGGTGAATGCTGTAGACGCATGTATTTTCCAGGAGGGCTTGGCGACTTGTGCCTTGATTCAAGATTCTAGACGATCCGAAGTCCTGGAGGTCTACCAGAGGGTCGTCATTAGCACTGCGTGCACCTGCTAGTTTAAACGTTTTGGCGTCAGTAACTTGAAGTATTAGGCTATATACTGAGGGCAATGAAAAAAGGAAGATTTTGGAAAAAGAAGGGCACGCCGACCAGATTTTAGAAATGGATCAATGGAAAGGCCTAAAGACTGAGTAGTCTCGAATCTGAGTCTGATGGAACTCCTTCCTACTGCAAACATACAGACATGCACACAGAGGCTACAACTACACCACCATATCCTCAATTCATAGTGTGGCTAATTGAATCCCTTGAAAGGGGAAAGAAAAAACCATCCACTATCGTAAAAATGACTCTTCACATCACATAGGTGCATCGATGCATCGTCCCCCCGTCGTCTTGTCCCCGAACAACCTTGGGCTGCCTGGCACACCAAGCCCGTAGTCGCCCTATCACCCGTGGGCCCCATGGACTAGACAACCATCAACAGATACCCCAGTGTGATTGATCAATTGAAACCGTAGTCCTTGGCCGATACTGCTGACGCGCGAAAAAATAAAAGAGAGAAAGATCCTGAATTAATCAAAATAGTAAGCCTCCTTAAAAAATCTCATCACTTTCCGACACGATATCCCATCGATTAACAACGGAAACTTTATCAATCAAATCTAGGGGGTTGATACAAAATTTTTTAAAATTTTTCTTGGTGATGAAACATATCTCCACTAATAGCACATGTATTACTCTAACTCCTCGTTCTCACCAATCTCCACGAAAGAGAGAGCGAACGAGTAAATCTATTAATTCAATGACCATTATCGCCTGAAAAAAAAAAAAAAAGAGAGAGAGAGAGGCTCTTATGTATTTTTTTATGTCGCATGAGAACCTTCCACTCTGAGCGGTGCTCGGTTCGTTCGAATGGCCCTGTAGATTTAGGGCTTAGATGTTCTAGTAGCTATGCATACTTCGGGAAAACGAAGTATGTACGTTCCCATGCGAGGCGGTCCTATTTTGTTTCTGCAGGCGTGGAGTCCTAATGTGGCTGGCGGTGCTGCGGGAATACGTTGTTCCCTCTTGGCCTTGAGCTAGACGAAAGTGACCAACTATGTATATGGCAATCCAATATAAAATTTATGAGTAGTATTCATGTATAGGTAGCAGACATTCATAGATATACACTGTATAGTCCTGAACTAGATTTCCCGATTGTGGGAGAAAATATTAAAAAAAAAGTTATTCTCTAACTAGTCTTGAATTATTCTCTCTTCTAATTGATCGAATTCTACTAGTATGTGTGTACGTAGGCGTGCAGGTACAAACAGCAAGTGCCTAGATGCCTAGCCTCGAATCCAACCAGCTTGAGAAACAAAAACTAGGCATTCGCATCTGATCGCGTTGTTGCTTGTTGGATCCTTAGTCAGGACATCCCCATTGGCTCGGTCCAAGTTCCGGGCCAAATATCATTCGGACTCCGCGAACTGACGAATTCCAGGTTAGTAATCACTAGATATATTACAACGTCGCAGGATCTTTATTGTGCAACATAAAAATCCGATTTCCATTGGAAACGCGAACGAAAAAAAAGAACAGAACAGAAATGCCAATGCGGCAGCGCCGAAAAATCACAATCTGCTGGGCGTTTCTTGGGCTAATCTGCTTCGCCCCCCAATCGTGTATGATGATTATTTGCGTGCGGGTAAGATCTTAGGCGTGTGTGCTCTGCAGAGCGAAGGTGAAAGAAAATGGTTTCTTTAGACGACCCAGGTCAGACACATGGCAAGGCAAAAGCTTGACCATTGGCCCCTGAGCGGCTGCATCGATCTAAAAAGTTGGTTGTCTGCCAGGGTGTCGGCTAAAAGCTTGTATTTGAGTTCAAGGGCTTCGTAAACTCATATATCCGCTGTGCAGCTGTATGTAACGCAATACCCATGACGATAGGAAATCCTGCCGAAATATAGTGTGTAAAGGATTTTTTTTTTCCCAGGTAGATATGTAATAAATTGGTTTTTGTAGACAAGCCCTTGTAGATGAATATATATTTCGGTCTCGAGCGAGAACGGGTGTATTCGTCGAAAGGTTGCAATTGATGGAATACGCCGGGACGATTGCGTAATGCTGTACAGCAGCAGTGTGGCGCTCGGTCGACATCCCCTCGTATCTAGAAATAATAGATAACCGTAAAATCGAGCCGAATTGTTACTTACAAAGTAGAGTTTAAACAATGTGTTCACTGTCGTGTGCCCAATCTCAAGGTAACGGGATCATACCTTCCGCCACCGGCCCCAGACGAAGCGAAACCAGCTGTCTTGGTTTGTTTACCCCGATGCTACTGCGCATCAAAGAAGCTCCGCTTGCTGAAAGGATCTGAGCTGACGATATGGCCGGTCTAGGTCCCCGAGGATCGTAACATTATATGTACTATGCAAGGCAAGAAGGCATATTCCGAGTGGGTGCTCTCTCTCTTTTTTTTTTCTTCTGGAAAAATTACTAGCAGGGCTTCCCGGCCTCGGGTTCTGATTCGACGCGGGAAGAGATTTTGGATTGATTCGGTGAAACCATCTTTCAGCCCTCACATTCGAGGCGAGCGCCCCCCCTTTTTAATGTAACTTACGTCTTCTGTTTGAAGGGTACATGGCCACGGCCAGGGCTGGTGATCGTTGGAGGATCGATCTGGCTCATAATTAATATGTGCTATGTAGCCAAGACCGTGAGAAAGTGGTTCCCCGTCGGGTGGAAAATAATAATACCGCTTTGTACACCGGTAGACAGTGTTGTTTTCTCTTTCGACGAACAAACACGAACACGAAAACATTTCAGCGGAGAAATGTAACGGTCTTGCGTATATCGCTTTATTGCCGTATTTGCAGGTGCGAAAAGGTGGAAGTTGAATACGACTCTAAAACGGTCCGGTTCGGCTATGTTTGACACTGTTAGTGGAAGGGTTGCTTTGAGGCTCGTCTCGTCTTGTCGTCGGAGCTAAGCTAAGATCAAAGAAGCACAGCCTCCAAGAAGTCGTAGCGAAATGCCAATAGTCTTATGTATTCTCCGGAGTAAAAGAAAGACATGAGTTCGGACCCTGTATTCTTCTCCGTGGGGAGAGTGCATGGTACATATGTAGGCAGAATGGATATGAAAAATGATACATCATCTTCCATGGATTTCAGCGACTTTCAATAAAATGGTATAAAATAGAACAGAATAAAAACAAGATGGGTATCCGCAGTAAATGCAATGCATGTCGACAGTTTGTCGTCCATCACGGGGCCGAGATGACAGGGTCCTTCGCTGCGCAAAGGAGGACCCCACGAGCTTATCTCATCCAAAGTCTTTCCCTTGAGCCTTTTGACAGTGACAGTTTCTGAGGGATTTGAAAAAAAAAAAAAAAAAGAGGGCAGAGGTTTGAAGGGCACTAGCGGTGTAAAGAAACAGAAGTGGGGACCTACACAATAGTTTATTGTATGTACAGGGCCCATGGGACCTCCCATGGCGAACGTCTAAATTAGCCAATCAGAATTATCCGCTGCGCCAGGTGCATCATGGATTGATTAGTTCTCGTCGTGCCATTTGCAACACCGCTCGACTGCACCTCAGCTGGTGGCTCCCTGGTATCGCACCCATTACTTGAAATCGCAAATACTACTTATTATCGCGGCAGGATGAGAGGAGGAGCAGGAGCAGGAGCAGGAGAGCTGTTTGATTTGGGGATGGTATGTCTTCCTGTGCGAACCACATGCTCATGGTCGAGGCTTCCCCATGGCGAATTCGAACAGGAGGAGCCGCGGAGGGGGGAAATCAGCTTATCGAGAGTGGAATAAGAAGAAGAAGCAGAAAGAGAGCCGCGGGCAATATAATTGAGGTTCCCGAGTCGAATTCCTTACATCCTCGAGTACTTCTCGCCAGTCAGACTCTAGTTCTGGTCCAACCCTCAACGGAGACAATACAGAGTTACACCTTTTCTATTTTTGATCCAGCTCCTCCTCCTCTTCTTCTTCCTCTTATATACCATCTCGCCCCCCCTCTTTACCCGTTGTCATATCTTTAGCTCATTATTTTCCCTCTCTTCTCTTCTCTTCCCTTTCCATTATTGATACCGAACCCGGTACCTTCGTTATTCTGGTGACCCTCACGGAATACGCCTCCGTCGCTTTATCCTCTTTACCCTTCTCGTCGTTCCTGCAGCCATGCCTTCGCCGAGTTGGATCATTAGATGCCTGCCCGGCCTGTCAATCCTCAGTCTCCTGGTACTTGCCGAATGCGCCCTGGAGATCCTGCAAACTCTGTGGTTCGGAGCCAACTCGCCCACAAAGCTTATCACCGGCCAGTACCCCATCGTTGCACAGGTCCTCTTCGTCAGTTGGGGCCTCTTCCTCCATCTACTGGCAACCTTCTTCCCACTTCGTCTATCATGGCGTGTATGGAAGGCCTCCACGGAGATTCTCCGTGCCAACACCACCCACCGACCCACCAAGACCGTCTTTCAAACAGAAGACGACGATGATGCCGCCGAACAAAATGGCCTCATGAGGTATCACCAACTCAGGGACCGTGCACCCTTGGAACCCGACGTCGTACACAGCATCATCATCCCCAGTTATAAGGAGGATATTCAGGTCTTAGAGGATACCCTTAAGGTTCTTGCCAGCCATCAGTCTGCCCGCAGCAAATATGATGTGAGTCTGCCCTATCATAGGTTTTGCGTGTGTGTGTCAAGTCATCTTGCTAACTGTTCCCATTGCAGGTTTGCCTTGCCATGGAAGAAAGAGACCCGAACGCTAAAACCGTCGCGACAAAACTGATCGCCATGTTCAGTGAACGTTTCCGTGATATGCAGTTCACCCTGCATCCCGCTTCAATTGAGGGCGAGGCTCCTGGAAAGAGCAGCAATGTCGGCTGGGCCGCTCAAAGGTTCTTGGAAAAGTACACGGACAGACCAAACTGGGAACATATCCTGTTGACAGTCATGGACAGTGAGTGCTTTCTCTGCTCAGGAATACAAATTAGCACTTGTTAACAGTTTGTTATTAGGTGACACACACCTCCTCAGCACTTACTTCGATATAATCACACGCCGTCACATCGAGAACGTTCTGGAGGACGATTCTCTCGACATGACTCTGTATATGCCCCCAATCATCTTTGACCGCAATGCCCACCAAGTCCCAAGGTTCGTTCGTGTCGCAGACCTCATGTGGTGCGGTGCCGGCTTGTCCTGCTTCCAAACCACCCCTAGGATCGATACTGTTGCCATCCCCACCTCGGTATACACCCTCACACTCCCCGTCGTTGACCTTGTCAAGGGATGGGATACTGGCCCGGAAGCCATTGGCGAAGACATGCATATGATGCTAAAGTCGTACTTCCTCATGAACGGCAAGCTCAATATCGAATGTGTCGCCAGCCCTGCAAGCCACTGTAATGTTGCCAGTGGAAAGAAGGGCATCTGGGGTTGGTTTGACGGCCTTCGAGCCCGATATCAGCAAGCCCTCCGCCATATGTGGGGCTGTCTTGATACCGGGTTTGCAATTCAACAGTGGTCCCAGCTCGGAACCAGCCAGCGCGTCAACAACCTGTGCTACGATAGCCACGCCAATATCTCTCTCGGTGCCAAGTTCTCTTTCTTCAGGGTTGAGATCGAAGAGGGCAGCATGTTGACACTCCGCAATATCGACCTGTTGACCCGCATCTTCGAGGCCCACTTCCTCCCGGCCCACCTCTTCGTAGTTCTGATCACTTCATCGATCTATCTCGCCATCAACCCCGCAACGGCCGTCAGCCGGTGGGTGCAGCTCTCCATGGACGTCATGGCGTATCTGAGAACTTTCGGGTTCCTGACCATGCTCTTCTACTTCTTCTTCTGCTATGAGCGTTACCACAAAATATGTGTTGACGTGAGAACAGCGGAGCTCAAGAGATCCGGCTTATACCGGGACTTTGAAGACCAGATCAGTCGACGGAATCCAAGAACACCGCTCACTTGGTTGGACTATGTGATTTTCCCGGTCGCAGGTCTCATCTATGGCGGTCTTCCTCTGCTGCACGCCGCCTTCTCGCACTTCTGGTCGGTTGATCTGAACTACAAGGTCAGTGCGAAGCCGAAGCGAGAACTCGTCGAAGAAGTCGTCCGAATGGAAGAAGGTCGTCTCTGAAGCCGCCCTTAAAAGCCAAATACCACGCAAAACATTGGTGCTTAAGAGCTTTAAAGGGAGAAAGAGAGAAAATGGAAGCTCCGGCACTTTAAGCAGCCAGTGCCTTCGTTCTGGGCGGCACAGGCTTATGCAATGGGACCGGCATATCTCGGATGCGTACCACTCCGAGTAACGACAACGCAACGCTGGTGCTTTTGCTGCCTGCAAAATCCAACAATGGCCACGCAACACTTTTAATACTTATTTCCTATTTTAACCACAATAACGGCATTCTACACGTTTTAGTTCGTATCCTGCCCTCGGCGGCCGGCTTCTCTCTTGTGCCGCTAGCCTTGTCAGCATTGGCATGCATTTGCACTTTTTTCCATTACGTTTAGCGGGGCACTTTCTCTTTTTTTTTTTTTGTTCATAATACTAACCACCTAGCCGGAGTGGGGTTTGTTTCGATTCTGATCATTGTCGTCCTACTAACCATCATCTTAATCCGGAGTTCAGATGCCAGCTAACTATAACTAGGAATTCGTTTTTAGCTGTATACAAACGTCATAGGGCGGGGAGTGAATAGATTTCATTGCATGTTGCATGTCCTGTCTTTAACGCTTGTCTTAATTAGATTATTAATATGTAATGGATAATGTTACAAACTGGAAACGGGATGCGAAGGAGAAGAGGAAGGAGAACAAGAAGGAAGGATACGTTGATGTTTACGAAACGTTTAATATTGGAATTTGCAAGGGGGAGAGAGTCGCCTGTTACACACACCAATATCAAGTTACCTATTCGCAGTTTAAAGCCAGAAGAGTCAGGTCACTCCAGGTACGAGGAAGGGGGGCTGACCAAGCGGATCCACGCGGAACACCGACAACGTTTGTTGGAATCTGCATCTTGCCTATTTTAAAAAACTTGGAACCGTTCCTTTTTTCCCCAAAGCTGCTTATTTTAACGACTCGCGTGCCCACAAAATATCCGGTGTGGAATTTTTTTCCTTCTCACCTCCTTTCACTAATTAGTTGTGCCTCGAAGATACAGTATTTTTGGGGGGCGGTGTAGATGTTATTCTTAGTCCTCGAAATTTTATATCTACTATATATGAGAATCTCTTCCTTCCTTTTACATCTTTCTCACCCACACTTGACAACACACATTCGCATATAAACCACATGTCGACGACCCGTATATTCTATAAAATCTCTTCATCCTCACCTTCATCTTCACATTCATATTATTTTCCTCACGAACTATGAGCAATGCCGAACCACCGCAAGAGGCGGTTCACCCCGTCATGACAACCAAGCGCTTTAACATCCTACTCGCCATCTCAGCCCTCTTCGTAGCCGGTCTCGTTCCATATCTATTATACAGAAACATCTTGCACCAAAACTTTTACTATGCTTCTCTCGACAGTTATCCGAGTCCCAAGGATATTGCTTTAAAACTACACTGTCCTGGGAGGCCGAATATGACGGCAAATGGACTCGAGAAAAAGCCTCCGTTGTTTAAACTACCCTTGAAGACTAGAGGACGGAATATTATAGATTCTTCAGGAGAAAAGGTGAAGCTTATGAGTATTAACTGGTATGGCGCCAGCGATGAGGATTTCGTCCCTGGAGGACTGGATGTCAGACACAGAAAGGAAATCGCAGCTACGATCAGAGAGATGGGCTTCAACAGTGTAAGATTACCATACTCTGACGAGCTGGTTCTCACGAACCCGGACGTCCCAGAGAAGTTTTGGTCGAAAAACTCGGATCTTACTTTGGAGGGATCAGGAAGGAGAGAAGAGGTTGGAGGAGGGCTACTAGAAGGCGGACACGTACAGCGTACAGGGCTAGGGGATCCACCCAGCACTGTTCCTGCGGACGATGAAAACGACGGGGCGAACAACAGCACACGCACCATCAAAGCCCTAGATATCTTCGACGCGGTGGTAAAAACGCTCACAGACGAAGGAATCGCAGTGATCGTGAACAACCATATTACGCAGGCCCGATGGTGCTGCGACGCAAATCTCTGCGATGCAACCTGGGCTAACGATTACCTTGGAAAAGTTTGTCGAATCTCCCAGACCGAAGAACAGTGGATCCAAAACTGGGAGAAGGTCATGCGGAAGTACGTTGACAACCCACTCGTGATTGGTGCTGACCTACGAAACGAAAATCGGTCTCCGATGGGCAAAATGCTCTGGTCTTCCTGGGCTACGGCCGCCGAAAAGGCAGCTAACAGACTCCACGCCTTGCAACCCAACTGGTTGATGTTTGTCGAAGGTGTCGCTTCTGCGAACTATTTGCAGGGTGTGAGGTCTCGACCTATAACCTTGCCCATCCCAGACCGTGTTGTATATTCCGCGCACGTCTACGGATGGTCCGGCTGGGGGTCACTGTTAAAAGGACCCTACTGGTCTCGGGATTATGCAAGCTTTGCGTACGACATGTATGACAACTGGGGGTATCTTTTGGAAGAAAATATTGCGCCCGTTTGGGTTGGGGAGTTTGGAGCTCCGGATGTACCGAATACTGGGGATGTGAACTATTGGACCAACTTGATGAATTTTCTGGAGGAAATGGATGCGGATTGGGGGTATTGGGCTATTAATCCGAGGAAGCCGAAGGGGAATGAGACGGAAACATACGCTTTGGTTCAGGATGATTGGGTTACCCCGAAATGCGACTACCGACTGTACGATCTGATGGTGAAACTTGGCCTGAAGCCGTATAATTCAACGGCTCCCGCAACCTCGACGTCGACATCGTCAACATCTCAGCCAACAAGGACACCGGTCCAACCATCCACAGGAGACGGGAAACAAGCACCTATGGGAAATACATAGTAGGGAATTTTGAAAATCACGGGAAATTGTTTTTTTTTGCATGTTATTTCTAATGAATATTTCACGAGCATTTCGAAGGGTATTTTGCATTTAAGCATGCGCTCTTGGGGAGGCGTTTATTATAATGTTGAGAGTTTTTCTTTTCTTCTTCTTCATTTTCTTCGGTTGAAATTAATACTCTGTCCTATTCAATGCATGTACCAAACAGCGGCGGGAGATCTCGAGGAAGTTAATGTATAGGTTTCGAAGGTTGGGAATGTGTAATGCATAATGAAACTGTGGTCTATAACAGCATGAGTCAAGTTCCTCGCTCCAACCAAAAATTTAGGAAGAAATCAGGACACTCTACGTGAAATTAGCTTTTCTTACAAAAGAAGAGGAGTATCCAATAGTCTTAATTCCCCCGAGCCTTTTGCCTGCGAACCTTGTGCATCCAGATCTGGGGAAGCCGTTGACCACCTGTTCTCGATCCGCTGACATTTCCTAAAACTACACCCATGCACAAGCGGGTCTAGCAACCCTAGTTCTGTACGACTCGAAATTCCCACTGGGCCAACACAAAAGAAACGAATGGTTCTTCTCATCCTCGACATGCCGACAAGTAGGTTGAATACCAAGTATATCAATCAGCAGGCCCCGCCGAGTATAAATTAATGCTGTGATATGATAGTCTCTTCCTCTTTCTTCCCCCAGCGTGCTCTACTTTCACCAACCTAGTCAAAGAAAAAGAAAAAGAAGATTTCAAAGACTCGAAATTCATCTTCGCAAAAGACGACACAGACAGAGCAACAGTTTGATGAAGAGGCCGATGAAGGCAGCTTACAGCAAGACATTGCGGTCGACTTCGGCAAAATCAAGATGCAGTACGTTGAAATGCACTTGCAGTCTCGATATTTTATCTTCGTTTTGATGGGCATCCGGAAGTTTCCAACCATTTGTCCTGCATATTTGACACGATCCACGATCCTCCTACATAACTACATGCCGCGTGGCGGCACTCTAATAGATCTCAGGGCCTCTTGCTTGGAAGGCTCTGTCCTATCATCATTGAAAAATCTGACTACATATTCACAAACCGCCAGTGTCGTTTGAGGGCCGGAGATGCATACTAATCCCTCCTACTGGCTTTGGATATATGAGCTGGCTCCGCATTCCACGTCCCCGCCCATTGCTTCCGAGCAGGGCGTAGTAGTTACGCAGGAGCTACCACAACGTTATAGAGCGCTCCCCACAACAATTTTGGGGTCTCTTGAAGAGCCGAAGAAGGAAAATAAAACATTCCTTTCCTCTAGCTCTTCTATCTATTTGGAAAAGCTTCCAGCTACCTCCACCATACCTTAGTGCCTGATCTATCCAACGATGGCATCCCAACCACAGGAAGAAGAGAACCTTCTCTTGGACCTCTTTGACTACCCTAAGGAACAGTCTTTACTCATTGACTTTGAAAAGATCGCAGTTCCGCCTGTTCTCAGAAACCAGCCGCCAAAGGGGGTCTACCTGACGACGACGAAGACGGATATTGCTATCTCTCCTAGCTCGAACGAGTTCACTCCACCTCCAGCTAAGCAATCTCTTTCACCCCCACAGGTTTCATCCGACGGCATCTCCAACAATGCCGGCTCATCCTCCTCCGCCTCTGCACCAGTCGAAACCTCTTCCTCCATAACGACTGCCGATTCAGTCAATATCAACTTCTGGGACCTCCACCCTGGACTCCGAGGACTCGCAGAAAGGGAAGCCAAGTATCTAGCCCTCAACCAACAAGCCCTCGGCGGCCCCGGCGAACTCACACCAAAGTTCGTAACCGACCTCGCGAACCACAAGGAAGGTACACTATGCTACCACAACGAAGCCTGGGTTAAACTGGACGAAAACTGGCAGAAATGCGCCAAGTGTAAAGGAGCGCAACCCTGCTACATTTTCGAATGCCAGGTTTGCAAAACGCTGCTTTGTCGGAGGTGTAGGCAAGATGTCCTGCCTAAGAGGGGCCATTGGACGGAAAGGCTGGAGACTTAGAAGAGCGGAAAAGGTTATCGGACAAATTTGGTGCTCGCATTTTCCCTCAGCTGGAATTGACACGGCGTACCGGTTTATAAATTTATAACCTCTTTTTATAGTAAGTACGCCAGCTGCTTATCTTCTTACACAGCAGAAGGTGCGGGAGGAACTAACAATTCACCTACTAGAACGGTTTACAAACTTGATCCTTTACTCAGCCTGGGCGCTTCTCCCCTTATTTCTATTTTTCTTTCTTCTTCTTCCTCTTCTTTTTCTTCTGCTCGTTTATACTTCTTTCCCCCTTCCTCCTTACCACACAACATCTCAAATCGTCCCCAAACCTATTCGAAGCACCTGACACCCAAACCTTTGCTCGATATTATTTTCATATGATAATCTCGTGGAGGAGTGGGATACTAGACGAGGCGGACAATCGGCAGATGGTTATTTATTCGTTTACTTGTTCCCTAGAAAGAGGATCATGTAGATAGCCTAGAATATATATCATAGCCACGATATGATAACGTGGCTCCCATACTAAATGAAAACATGCTTATCCTAAGATCAGCATTACCAGGTGTACGTTAATCTTCGAAATAGGTCCCTCATTAGAGTATCGTCGCATTGAAGGTATCGTAACAGTAATGCCATGGTCAAAAAGTTAACAAGAGCACAAAATGAAACTAGCTAACACCCTCTGAGAACAAAAACGGAACAGAAAAAAAAGGGTCTACAGTTCACACAGAAAGCAGAAAGAATAGAATATAAAAAAACCATGAAAACCGGCACACTCCTTGCTGGAGAAATAGGAAAATTCATTATTAAGTTCAACGTGCCTCAAAGCGAAGCAAAATATGTGCATAGAACGTATCAATCCACCCTTTCTCGTTAGAATCGTTGCCATTAAGCCTCGACGTATTTTCGTAGCTATAACACAAACATATTAGTACGCAAGATGATAATAGGGTGTAGTAGATGGGAAAAACTTACATCCAACGTCAAACTCTTACTCGAGTTCTCCACTTGATCTCTATAAATACCAACCAAGGCTTGACTCTGTTGGAACAAACCGGTCTTCAAACTGATGACAATAAATTGGAATCCAGGACCGCAATTGTTACAAATGTAATTGGCGATCTTTTGAACGTTGGCATTGTCCAAAGCAGCGTCGACTTCATCGAGGACAAAGAATGGAGAGGATTGGTAGGAGTGAATGGCGAAAAGCAAGGCCAGTGCAGCCATTGTCTTCTCACCACCGGAAAGATGCTCCATATCTCTAAAACGTTTCATAGGAGGCATAGCATGGTACTTGATTCCGTCGAGATATGGTTCGTCCTGGTCCTCTACATCCAAATAGCTGAAAAAAACACTCGCCTTAGCATTGAATCATAAAGTTTTTAGTAGTGGGGACACTTACGCAGTACCACCAAGAGGGAAGGTTTTGCTCTTGGTAAGATCCTTGTAGACCTTTCCGATCTGGTCTGAGATGTGGCTGAATGCTTTGTTGAACAATTGGGTCCTGATGGCAAAATTAGCAATCCGAACGAGAGGTCTGGAAATAAAAAAATCTCACCTCTTCTCTTTGACGGCTAAGAAGCGGTCCTTCGCGGCTTTGGCGTCCCGTCTGCTCTTCTCAAACTCCTTTTCAGTTTCCTGGAGTCGGTCCTCAACTCCGGCGAGACGTTCGACCGCCTTGGAATTGGGAGAAAGTTTTTCGAGCTCGCTCTCAATCGTTTTAATCCTATCGAGCAGATCCTCTTCAGCTCGATCGTCACCGCTCGCTTGAAGGTCGTCGTCTAGTTTCGAAAAATCGACAACGACGCCAAACTCCTCGATTTCAACAGCGCCAGCGGTCCCCGTGTGTGGATCCTCGTCTACTTCCATAGCGTCAGGATCTGCCTGAGGTGCAAGGGCATCCTCGATGGGAACAGCGTCTAGTGACTCCGATTCGGCTGTAAGGGGGATATTAATCTCTTCCAGCTTGCATCGTCGTAGTAACGCGTAGCGGTTTGTAGATGTTCGTTCAATATCGCTCTCCACTTGTGCAATAATCTTCCCAACGTTCTCCATCTCCTTGCTCCGTCTTGAGACGTCCCGTTTGGCAGCTGCAACCTTATCCGCGAGTTCTTGAACTTCACCCGATGCTGCTTCAAAGTCTTCCTTTAGGGTTTCAAGCTCCTCGTTCAGTACTTCGAGTTCCTCAGTAACCTCTGCCTTCTCCCTTTCGAACTCTTTGATCCTCTTCTCCGCGGTTTTAACCTGGCCTTCAAGAGTAGCGAGTCGAGTTTGCGTATTAGCAAGACGGTCCTTCTCGAACTGGAGCTGTTGCGTCAACCTATTCAGCTGAGTGTTGAATTCCAAGCGCTTCTGGGCGGCCATGGCTTCTAACGAGCCCTGTCTCTCTTCATACGATCGGATGTTTTCTAAGCCCTGCTTCTTACAGAAATCCTTAAAGATGGCGTCTTGGACACGGTGGATTCCGGTTCGAAGCTTTTCGATCTGTCGCTCAAGGCCGTCAACAGTCTTCTCGGCATTATTGAGTTCTGGTTTGAGACCATTCAGCTCTTTCTCCAGATGGTCAACAAGCTTCTTCTTGTCGTCCACCCCACCCTTCATAAAATCTCGTTCATCTCGCAGACTGCTAAGTTTCTTCTCAAGTCGGTCGTATTCACTTCGTAGGCTCTCCTCTTCTGGACGGTACGATGCCTTGTCCAGGTCTTGGATCTTGGTCTTCAGTTCCTCGACCAACTTTCTAAACCCGTCGGCTTCCGTTTCATCCCAGCGTCGAGCATTCTTCTTGTCAACTCGGCCACCACTCATCATACCGCCCTTGTGAATGACAGTGCCATCTAGGGTGACGGCTTTAACCTCGACTTTCTTTTCGTAGCAGATATACTTTGCAACCTCGATTGTCTCGCAAACCACGGTGTTTCCACAAGCATAGAGCATAGCTCTTTCCACTGACGGATCATAATCGATGGTATCGATTGCCATTCTCATACCCCTGTGCATGCCCTTGAGACTAGAATTGAGTGGTTTGTTGACAATCGTTTCCATCGGAATGAACGTAGCAACAGCGAGGCGGTTTTCCTTCAGATATCGAATGCACTCATGGGCAGTCTTCTCATTGTCAACGGCAATAGCATCAAAGTGTCTACCCAGAGCTGTAGAGACTGCATCCTGAAATTTCTTGAGCTTAGGCTTGCAGAGTTCCGAGATTCTCCCTTTAACACCAGGACTGATGCGTTTCAGGGCTGCAACTGTTTCGCGCATTTTGACCTCTCTCTCATTCTGCTTCCTACCATCATCGAGCTCACTAAGCTTCTTGAGCGCTTCTTGTAGCTGTTCCTCAAGCTTCAGTTTAGCCTGTTGGGTTTTCGCACGTTCATCGTTCAGGAGTTTCAGTTGCTTCTTCTTCTGATGGACTTCCTGATTAACAGATTCGAATTCATGGTCGACGTCATCGAAGTTCGCCTTCAGCGATTGGAGCTCGTTGTTTGCGGCTTCAAGCCGTCTCTCCTGGCCAGCAACTTTGTTCCGTAATGCCTCAAGGGTTTCGCTCTCTGTTTTGGCCTCACGCTCAAGCCCTTCCAACTTCATGCTTTCAGCTCCAGCCTTTGTACTAAACTGTTCGCGAAGCTTGGAGTAGTCGGCGAGATCTTTGCTCGAGAGTGCAACACCAGATTGAGCAGCTGCCTTTGCCTGGTCGGCCTCAAACTTTGCTTGCGCGGTTTTGACGACTTTGATTTGCTTCTCATAGTCCTCCATCGATACCGTCTGGTTGGCATGGTCCCGGTTGACCTCCCTAATTCTGTTCTCCGCAATTTGAACCTTTCCCTGCGCGGCTTTGATCTTTTCATCGACAGGTAAAAGGGAGACTTCCTTCTCTTCGATAGCGGCCTCTTTCTTCTTGATTTCCTTTTCCTTCTTGGAGATAATTCGGCTAGCTTGCGCCTGAGCTGCTCGTGCCTGCTCGTACACCTTGTTGTCTTTATCATACGCGTGCTTATGAGTTCGCATTTCCGCCTGCTGCTGCACAATCTTGGCCTTATTATCCTCCATAGTCTTCTGGAAGTGGAACAGCTTCCACAGAACATGAGTAATGATAGCTTGATCCTTCTCATTCGCTTTTCGTTCGTAGTTCTCGGCCTCCCGTTTCTGCTCTTGGTATTGCTTGATTTCGGCGTTGATACCACGTCGTTTGTTGAGGTTCGCATTCGAATGTTCGATAGCTCGATCCTGTTCGACCTTCAATCGTTCGTATTCGGACTTCCATTCCAACGACCCACTGATCTGCTCAATTAATCGGGTAAGATCCTTCGGCGACTGCGATGCCACAGCTTCAACATCACCCTGAAACACCAAGAAGTTCCTGGCCTTGATCAAAATATTCTGCTTCTCTAGCGCCGCATTGTACTCCGCCGCGGTAACAACTCTGTTGTTGATCCTGTATTCGCTAGCGCCGGAGGAACTGATCAATCGCTTCCATTGGTGCTCTTCTCCGTCGTCATCCTCGTAGACAGCCATCACCCACGCCGTCTTGGGGTCCGCCTGCGAAGCACTAGCATCCGCGATATCCTCGACAAGAAGGGAATCTTCGCCATTGGTGTCTGGGTGTATCGTTCCGTTAACCTTGTTTTGCTTGAGGACTCGGCCGCGGTAGACAAGGTCTTTCAGGGAGGCAGATCGGAGTTGAGAGGATTTGATTCCCAGGACGAAGGAGATGGCGTCCATGCTACATATCCAGCCTGCATTAGTCCTAATATCCCAGTCAAAATATCGCCAGGGGAAGCTCTTGCATACGAATTCGATTTCCCGGATCCATTGGGACCGATGATACTTGTGAAGTACGATTCGCCAAATTCGATCTTTTGGTGTCCTTTGTAGGACTTGAAATCTATACAAATGAACATTCTCAATTAGCTAGCGATTCTTTTTGCAGATTTCAAATATTCAGTTTTGAAGTCATACTGTTGAGCTCTAAGCGCTTTAGCTTCCCCATATTGATGTGTTATGACTGAAGCACCAGCTTCAGGGATTGTTGCTCAATATCGCAGTTGAGAAGCTTCGGTGGTACCAATATCTCATCCAACCAATGTCCAAGAGAGTGCGATCCGTCGGGGACGTTAAGTGAAGTCGGAGATGAGGGGGGTGTTATTTCCGGTGGTCGGAAAGAATACGGGTATGTTAGAACGCGTCCGAGGCGATGAGTTTGGCGGTTAAGGTGGGGAGGACGTGATCCTGTCGATAAGCCAAGAGCTGCCAAACAAGCCAGGCCGTTTTTCGCGTGTGCGAAAGCCACAACTTCAAAATTTTCCAAGATGCAACGCAACACAACTACAACTTCACCGCAATTCTTACGGGTTTGAAAAAAGAGATATTCGGGATAGTATGCATTGCAAATGTCAATTATCTCCCATGATAGCCCCTAAGAGATAGTAGATACCGTTCCTTCCTTTAGAGTTATTGTAGCCAGGCTATAGATCAAGAAAATGAATGGTCTACGCCTACAACCCAGTCGGATCGCTACCAAGTCATGGATCCGGCCTCAATACCCCAGTATACTACATGGCCCCCGACGGTATATGAATACAAATGCAAGGACAATCAGAGGTATGTAATCCTTCACTGTTAAGTTGGTAAAGCGATTAAGTTGGTAAAGCGATACTAAACACCCGGCCATATTACTCAGAGCATGATTGCGTGTACCTTAAACCACGGTCCTCGGTCTCCTTCGCCAGAGACTCCGTCTTCATACCCAATGTCAAGTCCGGACAACAGCAAGTTACCCACAAAGGGAACTTTCTTCATGACCACATTATCGGCAGCCGAGTCCGTGATATCGTCCAGACGCATATGGGTATGCCAATCCGTATATATACACATACCTTTCCTTTCCTGCACCATCCTGAAACACACCATGTATGCATGCAAAATGTACCCCCTACATCCTAGACACAAAAATACCGTTACGACATTCTTACTAGCCTCGTGTTCGCATATGCATTCTTTTGTTTGCTCTAACTTAACCATACAGGCGTCGAATACCTCGTAACGTTCCCCACAATGGAGGAATATATTGTCCTATCGAGTAGGATAGTAACACCGATCTATCCTGCTGATGCCGCTGCTATCGTTCAGTCTCTCGATCTTCATGTGTCAGCTGAAATCGATCCTGAAGACGGCCCAGTTGAAGTCCTGGAGGCGGGAACAGGTCATGGGTCGTTGACATTGCATCTTGCGAGAGCACTTTATGCCGGTCATCTGAGTGAAGAAAACCCAGTTTCAATTCTACATTCGGTAGAGAAAGACAAAAAGGTCCACATAGCTGCTATGAAGCTGTTAAAAGGATTCAGGCGAGGGATCTACGATGGGCCAGGTGTTAGATTCTATAACGATGACGTGGAATCATGGCTAAGGGCACGGCTTCCGAGCCCTGAAGGCTCTGAAGTACCAGCGGCTGAAAGTACATCTGAACAAAGTACCATTCAAGGCACATCGTCCACCGGTAAACTAACAACAGGATCTGTACGGAAACCTCTTCTGTCCGCCTGCGTCCTTGATTTACCGGAAATCCGCCCACTTCTACCCCTGCTCCAGCAGACAATGTATCCGGGGGCGATTCTAGGATATTGGGCACCATCAATAACACAAATAGCTGCAGTTGTCGAAAATGTAAAATTCAACCGGCTTCCATTCCTAGTGGAAAAAGTGCTCGAGTTCGGAAACGGTGTCGGTGGGGCTGGTGCCAGAGTTTGGGATGTAAGGCCAGCTCTGGTCAAGAGTCGAGTTAAGGCAAACAAATCTCACAAGTCTGCCTCCTCTCAGAGGTCCTCGGAGGGGGATGAAACCGAAACGGCAGCAAACCAGGATGCAGTTGCCAAAGAGGACGGGACTAAAAGGGCTACAGCCGAATGGGAGATGGTATGTAGGCCGAAGGCCGGAGAGAAGACGGTCGGAGGTGGTTTCTACCTTATCATGCGACGAATTGGACGGCAGACCTACGACAAACCTCAGGCCGCCAACGAGGCAATTACCAGCGAGGAGGTCCGTGATGCGGACGTGAGCACGTCAGAACAGTCTGTGGACACGGCAGAAGTTGATGATATCGAGGCTGGTTTACGAGACCAATGATATCCAAGAAACGGTCGAAAAGGGCGAACCGCCTTTATCACCGTAGGCGATACAATATCAAATGTAAATATAGGGTTATACACATACCACAATTTAGGAACGTTGTACTAGAGGCTACTATCAGTGTATTTATAGAATATGTTCATTATTTTGCGACTACCGGTCTAATACCGGGATAGCGTAGGAAATTCCTACCGCCGCAGGTGGCAGTGGATATAGTAGTAGTATAACAATTCAGATACAATCCCTCCCAATCACCTAACAAGCCTGGCGCTTCTGCCAAGAGCAAACTGTCAAAAACAAATGAAATGAAATGAATGTGATGTACCAAAAACCATTTGACCAATTGCTAAAAGTAGTACTTTTAAATCCCGTTGCAATGCATTTTTGGCTGTGTAGACTGAAGAGTCAAAACTATAAAGGAAACAATGGATAACGAGTGTCTATGTTGGAAAAGCAAACGATTGATCCCAGTCGGATCGAAATAACAGGTTAGAAGCAAACTAAAAAGAAGCCAAACTCAAGAACTCCCAGTGGTATCTTAGATCTAGAGAAGCAAAATCTGCATTTTTTGTTACTGAACGCCGTGATATGAATGAAACTGTTAGTTAGAAACGAGAAGCAACTGCTCGCTAGTATGTTCAAAATGGAAAAGGCCAATAGTAAAAGAAAAGAGAGAAAAGAGAAGACATGCTATGTCAATCAGGCCGTCAAATATTGAGGAAATAGCCGTATTATTATGGTTGTGAGTGTGGGGGTTGTCGAAGTTGTGGTTCGTGGTCCCGCCAGTAAACGGGAGTGTGAGCCACAGTTCCCAAGACCGCAGCTGCTACTAACCATCTAGACTATAGATCAATCAGGGCAGCTTGGGCGTAGATGTGTGGCTTGTGGTTTTGATAGGATGGAAGGGTAATACGAGCGTCCGGGACCATCTTGTACTGTCCTGGGACAATTTCATATCGGATGCCCTTTTCTATGACAAAGTTGCTCTGACGAGGAGTGTTGGCGTTAAGAACAGACATGCATCGTTTCGCAAACCGAAGGTGCTGCTCTCGAGTTGCTGGCGCCCCTCCTCGCCATTTGCGAGTCTGGCTCTCATGAATGGAAGCGCTGGTATACTTTGCGAAGCCGGCGAGATGACCACGCATAGCAAAGGGATTGCTGGGTGCAGTGGTGGCTGCGGTAGATGGTCGGCTGCTATACCAAGTACGGGTGTCATCGTTGTTCTCGCCACCGATCTCGTCGTTGTGCTCTTCAGCTTCGCCTTGCTCCTGTGAAATACGAAGGGTACTAAGATCCACAAGGCTCCCGTTATGTGATTCCAGATGAGAGACTGGTGTTGCGATTCCAGAGGGTTGGAGTCCGTCTTCTAGATCCGAACTGTGACCATGTTCGTCGATAGCATCCAGTCCACCACTTGTTCCCGGTCGGTCATTTGGATCGAGTGTTGGATCAGCGTCAGCGAAACCGAAATCTGGGATATCGTCGCCTACAAGCAGCTGTGGATAATGTCGTCGAATGATTTCCTCCTGCTGTTGAACGACATCCTGAGCTGCGACCTCGTGGGTCCTGTGTCTTCTTCTTCGCCTACGCGGGATAGTCTGATACTTGGGGAGAACTCGTTCTTCCAATGGAAGAGATACATTAATTCCAGAGCTCAAAGCCTCCAACCAGCTGAAGAACGTTTCGACGGTTTTGCAAGCTAGAAGAAACTGCTGTGTCTCGGCTCGGACACGGATGACATAGCTACGTTTCTTATAGTCGCTCGCTGCACCGACTTCCGCATGTTGAAGAGTGAAAGACTTGATCAACTGGCCTGGTCCGTACCCGGTCGGATCATCTGGGTCCTCCTCCAATGGATCTGGTCTCGGGATCATTGCTGTCCGTTTGACTTTGTGGATTTTGAGGACTGTATTGTTGAGGATGCAAAATACCTTTGTCCATTTCCCTATACAAACTTGTTAGCTTCGATATTTGCAACTATTATTCGAAAAGAACGTACTGTCGCTGGATCTCTCAAATGGAGAGTCCATTTCGAGCTTTCGTTCAAAAATGGCCTCCTTCATTAGAGAACATTTGTACGAAGGCAGAGACTCTCTTCCTTCCTCGGGCCGTGGTGTAACCTTGAACCTTGGTAGTGGTAGCCGAACCTCGTCGAGCTCTGCATAAGTAGGTGGTGGCAACGAAGTATCCAACTGAGAGAGCGATGCATTCGGAAACGAGTTCTGATAGGTAGGGCTCGGAGGTGGAATTGTGTAGTCTGTTATAGACCTTCTTAGTTGTCGCATCCGTGCCGCATCCTTTTTCTTATTAAGAGGAGCTGGCTTCGAATCCTTGCGTGTATAGCTGCCTCCATGGCTCCCAACTATCTCGTTGACCGATGTTGAAGAAGATGAAAAGAACGGCATTGTCGGGGTATGGGAGGATGAGGAGGTTAGGGTAGATGGCGAAAGGGATAAATAGCAATGGGCTGGCAACGTCTTTGTAGTTAAGTTGCAGTATGTTGTGGTGGTGGTGGTTATAAGAAAATTGTCGCCCTAGCACCAGACATTGAAACACACAAAACGGTCTTCGTCGAGGTCAAAGCTGAAATCCCAAAACTCTCAATGTCCAAAAAAAATAGTAGAAACCCCCAAGACCAAGCCGGAATAAAATGATGAAGCAGTTGAAGCCTAGAATATGCCGCAGTTTTGGCCAAATCAAAAAGGATAGGGAAGAAAATTCGTCAAGAGATAATATATGCACGATGCAGATGAATAAATGCTGAATGGATGATTCCGAAGAAAAGAAAAAATAAAAATAAAAAATGAGGAAGATACAAAGTAGTTAAGTAATAAAGGACTCGGCCCCTTCCTTGCTAGCTCCCCTTGCTCAATATGCCTAGGAGAAATAAAGCTATCAAAGACTCCGGAAAATCTGGCTTGCAATGTCTAAAATCGAGCACAGCCTTAAAAACGGTTGTCGCAGAAAGAGGAGGGGATGAGGGTAAGTTATATGGATCACAAGAGGTTAAAAGCGACCAGGCTTCTATGTTCCCATCTAACACCACCTTTCGCTTTGGGTTGTTCAGGTACAGGCCAACCAGGACAAGCAGCGTTTAGTTGCCATCCTAAAGGCAAAGGGTGGCATGGGGTCGAAGGTTAACGAATTTTCTTTTTTTGAAACCTTTTAGCTCTAACATGCGAAAAGGATAGGAAAAAGCAATCGGATTGCCGACTTTTACTTTTCACTTCACTGTCACCTTGATTCTCCATTGTTGATTCTGACTGGACTGTGCATACACCCGGGGGCCAATGTATCCAAAGGGATGGTGTGCTGAGGTTCCTCGAGTTGACGGGGGTAAAATTGTTAAGGCCCAGCAAACAGTCCTCGATCATGCACACTACTTGGAAACAGGTACCTTCCTCTTCGCTGGTACATGTGTACTTCTTGGTCCATTGGCTGGTTCCCTTTAGCCGCAGACCGTTCGCAGGTGTAAACGCTTCAGGTCAACTTTGTTTCTGCTCCTGACTAAATACTTTTACTTCTGAATCAGATGTTCGCTTGATGCTGCCATTAAGGGCTTTCCCATGGGTGTGCTGGCCACTATCTGGTGTGCTCTGGACTTATCTGCTGGCTGTCAGCATGGTCATGCCGGTTACATGGGATATTTTCATTTTTATTACAATTGTATAGGGTTGCCATTAACCTGGGTCGACTGGGGCGATGGTTATCACATATCAGAGGCCCTGCTGCGTCCAGAATCGACATGGTCTGTGCAGAATAATTCTTCACGTCCTCCGACCTCGTATTCGAAATATCAAATGTTGAGGTCGAAATACAACGATGTTCTCGAATCTCGGGATTCAATAAGGCCCAGCATACTAATGATAATGTGCATCGCAGCTGTCGCCCGTCCCTGCTTAAGGTTTTGCCCTCCCTTTCTCCATCCAGCGCGGAACTTCCACCCCGCCTTGGCCTTCACATCGGTGCTTCGGACATTTGCGTCCTTTGCCAGAGATCCGACTCGCAACGCCTAACAGCACTGCACGTTTGTCGCTGTTGGATACGAAAGCGGAAAGGGGAGCGACAAAGAACCAATGTTCTGGCCCTGAAAAGACAACGTCGACGAAGCTTCCAATCAGAACTCTTTTATTGTGCCCTGTGAGGGTGTGCTGCTAACCGGCCTGAATGGAGCACAACTAAAAGCTAAAACACTCTCGCGAAGAAAATATTTTAAACCAGGCACGAATAATGCAATGTTTTAGCTTTCTGATTCTAAAAATTCAGTCTATCGTTATTGGCTTGTCCTAGACGTCAGATTCATCCCTTCGTTTTAAACTAAATATCTGGCTATTCTTATCATCAAATTAGTTTCTTCGCTGTCGTCATTATCATTATCGCCTGTTTGAGATCGACTCCCCAGTTTCGGCAAAAACATGAAACTTTTTCCCCTCAACGCTTGTCAAAATTCGAAATAACGATTTGCTAATCGGTGATGTCTTACGTTGGTTTGTGTCCTATTCAGGACACCCGTCAGGTGGCGGATATAGCTCCCGTCATCGATAGGCTGTGTAGACTCGTAGATCGAGGAGAATGCAATGGTTGGGTTGGAAAAAAAGACTGTTTGCAGATTGCATAAATCTCCTCACAACAGCGGCTGCCGCATTGAAGATCCGTTTTCTTACTGGAGATTCCTTGTTCGTGGCAAGCCTAGTAATTCCCTTGATGAGATTTTTGTACCTGAAATTTCAGCCCATGCTAAGCCATCATCCAACGGCCGTTCACAAAAGGAGATGCAACTGATTACATACACGCCACTTCTATAGCTCCCGCAGCCTTAAGACTTTTATCTCTGCCTTGATAGCAAGAGTATGTATGTACTGCGTATACTATTACTTAGTACATACTCTGCGTATTGAGCCAAATTCATGGTGTTTACGAATACCTTAGCAACCAGTCGGCACTTGTGGAGCCAATAGCTGACCCCCACAAATCGGAAGATGGATCGCGAGCTGCACGGGACGTTGTCCAGCTTTATCGGTCCTTGTCCTTCTTCGTTCTCCACTATTTTCTAGCCCCAATTGCAAGACCACGGTTCGATAGATTTGTGCTCATGGCCCAGGTCCATCATCCTCGCCGGCCTAACCAGAGCCAATAGGCAACTCTTCCCCCCAACCCAAAACCTCTCAACTAGACGAGGCTCTTAGCTGGCGCTCTGATATTGCAAATTTAAGAACGGCAAAATTACCATAACGGCTATTTGAAGGGCCCACCTGCCACAGGCTAGTCGGATATTGCCAGCAGGTTTTTCTGGGGAATGAAGAAAACAGGTGATGAACAATTGAGGCTTTTGTTCAACATTTTGTTTCCCGTGCGTCCACGAAAAGGACCCTTGAGCAGGGCACGTTTCAGGTTGGACAATGTGCACCTTGCCCAGAGCGTTGTCCATGAAGTGTCATATAAAAGAGCCTGCGTAAACCTGGTTCATATGATTTTCTGGTGTCACATTACCAGAGATTTGGCAGGACCTGACCGGGAGATGGGGACCTGTTCGTTTACACCTGCACACAGGCGAACGGCACCGAAGGATTCTATGGAGCTCTGTGTCACTTGCAGAATAATCTTGTAGTGCAGTTATGTGCGTACATACCAATGAAGCACTAACGAACCATCACTTGCACTTGATAAAGCACGAGAGCAGTGCGCAGAAGACAGTGCCGTGCAGCTGTATGTACTCCTGCATTTGTACCTGTACCCCTCCCCTGATAGCTGTCGGCGCCAAGGGACATTGCCTGCTGCACTGTTCGTCGTGTGCTGTAAGACCGTGTCTCGCTCGAGTTGTGCAACGTGACAGGGAAAACCCTCACCGACATGGTAATCTTCTCCGAATAGGAAATATTCTGGAAGTTTTCTGGCGATTTACCCGAACAGGAAGATTTCCGAACGTTTGTGTACCCACCGATTTTGTGTTGCCCAGAAGCTCCCCCTCGAGGATTCGGGATCCAGGGGAGTCCATTGTATCCACGTCAAGATTGTTCACTGCTGTGACCAATTACAGGTGCATTTAGGGCAATCTCGAGCCCTTGATGGCATAGAGCAATTTTGTACTTCAAGCCTGGCGTCTTGCGAAACAAACAACGACTCTCAGGTTAATTGAGTAATCGAGGAGAAGCTCGATATCTCAACCTTGCTTGAGGGATCTTACAAAAGTTATCGTGTCGAGATATAGTATATGCGCATCAAGTTGAGATATCACAAAATTGACAAACACTCTTTCTAATATTGCTTTGTGGGATAGCTTGCACATATTCCAGGGCTTCTCCGGTGATGTGGAACTCCTAGGCTTATGCAAGGACGAAACGAGATCGGCGTACCGCCCTCGCATCGATGAACTGCAGCCGATTGAGGACTCTACTAAGGCCCTCATATCCCAACAATAACCTCAAAAGCGTCTAGATACCTACAATCTCGAAGGTTAGACCAATAACTTTGTGTTTGCACAATCGTTCAATCTCTCATCATCGCATAAACCAGCCTACCTGTTAATTTAACTTAAACTTCAAAACGACCAGGCATGTAACGTAACTAACACCTTACGATACGCAACGTCGTGGCACATACCCATTGAACAATCAACCTAAATCAAAAATTCCTTCACAGTTCGGGCCAGTCCAACCTTTTAGGGCACCGTAGGACATCTCGCACCGAACACTTCCGTACACAAGGAGGCTGTCGTGTCCTTGCATACTCCATGCACGCCGTCCTATGACACTTGAAACCCACAGACTCCAGTTGCATCTGCCATGTGGGCATCGAAAGCCAAGAAGAATTACCGATCGGTAGCTACTTCCTCGCCTTCTAGGCCTCGAGTCGAAGAAGCCATTTCCAGTAAACTCCGCGTCCTGCCTTCCTTTGCCTTGCTTCGCCCCGGCTATCTCAACCACCTTACATCTCGCGTATATATTACAAAGCGGGGTTCGGTGGGACCCGGGCTGACCTCGGTCTTTGGGCATTTTCCCTCTTCGCACCTTGCATTACATATGGGCAAACACCAAAGATCGATACGGGGATATGCCTATCTACGTAGTTTCCATTTCCTAATCCTGTGCTGTTGTGACGTTTAGGCAGCTATCAGTTGTGCAATTTGTGTATCTGATATCTGCTGAGATAGGTTGTTGATTTGACGGCTTCCTCCCACCTCCACCACAGTCGGAGCCCTGCCGGAAGGCTTGTCGATACTAGTTTGACTTTCCCCATGTTTCAATCGCTAGATGATCTAGTCAAGTTTTGGTCTCCATACAGCTGACCAACAGGTTTAGTTACGGATATATGTCAAATCAAGGCAATGCCGAGAGACCCACGAGATCTCGGGACTTGCCGAAATAGGGCACATTGTACGTCGTCAACATGTTTGCACGTTTGCCTCGGGTTCACAAAGGAAGCTCTCACGAAAAGTTTGGGGTTTCGAAAGAAAGAAAAAGGCCATCAAGGAAACCGAATGGCAAGAAGGATTCGGTGCACAAAAAGGATTCTGGAAGAAAAATGTGTGGTTCTGTGGGGAATTGCAACTAACCCTTTGGGTACATCGACCGTCACTCGAAAGGCTAGCCGATGGCGCCTGCAAGGTGACGACCACCGTGTTTGCTCTAAACAAACTTCCAGGCGTATGAGGGAAATTCAGATTTGCGATTAACTTGGCTCGATTAGAATGACTTCCCATAAACGCTGGTCGAGACGAAGTTTCGAGTGTGAAATAACACGATGTTACTCGACAGGGCGGCAGTCTGCGAAGTTTGATTCGTGGAGGAGCTCCGGTTTGCTCGTTTGATAGTCTCAAGATTCTCAGGTCGTTTTTCTAGATGCTTCAGAACACCCTTCCTGGCCTCGTCTCCGGATACAACCGCCTCATGCAAGTGATTTCGTTTCTTGTTCTGGGTTCCTGCGTTTGAATTTTAATTCTGCTAGATCCTTTCGAAATTTCGCGAAGGGCAAAAATAGATTAACATTGGTCAGAGCTGCTCTGAGCTGAGATTAAGAGCCGAAGCTGGGCAGGATATAGCTCATCAACTACAGCTAAGCTTACCCAGCTGGCCAGCTGTGCAGGGCCAAATTGCTGATTGCTCAATGCACCGTATCCCAGCTATCGACAGCAATACAGCTTCTCCTCATCACCAAATTTTATCAGCAATTTCTCTTACGTACTACAAATTCGGTTGAAATCGATCGAGCTTGGTGTCAGCCCATGACAGTGCCAAAATCTTGGAAATCGAAAGAGTTTTTTCTTCCATTCTCTTTTTCCTCGACGTCACATGCATTAAGCCCATTTTTACGAGCTCATCTATCCGATACTCCGCATACTCAACCAAAAAACTCTGAAACAAGAAGCGGGACCGGTTGGCGTGACGTTTTCTTTCACGTTACGCTACTTTACGATCGAATTATCTTCCGGCATCTGTTCCCCTGGCGTATCCGAATACCCGTGGCGGGACCCACTTCCAAATTACAACATTCCAACGCAATCATCCAGTAGCTGGCCAGGTCGCAAAAGCTAGGGGAACCGGGAGAAAAGCACTCCTCCAGCTCTTCTGGTAAGGTCGCGTGAGTGTCTTAAGATCTTGTCATCCAATTTTAGAGAAGGTGGTCAATTTAGTTACATCCTATATGTATTCTCATAATTATACCCGAACCGCTTAAATCATAATCGTGGGATTGATATCAGTACGATGAAACCCGTCTACCGTATACGTAGTTGCCCGGAGCCAGTCCCTCGGGTTCTACAAGCATGTAAAAGAAACGAGCTCAGGCTCTGCCCCTCATGTTCTCGCTAGTTCTTAGAGAAAGCGGGATAGCTTCGTCCTCATGACCACCTTTTTAATTTTTTGTCTGCGACATTATATTAGCCGGTATACAGGCTCACTAACCATCCCACGACACTTCGGCCGAATAATATGTCCATTGTCTAGCAACCCGCCACGAAATACTGTTAAAAAACGGACTGGTTAGGCCAATCTAGCAGGCTCTGGCGGGGACAATGAGAGTCGATAGCCAAAGTAATGTCGTTATTATATAACCAAGGGTGGCCTTCGTTTATGCAATCGCAATAATTAATGGAAAATGAGCATGGTGACGAAGATTTTACCAGGATTTTAATTTTAGTTGCTTTCGAGTGTCTTCATCTAGGTCTCTTGACGGAGGTGCGGGGTTCAGGCCCCACTTAAGATATGGTTTGAGGGTTTTCAGTGCAATGGCTGCAGCTGAGCCTGCGTGATATAGTCCTTACTGGATAATTTAGCAATTGATATTAAAACTGAGACGATGCGTGGTCTCATAACCGGAGAAGGGCATAGATCTCAAGGCCAGGAAGTATCAAGGTGGCCCAAAGCTTGTGGGGTACCGCAGCGACAGGCATAACCTCAATGACCCCTCGACTCTGTATCCTACCCGGTCTGGGGTTCTGAAGCTTAATATCATCACGTGGAATAGACTTCCTCGCTAAACAGAAACTTTAATATCTTCGAGTCCTCTGAGCCCTGTTCAAGGTTTTGAAGGTGAAAGAAATCACGTGAAGTACATAGGCATATCGAATATAGCTTTAATTTCCATTGATGTATGAATTCTTGAGGAGCTCTAGGAACTCTCCCCTTCAAATTCCTAGAGCACTTTGGGGCGATCTTTAGTCACTTCAATACTGTATCAAGAAAAATACCAAAATTTGAGAGTTTGATGGGATGGCCATATGGCCATGGGGATGGGAGCACAAGTTCAACGTGGGTGCTTTCTAGCTTGATATCACTATCGGGTTGGAGACTGTAGACTATTTATGAACCTGGCCTACGCCAAATAAATGTTGTGAGCAGCAGACTTTGGGCTGAGGAGACTGAGTATATCAGCCCAGCTGTGGAGGCTGGCTTACGGGACCAGCCCAGCCTGAGTTTTATATTCTAGTCCACGTCTGGTCTCGTACCCAGACGTCTAAACGCCACAAAGGAGTCCGCGTCTATTATTCTAAGTGCAGGACCACGGTGGTAGTATGACGTAGGCAGGCGGCCTCCCATTAGAGAGATCGTTGTTACTAAATATGAGTAAATACTAAATACCGGACTGTCGTATACGAGGAGGGTTTTGCATGAGTCGAAAGCAGCGGCATATCTCCAATATACCGACTTCCTTCGTGGGATTAATGCGCACCCATGAGCACGGTGCGCCGCGATATCGTGAATGCCCAGTTGAATTACGTATACGCCGACTTTACACTGAAGGATGCGACATCATCATCAACCCGATCCATTCTCGAGCTAGTATCTCAATTAAACTTCATATCTAGTCCATTAGGGAAAAAAGGCGTAGTGACCTGGGAACAAAGGACGGCTATATCGTAAAGAGAGGAAACAAAAAAAAGGAGAATACCATAATGTCAAAAATAACTTTTAAAAAGTCAAAGTCTTACTTGGTCGTCTTCGCCTTCTTCTTAGCCGGTCTCTGATCTTCCTCTTCGCTTTCTTCGTCAACTTCCATATCATCGTCATCGTCGTCATCACCACCAGCGTCGTCATCCGATCCACTGCCACTGCTTTCGTGGTTCGAATCGTATTCCTCGGCAACATCGCTTTCAGATTCGGCTTCGAAATCCTCGTCGACTGCAATTTAATCATGTTAGCGAGAATTTCATAAGAATTTCTAAAGGGCTTATAAGAAGAAACATACCACTCTCATCGTCTTCATCGGCACTACCTCTGTCGACACGAGAGACCTCCAAGTCATCATCGTCGCCCATTTCATCGTCCAAAGCGGTACGGAGCAAGCTCGTCTACAATCCCACCAATTAGTTTATCATTTCATAACAAAAACAACTTGCGAAAAGTCGATATGGGGGGTTTGGGGATAGCGATCAGATACACGTACGTCCTCCACGAGATCATTCTTGATCTTAACCCCTCTAGCCTTGAAAAAATTTTCGAGCGAAGCCTGCTCCTCTCGGTTGATATTGTTGAACTGGTGTTCGCTGCCGGAGTTCATTTTGACAGTAACATCGAAGGTACGTGACGCGGATACCTGTCCACCCAATCTGCAAATCCATTTGATATTAATTTCCTTACCTTCCTACTAAGAGCGTGGAGGGTACTCACCGACTGAGAGTAACAAACTGCACATTGTCAAAACTAACGTAGATAGCCGGTTTGGGCACAAAAAGGAGCGCCTTATCGAGGAAAAAGAGATTGCCCTCGTTCGCTTTCAAAGAGCACTTGACACCATACTGTTGGTTGTACGAAGTGAAATCTTTCGAAGGAGTAGTCATCTTCTTCCCCGTGACACCCTTGAATATCGACGAAAGGACAAGATGCGCAGAGTTCTCATAGTGCATTTGGAGGCGGTTTTGGAACTTGTTTTGAAGGTCGGCCTCGCTGATGTTGAGGTCGCAGGTGAGTTCTTCATCCTGCTGGAACTGGAGGACAAGGAATGGATATTTGGTTTGACCTTGTTGGAGAGCAGGTTCCAGACCTAGGACGAGGAGGTGATGCTGGTCGCCGGGTTTTGGGAGTAGGAAAAATTTCTTAACATTTTCGTAGGGGATCTTGTAGTCGTAAGTCTTGCCACGGAGGCGGAAGGATGCCTCATACATGTCGACATCGTAACGACCACTATGGATCCGTTAGTATAAAGTTTTAGATCACGATAGGGTATGAGATCGTACCGAGGGGTAAGGAAGAGGATAGAAGGAAATATAGCAAAGGAGTCTCCAGCAACATCGCCGATGTCTGCCTTCGTGACCAAGGTATCGTAGAAAACCTCAGCAGCCGTCCTCGCTTCCTTCTTCTTCTTTCCTTCACCATCGTCGTCGGCTTCATCCTCAGACCCAGCCTTAGACTCGTTGTCCTCCTCATCTCCATCACCCTTCTCTGGCATTCCTGGAATATAGAACCTCATCTCCATCAACTGATCCACACCAGCAAAAACCTTCTTGTTCTTCTTCCCACTGGCATTGGCCTCCAGGTCGGACTTGTCTGCAAATTCAATCGCAACTTCAGCCTTCCCTGCAAGATTCGAGTTCGAGATCTCATCGAATGGGATTTCAAAAGCCGGTTTGTTGTTGACGTTGAAGAACAGCTCCTTCTTGTGGAATTCAGCCTTTCCCCAATTCCAACCCTTCAACGAATGTTCCCTGTTTTCGAGAACGGCATTGTACGAGTGTTTGAGAATATCCTTTAGACGGTCGAAATCCTAGATTCATATAACACCACCTATCAGCTTCCGTGTCTTCCACACATGCTAGTCGGAAGAATACACACCGTCTGCTCAAACCCATCGAGCTGCATGATCTCATTCTTAAGCTTCAGATAAATCTTGCATTCGTATCCTCTCGCTGCCCTGGACCAGTGGCACGTCGCACCCTGGAACTCATTACTATTCAGCGTCCAGGTTGAACCACCAGCAGGCTTCCAGCCCATACCGCCCTTTGCAAAACGGCATCGACCACTCTCCTTCGAGAGATCCTTGTAGATATTTTCGAAAGTTTCCTGATCTGGCATGATGATGATGATGATGGGTGATGGATGGTGGTGATGATGATAACGATGGCGTATGGGGGTGTTTCTGCCCTGTTGGTGAGTAGTACTTATAGTTGTGCGCCGGACGTGAGGAAAGGATTGTGAGCGTCGGTGGCGATGGGGAGGAAGAGAGCGTTGGACAACAGCGGGAAGCTTTATAATAGACGGAGCCAGACAGCAGAGCTTGTTGGAAGACGCGACAAACCCATTTAACCAGCCCTTCTCATCGCGTTGCCGCCACCACAGCCACATGGTCACCGAATCGTGGCTGGTGGACATCGCCAGATATATCTTAGAGAGAGCATCAATATAACATCACGTCTACGAAATACCATCTACGGCATCAATGGAATGCATGTAACCGCTGCTGATTCCCAAATTCTCAGCTTGAAAAATACAGCAAAAGAAGCCCTCAAAACGAGAACCTCTCCGCCAAAAGAAATCAAACTCGGGCGCCCAGCTCATGGGTTTTCTATTCTTCTCCTCCGAAGATTATACACAAAGATGGTATAAAAACAGCTATGACATGAGATACGGAGACCTCACAATGGTAGAGTAAATTCATATTTGCAAGTGCCAGTCTCAATGAGATAGAACACTCACGCTGTCGGAGTTTGGTTGTAAAAGAAGAAGAAGAAGAGGAAAAAGAGAAGAGGAAAAATCTTCAACAGGAAGTTTTGTACCTCTTTTAGCCGCCACATGGCTAAGCGCACAGCCGCCCCCGCCATACAACACGCAAACGCGTCTTCCACCAGCTTTCGCATCCTGATAGCTCCTCCCCCCGCGATATCACGCTCACAATGACACGAACCACTCGCCGTTCCGTAGACAAGGACCGTACCAAAGCTGAAGAAATGCCACCTCCACCGGCTAAACCTTCGACTTCAACTATACCCGAGGAATCAGAGGCTCCAATAACAGTGCACAAGCGCATTCGATCTCCTCTCCTCGACAAGGTCTTCGAGAAGTCGCTCAAGTCGTCGCTATCCGGTATAACACCGGAAGCTTGGAATAAATGTTTCCCTACGCCCACTGCAAGACGTCCGGAGCAGATGAAGGAGGTCAGGAAGAAATTTTGCGAGATATACGAGCTAAATGTTAGGGTATGGAGTTTCGTTCTTCCTAGTAACGACATTCTCGGTGGACGTTACTAATTTTAAACGTTTACAGAAAAACTTCCAAGATATAATATCTTCTAGGAAACTGTTGGCTTCACTGGACAACCTCGATATTCTAATATCCGAGGCACAAACCCGCAAAGCTCGATTCCTGGAAGAAAACCCACAACCTCCACTACCCATGGACCCTCCTCCACTGCCTACACCCGCGGACAAAGAAAAGGAATCAGGGAAACCTCAGTCAGAGGAGAAATCCTCGGAAGCAGCCCCATCTGAAGAAGGAGCCAAGAAGAAAGAAGAGAAAGCAGAGAAAGAACCGAGCGTTCTTCCACCACCACCACCATTATACGAATTTAAGCCAGAAGACCTCTACATGTCACACTTATACCCTATTCTCCAACTGCAATCCGCCAGGCTCGAGTCGTTAAAACAAGCGCAACAGTCCTCAATCGATAACTTGATAAAACGGCGGGAAGAGCAGCAGGCGGAAATAAAACAACTAATTGCGACGTTGGAGAAACGGTTAAGCCTGGTTGATGAGGCGGCTGAAGGTGCAAGGGAGATACTAGAGATGGATGGTGACGATGAGATGACGGAGGCGTGAGCGTGGTAGAGAATAAACCGTTGGCTTATGATGTAAGAGTTTACATTGGTGTTATTGGCGTCGAAGGCTTTTTGATTACTTGCGGAATAGCAGGTCCTGTAGGATATGTTTCGAGCTCATTAGCGACTCATCCACCTAGAGTGTGGTTGTATAGTATTTTTTACGAATTAATGTTAATCATTCAAAGAATTGTATATGGTCTGAAAACAAGCATTTCATTTATCAGTGCTAAAGTTTTCGTCTAGATTACATGTTGCATTTACAGATAGACAAGGGAAGACCTATCCTCCTCTGCTATCCCAACGATGTCAGACATGACCGGGTGAGAAACAAGAACAGTGTCCAAGAAAGTAAGAAAAGAAAATATCCGAGAAAAAGGATGGTCACTTTTTTCCCCCGTTCGCCATTGTGAAAGAATTATGATAGCAAGCAAATTAGAATGGAAAAGGCAGAGCGTCTAAAGAAATGAACACAAAGGAAAAAGGGGAATCCATGAATCATTAAGAGATAAAATAGAGAAAAGACAAGAAAGATCGGTAGGCATCAAGTCTAGTCGACCTCCTCCATGCTGGACTCGACAGTCTCAGTGGCGGCCTTCTCAGCCTCCTTCTCATCCTCGGCAATTGGCTCGGTATCGTCGATCTGGAGACCCAAAGAAACGAGTCTGTTGATGCGCTGAGCGAAGTTGGATGGCTCCTCAAGCGAGAATCCGGAGGTCAAGAGAGCGGTCTCGTACAACAAGGTGGTAAGATCGGAGACGGAGCGAGAAGCACCCTCATCCTCAACCTTGGCCTTGAGAGCCTTGATGATTGGAGACTTTGGTGAGATCTCGAAGGTCTTCTTGGAGGCCATGTAAGAGCTCATGGAAGTATCACGGAGTGCCTGGGACTTCATGATACGCTCCATGTTGGCGGACCAACCGAATTGGCCGGTACGGATGGCACAAGGGGAGTCGACAAGCTTGTGGCTGACGACGACCTTCTCGACCTTCTCACCCAAGACGTCCTTGAGAGCCTTGGCAAGGGCTTCGTATTCCTTGACTTCCTCCTCACGCTGCTTCTTCTCTTCCTCGGTCTCCTCGAGCTCGAAGTCCTTGGTAATATCGACCAGCTTCTTGCCGTCGAATTCCTTGAGCTGAGTCATGGCATACTCGTCAATTGGGTCAACAAGCATGAGGACTTCGAAGCCCTTGGCCTTGAGAGCATCCAAGAACGGAGACTGCTGAACGGCCTTGAGGGACTCGCCGGTGATGTAGTACATGTTCTTCTGGTGCTCTGGCATGCGGGTGACGTAGTCGGTGAGGGAGGTAAGCTCATCGCCGGACTTGGTAGAGTTGAATCGGAGGAGCTTGGCGAGAAGGTTTCTGTTCTGGGAGTCCTCGTGGATACCCAACTTGATGTTCTTGCTGAAGGCGGCGTAGAACTTGTCGAATTGCTCACGGTCCTCGGCGATCTCGTTGAACATCTCAAGGGTCTTCTTGATGATGTTCTTCTTGATGACCTTCATGATCTTGTTCTGCTGGAGGGTCTCACGGGACAAGTTGAGTGGGAGATCCTCGGAGTCGACGACACCCTTGATGAATCCGAGCCATTCTGGGATGATGTCGGTGCAGTCATCAGTGATGAAGACACGTCGAACGTACAACTTGATGTTGTTCTTGGTTCTCTTGGTCTCGAAGAGATCGAAGGGGGCACGCTTTGGAACGAAGAGGATAGCACGGAACTCGAGCTGACCCTCGACGGAGAAGTGCTTGACGGCAAGGTGGTCTTCCCAGTCGTTGGACAAGCTCTTGTAGAAGGAGGCATATTCCTCGGTTGTGATCTCAGTAGGATTTCTGGTCCAGATTGGCTTGGTCTTGTTGAGTTCTTCCTCCTCGACCTTGGTCTCCTTAACCTTCTTGGTCTTGGGCTTCTTCTCTTCCTCATCATCATCGACTTCCTCGATCTTGGGCTTCTTCTCATCACCGTCCTCAACGGTCTCACCCTCCTCATCTGGAACTTCAGATTCGACTTCCTTGCTAACATGGAGGTAGATTGGGTAGGAGATGAACTCGCTGTGCTTCTTGACGACTTCCTTGATACGGGCCTCGTTGAGGTAGTCGAGCTGATCCTCCTTCATGTGGAGGACGAGCTTGGTACCACGACCGAGCTTAGGACCTTCATCAACGGAGACGGTGAAGGAACCACCAGCGCTGGATTCCCAGACGTATTGCTCATCATCATTGTGTTTCGAGTGAACAACGACCTTGTCGGCAACGAGGTAAGCCGAGTAGAAACCAACACCGAATTGACCAATCATGGAAACATCAGCTCCGGCGGAGAGAGCTTCCATGAACTGCTTGGTACCAGATCTGGCGATTGTACCAAGGTTGTTGATGAGGTCAGCCTTGGTCATACCGATACCGGTATCGATGAGGGTTAATGTCTTGGCCTCCTTGTCTGGGATGATGGAGATCTTGAGGTCCTTCTCGGACTCAAGGACGGATGGATCCGACAAGGCGGTATATCTGATCTTGTCGAGAGCATCGGAAGCGTTGGAGATGAGTTCTCTTAGGAAGACTAGCGGGTAGGTGTTAGTATCATTGCAATGGCTAGATGGTAGATGGTAGATGGAATCTAAGGAAGTGTGAACTTACTCTCTTTGTTAGAATAGACGGTGTTAATGATGAGACCGAGCAACTGAGAGATCTCAGCCTGGAACTCAAAGGTTTCCGCCGACATCTTGAAGGGTTAATGTGTGAGTGGGAGGGATGGTATCTGAAGAGGGGTATATAGCAAGTAAGTCTTCGACAGCCAGAGAGAGTTCTTGCGAGTAAGATGAAGGTGAAGAGGATGAGATGGATGTGGTGAAAAGAGGAGGAAAGAAGAAACAGGTTGGAGAGGAGAAGTTCAGAATTTATGAATGAACGCGGTGAAAAATTCGTGGTGGTGGTGTTGCTCTGATTTTCTTTCTTTGAGTTTCGATGGAAGCCCATCGAAATTTCTACAGCCAACTTCAGTTCACGCTGTGCCCCACCAAAGGCCGGACCCCTGTTAGCTATAACTAGCCTTCCCCCACTATCGCCACTTTGTTAGACTATACTGGGAGGGATACTAGTGCCTTTGCGGGCTAATGCTTATATGCTGCTCAGGGAAGGCTGAGGAAAGGATCTATCTGGCAATTGACGGCCTGCAGGACTGCTCTGTTGACTGCATTCCAATGCATCCTTCTGACTTACAGAGCCTCGCGGGGTACACTGATCCTTGAACTGGAAGCTGGGCTGCAACACACGAAATCCAACAGCCCAGCCTTGCTTGCCTGCTCTTATGCGCGCATTCGGAGTTCCGAGTCCCCAAAAGAACTCTCCGCGAATCAAAGGGCAAACCCGTCAAAACAGAAGTGCATTCGAATTCGTGACTCCTTGCATAGAACCTGCCAGATCTCTATGGCTACCGGAAAAAACAAATAGTTACAGGTAAATGATATCGAAATCCAAAAAAGACAAAAAATTAATTACAAAAAAATCCGTACCAGTCATTAAAACGTTGTAATAGACTTTTATATTCCCGTTCTATACCGGTCCGTCCCATAACTAGTCCCATTATCATAACTTTCGTAACCGAGTGCTCACTTACTAGCTAAAATATACCTTAAATGCTGTCATACGTTAAGCCACCGCAATCCACTGCATAACAACCTTACACCCCTTCGGCACAGCCGCTCTAAATCCCCAATTAAACCCCTCCGTTGTCGTCTTCCCAACCTCCAGTTCTATTTCTCCATTTGCAGTAGTCCCCGTCACTCCCTTTGCTTGGACTTTCGTATTGGGCTGTTCATCTTCCGTCATTGGGAACAATGAGAACCCATGTAATGCCGCCAACACCCTCGGTCTCTGACCAAACGTCCCGGGTGGGAACTCCACCCTTCCGCTATCCCCATAGTCATGTTTTCTGCTACCAAACTCTAAAAACCCACTTATAATACCCCCGGCATCTGGATTATATGCCAACCAGGAGAAGGAAACCCACGTTTCTGGATTGGGTATCTTTGGTAAGAACCTAAACCCCGTTGTAGTAACCGCACGGACTTCAAGGTCGACGGTTGGTTCTGGCGTCCGGTTGATATCCACACCGGTGAGCCATATGACAATCTCTGGGGCTCTTCGGAACGTTCTTGAGAATTTTATGGACCATTCTCGGACGCCGCGGCCTTCAACGGAGCCGGTTAGGAAGTTTGTATCGGAGCGGTTAACGGCGAGGACGTCGAATGTGCCACTGTAGATTCACATGTTAGCCTGACTATGTTCCATCCAGGTTATATTTAATATCCAAGTTTGACTTACCCCGTTATCCGTCTACTCGACCAGTCATGGAAACAACAATCGAACCCCTTCGCCGTCTCGTTGGTGCTGTACATCCTGAATCTCAGGCTTGGGTCCGTGAAGGCTTCTGAGACAGCAACCACCTGTCTAATTCCTGTGAATATTCTGGGTGGTAGCTGGTCCTGTGTTTCGTTGCGGATTCTTTTGGCGATATGGCTGGATTCTTGGTTTGCGTCCTTCTACATAAACGTCTTAGCTATTCATTCGAGTGAAGGAAGTATGTTTATTGATACATACCACAAACGTATAGCTCCCAGCGTAGTGGTAGTGTTCTGTCTCTTCTACCCGAGGCACAAACTTGCCGCTTGTCATATTGGCCTTGCTTCCCCCACTAGAAACTAGGTAGAGCTCGGATTCGTCGGATTGAACGACAACTGCGGATCGGGCGACGATATCTTTCGCTATTTTCGGTAGTAGTTTCTAATATCAAGGGGCAGTTAGTAACTGCTTGGAAGCACTTATCCCGTCAAGTTATATATCCTACCGGCAGCCGACTTCTAAAAATATCTGGGTCCTGGAACGAAGCTTTTCTTTTTTCCATTGCCATCTCTGGTGTCTTCACAAGAGTATCCACTTCCTCCATGATGCCCTTCATCTGGAAGGTTGCTCCTTTAATAGCTTGGTCTAATTCAGCGATAGTAGGTGCGAATTTTGTATCATCTTCCGCGGAAGCAATATCTCGGCGAAGCTGTACACTCGGACGTCGGAAATAATCTTTCGATTGGAAAACTTTGTCACCATTTTGGAGGTCGGCAATGTCCTCGTCCAATCTTTGTCTTAACTATTGTATATAAAAGCATATTCTTAGTAAAAGTACAGGGAGGATGTTTGAAGGGGGTAGACTAGACTTACGCTCTTATAATCGAGGTAGGCATCGAGTAAAGCCTTGGTTCGTTGGATCGCATAAGCATATGGCGCAAGTGGTATCTGGAGTTCGCCAGCTTTATAGAAGTTTCGTAGATAAGGATAAGAAGTAAGGATCGCACTACCCAAAAATAAATCCCCCGTTAGTAAAAGTTCTGACTTGGGGCGGAATAGAGGTCTGTCCTTACTAAGTTCGGTGCGGCTCACTAGCCACAAGGTCTGGGAAGTTGGCGGCGGCTTCCATTAAGGAGTGTATTGGCCATTGTTTCTCGCCTATGACAACTGTGAGTCCTCCTAGTATAGTCCGGTAAGGAAGGATGGTTGTTACTGACTAGATTTTATACGCCCTCCTCCAGACCATATGGCAGAAACATTAATCTCGCAATTATTATCTATGTCTCTTCTTTCCCACTCCGCTTTCCCAAGACTGTCGAGATTAAAAAGACTGTTTCCGAAAGCAGATTTTACGCTAGCAGGAAAAGTTAGGATACGACTCGAGGATTATGTGAAGAAATTCGGGAAGCTTACCCTGCCTCTATATCTTTTATCTTTGCTTTATTCAGGGCCCGTATACTCAGCAAAGCATTGAACTCCCCGCCATCGATGAAACCTAGACCCGTCAGCACCCCGTAAGATAGGCGACATCCGTAGTGTATACACACCTGAAATAAATGTATCTCCGAAACATTCTGTAAACTCGTGTTCAACAATAATCCACTCGGGGTTGAACTGTAGCGCATCCCTGACGTCGATTTTTTGGTTGGTGACCCGGACTCGAATGTAGAAGTTAAGGTCGGCTTGCTTAAACTTCTCAACGTCGATAAAGGAGTCGCCACCTAGACCGTCGATTCGGCCTCGTTTGATTGTTCTGGCAGCCGAAATATTCATGTCGTCCGTTATATCGCTAAATCGTCGTATAAAATATTAGACAACTTAACCCATACATGAGTGAGAAGTGCGCGCACGGCACAATGATGCTCACCTTAGATTGTTAACGAATCGTGCCACAAACCGAACATCCTAGAGTAAGCAGTCGGTAAGCTACAAAGTTCACCGAAAGGAAAACATAATCCTAGCGTATCTCACCTGCCCAGGCACCGAACCGTCGCTCGCTGAGCCCCAGTCCCTTCTAGCTACAGGCTCGCCGTGTCGTATTCTCAACTTGGCAATTCCAAAACCTGCGTCGCTTTCATCCTGTGTCGAATACATCGAAGACGTCGGCGAAGACCCTCTTCTTAGAGAAGTCGTGGATATCGAAGGACTAATCGTAGAGCCAGCAGTTGACGACCCCGCAATGACGCCCTTTCCTTTCCTCCTCCTCGACTCCACGGAGGAGATGGAGCTCTCAGAAAAAGGCGATCTATTATTCCTCTCCCTATCTTTCCAAGACCCAGGCGGTGAGAGAATTGCCGACTCGTTTAAATCTCTTAGCGATTCTGAGGAAAGGCTAGGTGTACGATATCCGTCTGCGATCGATTGTAGACCGCTTCGTAAACCGACCACGTTACGGGAGCTAATGCTCGACGACTCTGATCCCGCGCGAGGTTTAACATAGCGCTTAAGGCCTGGAACCGGTGTGTCAGATCTGCCAGTTGCACCTGCCCTTCCGGTATCTGGAGGACGCATGGCAGTGCTAATGTCCTTCATAGTAACTCCTCCGCGTTTAAGTCCATCTTCTGCTTTTTTTGCGTCTATGATAACCGCGGAATCGATGCATATTTGCTGAGTAAAGGAATTGTATCTGTAAGTATCGTAGAGGTCGTATTAGTATAGTAATCAATGGAGTTTTGAAAGAAATCGTAAAGTCCGTGAAGGGAAAGAATGTACCCTTGGCCTTTGAAATTGAAAAATTGAAAATCAGCACACGTACATCTTCAGAAATGAGTAGATCACGTCGTTGGAGGTCTAACAGAAGCTAAAACGAAAGCTCATAGGGGCAACAAGGTATCATGTTATAACTTACCCAGTCTCATGGCAGGATTATACGGAGCCAACATCGTAGACATGGTGTATGGTAACCAAAAAATTATAAAAATCTAAGAAAGGGAAAAAGGCTAGGCGGAAAAATAGTATAATAGTATAACTACAAAAGAATATAACATTGAACTCTAGAATAAGAGAATAAGAGAAGAGAAAGAAGAGAGACAGTTGTATGTTCCTCAACGGGCGTGTGTGGGTCTTAAAATTCCAGAGCGGATAGTTATAGCGGGCACCCGCCAACTTTTAACCAAAGCTGTTGGCTTTTCCTTTCCCTACTGCCTGCGCAATCCCGCCCAAAACCCCGCCCCCCGTTCCACATTAGCACGTCTGCGCCTTGAGCGTCACCCATATCTACAGTTGAGACAACCCTGATCCGCCTGCAAGAACGATCATGGGTGTGATGTGCGTCCAAAGCGTCAGTTCGAGTAATATCCATGTGCATGCATTACGGATACATTAAACTCACGGCGCGAGAAGCAAAAACAGACGCTATGCCGCCTTCTGGCATTTCGCCTGCTGGTCTTTTGGGAAGTATGTAATACGACCAAGGCCGCAACTGCGCAGCTATACCATACCTACCACACACACCACGGCTTGAGAAATTGTTTGAACTCGGTATCTTGTTCTCGAGTGGCTTGAATTTTTTTGTATCTGCATGTCGACATACGGCAGAGATGCAAACCAAAAAGTTTTATGAAAAAGGCCTTCAGGAAAAAAGGAAAAAAAGGAGATGATTGCGAATTATGAAGTGATTTTTCCTTCCTCGTCTTTACGATCTTTCATCTTATCTTTTGAGCTTAGGCAATCTCGGTTTGGGTTCTTTCTGTGTTAGACCGTTTGACTGGCCAAGAGCTGGCTGAGCGTGACCCGATAGTGCGGTAATAGCCGCTGACTGAGTGATATTGATCATATCTCTCCCCACCCGGTTTGTAATTGGAACTTGAAATGACCACACCCCACTTGGCGTTTGTGGGTTCCGTTTTGTCGTCGCTGGTGCTATCCCTGCCAGGTTGTGGACAACCGGTTCAAAAAGTCAATGCAGCATCAGGCGATATGTCGACAATGCATCGAGGAGGGACCTGATATTCCATTTGGGATATGTGTTTGGTGGGCGCTAGACGGCAGTCGGGAAGGGTGTGGCTCCGGTTTTTCCAAGCTATGCCCTAAAAGCTCTGTATACTTCCTGATTTGTTCATATTATCTTGCCCTCCCTGTCCGTCGTGCATTGCGAAGTACCTCGTATGGTGGTGTTGGATATTATAGTTTTTGTGTGCATGATACGTGCCTATCATATCCGGGACATGATTGGATAGAGATGCCCCGTCTGATTCCGAGAAAAATGAAAAAATAGACGCAAAAAAAGGAGCGAGCGAGAGGGGGGAAGGCGAACGAGAATCGAGACCACAGTAATGAAACTGAGGGGGGTTAGTTGAACCACGATGTCGGGATCGGTGGGCGCTGGGTCATGGCCAAATACGAAGTTGTACCGCCTAGCCCGCGGGCCATAAATCCCTGTCGCTCGTCCACAGGGGTCCAGGTTTGGCTAGTTTTAGCGAGGCTTGCATGCGAATATTCTGAACGAAATGATTTCGACCAGGCTATGACCAGGGAGCAAAGCTTGCAAAGTGGGTTCATGTAGGCCGTTGAGCCGGCAGGTCGTTTGGATTCTGTCACCGATGCAATGTACTGATATGTACAGCCTAGTTGCATGATAGGAGCCTCGAGGATCCAGTCAAGTGATATCATTTATTCATTTATCGAATCTGGCGTTGCATGCAATGCATTGGGATGTTGTCGCGGCAGGGTTTGGAAGTCGCGATCAAGCGGAGCAATTTCCCAGCTGTGTAACAGGCGGTTTAGGCAAGGAAGCGCAGCTCAACACATACCCACACGCGGCCTCACGTGGGAATTATATTCGAACAGTCCGAAGCTCGGACCTTTGGTAGACTTCATGGTCACAATCTCGAAAAGATATCATAGTCCTTCCGACGTGTATTTTCCTCCCGTATTCTGGAAAAATTGGTGGAAAATTGCGAGTTTGGTTGGCCGCCCCCAATCATCCCCGTCATGCATGTTGCATGCTCCATTTAATGTTCGCTAGCCCGTCCAAGCTAATTAGACGACATTTATAGACACTATGGCCATGTGCCCATCCTTTGAGAAGTACCCACCCCCTGTAATCCTGACCTCGAATTCTGTTCTGGGTATATTCACAATTACATTACGATCGACTGATCACCTTGGAAGAAGTCTTTGAAATCCACCATCCCGGTCTCTTTGTTGGAATACAAGTCCTTATATTGGTTGGATAATGCCGCTGTACAGACTCTTTCCTATGCATGCACCTTCTTCTCGCATGGAAAGCACCATTACACGAAGGAGTATCGGGAACCTCGGCTCTAATAAGCGGCGGGCATGTATTCATGCAACCTGTGCCTTCTACTTAGACGACGTGGCGGCTTCTTGTTCATAGACCTCGGGATACATCTGGAAGAATTAGTTCGAATTCAAAGTGGAAATTCGGAGCACACCCCCCTGCAAGCGGATAAGACGGTTCACTCCACTCATGCCGTCCGTATGTGTACGCAATCCTTGCTCGCATGCAGCGATTTTCTCAAGATTCCGAATGGTGGGTGTGTTGTTCAAGTGTCTTGCGACTTTTGTGATCTCTGGGCCATATCACATATTTTCTGACCACCTTAGCGAGAACGAGACCTGAAACCGTCTTTCAGCTCCCTCAGGTGGATCGAAACCCCGTCCAAATCGGCCGCTAATTGGACCGAAGCTTAGGGGGCATCAAGCGTCGGTCAAAAACGAGGGGCTCCTACAAGTGGCCAGGGTATGAAGGAAGGCTGTATTCTCCAACCAATAGCATTGATTTCCTATTATCGGTAATTTGAGTATGTATACATAATAACACGGTGATATTTTGGGAAACCTGTTTCTGAGATATCAAGGTCCAAGAACGGGTCCCTTGAAGTGTCCGTCTGGGTAAACTGGTCGCGCGTATTCAAAAAACCAACAGCTCTGACAACCGCGCGCTCGATGCAAATAGAATCTTCTATATTTGGAGACTTCTCCTCCTCCCCTATTTGCATAGTTGTATCCAACATATTTGTCACAAAATCATCCTTTCGTGGAAGGCCGGTGTTTCTGTGTCAGCAGCAACAATGCCTATTGTTTGATATCGAGGCCAAGTTCGGATGAGACTCGGAAAGTGTTGACCTGGTTGCAATCTTGCTCTGCCACAGCTGCGCGTAAAGTAAGGCATATCCGACCCCGCAAAAAAAAAAGGAGAATTAAGCTTAAAGATATCCTTCCATGAAGCATGAAACTAGAGCTCACGGGACCGTTAAATTGGTGTTTTATTTGGGCCGTTTGGAAGAATCGGGCTGTTTGCTCTTTCATGCATGCACCGTCCGAGCCATGGGTTTGGGCCACAGTTCAGCCGCCTTGGCGAGAATGTCTGCCCGCGTTGCATTGCGGCTGTCGCATGAACTGCCAGCTGCTTAAGCTTGCTTCCTTACGTTGTATGGCTGTTCATCGCGCCTGGCGCCGAAGCGTCGTCTCATATTACATAGGCATAGCACTCTATTCTTGGTCAATCGAGAATCCTTCGTTGGAACGGTCCATGTAGTCTCAACATAGACCGGCATCATGGCGCTGCCGGACACCGCCCCTGAAACTACACCGGCGTCGAGAACCGCTGAAAACGACGATGTTGGTGACGCGTTTGCGCGGAGTCCTTCCGATGCCTTCCATTCCGTATCCGAGCATGGACGAGGGTTGCGATCTCAAGAGCTAGGATCAATCAGAAGTTCGTCGAGATTCGCTGGTAGTTCGAGCGGGATTTACTTCCTGAGAACGGTCTGTGATGCCATTGCGAAGGCGGGAACATCTGAAAATCTTACTTCTGCGCCGGCGGTAAATCTTCGGTTTATCCCTGGTGAGGATGAGCGAGGAGGCGATTCGAGTGGATGCATTTGGCACGCAGCAGAAGTTACCAGTACGGCAGATGCAGCATGGCCCTCCTTTGACGACTTGGTTGCCTTGATATCGAATACCTACATCCGAGGATGGCATTGTCTTTTACCCTTCCTGCAAGCCGAAACTGTACTCCAAACTTTGGAAAATGCTTGCTTACGAAAGGTGCTTGATCATCGGACTCCGCAGTCGGTATGCATCCGCTCCATCATATCCATTTCGCTACTTGATAGAAGGCAAACATCAGGAGCGGAAGAAATGGCCATCCCTCTGCCTTCTTGTTTGGTTTTCAGGTCATTGGAAGACTGTAACTCTAGTATACACGCCCTTCTTGGCGACAACAGCTTGAGCTCACTCCAAGGAATGCTCAGCGCACAGCTGTTCATGGTATCGATTATGGAACTTCGATCAGCTTCACGGCTAGGGGGCTGGATTGTCCGGATGGCCTTTGATTTGGGTCTCCACCGCTGTCCCTGCAGATATCGCCTTTCGTTTGGAGAGACTGAGGTATCAATCCGTCGGCGCATCTTTTGGACTGTTTATAACCTCGACAGATATCTTTGTCAAGCCCTGGGGCTACCATTAGGCATCCGAGACGAAGACGTCGATGTCTGCCTTCCAAACAATGAGGTCCACAAATCACCGGAAGAGAAAGTATCCGAGGACAATTCAGATAGTATGTCATGAGCATCGTTTAATTGCCAAATATATGATAACTAACAGCTTCGTAGGTGATAACCGGTTAATGCCGTTGATACTCCTTTCAAAGTATTCCGGTATCAAGGGCCGCTTAATGGAAATCAGCAATAAGTGCATGCTCCACAGAACATCAGATGCAGAGCAAGCCCTACGGAATGTCCACGTTGATATCCTAAAATGGCGGAACGAAGCACAGGACTTCACTGCCGCTGTCTTTGGCGACGAGGATGACCTCGATAGCCCGAGGAACCCTTCAATCCAAAGCGAAAAACCGACAGTTATCACACCAGCACATCGGCTCCTATTCCAAATTAAATACCATGAGTTGCTATTGCTCATGCATCGGCCGGCATTATCGGCGAAGTCCACGAATGAAACTTACCCAGTCGCGATGCTCACTTGTCTGTCTTCAGCAAGGGCGATAATTTCGTTGACAAAACGATATCTTTCTCGCTACAAAGTCGGAGAGGGGAGGGTCGAGTACCCGATGCTATGGCATGTTATGTTGTCAACAATATGGATGAGCGGCCTAGTCGTAGTCTTTGCAGCATTTGAAGGTTCTGTTGCTCTCGATTCCGCAAATAGGTAGGATACACTTCCAGTGCAGTCTAGACAAGACAGCAACTAAATAAAGGTTTCCGGCATTAGGGATATACAATCTGCTTGGTCGATTCTCGAGCATCTTTCTCTCAGGCTTCCAGGGAAACCAAAAGCCTGCGAGGTTGCCCTTCGAGCTTTGTTCCAATTAATGTGCAGGAAACGTGGCTTCTCCGGGGCCCAGTTGTCTTCAAGCTCTCAACTAGGGAAACGAAAACGGGTCGATGCCGTAGCAGGGCCGAGCAGAGCGAATGTCACAAATCCAAACGGGGCGTCTTTGATGACGCCAATAGAAACTCGAGTCACCCCTAACTATCCCATTCCATCAGCCAATACGAACTCAATGGGAAATCCTGAATATTTCCAACCCGGCCAACCCGGCCCCGGATTTCAAGCAGATACAAACCAACCTATTGCGCCTTCACCGAGCCAAGGTTCTTTGGACGAAAACCAAGTGCTTTGGCTCCTTGACGTTCCGAATCTACTGGATGACCAGTCCTTAAACTTCTTCCCTGGGCAGGCGGGCCCTTCAGTTGATTTGAGGGCTACGTCAGAGTTTAATGCTGATGCGCTCTTTAACAGTTTAAGAATGAATATGGGAAACGAAGAGACGTTCTATTTTCACGACACCGGGCCGCCATTTATGTAAATACTTTGTATAATTTAGTTTTGGAGTACCGGGGGGTTTTAATCATAACGTTATAACTGTCTTGGGATTACCCTTACCACTACCCAAATATGGCGTTCTACAAAATACAACACGATATTATGTTTCTGATACAACTGCAGCCATACTCCCAACATCTAATCGGATTCGGGACCGTAGTTTCGTATTCTATGGGGTGAAGGCATCCGTGTGCTCGAAGTTGAACTCTAGGTGATGCTGAGCCGGTGCGGGTGGAAATAATAATCCGAAACCAACAAAACATCCTCGTCCACCTGATCGGAACCGTAGCGCCATGCATAATATGGGACAACCCGCAAGGGCTACAGCCGAAATCCTCATACCGTCGTATAGATAAACTTGGTGACGAGTTCAAGATAGCCGGCAAACACTAAGAAGAGCTCATTGTCAACATGCTCTGAACACTGCAGTGCGTCATGCCTGTGTTGTATAGGGTAACAGAAATGGTTAATAATCATACACTCGTGGATTTGTATCGGCAATCGGCTCTGAGCACTTGAGTAAAAGGCGTATGGAGACGGCCTTGTTGAGAACTCGGATGTTTACCTAACAAACGTGTTCAGTCGATCAAGAGAAGCTCATCCGTCTCCTGTAATCGATCTCGTCCTACTATCATGAGATTAATATTATCGCCCAGTTGCTCTTTAAATAGGCTCGTTAACAATCGATTCGAAGTGGTATGCCTCGTGCTACCCTTACAAACTGGCGGCGGGTTTTTGTGGTAGCAAGTAGAGCCGTAACGGACTTTGGTGACGAAGGAGGCGAAAGAGACTCGTATTGGTCGGGAGAAAGGGTTCTAGCCTTCAGCGGACGCGATCGTTGGAGGCCTCGCGGGATGATCCCGATTCCTTCGGGACGAAAGAGACGACTACCGCAATCTACGAGAACGTTTCGAAGGATAACTAACCTTGGTACGATAATATAGAACGGTGTAGCTCTAGTGCTTAGCTATATCGTAGCTGGCAGATCATTGCATCGTATGTCCCTATAGCTAGGCCTATCGAACTTCCTGAGGTTGGCTACGATGTTAATCTTGTCGCACCGCGACTTTTCGAGGGATATTTAAGGCCTTATTCTCTGATACTGCGATCCAAAATTCTAATTCATTTGAGGAAAGATCTTAAGAAGAGAATGAGAGGACAGTGGGGACGTCCGTTAGATAAAACCTACTACGGTAGTGTGAGGAGAACTGGGCTTCAGAGTCTTCAATCGGACCATAGGCTGAAATTAACGTGAGAAAAAAGGTGAAGAATGCGGATGGGAATACAAACTACCCTGAAAACCTACTCTCTCAAGACTGAACTGAATGTGCTGTCTCCGCAAATTTAGGTCGCTTTCTCCGACGCAAAACGACACACTTTTCCGCTAGGGAGAGAAACGCTAGAAACATAATTCTTGAGGGGGCTATTTGAATCCTTCTTAGGCACCATCTCACTGCCTCGAAGGGTATCGCGGTCTTCTATCTTCTAGGAGTTAACTATCATGCTATCAAGTTGGTTTCGAGTAGGATGATTTTCTTGTATCCAGAAACAAGAGCATGACTACTACTACTCGGATCTTGAGGTTTCCGGTCTCATACACATGCACCTACGCCATGCAATGTAACCTGGCAGCTGAATTGTCGATCTATAATTTTCAGCCTGCCTAGGATATACATGCATGTATTTAAAATTCGTGTCCATGGGTCCAACCGATCGCAGATTACGAAGCTCGATCTGGCTAATATAGGTACCATGATTAATATATTAATGAAATGTGCATCGAGGCTAAGTAACAGACGGAGATATTTGTAAGAAATAGCATCCGTATATCCACCTAAGAACGTTCGGACTTGAGAACTCATACATATATCGTGAATCGGGACAGGCCGAAAATACATTAATACCCATAGGGTTTTGTAAACCCTGGTTAAAGGATCCTGATTGGTGCATACTTTTACATAATGAACCCTCCTCCACTTCTGTAACTGCAAGCCCGTTTTTTGATTACCATTTAATAGGCAAATAAAGCAACAGCGTCACTGCTCAACCCATTCTTTTGGATTTTCCGATTTTCTGCCTTCAACCAAACTTTCATAGCCCAAGCCGAAGCAATTGTCGCAAATGCAAATGCAGCATTCGCAGACATAGCTGGGAGATACCGTGGTCCATCGCTCTTAGGATATAAATATGCTGTATAGATGTATGAAGCATTGGCGACCACATTAACTAAAGATAAAGCACTGCCTTTCTTCTGTTTCGTTTGTCCGCATGTGGCGGTGACCCAGCCCAATATCACACCATTAACAGCGTAAGCCCCTGAGGCGAACATAAAACAAGCGATATAGCGTGCCGCGGTGTTCAGGGTTGTGCAGGCAATAATAAAACCCACAAGTGCTGCGCCCATAGACAACGTAATGTGCCAAGTCCGCTCATTGAACTTGCCGGACGAAACGCCAACACCCCAACCAACGAATGCCGAAAGGAGATATGGCGGACATGTGAGCAGCAATGTGATTGTTCGATTGAAACCCAGAGTTCCGACGACAGTGGGGAAAAAATTATTAAATGAGCAGGCGGATAAATGCATGTTTTGCATAAAGACGAAGAGGTACATCCGTGGGTCTTTGATAGCGGCAATAAGACCGTCCATTGGCTTTGTGTCGTCCGTGAGCTCGGCAGTGTCGATTTCGATTCTTTGAACAGCTAGCTCCCGCTCGGTTTGGGAAAGCCATGTGGTGGTTTCGGGTTGGTCTGGTAGAAGGAATGCGGCGATTATAGCGACTCCGAAAGTTACAGACCCCTCAATGATGAACAACCATTTCCAACCCTGGACTCCATGTGCACCATCCAGGGTCTCGAAAGTAGCGGCGGCAATTAAACCGGCGAATGAAGAGGCGAGAATATTTCCGGCATAGAGGATAGCTACTCTGGTAGCGATCTCCTTTCTGGTGTAAAACACCGAAAGAAGGTAGAGTGCGCCAGGGTAGAATGGGGCCTCTGTGACACCCAGCAGGAACCTGACAGTCACTAAGCCTTTATAGTCCTTCGCAAGAGCCGTGCTAAGAATGTCTTAGTACAATAGTTTGAGCCTGTTATAGCCAAATGAAGTAAGGCTACTCACCAGGCAGATACAATCGCCCAAGCGGCCATGCAGGCGGCCATGTACTTGGATGGCGGAATTTTCTTGGACGACATAATCATATTAGAGGGAATCTGCATCAACAAGTACCTATTTTTACTTATCAGTACTTATATAATCGTGAGGGTGGGACACTGCAGCAATTTTACTGACCCTACAAAGAGGATAGAGATACAAGTATTGTATTGGTTGCCAACAAGCCCGAGGTCATTCTCCAAATTATTTAGTCTTGCCGACGTAATCGCATTCCGATCCAGCTGCAGAGACACGAATACTGTCAGGATATATCACGAATAAGGAGGCGGATGTCAGCGACTTACGTAGTTGAGGAAATACATCACCCAGAGAGTAGGCATGATCCTCCAATCTAGTTTTCGGACGAGAGCAGTCTCGGCAGAGCCTCTTTCCAATGCTGACCCGAAATGGTCCCTTTGGCCTTTATTAGGAACGCCTTTCTGCCCATTGATACTCTCAATACACTCCACCTCGCCCTTCTTCTCAGTCTTGTCAACATAGGTCAAGCTCGCCATATCGGCCGATAGAGACAAAAAAAATCCAACAAAAGGTGCGTTGTTGTGGTATATTGCGGGCGGACTTGCTGAATCGGGCGGTGCTGCGGTGTTACCAACCAGGGATCTGGGCCCATTTTATCACCGGGTTTGTTTGCGGAGAAAGATTTAGCCGCTTCTTTCCCCAGCCTGATAATGCGGAGACCGTTTATCCTCCATTGTTTCTTAATGTTCCCCACAAACTACCAGTAACCACTGTACTAACACCAAAGACGAGATTCGATTTCTAACGGTAATAGCCATTTCCCCGCATACACCTTGTCGAACTTTGGCAACTTTACTCTATTTTGCGGACTTTGGAATACGGGGTAACGGAAAGAAAGTCCGCTTGTCTATCACATCTTCGTGGAAACGAAATTCGAAAAAATGCAGCAGCGGAGCGCACCGAGATTAACAGCAGCTTGCGAACCATGCAAAAGGAAGAAGAGGAAGGTAAGGGACCAATTCCTACCCCATGGGTTTGCTTCATGCATGAGTTCCTGTGGTGGAACCTTTGTGGGAATCTGATATGCATGTGGCTGTATCCAAGCTTGTGCCTACCTATTGAACCCTCAATTGAACGCAGACATGACTTCGTGAATTCTCATAATAGCTAATGCAGTTTTACAACATTCATAGTGTGACGGTGCAAGGTAAAGGCCCAATTATCGATCGCGCGCAGCCACACCCTTTCGTCAGTTCCTAACTAGGTGCATCTCTTAGTCCGTTTTGTTCAATGTGCACACGCACCCCGTCAGCCTGCCACTATCTGCGACCTAACCCACGAGGATTGCCACCAGGATATCTGATAGCTTTAGAACAGCGGCTAGCCGACACAGAAGCAGCATTGGCGCTTTCAATTTCACTAATTCTCGAATTGGCACCAGTTCACTCCATTACGATCCGTCAGCCTTCGCCAACCTGTCTAGACACGCTCAACGATCAAGTCCTAGACCTAAAGAAACAAAAGGCCCTTGATTACCTTGAATTGTCGTCCCTAAACCACAAAAAGATCAAGAGCGGGAGGACGCCAGATACATCGGCTGAAAAGCGCGAACAGCAAGATGAGTGGGAACGGTGGCCAATTAGTTCAATGGCGGAGGTATTTTCGTGGTGGTCGAGACAACAGCAGCCGCCTTCGCCCCGACCACCTAAAACCCGACGACTTCTGGAAGAACCGGAAGAACCCGCGCCGCCACCAGCACTATCACCCATTGTAACATTTGAAGACGCTCCTGATGATCATTTGAGCCACTCATCCCTTGAGCCGAGTTTTGGGAGCGATACCGGATTTCAAGAACCAGGATCGTCGAACGACCAGCCTAGTCGCCACCAGAATGTAGCTAATGGGCATATACACCACGCAACCCATCCCACAGTACCCCTGGAATCCCCCGCACACTTCCCCACAAGCCAAAGTGGTGGGTCCTTGTCGACAGATTTTGTGGGGACATATGCGGCGGAACTTTACTCCAGACCTTCAAGCAGCACCTCAATGGTCGGTCATCCACCAATTGTGCCAAGCCAGCTAGAAGACCCATACGCGCCTCCAATAATCGCAGGTCGAATGGCGGCGGCTGATAGTGGGCAATTCTACTTGCGAAATCTGCAAACAAATACGTCATGCGTACCGACAAGAAGTACGGTATCAGAAAGCGTTCGAAGAGTGTTGGACCAGAATAACGGTTGGTTTTAATGCCATAGCACAAAAGTTTCAAAGTGGCATCATTTACCGGCAGTTGATAGAATCTGGTGATCCTATTTCGGTGTAATTAATTATTTTCTCGAGTTTTGCAAGTACAATTTATTAATTTTTAATATTGTTACCGATTAAAGCTTTTGGGTCCAGTTCTCCTGCCATTGCAAAATCTAAAACTCTCGTATCTCTATTATTTTCCGCGTCGAATCTAACTTCATACTTAACTGGCAATTCATTTTGTTGCTTCCAGGTATTCGGAAGAATCCCTGTCTCAGAGACTCCAGGTATAGCTCGTACGCTGGCATGTATCCTTTAACTATGATTGTCGACGTCATTAGTTCCGAGCCGCATAATTACGTAACAAATGCCAACCCGAAAACTTACTGAATTCAATCACCGCCTCGTCTGCCATTCCTGTGCCCTTGAGTTTCCATAGCCAGGCTTCTTGCTCCAATCGCCAGGCATAGACATTCCTCAGATCATCCGTATCTAGGTGAACGAGATAATCCCAATGCTGTGGCCCCATGAACATTTCGTTGTACTCCCCTAGCCGCTCATTGATAAAGGCCAAATTCTCGAGGCTGTGGTTTGCAATAGTTTGAATAGGAAGTTTGATGTCTGCGCCGTCTGTTAAAGTAGCGGCTGCAACCCGTGCTTCTTCCCATGCATTTCGAAGTGCACTGTCTGATAATGCTTGAAATCCCATACACCATCCTTCAAACACGAGAACATCGACGACCTCGCCTGGTTCTGAACGGTGCCACTCATTTTGTGGCAACCTGTCACCTTCACCACCAAATTTACTCTTATCAAATATCGGAAAGAGCTTCTCCTTTGTCGGTTGCTCGAATTGTTCAAAAAACCATTTTGCCAAAACCAAGTCGTGTGTCCCCGGCTGCCCTCGCGTTCTTACGAGTCTATTCATAGGATTAGACTCACGTACCGCCACTAGTCCATCATGTGGAAGGTACAGGTCGTCCAGCGATAGCGTTTTCGCTTTCAGGCCTGTTTTATTGATTGCGTTGACGATTTCGGCGCTCCATGTAGACTTCCCGCTACCCTGAAGGCCAGTGACAGCGAGCTTGAACGGTCGCTGGTATGAACCCTTTTCGAAAATTGACGGAGGTGATGAAAGATAGCGTTTGATATGAGGAAGAATGAGCTGAAGCACTCGGTTAACATCGAGCTCCACGGTCGCCATTGTGAAGTCGGGAGTTATGATCTTAGAGTCCGCGGGGCAATTGATGCTCTCCAGCGCGTTTAATTGTGATTTCGATGAATAATATCCTCAAGCCTCCAAGAAAAACGATAGTGTGCTATCAAAGTGCGAAGTTCTACTACTCAAATGGCCCGGGAGAGTTGACGAGGTTAACTTTCTTCGGACCGAAGCCGCGAAAAGAGGTGCTCGATCTTGTTGCATTTTTTCGGTGCGGAAAAGTATTTCTCCGCAAGCTCCTCAGTTCCTTTAAGCTTCACAGAAAGTTTTACTCCACTGAACAAGGGCGTTCTAACGGCTATAAAAATGGGAGTTCTGGGGAAAGAATCTTATCCCTGGCTTATCAAGTCATCATCCTACTCTCCAGATCAAATCAATACCAAATACTCTATATTCCGTGTAGTTATAAGCATCCGCGCCACTTCTATCCAACCTTGAACTTTCGGTTACCTAAAACGGTCAACATGTCGCCAACAGCCAATCGAGGCCGACCCACTTATAAAATCGCTTCCATCCCAGCCGACGGGATCGGGCCGGAAGTTGTGGAAGCCGGCATCACAGTTCTCAAATGCCTCTCCAAGTCCCTCTACACGTTCAACCTAGAATTTGAACACTTCAATTGGAGTTCGAATCTTTATCTCAAGACTGGGAAATATATCCCAGACGGCGGTCTCGATCGTCTTAAAGAGTTCGATGCGATTCTGTTCGGTGCCGTTGGCGCACCTAATGTTCCGGATCATATTTCGCTGTGGGGACTACGATTGGCCATTTGCCAACCATTCCAACAGTATGCCAATGTTCGGCCTACAAAGATCTTTAGGGGAACACAGTCTCCACTTAGAAACTGCAACCCTGGTGATCTAAACTGGGTTATTGTCAGAGAAAACTCCGAGGGAGAATATGCAGGCCAAGGCGGCCGCTCCCATGTTGGCCATCCATGGGAGGTTGCTACCGAAGTTGCTATTTTCACTAGACATGCTGTGGAACGGTTGATTCGGTTCGCATTCGAAACGGCACGTTCTCGTCCCAGGAAGTTTTTGACGGTTGTGACAAAGAGCAATGCCCAAAGGAACGGCATGGTCCTCTGGGATGAAGTTGCTGAATTAGTAGCGAAGGACTTCCCGGATGTTACCCACGATAAGATGTTGGTTGATGCTATGACTGTGAGGATGACACTTAAGCCAGAGACACTTGATACCATCGTCGCTTCCAATCTAGTAAGACCCATTTACCTCCTAAGAAATATTATTAAGGCACATAACTATGGCATACTGACGTTGTATTCTTAAAAGCATGCCGATATTCTCTCGGATCTTGCAGCTGCCCTAGCCGGCTCTATAGGTATCGCTCCAACTTCCAATCTCGACCCTTCAAGGAAGAACCCCAGTATGTTCGAGCCTATCCACGGCTCGGCGTTCGACATCACCGGCAAGGGAATCGCCAACCCTGTTGCTACCTTCTGGACTGCCGCAGAAATGCTGGCTTGGTTAGGGGAAGAAGAGGCAAGCAATACCTTAATGGAATGTGTCGAACGGGTTTGTGAAAAGGGTATCAAAACGACGGATCTGGGTGGAACCGCTACCACCATTGAAGTTACCGCTGCTGTCTGCGAGGAGATTGAGCGGAGTTTGGGCGTTAAGAAATGATTTCCCTCGTCTCTCGTTTACAATTTAGATTTACTTTTGCATATGTGGTTTCTGGGTTTCGGTCTGCTCTTGTTCTATAGAGAGAGCTTTCAATTAATGCTTTGGGGGAAACAAAGGGCCAAGAATACTTCTCTTTTTGCTTGTATAGTTTGCAAAATATTAAATCACAGTGTGATATGCTTCTCGATAGGACTACTCCTCTACTATTTGAATCGAGTCTATCGTCTAACAGCCCCTGCTCTCTTAACAACCCTGATTCCAATCCTAGTAATCCCATCATGATGTCCACCTGTTATCCTTCAAGAAAGGCTCGATCTTCTCTCTTGGTACTCTCTCCCCAAATCTAATACTCCTCCACCCCCGAGCCTTAACCTTCTCCAAGACCCTGTTCAAAAACTCTTCGCTCTCTTTCTCCACTCCATTTTCTTCACTCTCTCTTGGCCCCCCGATCGCACACCTCTCAACGTTCGTCTCATCAAGCCACCTGATAACCGCATCAACCTCCCTTTCTCCACCACCTTCCTCCCTAAACCTCCTCAGATTCGCAAAATGCATATCTTTCTTCTCCTCCTTCCCGACTTCTACTCCAACCTCTGTACCTGCAGAAACACTAGCCATCTCCTCCTCATTACAGAATGACAGAGTTAATATCCCATCCGCTTCTTCAGTATTAAGTCTTGTCCGCTCCGCAGATCCCGAAGATTGAGTTTCTCGTAGATTGCCATAGGGCGATGATATAAATTCCTCGGAGATACGGCCTCGCTCGTTGATGAACCCGTGAGGGACGAAGCCAGTGTAAGGTATCCGATGGGATATCGCGACTCTGAGGGCAGCGGTATCAGGGCCGGTTTGTCCACCGGAGATAATGGTGAAATTCGGATGCATCTTTGGTTTTGATGTCCTCTTGTAGACGTTATAGAGGATGTGGGGAATGGTTTTGTAAGCCAGTTTGGGGGGGGCTCGGATCCCGGATAAAATGGGTACAAATATATCCCAAGAACTTTTTGTGTTGTTGTGGTAGACGGGGAGATATGTTGATACCAAATAATGGACGACGGAACGATCTCTCGTTCGAGTTTCCCGGATGAACACGATGTATCGCAAGATGGGGGATATAGCTCAGTTGGTAGAGCGCTTCCTTAGCGTGGGATAAATATCCTACTGACTGGATGAGGTCCCGGGTTCAATTCCCTGTGTCTCCAAAGCCTGAGCTGAGGCTTTCTTCTTTTGGTTCTAGTGTCGTCTGGATAAAATCTTTTTGCGAGCTTCTTAATTTGATTCTTGGAGAAGGGATGTATTGAATCAAAGATGGAGATAGGTTCATTTATATACCATTCCAATGTAGGGTTCCTATCGATTACTAAGGAAAGGTTGACGTACAAGGCCTTCGTGGCAACTGCCAATATCGGTCAGCGAACCTTTTGCACAACAATTTTGGAAGCTGCCTACACACAACATGCAACAGCCGCTGCCATAGAGTCAGGTGGACAGTTATCAAAATGCTTTCTCAATTGTCAAGGGCTTCGAGTGCGTATGTATACACGTATATGTAGCCGTAGGTAAGTAGATTTGTCCTAAATGTTTAGTTGTACATGCGGATGGGAAACGAGAATTTAAACCGTAGTTCTCTATATCCCTAATCATACCAATCATAATCACGGGGATAGTCATAAAACCTGGGGTCTTCTTCCGGCTCTAGATCTAGATCTAGATCCACTCTTCTTGCTCTCTCGTTTCTACGATTTTGATTTCTGGGCCGGTTTCCTTTGAGCTGCTCCCGACAGTTCGAACATGCCTTGGTTTGGCATCCAGGGCATTGAAAGAGAAACCTGCTGAAGGTTTTATGGCAGCTCGTACACTTCTCTGAAGAAATAGGGGTCATCTTCCACCACCCTTGGTGAGTGCAACCGGCTGTAGGTAGTGTTGAAGATGTGTTCGAATTCTGGGTTCCCGTAGGCCGTCGGGCTTGTCGGTTTCTGGCTTCATGTCGCTGTTGTCGGGGCCTTCCCATGAAACCTTCTTCTTCTTCTTCATTGTGGGCTTGTCTTCGGGTGCGCTCCGATTTCTCTACCCATTCCCTGAATCTTTTTTCATATTCTTGTTGCTGGGCTTTACGTTGTTCTTCCATTTCTTTTTCTCGGGCTTTTCGGCGCTTTTCAGCCTCTTCTTGAGCTTTTCGACGCCTTTCAACTTCTTCTTGGGCCTTTCGACGTCTTTCAGCCTCCTCTTGGGCTTTGCGAACCCGTTCAGCCTCTTGAGCTTTCCAAAACCTCTCCCGTTCTTCCTCTCGGGCCTTTCTTTCCCTTTCTTTTCGTTCTTCCTCCGCTTTTCGTCTTGCTTCAGCCTCGTCAGCCGCCTTCCTACGCATTTTCTTCATCTTGAGGTCACGCTCCTCCGCCTGACGGACGGCATCCTGCCTGTCCCATTTCTCCCATTCCTCCTGATAACCTTCCATGCTCTTCAATTCCGCCTCCACTTTGGCAATCTTGATCCTAAGACTATTAATCTTCATCGAGCTCTCACGGTCTTCTGCGTCATTCCGAGAAACTTCCTCTTCTGTCAATACTATATTCCCCCACATCATCCTCCCAAGCCAAGATCGTGTAGTTTGATACTTCCGTGCCTCTTCCCGCTTTTTTACTTCTTCATTAACCGCGGCCATTTGTCTTTTCAGATCAGCCATCTTGACCTTCGTGATATTGACCGAGAGCTTGGCATTCTCGATGCTACTCTTTCGAATGTTATGTGAACGCCATTTTTGGAAGAACCTGGCTTCTTCAGCTACAATATCTGGAGGCGTAGTATAAGTCCCCGCATTTGTTGGAGTAAACGGTGTTTCGCGGGAGGTACTGGTGGGAGTAGTAGTATTATAATTGAATCCTGGTGATGGTTTACGTATTCTATCGTATTCTCTTCGCTTTTGGGGGTCTTTGAGACATTCGTGTGCTGCCTGGACCTATTTTGGAGAAATCACCTTCAGTACGTATATCGCCCCCTAAATATATATATATATATATTGAAAAACGAAATGTAGTATTTAGATATAACTTACCTTTTGGAATTCCTCCGTCGCAGCTCTGGTATTGCCATTTTTGTCAGGATGGGTTATCATAGCCTTGGTTCTGTAAGCAGCCTTGATGTCGTTTTCTGACGCCGTTACAGGCACACCGAGAATAGCATAGTGATCCTGCATTGTCATCTTTTTCTTCTGAACTCGTTGACTATATTTTCCGGACCGATTAATAGCTTTGAGTCGTAGCCCGTCGGTAATATACCACAAGTGTCGACCGCTAAGCGCCGTGTACCTCAGCCGATCAGACGTGCATTCCGGCCGTGACAGTCGAGTGAACAAGCATGTCAGACCAGTCCCAAGAGACTCATATAGTTATATGAATAGTCGATAAACTATGAACGGTAACATGAAAAAGAGTATCCCTAAATTTTGACCCCTCCCGAGTCCGCAAGGCTGTAGCAACCAGAATAAGTATTGTATAGTATTGATCAGACGGACATCAGAATTTCTACTGGAACCAGCCTTAAGTAGCGCCATGGGGGAACACAACCTATTAAATTTAAATAAGTACTTATCCCCTCAATTTCAGGCATCATATGAAATAGCCTCGGAAACCATAAGGGGGGAACAAGTATCTGCGAGGCAAAGCCTTATGCTGTGTGACCTGTGCCTAGTTGCGGCGTTAAGAGCGAGACGAACCTCGAGACGAGATTTGCTGTGCCATTATATCAAGGATCACAAAGTCCTTCACCCACGGTCAGCACTCAGACCGTAGTGATATATTTTAGACATTAATTGTTAAGCCTCTCACTCGCAAGAATAATAGCCATGTAACCACAACGTAACGAGAACAATGGGACCGAGATGAAGATGTTTACAGAACCATTTGCATGTTTGATGCTATATCATGTCGGATAGCTCGTGAAGATTGTGTTGTCTACAAGATGCAACAATGGTAGCCTCGACGCAGTACTATAGTCGCCCGACTATAGCGGCGTTTCTGATGTAGAATTTTTTCCTCTCATGTATGTGTACTAGCTAGGCTTTTAATTTTGGTATGTATAGAGATATCGCGGCGACGCGCAGGGAGGAGGAAGGGATAGCTTATAGTGATCCACCATTACCAATAAATTCAACAAGACTATGTAGACAATAAAAGACACATGAATGTAAAGTAAAGAAAATGAAACTCGGCTGAAAAGAATTTTGTCCAAGAAAACAAAAGATTCAATGCTTGTGATACCAGTGAATGCCCGTCCCTCCCTAAAGTCCGAGTCCAAGTCCAGGTCCAGGTCCAGGTCCAGGTCCAGGTCCGAGTCCAGTCCAGAGTCCAGAAGGGTTGGCGGGTGATGGTAACGGAGGGACAGATTACTAGATAACAGCTCATTCACTGATTTACGCCTTTTCTTAACCAAGGAAAAGTGAAAAAAAGAGAGAAAGGTCAAGGTTAGCTTAAACTACACATAGGTCAGGATGGCCGAATGCGCTCAATTCGTACCGGTGACAGCCAACCTAGAGAAACACGTTAGCACGTCGCTACTCGAATACACCATGATAAAAAGAGGAGAACTTTGTGTACGTACTTCATCAGATGCTCCATGAAAGTCTGTAGCGACACGTCATCGGTGAAAATGGTTTGGGCATTTTGTGTTCCGCCACCGTATGCTCCAGTTGTATGAGTCGTCGATGGATTCAACTTGCTCAGTAAGAAACGAGCTTGAGACCCACCGGCATCACACACGATGAAACGGGGAAGAGGGAAACGGTCTTGAATGAGTTCCTAGTTACGTAGAATATCCTATTCAGTATCACATCCACGGAAATTACATGTCAGCTCACTTTGATAAAACTTACTCTAGCATCGTCCTTCGGTTGCTGTAGTAACTCCTTGAAGTTTTCGTATCCTTCTTGGTCTTGGTATCCTGCTTTCCTCCATTCCGCGATAGTCTCACCGTGGAAAATCAGGATGTGGAAGAAAGTATCCAACAACAAAATGTGAGTAGGCTGTATGCTCGTCGAGTCGAGCAGCACAGGCTGTGACGGCTGGTCGAAAGTGTACGTATCCAAAGTCGGCTGAATCATCACGAGCGAGTTGCCGCAGTCCTCTCTATTCAAAACGTGTCGGTAAAACGCGGTCTCATCAGGTGAGTTGTTGAAGACCTGCAAGAACTGACTGCGACGGAGATGGAACATGAACTGTGGGTACAATGAGAAGTTCTTTTCAAGCCGGAAGGAAGTTGGGTCATCTTTTCGGTACTCCGCGAATCGAGAGCACAACCTAATCAGCATGCGATCAACCCAACGTAAAACATCTGGACCATCATCGACTTCAGCCTTGAAGACTGCTATTCTCGCCATCAAGACAGCAGCGGTTTCTTGGTCAAAGGAGTGACCGATAGCTGCTGGATCACCAGTCGGGGCGCTAACATCTCTGGCGATTGTTGTGACACGGAGATGGTATTGGCCGGAAGAGTGTTGGTAGTAGGTCAAGAACTGGATCAGCCCTTTCTGTGGGACTTGTTGGTGGGCTGGTGGGCCAGCTTGGCCTGCAACCTCGAAGTAGGTGGCTACAGTAGAAGTGGGCGTAATACCACACAACTTCCACGAGCATGTATTTCCGATACCGCATTCAGTCTCGCCGACGGAGCTAGACTTCTTGTTGAGGGAGATAGCGTGCCCGATTAAACCGGTAATCTTGAGTTCTTTCGTAGTTAGAACTTCCAGCGAAGCGTTGAAACCCATCTCCAAGTGGCCGTTTACGTCCTTGTCGAAGACCTTGATGAAACTCTGCTTGAACATAGAGGATGTGAAACTGTCGGTCAAAATCATATGTCCACCAGTGTAGTTAGAGAGGCCCTTCATTTCCAACAACCCGACTTGATCGAGACAACCAGCAAATATATCAATGATGTGGCCGTTGTGCGCAGTTCGTTTCGCAAGGCCATCGTAAAACTATTATTTTTATTAGCGTCCATCCCGAGTCAACCAGCAGAAAAAAGGATTATCCCACCTTCATTGCCTTCTTATAGTATTTGATATTGTCTCGTTCAATATCGTGATGGGATCGAATGGGCTCCCTCAATTCAGGTCCAACAACCATACCGGGTCCTTCAGTTCCGGGACCACCGGCGAACAACATGATTCTTGCTCCAGTATTTGCGAATGACGATTCCAACAGTCCGACGGCAACGCTCAAGGCCACACCAGTACATCTCAACGGGCGCTTATCGTTGGCGACGGACCAAGGGTCCTTCTGGAGCTGCTCAAGGACGTTTGTGAGCTGGAACTCACAGACGGAAACGGGAAGCAAGAAACGAGCTCCGGCACCCATCTGAGGTGGCGGGCGTTGACCCTGCGGCAAAGGCGCTTGGGGTCGAAGGCCGGGGTTGATGATCCCGAGCATCTCTTGCACGGTTTTAGCAGAGTATTCTTTGGTTCCCCTGAAGACGTAGGACTTAGGGCATTCGTTGTATCCTAGCTCGTGGACTTGGGCCTATCGTATAAAGCGCGTTAGAATGCTGACAACTTCAAAAGACCCATAGCAACCTTTCCATACCATTGTTCCATAGGTGATCAAGCCGACGAGAGCAGTTGGTGGCAACAAGCTCAAGCTGACGATGATGGAGTCCTTGAGTGCCTTCAAACTGTCCTCCTCCTGGCAGGTATCGACCACAAACAAGAAGATTGGAGGGGCCGGAGCCGGTCTGGCGAGAGCATATTCGATGGTTGAGAACTGAGAGAGTAGTTCGGGAGGGTACGAGTTATTGGAGATATCCTTGTAGTGGGGTGGGAACTGGTTGCGACTGAGACAGAACGGGCATATCCAAAGCTTTGCACGTGTATCGACTTGGCTAGAAGGGAATGTATGCAATCAGCCATCACAACTTCGCAATGAAGGAATAGAATGTGAATAGGGCAATAGCTTACCAGTAAGGGTTGAGGACACCTCGACACGGACTTCTGCATGTGACAGGTTCATAATGGACAATGTAGTTCTGCTCTGCCTTCTCTTTCAAAGGCGTGTAGAGGACACCGATGGGAACGACAAGTCTGCTAGCCTCAAGTCGAGACCCCGGGAAGATGTTCCAACTAGAGGATAAGACCGACAATGTTAGCTTGGTGGAAATTGATGGTGATGCAGGATACAGGTTGGAGAGTGTCGACGATATATCACGCAGGAGACACACACCTTAAGCGAGCACCGTCCTGCTCCTCCTGCTGCGCCCAAGCTTCCTTGATAGCTTCGATATCCATCCTGAACCTATCCGAAGCTTATCGGCAATGCGATTGTCGAGTATGCGATGGTTAGATGATGGCTTGTGGCGGTGGTGGTGGTTGTTGTGATGGCGTGGTACGGAGGGGACAAGAGAGAGTCGGTGGGGTGCGTGGTGTAGCTTTGATAATGAGGTCAACTGAAGACGTCAAAATTTGGAGGGTCGAGTATAGTAATTATAAGGAATCCCGACCACTTTCCTGGAACTAGACAGACATGCAACTGCAACTGCAACTGCTCGCTCGAAAGACCTACAATTCTGGCTAGAAGTACCGGTACAAACAGGCTACCGTCGTAAGGACGAGGTTCTGGCGGGCGGCGTGGTGGGGAGAGGTAGCTGTCCCTCGTCGCCGTTGGAGCCACATAAACAACATCGCCAGCAACGCAAACTATAAAACTACTGTGTCAACTGCAACTCGAGTCGAGTCTAAGACTACGAGAATGACTCCCATGGAATGGCCTCTTCAGATTCGAGATTGTATCCGCCTGGAACTTAGTGTACAGTTAGGCAATTGCATGCCAGAAACGCATCTGTGATCGAATCAACTAACTACCAATTGATGACCGAGCTGAGACCGGCTCCCTTCAAATTCTGCCACCAGGCATCCTCGCGAAATATTAAACATATGAAAAACAAAAGCCTCTAATACATAAAGAATTAGTAGTCATGACTTCATCATAAGGGGCTGTGTCAAACTGCTTTTCTTCCATCATAGCACTGTGGCTTCAAACGGAACGAAGCAGATTGCAGGCTGGCCGCCAGCAAGATTTGCATACTACTACTAGCCAAACATATCCTCTGCCTTCTGTCTCCTCGCGCCTCTTCTGCTACCTGCTGGCTCACTGATCCGATTAAATAGACTGTTTGAGGCCTTGTCCGGCAATAATTCGATCCCGGCGTTTGAATGCCCGGCCTGGCCTTTGGCCGCCCCGCGAATGTTGATACCCCCACCGCCACCAGAACCACGGATTGACAGCCCAACATCACCCATATCCACATCCCCATGCTTCGAGTGTCTCGTAGCGGCCCTAGGGTTGTCGATTCGATCTGCCAAGGACCTATGTTTATCCGTTTTGTCAGGGAATAGTTCGATTGTTCGCCCGGTATCTCTCGGTCTTTCCCGTTCCCGCCTCTGCCTCTGCGGACTTTGCCCTCGCTTTGGCATCTCCACCGGGTCATCGATAGAGAATAATGTCCTAGGCGGCGTATCAGGTCTGTATCCACTTGGACTACCCTCCCTTCTTCTCCCAGGATTCTCATTCTTCCCAGGGAACAGCTCAACGCTCGCGTTTTTGACTTTCTCCGGGAATAGTTCCATGCCTTCGTTCCTTGTAGCCTCCGGGAAGAGTTCGATACTAGTGTTTTTCGTCTTCTCGGGGAAAAGTTCAACCGGGGATCGTGACCGTGACCGTCGACCACCACGTCTTTCCACTGTTCCTCCATTCGGGAACAACTCCAGTGGCTCCCGTCGGCGACTATCTTCGTCGTCGTATCTCGATCTGCTCCTTCTTCGTTCGTCCCATTCTCGGTCTTCCCCACCCGATCCAGATCGGTACTTCCTATCGTCGTAGTCTCTTCTTCGGTATTCCCTCCGCTCCCGTCGTTCCTTCTCTTGCTCCCTCTTCCTCTTCTCCTGTTGTTCAACCCTATCTTCTTCCGGATGGAACAAGTAATACCGACTTCTCTCCCTGGCTCCCTTCTAAATCACCCATTTAAAACCCACTATTAGTTTCTTCGTAAACCATCTAAACCAGATGCTTCCACAAACCTCCTTTCTATCCGTCACAAAAGCCAACCTAACATCCAACCTCGCCAACGGAAAGGCCGCACTGCTCTTCGCTTCCCTCAGTTCCCACGGCCTCGAACCCCGTCCAATATCCGTGCTCAGCGCACTCAACGCCGCCAAAGCCGTCTCTTCATCTTTATACACCAAATTCAAACTCGTATCGTCAATCCACTCTAGTTTCTCGATAGTCGGCTCCGGGAAATGGCCTGCAATCCAGGCTTTGACGTCATCCGAGGACATGCTGTCGAGACCCCTGAGGTGGACTTTATTCGAGATGACATTATCCGGCGCCGGTTGAGCATCTACGGGCGTTTCTAACGTAAAATCTGCCGGTCCTGAGGTCTACATTCGGGTCGTATTAGCTTAGCTCCTTCTCTTGACAGCTCGGCGTGACCACCAAAAAGCAACCAGGAAAAAAAAAACACCGCGAGTTATTCCCGTAGATAACGAGAAAGGAAACCACAAATTCTTACATCTCCCATAGCCATAACTTCATCCTCGTCCAACATCTCCGTATCCAAACTGATACTAGCATACTCCGTCGGCGGCGCACCAGGGGCGTGAACCCCGCCAGTATTGAAAGGTTGTACCGACGTATCCATTGCGGATGATACCGTCCGGGTTCGGGAAGGATATAACGAAAACGACCGTGGCTGCTGTAGTTGTAACGATGGTGAAGACGCGGGCGAATGCGAATAGGAAGGGCGATAGGTTGAAGACGAGGTGTCGAAGGAGATTGCGAACATGAAATTAATTGTTGGTTGCTGAAAGGATACCTAACTTGCTGCTAAACCTAGCTTTGCGCTGGATTTAGGTGTGTGCTGGATTTCCCCAAAAGAAGAAAGCGCTGCCGCGTGCAGAATGAAACACCACAACGCCGAAGTTTAAAGGAAGGATAGGATGCGATTGCAGGAAGACAAAGGTTCGGATATCTTGCCGTAGATGAATACTTGAGTAGAATATCGTCAATAACATCCAGTGACGTTATGATTAAATCGAGATATGGACCATCTGCTGAGCTGGGCGCAAGCACTACCAGGAGCTCGCAGCGGGGTCAGCCCGTTTTGTACTACATTGAGTGCAGCTTCCCGCCCCCACAATATATTACCGGTTCCCCAAACAGGCACGGTGTCTACAAGCTAGGAGATGACAGCATTTCATATGTATAATGCATTTCATTCATACCTTCCATCCACTTTTATTGACCATACATGATGCATTCAAAGCTTTTGTTCGTCGAGACGCCACAGGCCAGACCATGGAGTCGTTCGTAGATCATAACATGAACAGAGAAAAAGAAGAAACTCCAGGACAAAGTAAAGAAGTGAAACACATAGAGCCTGGAGGAGGGCTACCGGAGATGAAATGCGGATTAAAAACGTAAAAACGAACCATAGCGTGAAAACAAGTGCCCGTAATAAGTACATGTGGTGTGCGAATATATATGTAGAAGGCGGAGGTAAAGATGCCTGCTCGGGGTGGGGGTTAGGTCAATAGAATGACCGGCTCCGCTACAGGGAATTGAAGGGGGAGGGGAGATATAAAGGCCACATGTTAAAGGAGCATGAATAAAGGAAGAGAAGAAAATATACGCCTTGCAAAGTGGTACGAAGTTCCCGCCGACAAGATGCTGGATGTTCGACCATATAAATATAACGGAAGAAAGAAATTACCTCCAGCTACCACCAGCGCGCTCGCCGGCAGGTTTGTCACCTCCGCGACGGCTGTCACTTCGGCTTCCCATTTCTCCACCGCCCCGGCCACTACCGGTTCGGCCGTCACCACGTCCACTGCCTGTGCGACCTTCATTGCCCCGGCCGCTGCCACTTCGTTCACCCATGTTACCACCACCACGTCCTCGGTAGGCGCCTGGGCGGTATCTGCCGTCATTATTTTCTCCTTCACGTCGCTCACGTCGCTCTCCTTCCTGTCCTTCACCGCCCTCACGTCGTTGGCGAGGCTGCCACTTCTGTTCACCACCTTCACCACCTTCACGTGGACGAGGTTGCCACTTCTGCTGTTCACCGCCTTCACCACCTTCACGTGGACGAGGTTGCCACTTCTGCTGTTCACCGCCTTCACCACCTTCGCGCGGTTGCCCACGGGGTTGGTACTTTCTCTCACCAGCTTCGCCTTCAGCACGTGGGCCTCGGCCCCAGGTACCAGCACGACCTTGTTGGCCGCTTGCAGCTTCTCCCTCTTCACGTCCTTCGCGGGGCTCACGTCTCTCGCGTGGTTCGCGTTCCTCACGCTGTTCTCGTCCTTCACGAGGACCACGGGATTCGCGAGCTCCTTCCTCGGCAGGCATAGCGGTTTCGTTGATACCTTGCTTGCGGAATGCGCCTGGGCGGTAGGCACCTGGCTTTCTTTCCTCGCTGGAAGCAGTTGCTTCAGCAGGGGTAGCTGCAGGAGCAGCATTGTCGCCATTAGCACCGGCGGGAGTTTCGCCACTTTCTGCAGCAGCAGCCTCAGCAGCTTGTTTCGCTGCGAGACGTTCTCTCCAACCACCACCGCTAGCCACGACTGGGACTCTAGTAGGTCGGAACTCTTCCTTGGGAGCCTCAGATTGAACTGGTGGAGCAGGACGCTCACGAGAAATGGGGGCGCCGGGCTTTTCTTCCTCTCTCTGGCGTCTTCGTTCTTCGGCACGAAGCTCGGCCTGTGCCTCGCGCTCCCGCTGTTTGGCAGCAGCCTCCTCTCGTTCCCTAAACAAGCAAATGGGTTAGAATATAAAGTTCCGATCGGATTAAGATAAGAAATTACATACTTTCGTCGCTTTTCCTGATCTTGGCGTGCCTCTTCTCGTTTCTTAGCCTCCTCTTCCTCCTTAGCAGCCTTCTCCTCCTCTTCCTTGCGTAGGCGTTCCTCTTCCTCAATCCTGCGGCGTTCTGCCTCCTCTTCCTCGCGTCTCTTCCTCTCCTTAGCCTCACGGACCTGCTTTCGTCTCTTATCCATTTCAACTTGAAGTTGCTGTTCTGCCTTCTTGCGTCTGGCTTCGAACTCTTCAGAACGCCTAGAGCGAACATCATCTCTGAAAGTCTCGTAATGACCTACGAGGCGGCTAAGCCGTTTCTTCAAAGAAACATTCTCCTCATGCTTCTGTTTGTGTTCAGACAGGAATTGTGCGACCTTCTCATTGTGAGCGTCCAAGTCGCTCTTTCGCTGGGCCTCATAATCTTGAGCAAGAAGGGCGATTTCTTCCTTGCGGTAAGCTCTCTCGAGATGGTCAATGCGCTTACTAGTCACACGCAACTTCTCGTTCGTCTCCTTCTTTTCTTTCTCCATCATAGCAATCTTGACCTTGCGAATAAAGTTGTTATCAAGGGTAGAGACGTTCTCGGGCAAATCAAGACCGATTTCTTTGACTTGAGCACGGAACTCAGCCTCTGTGAGACCCATCGAAGTAACCTGTTTCCAGAATTCCACAACAAGAATCCTTTCGCGCTCTTTCTCTTGTCGTTCTTGATCACGCTTCTTCTTCTCTTCTTCCAGACGGAGCTGCTCAGCTTCTTCACGGTGTCGGTCGCGGAGAGCACGTAGCCTGGACTCTTCTTTCTGAAGATTAGCTGCAGCATTCTCTTGCGCTTCTTTGCGTTGCTCGATAACTTCACGACGTTTGAGGGTTTCTTCGTGCTCCTTCTTGGCTCCAATTTCAGCACGCGCGAGAACTTCGGCCTTCTCACGCTGCTTTTGTTCGATGAAGCTTGGATCGACATAGCAGCAGGTAAGGTAGAGGGTCTTCGCAAGTCGGGAAAGTTGGGTTCGGACAATCTCTTGTGGAGTGCTCTGGAGACGTTGGACGCCTGTGTCTTTATCAGCCGCACTGGCGGCACCAATGGGAAGGGATTTGGCGGAAGAGAAGATATCGGATTCAAAGGTAAGAGATCCAGTAGCATGGTCAATACGGATAGCGAGGTCACCTTTCTTGCAACCATTCATAATGAATTTTTCAATAGTGTTGGCCTCAATTTCAAATGGAGCGGGGAAAGTGACAAGCTTGTAAACAAAGTCCATTTGGATAGTGTCGTAGACTTGAGAGAGTTGCTGGAAGAGACGAGTGAGGATAACCTGTTGGAGCGGGGCAACATATCGCTTCATTTCCTCATCATCACCTATTTGAGTGAGGATAGGAGCGATTTTCTTGCAGATGCTCAAGGGATGGAAATCGACTTCCAGAATTGTGTAGAGATCGCGGATTTCTGGTCTGGCCCTCTTAAGAAGTCCTCTCGCAAGGATATCCTTGAATAACCCGGAGCGGGTTGGTGCATTGGCCAAACCAAGCAAGTTGGTCAAACGCGAGCTTCTAGTCCGTTTGTTCGCCTCCTCAACGTCGGTCAACCCACCTCGGCTCCTGGCGGTACTTATGACCGGGATGGAGAGGGCTGACAGAATGACGAAGGACGACACACGGGAGAACTCCGCATCGTTGGTGACAGGGTGGTCCTTCTTTGTGACAGAACCTGCTTGAACAGCAGCAGCGCTTGACCGTAGTAAATTATAATATCGGTTCCAGGCTGCAGCGTGGAAAAGATGGTTCTCAGAAGTTCGGAAGATGCGTGTGAGCTTTTCGTAGTAGTTGGCCATCATAATTGGCTTCGCAGGGCGCTTGCTAAGCGTTAGAAGATTATGGATGTCCTCAACTGAGCGGAAAGCCTCTTGCCACAACTCGAGTTCAACGGCAGCGTTAAGCTGTTGGAATCGAGTGTCGAGGTGTCTTTGCAAGGTATCTGGGTCATTAAGATTAATCGCATGCATTTGGGCACTATACTTGCTGGCATTCTGAAGATGGTTTCGGAGAAGCTCGCAAAGACGACGGAATTCTGTCTTGCGAGTGTACTTGAGACAGAATTGGAAGGCTTGGGACGCGGTTTGTTGGTACATAATCTCCAATCGGGCATTGTTTCGGAGAATATCAAGGATAGTTCTATATGTCTCCCACAGGAATTTGAGCCATGGTGTGACGTATTTCCTGTCGGTTCGGTCCTTGGTTTGCTCGCCGGAGACAGTGGCCATGAGAAGAGATTCTGGTGTTTCTGTAGCTTCAAGGTCCTCTACGTCCCCTAAGCTTGTCTCGGCGAGCTTTTGTGCATCGGTGACTTTGGCCTCCGATTTTTCGATGAAGGTACGCAGAACCATCTATTAACAGGTATTAGGTATAAATTAAGGATAGCTAGAGGGGACTAGAACACTGATAATATACCTCGATGGTCTGGACCGTTGTGTTTTGGGCGATATTCTTATATTGGTAAAGTCCATCTTTGGCGGTTTTACCCTTCCGTAGCTCGACACAGAGATCGATGAAAAGAAGGATGACGGGTTCCAGAGACGCGATAGGAGTATTCCTCGATCGTTTCGAGGTGATATGTTCGTGTAGGATTTGAAGAGCAGCGGCACTCTGGTTGACCGCGATGAGCTCTTGAGCTCGCTATATATATCAAAACCAGGGGGTCAGCAGCTGTCGAAGAGCATAATATCCATCCACTAGAAGCTCCTGATAAAATTCGATGTCGTTCTAGGGCGTCGCAGGGGTAATATCGAAGCTCACCTTGAGCACGTTCTCGGGTTTTGCGTGTGGTACAGGCGGCATGTTGGTTGTTTTAGCTGTCGAGCAAGCTATCGGATAGAAGAAAATTCGTTCGGTCGGGAGTCGAGATGCAAGCTAACAGGGAGGGTCGGAAGTTAGCTTGCAGCTAGGTGATGAAGAGTCGACGGATGCTGGGGACAAGGAATCCAATCAGCCCGTTGGTGGAGACTACTTCGAGAGGTGTGATGTGTAGATAGGTTGGAGTTCTGACGAAGTTGAAATTTTCCTCTTTCAGTTTGCAGAGGGCTAAGACCCCAAATTTTTTGGACGAGCCAGAACCCCCCACTTATCGATAACACAACACATAACAAACGGCAAACCAACAGGCCGCAACACAACAACACAGACTGGCGTATTCCCGATCCAAATGCGTCGATAAATTTAACCTTCACAGCCAGATTTAAACTCGACAGCTGATCCGACTCGTTCGTGGCCAGGCAGAACTCTCACGGATAACATGTATATATACTCTGCTAAGGACGGGTACATCCTGGAGAACATCGATAACATGAATAGCAAACCCGAAAATGACAACCGAACTACTAAAGCCACGCTTTGCAAAAGCAACCAATATCCTCCTTGAGCATGCCATACCTCTCCTCGAATGGGGCGACCAGGTTCTCTTATTCTGGGGCTATCCTATAGCAGTATCCGTAAGCTTGTACTAGCCAGATCCGCAGGAGCCGCGAACACTAAGCCGAAGATAGGTCTACGATTTCGTCGTACAGGACCCTCTCATCGAAGGAGCCACAAACCACTTAGAGTCACCTCATATCGGTTTTAAACGTATCGACCCACCATTATCAGAGAAAGCAAAGGGCCCTCTTGGAGTCCAGGGATACCATTTCATCCACGAGTATGACGATGAAGTACAGCCAACAATCCTGCACTTGATGCCACAATCCCTGGTCCACCTCAAGACCAGTGACGGCACACATGTTCCATCACCTTTCGATCCAAGCCATGGTTTATTCAGACCAAAGCTAGAGCAACACTGCATCTCATTGATAAAGTGTATGGAAGATTACACCGATGCCAATGATAGGCTGCCTGCTGAGCGCGCACTCCGCATCCTCCTTGCCTCAGCGGTTTACGAAAAGCCTAGCATAGGCGAAAATATCTGGGTTCCTGAAGGAAACGAATCTTCAGAAAACTTCAAGTCTCGACAGGCAGCTGCAGTTACAGAGATTGATGAGTGGGATATAGCTGAAGAAGACGAAGGTTATCGAGAGAAAATCATTAAATTCTTGAAGGGTGAGCGGTATGAGTAGGCAGCATCGAATAACGTTGGCCCCCATCCTACATTAATCTGGTTCTACATAACTTGATCTCTTGATTAGAATAGCTCTATGGAGTGTTTGGACGAGTTGATTGATTATTGCAGCGTATACATGTATTGTCGCCAAAGCCTGTATCAGCGTGTTATCAGGAGCGCCATCTTACATGAGACTCGAAAACCTTATATCGATTTTGTCGCAAGTGTTCAATCATTATACCTACGAGACATATAATATGCCACGTAAAGAGAGCCCCTGGGCCAAAAGTTAATATTCGTCCGCCTGATGTTTGATAAATGAGCCGTTTATTCAATTGAGTCAAGATCAAGAACAAGCTCTAGACTTCGAAGCCCATCCTTCGTAAAAGCTTACCTTCTCCTCAGAGTCTACCACCTAAGATAATGGGTAGTTATCGGAGAAACCCGGGCATCTAGTAACATCGTGAATTAAGACGGGTTCGAGGGAGCGAGATCGGGATTGCACTTGTGCGGGGAGGAGCATGGTTACCATGGTTGTGGGGGCAGCCGGCAGGTCTCGATGCCACGTCGGGGTCGGGAGACAACCGGCAATGCAACGCAAATATTACCACATGCTTTTCCAGGGTCTACGGCTATATCGTGTGAACCTTAAGCTTCGCGGAGTGAGTACGAGGCCTATACGACGAGCTATTCGGGCCGCCGGGCCTGCTTTTGGAGCTTTTAGTTTGTATATTATGCAATTGTTCAAGTTTGTAGTTTACTCATACATCAATCTGCTCTGCAGATGTGGAATATAAAAAGCCCAGATATCCAGGTGCTTAATTAACGGCTAAGCTTCCTTGGTAGATCGAAGTCCACTGAAGATCAAAGCAACTTTTAGCTATTTTAAATCTTTCCATCTACTTCAAATCCAATATATATCAAAATGGTCCAAATTCTCTCCCTCGCGGCCGTTATCCTTTCTGCAGTCGCAGCAGTGCAGTCTGCGGCGGTGCCTGTCCCCGTCGTCTCCCTTGAGGACCGGTCTGCCAATCCCGCAAACCCATTCGTACCTCCAGAAAACACCCTCGCTCGCCGCCACTACGTCTATGACGGCACTAAACTCGTGCGCACTGCCGATCCCGCCACCGATCCCTCAGCTGCGCAGCTACACAAGCGTTATGCTAGTTACATCCGTTTCTATAGTTGCAGTCCCTGGGGCATCACTATTTGCGGTTCTTGCTACTTCCACGAAGTATCTTACGATACTGCAGTCTGCATTCCAGCAGAGGGTAGACAGTTTATAGTCTTCGGGGCTATGACGAACGCGAGTGCGAAGCTTTATAAGGATACATCCGATTGTACCGGCACAAGCTACAACGTGGCAGGATGCAGGACTTGGGACTGCTTAGCCATCCAATACTATTACACAAAGTCGGTATTAGCAACAGTAGGCTGCACCCCTCCAGCCTGATGGAATAAGAAGTCTTGAGGCGAATCAAAATAATCTCGAGGCCAGACGCAGAACTACTCTACTAGTTGAACCAAAGGCGGGGCCAGTGTATAAAAATGTTTCTAGATCTCGCCAAGCATAGATAGCCAATAAAAATCCTTCAAAAATCCTTCAATAAAATCCTTCGATATATTTTAATCTCGGCACTCCAGTTGCGATGCCTGTTGCATGACGGATGTCGGGCCAGATCCCCCGCACCCTGGGTTGAAAACCAAAGCCGCAAAAACCAAAACGTTAAAACTCGGTTATTTGAATATAAGGCTCTACGCAGAGCTATAGTTGACAGCTTTAATACCTGGAGCGCAAGCTATAACGTATATATAGCCTTATTCCTAAATCTTAAAATAACATGACAAATATTTAAATATGAGATTATTAGTCACAACTTAAACACTCCCCTACAATCCGTAGCTATAGTGTATCCACAGTGTTCCAGGAAGACCCTTGTACAACACAAAAAGGTCTGGTTACGAGACTGGAAGCCCTGGTCTCTCGTAAACAGCCTCCACGAAGCGACAACGGAAGACGTTAAGACCCCGGTCTCGTAACCAGACCTTTGCTGGAAGACCCTCCCTAAAAATCCAACAGCAACAACGCAACAAAACTGTCTAGCCCAATGCCGATATATATCCCGAACTCCAATTCAACCGCCCCAATTCCAATTTATCCGCCCTTTATATACCGACAACCTCATATTTTACTGGTAATACCGCCCTTCCACTGGATGCGATACAGGGAAAGACGTTAGACAGCAATGCCCAACCTCATTAGCCCCGCCGCCTTCGCTATTGGTGCCACCCATATTCTCAATTACCTCTTCGCTTTCCATCCCCAACAGCGAAACATTGTCTCTAGCCAATGGCTCACCCCACATCACTGCTGATTTTGCCGCGTCCCTATCATCCTTTGGAGGATGGCACATCGCACTGATCGCCAGACTGTTGGGACCAACAGAGGGCACCACGCCTTCGGTTCTAAAAGAATACCCAATCACCAAACTCGCAAGTACCGAGCCCACGAATACGATAAGAGTGGCTAGCATTCCAAGTGGCGAATATCCCAAGAAGTCTTTATCCTCTGCCTTTAGTTCGTATCCACCGTCGATTACGCTAACCAAAAAAAAACTTTGAGAGAAGAGCCAGTGCATAAGTGTCGATACCCCCATCAGCGGCACACTAAACCGGTATGGGAGCTGTAAAAAGAAGGAACTTCTTTGTTTGCCAGTGGGCTCACTAACTCGAAGATATTTCCGTTCCTTAGAGAAGGCGTCAATCTCCCTTACCGTCGCCATTTCAGTGTATATGCTGTTATAAAGCAAGTAGTATGCAGATATCCAAAGCTGGGGAGTATTTGCTAATAAAGCAACCCCTGCATAGTTTCCGGATAGAATAGCAAGAGTTCGGGAGTCGACTGCCCCTAGTGGAACTGTGGTAACAGCCGCCAAAAATGATCCTATATCGAGATACCTATCATTCATAACCACGAGACCCAGAACGGTGACCACTATGACTTGAGAGCACCTAGTTCAAGAAAGTTTAAGCATGTTTCAACCTTCATGAGAGAGAAAGGGGGTGAGGGTCGGCATACAGAATAGCAACGATAAGCCATTTCCCCAGGTTAACAAGGCTCCACCACCTGGTTGGCTGTCGACGGAATTCTTGAAGACTTCCCGGACTAAAATGCCGCCACCTCGGATACTGACGCCCCGAGAGCATTAAATCGACTCCCGTCCGATTGATTAAACACATTCCCTTGCTTAACGGCTCAGGGCGGGTAAGAAAACTATCACACGCATCTCCAACTGTTGCCAATATCTGGCGATCTCCATACAATGAAATTGTAGTGAGGATCGCGATTAATTTAGCTAGGTTACTTACAACGACGACAAGCATCAACAACCCTTGGAACCTGATTTTGCAATGCTCCTGGGTTGGGGTGGCGAGACAGCCCTCCACGACCCCTCCTTTATAGTTCCAGGCCGCGGTCTCGTTTTCTTTGACTTGGCCGATGATATCATTCTTGGAGCACCGAAGTTCCGGTCCCTTGCACGCCATAGATTTAATCATCGGGCCGCCATAGCCAGTCCACTTATCACAAATCCATGCAAACGAGGCGGCACCAACTGGTGCACCGGTCCGGCAAAGTGAGCCGATATCTATCCCTCCTCCTCCTCCGGCGTGAGTGTGATTATACGGCCCAGCATCGAGGATTAAAATAAGGTTGCTGTAACGCGTCAAAAAGGCCTCTGTATAAGCATCTAGGCACTCCAGAGGTTCGAGCGCGACGTATCTGTCCGGCGTTGACGGGTCCTTGGCTATGCCACGATAATAATCTGACTCCCGCGTTACTAGCTCTATCCCGTAAGAGTTAGACTGTAACGTCAGGTACACTGTCGAGTTATAGCTTTGGTCCCTCAAGTTAGCTTTAGCCCAAGTGGGTGTATAGCGTATTCAGGAAAACAGTACATACAGTAGATGAAGTGGTAAAGAACTAAGAACCAGTATCGCAGCGAGTGCCCGTCTTCCAGAGGTCATACAGGACCAGTTTTTCACACTTATGAGGCCGATGTCGAGCCACTTCCCCTCACGATGAGCTTTATCGACCTCCTTCCGGGTCGGTGCCATCAGGATTTGCGAGCAGTAATTACTGGCGCCGAGCAATATGGTAGAAAAAATATTGAGCATGATATGGAATATAGTGTTGAACCGTTTCGCCTTCTTACAATCCCCTTCAAAGAGGGTTTCTTTATCAGGTATCTGGCGGGTTTCGATGAAGATGAGAATCGAGGTGTTTATTAGAAAGACGATAAATGAAGACACTGCCCCGAGGATGGCCCCGGTTCGCCATGCCTTCGCGGTGAAAGGATTCCTCCTCTTGCGTACAACTTCAAAATTCTGGTCCTGTAGACGAGACATCTCAGTCATAGATTTCGAGCCTGCCGGCTGGATTGTCTATAGCCATTAGAGGCCGAATGATAATTATATATAGAGCCGGATATATATTAATATAAGGATACGGAATAACAAGGTATAGTCTGAAATGATATGTGAATGATAGAAGCAAAACCCTGAGCATGAGGTGATTTACATTTTGAGAACACCAGCGGCGGCCTGTCAGAGATCTTATTGTTCTACATAAGCGCTCTGAATTCATGAATCAACGAGGCTCTAGATATTCGAGTACTGTGCCGCTCAAATGCACATTGTTTGCTGGCCGGCGATGTATTTTGTGATGCTTGTGTTACCTACCATTCATATTCTACCTATTTTGGTACATTGGTGCATCTCTAAGCCATCCAGTGCCAGGAGTAATGCTCTTGGCCTTTCGAAGCCTTCTCGTTTTGGTACCTTTGATTAGCCATGGATGGCTATAAGCTATCGTGATACCAATATCGATATAATGGCTTAGTCTCCTGCCTTTCTGCGAGTTACCGACCAACATTTCTGTTGTGCAATTGTGTCGCATGAACATAAGTGCTTGAAGATGTATGTATGTTCAATCCCAAGTTTGCGTCCAAGCAATCTGAAATGACGATAATGTTTGCGAGGCGAGTATCCCTGACGGCTTTTCGCCAGTGAATCCCAGAAGGAAAGTGACCATGGCCAGTCATATCGCAAAGTTATCGTGCGCTCGGACAGCCAAAGTCCCAATTAGCATGGGCCCAAGGATCGGATCCCAACGTTTGTGCATGGGAGATCTTATCGGGGAGTGTTTGGGTAATGTTTCTGCCTCCTGCGCCGGAGCCCCTTTAATGGGAACGGACATGGACATGAGGCTGGGGAGACTGGAACATATGTACTCCGTGTGCACAGTACAGACACACGGTACATGCCCATACATCTGTACATGTAAAAGGGGTCAACGGTGCCGGATAGTGCCAGTCTGAGGCCGGTCTTTCAGCTGCCTTTTAATCTCGGCTGCCCCTGCTCGCTCAATAATCACGTTAATGCTAGTTACCTCGATAGTGAGCGGAAAAGCGTAATTCGGTTGTTCAATTTCCTGTCGGTTGGGATCCTTTCACACTCCTTTTCTCTCCTCCGAAAGACGTGCGTACGTACCTTGTAGACAGTTCCAAGTAATTGATTCTCCTTCTTCTTCTCCTCCGTCGACGGATTTCGGGGATATTCAGCTGTGGTTCTCCTATTCGCCGGGTCAAAACAGCAGGCTGCCTTCAAGTCTCCCTCTTCCTCGATTACCAACCAACCAGACAACACCTTTTCTCTCGCTTGGTCTTCCCCCCTTCCAACTAACACTAACCAGACCACACTTCCGGTTTCCCTCCCATCAATCAATCCATCCCAATCCATCATCCTAATCTCCATCGCTCAATCCTTCTCCATCTCATCCTCATCCCATCTACCTCTATTCTCCAGTCACCTCCGATCACAAAGAACCCATTTATTCCTCCCGATTCGCGTCATCAAATTCTTCCGACTCTACAAGACTCGCGACCAAATCCGACGAAATGGCCGTTCACAACCAAGCAGGTGCCCGAGAGCCGGCAAGAGAGAAGAAGGGGTCCATGCAGGAGTTGAAGCTGAGGAGGCTGACAGAACTGAACGCACGTCTACGGGAAGACCTGGAAAGACCGAGGGTAAAGGTCAGCGAGGCTTGCTCATCGTACGTATAACCTCCGACATACGCTATTTCTCTCGCGACTTTTGAAGATTCCCCTTATCTAACGTGTTTTTCACTCGACCAGGATGATTAACTACACCAAAACAACAAAGGACTTCATGGTACCGGCGACTTGGGGTCAAGTAAGTACTCTCTCTCTCCCACCGCGAAACACAAATTTCACGACTCTTCGTTCCTGATATCGCGATTTTCGCGCAACGTCACATTCCCTTTCGGCACTCTCGGACTAACTAGACTTCTCGCATCTGTAGGTTGGCAAAGGGGAAGACCCGTATGCCCCGCAAAATCCCAATCCTTGCTGTGTCATCATGTGAAACACGCCCCGTTTACGCCGACGACGTTTCCATATTTTCTTTCGATTTCCTTCTTCCTTGTATAAATTATTATATTGAACGCACGTCAAAAGCCGACATCGCTCTCCAATACGTCATCTGCGATATGGCGGTACCTACTCTCCAAAACCGAAGTCCGCGATCCTTCCTCTTCGTATAGAGAACAACTCCAACTCGCGTCCATTCCCCTTCCGACCTCTTCTTTCAACCCTTCGGTCATCATAGCCGGCATCCCTAATGTGTTTCTCAAAATCTCAGCGAATGATGATACAGCCTTGAACGTTCTTCTATGCGTCTTCATTTCTTTTTCAGTCCAGTCTTGTTGGGTCGCAAAACAAAAACCAGAAAAAAAAGATATAGGAGCAAAAAAGTAAAACCATGGTGGACCACGAAATCCAGTTTCGTCTCTTTTTTTCCTTCTTTCCTTTCAAGATACAAGTTACTACCTTTATTAATTCCTTACGACACCCTCCTCCGGCGTCCCTTTTCACCTCCGAAGCCTCTTCGTCCCTATCCTGTGTCCTCCAAAACCTCCTGTATGCTTTTTTCCCCGTCTCGTCGATTTCTGCCTCGGTGTCCTTATTCGGGAGTCTGTGGATTTCCTCGCGCATATTTGTACTTGTTTCTTACTGTCTTGCTTCGTTTTTCGAGTTCTGTTATATTTAAGATAGGTTAATCAAGTGACAAAAACAATTCAAAGGAAACATTCAGGAACTAAATTTCTGATCAGGGATACCTGTCGTAGTTTATAGATTGATGGAAGATCGGTCGTCCCATTCATTGCAAGGATTGGTGGCTTGGCTCTAGATATCATTTCATATACCTGATACAACCTGTTATCGACACAGATGTTAGTTCCGGATTTGTTCATATGAATGTTCCTGTTCTAACCCAGTCTGTATTAATTGATCAAGGATCTATCAATTGAAGTCTTAAGAAGAACCATCTACGATATAAGACGTCATTCGATTTAATTAACCGCCTCTCTGAGCCGAGAATCTCCTAGACTTTGGGTCGCATTATTCATCCCGGGTATCTTGCAATATTGACACTTACACCGGGCACTCAAGTATAGCCCATCTCAATATCCACGTAAACGGTGCTATCGAGCTATTGATGAGCAAGGCGGTACCTTCAGATTGTTACACAGAATCGAAAAGCGGGGGTCACGCTGCACTATTACACGCCGATTAGCTTCAAGATCTGCCTCTTAAGCTACCATACTACAGTCCGACGTCTTTGTTTGGTACAGATAGTTTCCAGGCTCTGGACAAATCCCAACTCCATCTATATCTTCATTAGTACTTAAAACCCAGCAAATCGACAAAAATCTCCAAATGGATTCAACAGCATCAGGACCAGGGAATCAAAGACCCATTGCGTACGGGTGAGTCTACCGCCTTATATTTGCAGTCCAGCTGAACCTTCATTCACGATTAGTGCCTCTAAAGTCGAGAGGGCTTCCGCCGTGCCAAACCCGAGCCCGAAGACTCCTGCGTAATGTGCAATAAAAAGCCCGCCAACCTCTGCAAACAATGCCAAAGCGCCTGGTACTGCTCCAAGGACTGCCAGAAAAACGACTGGCCCAGCCACAAGCTGCTCTGCAAGCTCTTCGCGGACCAAGAGCCTCGCCCGTCTGACGCTCACAAGAGAGCTATATTCTTCCCACCTGACAAGGAGAACCCGCAAATGATTTGGCTTCTCTGCGAACTTATGGATGAAGGTGACGACGGGCCATGGGAATATAGACGTGTCCATGATTACCTCGGAGAAGAATATCTTCCAAAAACCACATACGTCGACCATAATCCCATTCGTAACCGAAGACTCGGGTCTGGTTTCCCGCTGTCTGGGGCCTTCAAAGACGGTTATTCGATCGCTATGACATACCGAGATACCTTCTTAGTAGATGGCTCCACTATCAACAGGAGTGTCTTGGGATCTGCCGAACGCTCGAAGTCATATCCTGGCTACGAGTGGCGTGGACCCATTATCGCTACGCGAGAAATAGATAATGAGTTCCGCGAAGATATTACCCTGGGAGACTTTCGACACATTGTGGACTTCTTGATAACGTATGGCAATTAACAATTAATAAAATTGCGCACGCGAGACTTGTCTATTGATTCAAGGTTTTTTACTGCTTGGAAACGAAAACATGTACGATCAATTAAATATCATGTACGAAGTACTCCTAGAAACGGAAGAAAGCTCGCCGCAGCCACTCGGTCAAGGCCGCATTGAAATAATTCTCCGAAGCCAATTCCCAAGATCTACGTGTTACAGGTTATACACATCTTCAAGCATATACCGTCGCAACGGCACCCAGGAACCTCGTAAACCGTACAAGACACGCATCATCCAATTGACAGATCCAACCTCACGACATCAGCCCCGTTACCGCTCGGGCAGCCCCACCAAAATCCCAATCTCACTCCTACCAAATCAAAAAAAAAAGCCACAATACCAGCCGCGTCTACCAGAGCTCCGTCTCAGAACGGTCAGATACGCCAACGTCATCCTTCCCCGGCCAATGGAAACACTGACGGCGGCTCATGTCCGCATAGCAGCTAATGCAAGCCCTCTTTATACGGCCGTCGGGACGATTAAAGCCCATTTGTTACAGCTACTAGATTAAGTAATAGATGCTCGAGTGTGCATTAGTTTCCATAGTGTTAGGGCTTTATAGCTTATTGGACGTATCCGTAGGCGTGCAGGTGTCAGTTTTTTTGTTATGGGAGGTGTGCCCCGCAGTTACTGTTCGAATAACCCGGCTTGAGGGGTATAGTTGCGGGAGAAGGGTATATGGTGTGTGTCCAGGAAACCATATTTCGACGTCAACTCGTGAGCTCGTAAGTCGATCCTACAGCTAAATAGGTATTATGCCTATGAGCTTGATCATTTAGAGCTCGATGTACTACCTAGTATGGAGCTCTACAACAGTTAGTATGTGTTGGATATTGGAACTAGTCCTGCAGATGGCTATTGGCAGCCTCGAAACCAAAACTGTTTGGTGCCATTCGGGACGAAGGAAAGGTAAGGAATGCCCCCGGGTATCGGTTTGTTGTATGTTGTTAATATAGACGCAAACGGGTATATTGACAGTCCTTGAGCGAAATACCCTTTTACTCTCTGTATAGCACTCTAATGTAATGTAGCTTATTGGTTGTGGATGCCGTACGGCAGTTATATCGGTATGAGCCGTGTACCGTCACTCCTGAAGCCAAATAGTTCGGTATCATGATAACTAGTCTAGAAAAATGATATCGCAAAATTCAATTGATCCAGAATGAACAATGTCGCACAATTGTACAAGTGGTCAAACCTCTCCCTTACCTCCGCAGGGCCAAGACTCGGGACATTCTAGACCCATCCTAGCCGTCCCAGAATCAAAAAACTTCAAAGTTATACCAATACGACGTTCACACGAACCTCATAGACGAGGAATGCTTGAGGTGTAATTCCAACAACTGCGTTGTACCAATGCACGTTGTATTTTTTTTAAGGGGAGTTCCCTTGCTCCAAAACTGCCTCCTGGCTAAACCGTCTCGAATGGCTAAACTACTTCGTAAAAGACCGACCCGTCGTTAGCGAAACATACTAGGCAGAGGGGTGGGCAAGGAATTCTGCGCCCCTATCGCCGGATCCGGTCATTTCCTTGGTTCCTGGTGCAAGTCTTTCCATTCTTTAGTGCCTGCTTGAAACGTGGGATGGGTCGAGCACATAACATTGTCGAGACAAGCACAACGTCTTGAGTGTATTAAACCCTGTAAGGGAGTGCTTGAGTCGGATAGCTGCTTCGATATGGACTATCATCTGCGTATGTAGACGGAGAAGCGAGAAGGCGATATGTCGTGAACTCGGGACCGTATATCGTGACTTCAGCTTAAAACAGCTTAGCTAGGCAGATTGACCTTCTTGACATGTTCCGTGCCAATGCAATCGCTCCCTTTCAAATGTACCTTTTATAACTCCCCTTCGGCGGCGAGGTACATGGGTACGGTACATAGGCGTGCGTATACATATGCAGCAGGCATGCATCGGAATGCAAGCCATGATGCTTCGAGCTTCCCCGAGCCGTCATAATAATACCAGGAAGGGTATAACCGACAAGCCCTTTGATTGCGAGGGAGGAGGACTAGGGGAAGTCTGTGATATTTCGTAAGAAAATCAAAGTTGAATGTGGGGTCTTTAAGTTTTTTGGGGGGATAAGGGAGCTGGGATATATTTATTTTGGATTTCGTCGCATTTGGCGCTATGGTAAATATCTGCCTTTCTTCGTGTAGCTTTGAACCCTTTTTTTTCCTGTGACTCTCTGTCGAACGGTTAGTTCTAGGCGTGGGGATATCTTTTCATGGTCTGTGCACCCCAGGGGATGGTAACGGTTTTACGCAAGGGTACTTGTTATCTGATATGGGTACTTTGGTTTAACCGTTTGCCTTGGGGTCGAGTCGAGTTATACACTCGAACAAATCGATATCTGTATAGCCCAACTAGAAGAGTAAAAAGGTATTAAGAATTCTTAAGATCTTTCTTAAGAGTTTCGTAAATATATCATCATCATGCGTTGACAGGTCGAGAAGCCATCCAATCACTAGAATTTACTATTCTGATAGCCTCCAACCATTTCGTCCCGAGTTAAATTCCGATATGCGACACTCTTTTGCCCATTCCAATTTACATTCTCAATGGGCTGTTATAGCACACCATCTTCGAAGATCTTTGGGAAAAAAGTTTTTGCCCTTGTCGTATACATGTCGACGAACGGTCCGATGCACCTTGAATCAAGATTATCGCCTCCCCAGGCTTCTTATTCTAGACGTAAAAAAACGTACCCTTCTTTAAAGTGGGAGGAACCTTTTCTGCTCAAAGTACTCTTTGGACCCTTGGAGGCAACCAAGCTTGGTCGCTTTCCCTGGCTCATCCATCATGCATGATGCAGGAAAAAAAATTATTAGTCCATGTGACCAATCGCGGACCAACATTATCACAAAATAGGTGCATGTAACCATCTCGGCGATGTATCTTTCGTAGACGTTATCGAAGAAAAGGTACTTGTGCTAAAACCTCTAGGAGTGCATAGTTTTTTTCTTGTAAGAGGAAAAGAAAATACTCCTTAGCCAAACGTTCGCCACTCCTAATAAATCTCTTGTCATATGGAATTTATAGCTGGGAAACCCTTGCCCACAAAAGACCCCATGTCCTGTAGGACCTCTCGTTTATGCGAAGTACCGCCAGCCAGTTAAACCCAGCTTCTTCTTCAGAGCAGTTCTTCCAGACAGGCAAGCAAATAGCGGTATGCAGATGCGAACCAAACAAACTTGCCCATTGGCTGCAGTTCAACGTCATGTCTTTCGGAGCTAAAATTAAGCTGTAAGCACCAGAAAAGTAGTTGAACTATTCCAAAACCTGGTCTAGTTCAGTTACGGCTGTTACGCCTTTCTTTTAGACTTTAGGTAAAAAGAGATAATCGATAAACCACGTCGTCGTTGTCGTTGTATCGAAAATCCGCCTACTTTTTTGCCCCGCCTTAAAATTGATCTTCAGTAATGGAGCTGGCATTATGCTGGCAGAAATGGTCTGTCAGGACGCTAGCGGGCGTAGACGAGCTCAATACCAAGACTGTGCGATTCCCGTTGATCAGACCAAGGATTGGAGCTTCTCGCACTTTTCCCCGAGTTTTTTTATTACCTCGGAGATCGCGATCGCAATCGCAAGGCGGGCGTCGGCCGTTTAAGCGCTCGGAGGACCTGTTTTCGTGAACCCGGCTAGCTATAGTTAGCTGTATTGGCGATAAGGGCCCCCCGAAAGAATGCGAACTCCTTTGGGTAGCATTCCAATGCGCATATAGAGCTAAAGCAGAACTAAGGTTTTATAAAATGGGTGACAATGACATCAGAGCGGTTTTCGATCCGAGCTTACTGTCTTTCTTTAGAAGAACTCCTGAAGCTAAAAGCTCTGTCATGGGTTTGAGAACTTCCAACATTTTGTACAGGTCACTTGAATGTTTCCACCCCGGTTATCATGATACTAATCAGGAACGATATGTCGTTTTTTTGGGTGATGATGATGAGTAACAGATGTTTCAACGACGAAAATGTGTGCGCCATGAGGAGGGGCTGACATCGACATAAACTTGCATGTGATCCCACAAATCCACAATAGAAAAATGAAAAACGAAAAAATAAAAAAATACCTGTCGCGAAGAGAACTCGGATTGAGAATTCCGTCTGCTTGGTATTGATATCAAGCTTAGTATCGGTGGCTTGTTATAGCTTCGATATCCGCATGGAACTTTAGAGAAATCTATAGAGAGAGAGGCTGCTTTTTTATTCGTAGTATGCACGGCCCATGGAATGCGCCCATGTCTCGCTTCGTCATGCAGTCCTTGGGGCCCGGCTCCTTTTACTAGCTTTCCTTTTTATGAACGGGTTGGAGCTTGCACTTTCGAGCCTTTCGATGGGCGAAAAAACCGCGCAGTATTTGAAAAGATGGGATAAAATGGTGGTAGTAATAAGTTCTGGAATGCAGGAATGTGGAGGTGGTCAGGTAGTCACTAAGAGAAGGTGGCTCCACTATCCAGAGATACTTCGTTGACTTTACTATGGTAAACCGGCCACGGGAAATATAACATTGGATTGTTAGGTGCTAAGTTGCTTTTTGTCGACGTTACCGGCAATTTTGCTCACGCATTTCCCAACTGTTACCATTAACCAGTGTAAGCTCTGAGGAGTTCCAATGTTTCTCGCTAGGGCCGACTTCGCGGAACCAGGCGGCACTTTTGAGGTGTGGTCTTCCATTCTAAATTAGAAATCTCAGCCTCGTAGACGACACATGACTAGCACTATTCTGAGTCTCTTTGATGCGAACGAGGGGTAGAACCTTTTGGTTCCGGAGGGTGTAAGAGTACTCTGTTCCTTTGACACCCTGTCAAGATATTACCTAACCCGATTGCGAACTCTTAATGAAGGTTTGAATCGTTCCCCGCACACCGCGTCGCAGATCTGAGAGAGAGAGGAAAGGGTCTAGAGAGATATATCATCTCAGCAGGATCTGGGATCATTGCAGATCACAGCATTGATAAGGTATGGCTTAGCTTTGTGACATCGACGGATGTCCAAGTCGGATTTGTTATCCTAAGGCAATTACATGAGCGATAGTACATATATTGTATTATAAACCCTGTATGTACAGAGCATATCTCCAGCTTTTGCGCTTTCGAGAAGAACATTTGAAGATGCTGTCTGGAATAGGATTAGTCTGATGAGCCAGAGATGGGATGAGACAGCCAAACAGATAAGGGAATACTCCCAAAAAATTTGTTGGAGCTCTTCACTTTTGGGCTTGGATCTTAGTCTTGTCAAGACCTTCTCCACATGGTCATGGCTACCAAAGGCTGGGTATTGTTCCCTGCCTATTGCGATGCATTGGAGGGCAGGGTGGGAAGAAGGAGTGTCTCCGATTCGCGTCAGCGGTACAAGAGACAGAGACAGACTAATTTCAAAAGTCGATTTAGACTTTTCTTCTTTCTAGCTTCTAAAGCTTTCGTTCCGCCTCATATTGAGGAGGAACCCTGGCCTAGCTCGAACGAGAAAGCAGTTGGAAAACTCGTGATCCTAAAATTTTTCTTCGCGATAAGAGGGAAAACCCCGCGCGCGGGACATCGATCGAAATTCTCTGTGTCTCCGTAGACGGAATTCTTCGAGTTACTTGATCTCGTGAGGGCGTCTTTTTCAGGCGATTTCATCCAGTGGCGTGGTACTTGGATAAACTGCTTGGTACTTTTTCGTGGAGTGGGGCTGGATCGAATGAGCGCTGGCAAAATACCCCAAGGCCCTTCATCCTTCCAAGGGTTTATATGCGTGAGAACGGTATCACAATCTGGTCAAACCGTGGCGTACTTTTCCATGCCTCAGAATCCCGTTCCCGCAGTCCGTTTATCGGAGCGAGAAACTTCAAGGCAGCATTGACGAACGGAAAATAAATATAGACGGTATAGTTTATTGAAGGTCTATGGTCTGATCATAAGGAGATTGGAGCTTAAGCTTTACTATGGTAAGCTACTCCAGTAGTAATAGCTTAAAGAACTAAAGCAGGTACTGGCGTCCATCTGTCCAATATCATCTGAGGGTGCTTGCAATTGGAGGAAGACCTGGTCCGTTTCCTGATGATCTTTGCCGCGCAGCCCCCGACTTTGGATTGTACACCGGTACGTACCAACCCAACCAAGCTCAATTGGAAGGAGGGACAGGCTCCCCATCATGCCATGGACGTAGCTGGTAATGTTTACCATCCGATCTTCTAAAGAGGAGGAGCTGATGAACATACGGAATTGAAGATCGCAGGGTATGGAGGTGGCTAGATCAGAGTAGCCGGATCCGGAGTTTGAATGGATCTCGAGATGGTCGAGAAGCCAGAAGCCATAACGACTGCGAGGCAGCGTCTACAGAGGAATTTCAACATCGAGGTTTTATCTGGATATATGTATAAAACTGGCCTGTCTGTGGATTCCGTCTGCCGTACCAGCCTGTTCCGTCTGTCTCATGTAGAGAGGCGTGGGATGCCCCAATGCAGGAGGAGGAGGCTAAGTAGCAAAGTGCGAGATCTAGCTCTTGTATCGGCGGGCCTCTGTCATTATCCTCTTCCCCATCAATCGTCGTCATTTATCTTACCTAGCGGAATCCCTTTTCTCTCTGCTGCAGCAGTATCGGTGAACCCATGCTTGTGTCCCACCCACACACACCCACACCGCGCCAAACAAGACATGCCCCTCCACATACCTTATTCGCTACACCAGAGCAAGATATGGTACTTTTTTTTTTTTTTTGCAGAGGTCCTCCCGGCACCAGCTCTGATCCTGGTCGAAGAATGGGAATCCAGATGATATAATTTGCAAGAGATCATCTCCAGCCGACGAAGAAAGAGCGGTGCTCCTTCCATTTGTCGTCTGATGTTGAGCACCCGCAAAGTCTAAAGCTTGATATTCAGTACATTACTTATATCTAGCATCGGATATCATTCCAAGGACACCCATCCTCTTTTTTCCCTTCTCCCACCTTACCACCCCTATCAATAGCATCATCGTCACCACGAACGGGGAGATCCAGAAAAAAAAAAGTAAGCACACACAGAAACCTTCATCTTTGGAACTGTAGTCGAACTCGGGAAACCTTGGAGGCAAGCATGGGCAATTTACCTTAGCTGCGGAAGCGAAGCACCTTCCTGTTTCCTCGTCTTGGGCACCAATTAAAAGTTGAGAACCGGCATTATCAGCCAGCATTTTTATTACCCGTATACACTACACCGACGAGAAAGGCCTGTGCAGTACATAGACCAGTACCCATACCTTCAGAGTTTCGACAAGCTTTCGGATACATCTTGCTTGCTGGGGTGGGGACTAAACTGGGCGACAAGCACGAACCAGGAAGTACAACAGAGATCGAGATACTTCCCTTCTGACTTCTGTACCCCATACGCCTGCAGCCGGTACATGAGCACCTTGATCCTTACATACGAAATACATACATCCCGATCGCATTTTTTTATTTTTTGAGAGGCGGCCTTATCCATTCCATCTATCGTTGAGGAGAGGACGTCCTGATAACCAAAAGGTAATTTCTGACCCCGTTTTTGTCTTCTGAAGCACTATTTGGGTATATACGACTCAAGTATATGCTGCAGGGTCTGGTCCGGCATATTTTTGACTCCCTGACCTTACCTACCTTGACCCATCGTCGCTTCCCTTCCTTGGGAGCTAAATGCTGCTTGCTGCTTGCTTGTTCTGGCCTCGTTTCCCAACATCCCTCATCCCTCTTAACCTGTTCGTCCTCCACCTCCACTTCCAATCCTTTCCACCTCTTCTCTCTTTTCTCTCCAACCGACCTCCAGAAATCCTCCTGCCCGCCAGGATTTCCATAGATCTAGAGATCTGTAATAGATCCTAGAATCTTGAACCTCGAGAAAAACCTCCTTGCAGGGTTTTCTTCAGAGGGCCACGGGTGCCATTTTATATCCCGTGGACTGTTCAACGGCACCGACAGCCTCGATTCTTTTTCGGCAGTCTGGCTATTTTTTTTTCGTCTTCCTTCAGTTTTTTTCATGACACGAATTTTATTATAACGTATGAAGCCAATTTTCCTTAACAAATTTTGTTTGGTCTGATATATTTCTTTTCATCTTGTTTTTTTTCTGTTAGTCGAAGGAGGCTTTACTGGATCTGGCACCGCCTTTCCCCTCCTGACCCGATCATACATTACATACATTCATACATACATTACCTATTCCCTCTCCTCAATCTCCCACGCCCATTCACACAGACACCGGGGAGGGGATGTTGTCACTTCTACTACTGCAACCATACTTCTTACCCGCTTAGGGCGAAGTTGGGTAGCAATAGTCTACAGACAGCTCGACAGACGAGAGATCTCGAAAGCTGGAGAGAAACATCGGAGAAGCAGCAGCTGCATCTACCCGACCAGGTCTCATTATTGGCTGTGGGTGTGCAGTCCTGTCCTGTCAGCTCCTCATTCTCCAAACAAACCACCCAGGTCGGCTAGTGTGAACCAGTAAAGAACCTGGGCGACCCTGACCGACCTCGAACTGCGGCCGTGAAACGCTGGGCCGTGTGAGTGGTGTTTAAGGCTGGTTCGGTCGGTCATACCGCCACTCACTGCCTGGCCTGCCTCCAGTCCACTCCAGTCAGCCCTCTCCCTATCCTATCCTATCCTATCCCATCCCTCCTCTTCTTGGTGTTCCTTTTTTTCTCCCTCCTCCGCCCATTCATCTCCAGGCCTGAGATTGAGTCGAGTCGAATCGAACCGACGGCTTTCCTCGACATCCGTCGACCCGTCTTCGTCCTCGCCCTCGGTCTTTGCTCTTGTTCTGGCGTGGTTCCGTCACCTGGCAGTTACCGAGCACCGCTGCCTGTCATCCAAACTCCACCTGCCACACACCACATTACCACATTACCACACACACTCTCTCTCATCGCTCCCACCTGCACCTTTCCACCCCGCCATCTTGGAGACGAAAGACGCTTACATGCCATCGTATATTAAGTAACACGGCCGGATTGCTTCTGACCTTTGTCTTGATCCGTTTTCGCAATATCATTCTTCGTTCCGAGGCGCAGTCTGAGGACATCGCGAGAACACCCCGGCCAGGGCATAACATAACATCCATCCATACCATTTCACACAATATAAACAATAGCGACACTGCTCCCTGTCGAATCGAATCGGATCGGATCGCTTGGAGTAGGACTCTATTTTATATTGTTTCTTCCTCCGGTCTTCTGTGAAGTCCGGATCTTTCCCAGGAGGTAATATTATATTATAATAACAGCCATTTACTACTCACTTACTTATTCATTACTCTCCTGCCCATCATTATTCCCTCTGCTAGAATCAATACCATTTCTTCATCATCATCATCATCACCGTTATTTCGTTAATTGCTCCCGGGACCTCCTGTCTGTTGGCTGTTGTGTTTCTTCTGTATGTGGCAACATTGCCAGCCGCTTCAGGACATCCTCCATCGTCATATGTCTCTGCTTCTTGCTGTGCCTCGAGATGCAATACCCATAATTAACGTGCTAACCGCTGTCCTAATCCAATAACAGTCACGCTCCCTTGAGACGACGACATCCTTATTTCTCCCTTTCGTCGGAATTAACTTTTCGGCGGACTCCCTTCTAAACCTCTCAATCCCGATCATATCATATAACATCTCTCCCACGTACAACAACCCCGAATGTATCGCTAAGATGGATCGTGAGGACGGGTAAGAGCAGCTGTCTTGCTTTAATTTACTCCCCTGCCTGGAGCCGAGTTGGAAAGAAACCCCAGACTAACCGCCATCCTTGTTCCTAGAAACTACTTCATCAAACATCTGGCGACCTACATCAGGACCCACGAGAAGGCCCTCGCCAATGCTCTCCAACTACAAGCCCGGAAGCCGACCAGATCGGCCGATGGCCAAACATCTCCCACCCATGCTCCAGCCACGAGCCCTTCGACGTCGAGTGCGCTCGCCGCAGCGTTCTCGCTCCCATCTCTCTCCTTCACCTCTCAAAACCTAAAGCCCGCCAAACTCGCCCTTACACCTCATCACCTATACTATCTCCTCGACCGATTCGATGCTCTCGGAATATCCGTGGGCCCGATGAACGTTCGGCTCGAAAATATCCACGCCGAAACTGCGCCCGGAAACTACGTATCATTCCTTGACTCAGCCCAGCGTGCCCGACGTACGAAATCCACCGATGCCTTATCGATACATTCCGTCTCTTCCGTCAAGAGTGTCATGTCCGGCATGTCATCTCTCTGGAACTCGTTTGGATTGGGATCCAGCTCCGCTTCGAAGCAAGAGAAAAACAAGCAGGCGATAAACATGGACCTCAAATACATCTATTCCGCTTTCACCAAGATTCCCTGTCTCAAGCTCTGCCCTGATCCGAAGGCCCGTCTGATCAGTGGCTACGAAGAATTCCCCTTCGATACTGCTGTGCCACTTTTGGCATTCAAGAATGTCACTGCCCTCGAAATCGTGGACATTGATATCAGGCAGTTCTACGGATGGGACCAAGTTGCCGAAAGAGTCAGGAGTCTTGTTGTCAAGCGTGCTTGTATTGAGGATCCAGCCGAGCTTCTCATCGCTATCGTTTTGGATGATATGGATAAACGTAGGAGACGCTCTTCCAAGAACCAGGCATCGCCAATGAGCTGGTCAACACCTAGCCCTGGTCTGCCACTGAGCATCGATACTGGCTCTGCTCCTGGTTCTCCAGGAAAACAGGGGGCGGAAGAGCAGGGTACAAGCGTCGGCAGTACCAGTTCGACATTGCGTGATCGTTCCGCTGTCAACCGGCCTGTCTCGCGAAACAGAGATCGGGATAGTAGCAACTCCCCTACTCGCCCTACAAGCTCTCGAAGCAGTTCTACTACTAACAATAACCACCATGGTGGTCATCACGCTCACAAATCCCACCGGATGCGACGCTCTGACTCGGGCAGCAGCCGTGCTTCGTCCAACGGCACGAATCAATATGGCACAACTACTCAGAGCATCAGCCTGATGGGAACTCTTCCTTCTAACAAATGGCGTTTCCTTCGTCATCTCTCCCTTGCAGATAACTCCTTAACATCCATCTCGTTTGCTTCTCTTGCACCTCTTGCTAATTCCTTGACATCCCTCGATCTATCATCTAACCTCTTCCTCACCGTCCCCGACGCTCTTTCCACCCTGACCGCTCTCCGTGCCCTAAATCTCTCCAATAACATGATTGATTCCCTACGCTCCCTCACTCGCCACCCCCTCCCCGCAATCACCGCTCTTAACCTTCGTGGAAACCGTCTCCAGTCTCTTGCTGGGATCGAGAGACTCCCTTCCCTTGAACGCCTCGATCTACGAGAAAACAAACTCTCCGATCCGACCGAGCTTGCCCGATTGACCAATGCCCCCAACTTTCGGGAAGTCTGGATCTATCCAAATCCCTTCGTCAGAACCCATAATTCTACCTACCGAGTCACAATATTCAACCTCTTCCGAAAAACACCTGGATTCACGGACGATATCACGATTGATGCTCAAGGCCCCGGAATGATGGAGAGGAGGCAGCTATTGGAACGGGCAGCCGAGCCAATCCCAGTACCCGTGGTCAAACCAGTCGTAACGACAGCTCCTCCTCGTGAGATCGTTCGCGAGATCAGACCGGCTCCGCTTGGTCATTCGAGAACGCATTCAGAAAAGGGCCTGATAACAACACGGCCTACGGATGACCTCGCTCGTGCAAGAAAAAAAGGCGCCAAACGACGAGTCGTCGAGCTTAGTAAGGGCGACGGCGGATCCGAAATATTTACAACTGCAGACCGTGCACCAACATTCTCCCCGGCCGATTTCCATGTTCAGCGTCAACCTACTGCACCCGTAATACCGACCTATTCAAGCCGACCTCAATTTCCTGCCTCGCCACCTTCACCTCCGACATCGATACGCAAAAGGCATTCGATAAACATCGATGCGGAGACTCCGCCTACCCCACCAGCCAAAGAAATTACCCTTCCTACTACTTTAACGCCTAGTGAGGACTGGACTCTTAAAGGAGATGAATATAAGAGAAAGGTCGAGCTAATGAAGAGCGAACTCGGCAACGGATGGCTCAGTGCACTCGCTGACGAACGATGGAATAACAATCCAAGAGGCCCCCAGACCCCTCCTAATCGAGATGCCCAAGGATCCCGAAGATAGCATCGCCCTCTTTTCATCATATTGATCGACTTTACCCAGAATAACCACCTCCTAGCCTCCTACCCGTATAACCACCGTCTCCACGCAATTACGAATCACGGTTCACTTGCTTGCGCCCTAACGGCTGACACAACCTCCCTTTCTCCCTGGCGGATCACTGTACGATATATGTCGATGACGTTTTTACATTTTCCGAAAATTTCGTCCGGTCTGTTCGTTCAGACTATGCACTTCGGTGTTTAACTTTTCTTTAATACTGTATGACATGATGATGTATTATCATTCTCTGTTCTTCAGCATTTCTTCGTCCCGTGATTGCTTTGTTGTTTTTGCACAGCATTGTTCTTGTTAATTCTCTCGCTATCTTTGTTCTTGCATGATTCCCCTTGGGTGGTAATCAAACCGGGTTCCTTCTTAGCTTGCTTGTTTCTCACTTTGGCGTTTATGCTAGCAGTTTATTCAATCTCGGGACGCTATAGATTGTTCTACTTTTTCTTTTTACATTCTTACTCTCTAATTATACCAACTAAAAAGGAGCGAAGATGTTCAGAACTTGAAGGTGTTTCCTTTAATTTCTTTATTTTCAACCATTTTTCTTGTCACTTTCAATTTACGTTTTGGATGTTTAGTGGAGGAAAACCTGTTGATAGCAGGCGATACTCTCTTTTTTTTTTTTTTTCAGGATTTTCTTTCTACAGGGGGATTTTCGAGGAAATGCAAGATTTTTACTCTTTCGTCGGTTTTGAAAAACTTTCGTTCCCGTCTTCTTGCTAGGCTTCCCAAAAAGAGAAGCACACATTTGCAACTTTGATTTTCGTGATGAACTGACGGTGATAAGGATAAAGATCACCGTGCAAATTAGCTACAGCATGCATATGCATGCATCTATCAGCTTTTTTTTTTTTTCCTTTGAGGAAAGCAAATCCCATGTTAAGCTGAGTCGGGCAGTTATGGGGTTGACAGACACAGAAGCCTAACTACTGCAGCCATCTGCAAGAGGCGCATCATCATTATCCAATGACGAAGTGCGGCATGCGAACCCAGCCAGCCCGGTCGATCGGTTTGGTTTCCCAAAGAGATCGAAACCCGTCTGCATCTTGCATGTCCGCCAAAAGCCTCAAAAAAAAGTGGAGTGAAAAAGGGAAAAGAAGAAAAAAGCCAATATATCAAAAAAGAGTATCATAATGAGAGAGGGGAAATGGAAAGAAGAAAGTTTATTCCCCTGCAAATATATCTCCGGCCTGTCCGGTTGGGTGGTGGTGGTGTCGACATTTCCATTCCCCCTACCCCTCGCTTCCAATGACCTGTGTGTCGCACAAACTTAAAGAACCAAAAAAAGAGGGCTTGCAGGTTGCGAGTGCGACTTGGGTCCCACCACTATCTTGGCTATTGCGTAGTTAGTACATCGTACGTACATACTTGGGTATGAGGGATATTAGCCCGTGATGGTAGGTGATCCGAGGCGGGTCCCGTCGAATGGGGACGTTTAGATGCATACTATTGGGCGGAAAACGAGGACCGATGATTGCAGATCTGATCTGGAACCTTTACTCTTTGACACTGTCTTAGTTTAGATTTGCATGGCTTTTTTTGCAAAGCGAAGAGGCTGAAGAGTTTAAGGTCAGGCGAGCAAGGGGGGGTTAGGTAGTTATGTAGTCTAGTTCGGAGATATTTAGTCTAAAGGTAAAAATGATCGATCGGTTCGAGCTAAAAGGCGGAATCATGGGGTCTTGTGGGCCGATGGTTGGGTGATTTGGGCGGATGACGGACGGGACAAGGTCTGGCCATGTTTGGTCGAGCCGTATGCAAGATTATCGATTAGTTATCTACAGATCCAGTAGCGATACGATACGATATGTAAGTATGTACATGGAGCCGGGGAATTAGTTCCCGAAGCTATCCTTTCCCCTCTTGATCTCCTTCTCTCTAACCCATTCTCTTCTAGGCTCCTTAACAATCTAGTATACTAGTAGCTGTGCCAACTTACCTCCCCCTTCTCAGAGTCTACTCGACTTCCTTACTTGTATTGAAACATGGTGATTTCTGCATTCTTCACATCCCACTTGAAGTACGCAGATTTATAGACAGCACTGCCATATGTAATTCCTCCTCCCTTCGTCGTTAATCCAAACTTACATGTACAGCCGTCACCTCTACAACTATAACCCCCTCGATAAAACGCCCTTGGTTCAAACGGAATATCCCCATTTCCCCATGGGAGCGTAACTTTAACACCCTGCTTTGTCGGCGACCCATCTGGATGGCTTTTATCTTTGATATAGCAAGGATAGCTACACCTGCTCCCATTACAATCTCCACCATACGCCGTCGCGATAGCCTTCAAAACTCTGGCGTCTAAGGCGGTTATAGTCACGCCGGTGTCTAATAGGATCTTATCATCTTCTCTAAGCTCCACTCTATTGGTTTTACCGCCTTCTTGGGTTATAGTAACGGCCCAGCCGTTTGAATCGACGTACCAGTTTTTGGAATCGGTGGATTTGACGGTTATTCCGGATTGTGGATCGTAAAGTGATGAGTCGGCCATGCAGTTGAAGCAGAGGTTCCAGTTTTTTTCAGCGTCGGATTTGAGATAGGAAGTCCAGTAGTCGAAGTTACCGGTTGTAGTGGGAAGAGTATCAAGTCGTTCTGCGAAGTTGTGTGTGTTAGTATAGTTACGGGGTGTCGATATATATACCGTAGTATTTCATACGTACTTGGTGAAGACCTAGCCCTCCCAGCACGACACATGCCGAGTAAACCGTTCTTTTTCTCATCCAACGGGTCCCCGTTACCTCCATTGATGCTACTAGCTACCTGGATATACTGTTCGGAGATTTGAAACCCGCCGTCACGTTGTGATCCGAATGTATCTACGACTATGGTATTTCCTCGGGCTTCGAGTCCATCGTTGTAAGATTGTCTAAAACTCGATGCGGTGGATGAAGGTACCCTCTGTGCATTTCTAGGGTTGTAGCAGTGGGTTTGATAACTACATTCTGAGGCTTCGGTGCCGACGACCCATCTATTTGACCGTTTAAGTTAGTAAGTTTTCAAGAATATATAGTAGTCGTATATCAAATTCAAGGGTATGTTGGGGCGTTTTATAAACATACGTTCCGCAAGATCCGGTATCGACCAGCAAGTCAATTGCTTGACCTCCAATAGTGAATTCTCCAAGAAATCCACCGGCTCCCCATTTTACGGGTACGGAGCCTGCTTGACCTGCACGTTTTACATGAACTGGAATTGCAGAAGCCAGTTCAATCAGGGAGATGATTAAAATTGGTGTCAACTTCATGATGACGATTGTGCAAAGCAGATCAAGATGATAATTTAACTGAAGAAAAGGGATTAAAGTAGATAGCTAGCTCCAGAATTAGAATAAGACAGAACTTGTGACCAGACTTAGAATAAAGGGCGGTAACTAGGACCGATAAATGTCTATGCATTTAGAAAAGAAGTCCCCAGGGCCTGTTGGATAAATGAAGGAATAGGACCTTCATGATCGTTTTATAGAATCCGGAGAGTATAGAAAGACAATGCGGTGGTAGCATTCGTTGGAATTCTTGGTATACATGGTTTACTACCCGGCCGTGATGTGTATTAGAGGAAATGCGAAGGGTACCTATCCCAATGAGTCCAAGACTTCGAGAACCTCATGCGAATGACTGCGGACTCGCTGGTAATCTGCGGTAGCAAACATTGGTCATGGCCTAATATGTCGATTATATTCAAGACTGGTATATCGGTGGTTAGTAACGTAGCGCTATATCGTTCCCTAGCGATATGCGCAATGATTACATCATTTCAACGATTCAAGAACATCCTCCATTTCAATAGTAGCAAACATACTGCGCCGCGGTCCGCAATATGTATTGGTAGGGACTTTTCCAACGGAAATGCAGAGCTGAAGCCCATGGTATAGCCCTATTTGAGAATGTGGCATGTGCACGCCTGTGTTGCATTTTAGATGATTTCCTAATCTGGAAGTGGTGAAACCGCCTGTATTTGGCATGCCGGCAGAGCCTCAATGTTTTACCCTCTTCTAGATTGATGGAGGAATAGGAATTGTTTCGCTCATTTCGAGGGTATATATATGGTAATGGAGTTGGTTGATTCAATCGGTTCTTCGTATCCGGATATACCAGCTACCATTGCAACCCATAGCACGCTGTCGCCAATTGCGAGAAACAAGACCTAATCCGCGATACCGGAGGGACCTCGAAACCTCCAGACCAGCTCTCCGAAGTTACGTTAAATCTAGAGTAATGGATATGTTCAAAAAAAAACCTCAAAGCTGCCTCTAGTGCAGAATATGCTGTGAAACATACCCAATTCCTGATAGTGCGTCTGGTTATGACCTATTAGCTTCAAGATGTTGGACAGTGGCCTAAACTGTTATGCGTATGCAGTGCGTACGATGCAAATATCACGCCGTGGTATATCGATAGTTGCGAGTTTTATCTAGTGAGCTGTAAGAGCTTGCATAGAGGGCGCTTCTCGTATTATCTGACTCGCATTTCACCGGCGTCAACGTATTCGCGAATAGTCCCGATTACTAACAAGGAGCGGAATATCATAAATTTGAATACATCCGAGATTAAGAGACTGTCCAAGGATTGACTCTGACGAGGGTCGATCGAGTCGGTGGCGCTCTCTATATATATATCTATCGACTACTTGCAAAGGGGATACAAATAACCCATGTCTTGCCCCAAACCCCGCTACCCGCGAATTCTGAGGAAACCTGGAACATGATAACGATAACGACTTGCCCCGCTGCGGGATCTAGAATACATGTAATTTAGAAGAAATTGAAGTGGCAAATATATCGTTCCATGCATGGTGAATGGTCACGCAGCGTCAACAAATTTGAGGCGTACTCGCCGCTAGCACCACCGACGGCTTCTTCGGATGCAACCGTCAGTTTTGCAAAGAAAAATTCTGCCAAAAAAACTTGATACATCGCATGAGAATCTAGTATGATGCCGAAAGTGCTAGGTGAGCGATATATAGTGCCTATGCTGTTCGATCAAGGGCCTTATCGAGTTAGTTTGTTGGTGGCTGCACTTACCATGGCATCGCACGAGAGGGGACTAGAGTCTATATGCATGTTGGATTTCACCTTGCATCCTTCTTCTAAACTAATGAGCCGAGAAGAAAAGCCGCAAATTTTTTGCCCGATCGATGTCCTAACAAGGTCGGCGACTCGTCCATTGAAAGTCTGCATTGGTTAAAGAAGGGTCTAGAAACTGAGGGCATTGGAAAAAAAAAATTCGTGAGCTCGTATATAGTCCGCAAGACATACATGCAGTTAAATGGCACTGAGGGGTAACATCGGCATCGACTGCTGAGGGGTAGCTCTTTCTCGAATTTCTGCATGTGTATGTGTGCTCATGGATCTAAGGGATACCGTCGGTTCATTCGCGGTTTTTTTACATACGTTGGCGAGTTGCAGGATGCGGCATGCATGGAAGTTTTCAAGGCGGGCAGCTGACAGTTACCCTGGTATTTAGCAAAGGTCCCTTGTTAAAAACCGTTTTGATAGACAACTTGCATAACTTGTAGGTGTTGATTCGGGATAACGGAGAACTCGTAATATAAAATTTGTTTAATTCCTGGGATGAAATACGGCCGATTACGATTACGTGGTAGGTTATATCTTTGGATTTATCAAGTAGGAGCGCCGATATGAATATAAATTGCTTCATGCATATTCGTACTGTGAAGTTGCAAGTGTATGATAGTAGTTACCTGGGTTCCCAAAGCGAAGCAGTTACACCGCATGGTCACGGGCGACACCCGAAGGCATCCTCCACAAGGCCGAAGGCTACAAAGAAGTAACATAGCTTGTCATTAGAATACCCTATGGTCACACCTGCCTAGAAGATGATCGAATCCTTAAGCTAATGCACGCTGTATATAAATGTGTTGCTGTTGCATTTTATTATGAGCATCATCTGATCGTGATTGTATCCGAAAGTGTCAAGTTGAAGCCAGAAGGAGGCGTCTACGGGTATATCTTTCGGTCACGCGGGATACCCTTCACTCTTGGATCTACATAAGCAACCAATTGACGCCATTTCCCCAGATTCAGAGTAGAATCTTATTCGACAATCTCAAAAGGTACCCAAAAAACCGTTAAAAGCCGAAACTAGGTCTGGGAAAGTTGAGAAAAGGTGTTCACGAGATTATCAATATATGACTCTCTCGAGGTCCACTGTGCTAATATACCAACGGCAGTTTCGGATTCGTAATAACGTTCCCCGGTTCACTTCCTCGACGCACCACCCCTAGCGAAGCCCGTCAAACGGTGCATATCGAGAGTTGGCGGATCCTTACCGTGGCGTCGAGGTTCGAACGCTGCATCCCAGCACTCGCAGCATTATTCTCCCTGATATCGAAGGACGTTGATGCAACGTTTGTGAAGTTTGAACCCAACCATCCCCGTAGATAATCTGAACACCATAGCTTCAAATGTCTTGAGCAGTTTAAAACGGTAGATTTACGTTTTCAATTCATGAGAAGGAAATTAGCTTTTCGATCTCGATCCCTACGCGTACCCGGAAAGGCCTTTCTATTTTGCTGTCAAGGGGAAACGTAACAGTCTCCAACTAGCCGGTTTATAGGTACCGTGTATGGCACAATCGAACTTTCTTGCTCGGTTGCCCTTGTTGAAGCAGATGCATTTGGGGAGCGGTTGCTATGAATAGAAATTGGTGTGTTCCTCCAAAACTTTGATTCGATCTTGTTGGTATCAGTATCGGGCGCTTTTGGTTGCTTTACCCGAGATACAAGGACCGTCTACAGACCTGGTGGCCAACGGGATTTTCGGTTGACGTAGATGCCGGTAAGACTCCACCGATTTTCCTGCTAAAACCCCCTTCGGCGTGCTCGAGTATCGAAAGCGTGAATAGCTTCCCCACTTGTCTTTGCTGCAGCGCTGCTTGTCGTTACCTAAGTGTTTAGCATATCAAGGAATATTAATTACCAGCAGTATAAAATGATTCCGTGCTTATCAGCCAACTGCATTGATAACTGTCGGTCACCACTGCACTAGCGTAGACCCTACGAGGAGCAAGAATAAATTCGACTTTTGCGACCTTGCTTTGCATCTGTACATTTCAATCCCCCAATTATACGAAGGATTCCTCAGCTTGCCCAATTTTAAAACTTAACAGAATCAATTAATTTTCTTTCCCGATTTAGGTGTTCAAACAGAAGTGAAGTGGGGACGCCACGCCTGAGCTCAAAAACTCACCCCTGATACTTATCTGCTTATATACCCCCGAACGTTCCGGACTCGTCTACAACCAACTTGCTTCCCCAACATCATATTCGCGAAGTTCGCACCCCCAAGACCCTTGCCGATAACCAGCTAGTTAAACGGACTCAACTGGTTCGCCCTTTCGAAGCCCCTCAGCTTCACAAATCAACCTGTATTCGAAAAAACACTTTCCGATTTCCAACTTGTATTGCCATATCTATCGCGATATACATTCAACAACCAGCGTAAGTCTTTATAAATTTAGCAGCCTGTTGCCTTAAAGTCCTCGACCTTCTTTCACAGTAATGAGGACCCACGAGACTTCGCTCGTAACCCAATAAGCAGGCTGTCCACGTTTTCGTGCTTCCTGCGCACACGTCTGAATCTCTACAAAAAGTTTTCCCATGAGCTCTCTCGACATGGAGCTGTTATGCATAGGTCCACTTCCTTGTCGTCGTGTTCAATACCAAGTCGATTGATCATCCTTTGGATGCTCACCTGCCCAGTGCGAAGATACTGTGCTATCCTTTGAAACCTCGATGTTGAGGAAGGAACAAAGGCACGAGACTTCCGCCATGTCGTACATACGACCTCGAGGGTTTTCGTGCTTTGATAGCGTCTTATCGAGGAGGACACCAATTCCTTTTCGTCAAGGTCGTGTCTGCTTCGAGGTCTGGTGTAGAAATTTCTTTCAACTCCTAACCCTCGGACGACTGGACTCGGGCTTCCCACCAATTCGCCTGCTAGTTCGAAGCTATCTCTCGACCAATCCGCTGGTACAGACGCATATTTTAGGGCAGAGCTGGCTGCACAAGCATCGGTGCCTTTTTTCTTCCCCCCTACCTTTCCCGCAATTGTTGTTTTTTCTTTCCCACTTTCCGATTTCATATTAAAATCATAGACTGGTGTCTCGTGTGAAAATTTACATTTAACCATCGCCTGCTACTTGATCTCGTCTCCTGACGCCTGCTTTCTATTGCGCAGCTCGCTCGGTTCCTTCTCGTCCCACAGTGATATAAAAATTACTTTTCGATATCGATCCTCCTTGAAGCTCGAGCTGTATCATCAGCACAGCACAATTTGATCAGGTATATTCCGTCTTCCATTGTCTCCCGTATTCAAAGATAAAAGGCCAAGTCGCGTCTCGAGGAGAAGCTAGCTGTTGGATTGGAAATCGAAAAAAACGGACACCCCTATTCCTGCACCGTTTGCTTGACAATATTTTTCCTTCTTTCGCCTTCTGCTTGCCTTCCATTGCCCTGCACAGCCTGGTACAAATTTTCATTCCCTCGCCCTGTCGTCGAAAGAGTATTCTCGCTTTATATTTGACCGAGATCTCCTTGCTTTTGAAGGAAATAGTGATAGAGAGAAAGAGAGAGAGACTGACATCTCCCGTTAAAGATCCTATCAGATCCTGCACGACCCAAACCATATCATCCCCAATTCCATCGCGAACAGTTTCGCCGATAAAAGCCCAGACCTTCAGACATTCTCGTCGTCGTCGTCGAGGATATTGCTTTCTACCATCATTTTGCTGGCGGGAGAAATTAAAAGAAATTAAAAAGAAGAATTCAAGTCGTTTCGGCGAGGCAGACAGACACCGAGCACCACAACAACAAAAGCCGTTGTCGTCTTGTTATTAAGAGAATCCCCAGCAAAAAGAAAACTTCCTTCTCTTCCTCTTCCTTCTCCGCATCTGGCCAAAACCCCATCTCAACAACAAGCTCACGACTTCCAAAAGCCTACCAGCTCGATAACAGCGTCTCGACCTCTCAGAAACCATCTCTGCTGCTTCTGACCGAGCATCTTAGCTAGTCTATCTTCTCATACCCCCACGACATTCCTCCTCAACCTTCCGGCGAAGCGATATTTTTCAACAAATCCCTGTCTAGAGCGTCAGCCTAGGTCTCGCAGTTGTCACGTCCCCTTTCCCTTCTCGAACAGAATATAGCTGTTTCGGTCCGTAGTTCAGGTATGCTAGATCTATTCCATCGCCGCGGTGGTGCTGCTGTTGGGAGATGGCGGTGGCGATGAGAGACCTCCATCCCCCAGCGATGTCTTCTGTCTCGACGTTTTCTAACCACTTGTACCTATTCCGTCACTAGTAGCTCATCAAGCCTTGCTCGCCATCTAATTTACCAACCAGCGGCGCACACCGAAACTCATTTTTCACCGCTAACCTTCATCCTCCTCCTCCTCCGACCCTCCCTCCACCACCTAGAGTCCGTCCGTCCGTCCGTCCGCCGTCGTTCGCTTCTCTCTTTCCTCACCAGCCACTCCTTTGGTCTTTTCGTCGTCGGTTCCGCCTGTTGCTCGTCTGTTTTTCTTTTACACGCACCTACTTTAACAAGCCACTCTCGCGAGCCTCGTTGCCGTTGCCATTGAGATGGCGGATCAAGCAGATGTAGATCTCGATTCCATCATCGACCGTTTATTGGAAGTGCGAGGTAGCCGGCCAGGAAAGCAGGTCCAATTGCTGGAAACAGAGATTCGATTCCTATGTACGAAAGCTAGGGAAATTTTCATCTCCCAGCCAATCCTGCTCGAGCTCGAGGCTCCCATAAAGGTATGACAGACGCGTCCGAATCACCCCTACGAAAAAATTGCCTATATCAACCCCACTAACTCGTGCCAATTTAGATCTGTGGTGATATTCACGGCCAGTACTACGATCTCCTACGTCTGTTTGAATATGGAGGTTTCCCACCTGAGGCCAACTACCTTTTCTTGGGCGACTATGTCGACCGAGGGAAGCAGTCCTTGGAGACCATCTGCCTTCTCCTTGCCTACAAGATCAAGTATCCAGAGAATTTCTTTATCCTCCGAGGCAACCATGAGTGTGCATCGATAAACCGTATCTATGGCTTCTACGATGAATGCAAGCGACGATACAACATCAAGCTCTGGAAGACTTTTACTGATTGCTTCAATTGCCTCCCAATCGCTGCGATCATTGATGAGAAGATCTTCACCATGCATGGTGGTCTCTCCCCAGACCTGAACTCCATGGAACAAATCAGGAGGGTCATGCGTCCAACCGACGTAAGCAGAGGCTCCCGGCCTAATAACGGTTTATATGCTGATATAGGATACTTTTTTCCGGCTTCTAGATTCCCGACTGTGGCCTGCTCTGCGACTTGCTCTGGTCCGACCCAGACAAGGATATCACCGGCTGGAGCGAAAACGACCGCGGCGTATCCTTCACCTTCGGCCCTGATGTGGTTTCTCGGTTCTTGCAGAAACATGACATGGATCTCATTTGCCGGGCCCATCAAGTCGTAGAGGACGGATATGAGTTCTTCTCGAAGAGACAATTGGTCACCTTGTTCTCCGCCCCGAACTACTGCGGTGAATTCGATAACGCTGGCGCCATGATGAGCGTAGACGAGAGCTTGTTGTGCTCTTTCCAGGTATGGATTGGTTCTTGAGTTTGTGTGGCGGGGTTTTCAAAAGAACTTGCTTAGCTAACATCTATGCGCGATAGATATTGAAACCAGCGGAGAAAAAACAAAAGTACGTATACGGAGGTCTTGGGCAAGGACGGCCGGTAACACCACCCCGAAAACAGAAGAAAAAATAATCCCTTCGGGGCCCGATCCCAACGCTTCGAATGAACATGACGAGCGACGGCAAACTCTACCGATGACACGAACTCTCCAACCATCGAGCGAGCGACGACTTTACTTCTCTACACCCTTTCAATTACTTCGAAACCCCCACAATCTATGGAACACTCGGATTTCAGGATTTGGATGCCTCTTTGTCACGAGCCCTTGTTAAACGACCACGAAGCCTTATTTGCAATTCTAGCAGAGTCGAACAATTGATTCTTAGCACAGACTCTGTACTTCTACGACAAGAAAATTTAACGCCCGTAACTATATCTTTCCTGTGGACCGGTTTTCCATAAATGTGCCACTACGAACCTTTTTATCTTGTTTTCTGCACCTTTTGAACCTTCAAAGCTGTCCCTAACTTACATTTTAAACCCTTCTTTCTTTCTCGCCCTTGTTTTTGTGACGCGATAACGACCTCTGAAAAGAACACTAAAATACTTTTACTCGGAAAACAAAAACCTGGAAAAGAATTCTTGAAAATTCTAAACCATTATTATACACCTTTCTAAATAAGTCGTTCCAAACGTAGAATTACTCGTTCTAATTTTCGTAAACGCCATTCGGTTGCGATAACACCAGTAAGGTGCGAGAAAACTTATATTGCACCATTCAACTAAATATATAGGCCGTCTAGGTATCCAGGAGGTTAGAGACAGGCCAGCTACTAGACGTAGCTATTCGGGCCATAGCACTTGCTCGGGCGGTTTGATCTTGATCTAGTAATTAGATAATTGTGTAAAATGCTAACTAGACTATCGCCGGACAATTCATTGCAAGATAGGAATTTATTTGCCAAGTGTAAGGAAGAGTCGGTCACCACTAGAAAAACATAAGACGTCAGAATATGCCCTTTACTAAAACTTAAATATAATGTGAGAGCACTTACATATCTCCGAGTCTATTGTTTGAATCAGATACCACCAGGTTAGATTCGTTCGTTAGTGACTATTCTGAGTGATAACCAAATTATGCAATGGCTACTTACCCTGGTACGATCATGCCCTGGGGTGTTGTCTTTGGATCGATAGCTCCAAGATAAACCTCTACACCTTCCGGCCACTCCTCAGCGGCGTGCTTCACACCAGCCTCCGCGCCGAGGATGCTGCACAGAATAATTTTCTTGACACCCCAATCCCTCAAAGTCTGGATTGCTGCAATAGCGGTACCACCAGTTGCGATAACAGGGTCCAGGATGATAGCCAAGTCTGCTGGGTGACCATTGCCAGCGGCTGCTGTTGGAAGGTTGTTATAGTATTCTACTGGAGATAGGGTGGCCTTTTCGCGGAAGAGGCCCAAGTGATGGATTGCGGCGGGGGTGGGGAGGAGGTTGTTGAATGCTAGATATAGCATATCAGTTTATATTTCCTAGATGCTTACACGTGATGTCATTACTGTACCTTCCAGCATCCCAAGACCGGATCGCAAGATTGGAACCAAGACGACCTTTTCGGCTATATCTTCAACGGCGTACTGTTCACCAAGGGCAGATGTGCCCTCTCCCGTTTGTACGGTAGTTAACGAGGTGGCTAAGGCTTCAGCGGCTAGGAAGCTGGAGATCTCAGTAACCAGAGCTCTTGTTTCTCTGTGACCTGTGGCGCTAGATCGCAGCTGGCTGAGCTTCGCGCGAACGCAAGGGTGCTGTGAAACGTGGATGTTTGACATTGCTGGAGTTTCCGGAGTTTCTGGAGTTTCTGGGGTAGCTTGGTGAAGTGAAGTTAAAGGATGATGGCACTGGTGATGGGGTTTGAGATGAGAGATGAAATAGCTGGATGGCTGACTGGACTATGGAATGTTAGCTGGAGCTGCCCCTTACTTGATTGACCACCATGTTTTCTATCGCCTTCCTTCCGAAATCACAATTCAACTAGCTGCAGCGGGGAGTTCTTCGAGATAGTAATTGGCGGGAAACTAGCTCGAATGTGGACGTGGAGTTACACACATGACATCAAACGCGCGAACCAATCAACGTACCTTTTAGCCAACCAACTATCTCACAATGGAATTGGAAAGGGGAAAGCGATCACACGAGGGTTTTCTCAAACCGCGGGAGGTTTGCATTTCTTATATACTCAGAGGTGGCCTTGTTGCTTTCAGGAAAGCATGGACGGACGCATCGGGAAGCTGATAAGCTTTCCGCCCGATAGAACTAGCTTGAAGGTATGGCAGATACCTGGGAAAAGAGGTTTTGGAGCTAGGGCTAGCTAGCTTACGTCCAAGATACAAATGCCGCTGATAAACGATCAATTGCTGGTGGGTTCTGTCGGGCGGTTCCGTGCACTGTCCATATCCTTTTTGGGGCACAGGCCGAAGCTGGAATTTGATGCTTGGATGTGCATATGTGACAGAGCATGCTTTCTGGAGAATGTAGCTTTGGGTTCAAAATTCCTGTATGAGTATGCATATAGCTATATATCTGTTTGAGCTACAGAATCGATACACTGTTCAGCAGCGCACGATATAAAGGCCGTCATTGGCAGTCTTCACAAGTCGCTTTGTCTTTGACTGCTTTCCGTTCAGCCATCACCACCTGAACCCCAAGACTATCCTGGCCGGAGACTTGGATAGGATTATTAGATGCAGCATCTTGCGATTCCTGAGGAGCAATTGCTGATTGATCCGACTGCGACTGTGGGACAGACTTCTTGCCATCAACGTGCCCCAAGTCTCTTTTCGGATCAATGATGTCACGGACTTTCTTCTACAACGACTCGACAAACATAAGCTTCCATTTTAACTGTTTTTTGACGGCAAAGGCGATATAACCTTAAGCTCTTTTGTCTCTGGAAACCCGCCATCGCGTTTGCGATCCCATATCACATGCGACTCGAGGGTAGACTGCTCATTGAGCGTCTCAAGTATGACAATGAATATACCTCCGGTTGCAGGGCGGAGGGAAACCTCTCCTAGGGAGGTAGAGAACGTTTGAAGGAGTTCTTGTGCATACTATATATTGTTGGATCCCGTTTCATCAGACAAAGAAGTTTTCTGCAGAAACATGTTGGATAACATACATATGCCGCTCGAAGATTCCACTTGCACTGGATGCAAAACTGAATGGATATCCTCGGGACCGGGGCAGTGACTGAAGCAGTCTTTGGGGAGGAATCCGGGTCCGCCATTCTTTGCGGGTATGGCTGGTTAATTTCCTTTGACCGGAATCCAATTTCGAGACAGTGAATGCATGAATGAATCAAATACCGTTGGCGGGTGGTTGTGGCTGCTGAGCGTCGAAGGGTCGTTCCGGCTTGGCTTAGTCAGCCAATTTTCTTGCCAAATTTGATCGTTCTTCATTTTTCATCTGCCCCCAAAATCTGGCTCTTCATCAACCTCATCACTCTTCATCGCCACCTTCACCACCACCACTCCGCACGCTTCTACTCCACATCATCCCCGGAACCTAAATCAACAATGTCCTCCCGTGGCGGCACCACGCTCTATGTCACTGGCTTCGGCCATGGCACTAGGGCACGCGATCTCGCATACGAATTCGAAAGGTACCGATCGAAACCGATCCCTCCTCCTCCTTAACAGTTTCCTCCTGAACACCTCGATGCACGTTGACGGCGGACTTCGTATACGGAAGATCTCGAAATCCAACTTGTTTCCCCTCAATGTCCTCGTTCTGCTCCTGCCCCCCCGTTTAAGGTCCTTGCTCATCGGCGGAATCATACGTATACGGTCCCTATCGACCTTTCTTTGCTAGAGGAAATTTCTTTTTTTCACCTCCCTCCATTGTCCTACCCCCATAGTACTATTTCCTTCGCTCGCCCTAGCGGAAGTCGTCCGATCGAACCGATCGAGCCCTCCTCGTCGTCGTCCGTCGATATCGGCCTTACCACCCTTCCCCTCCTCCTCTTCCGAGCGAAGCAATTACCACGTAGCCAATAACATATTCAAGAAAAAAAACGCGTTTCTAACGACTCTGCCTTCGGTCTCTTCGTTTCCTACAGATATGGACGTTTGGTCCGTTGCGACATTCCTGCTCCACGAACTGCAAGCAGCCGACTGTAAGTCTCAGAATCCCTGTCCCCTTGCCTGGTCGCCGATGTTGCAGCTTGTTGCTTGTTACATATTCGAACCTTCCCTGAAAAACTCGAAGCTGACTGGGAACCCTTGGGTATCTTTCCCATCTCCAGATTTGCATTTGTTGAATATGAGTCTCGTCGTGACGCCGATGACGCGTATTTTGAGATGCATGGACGTCGTATAGGACGTGATGACATTCTTAAGATCGAGGTTCGTAGCATATCGCTCTGTCTAGCACAAATTCGATATAAAAGTCTAATATCCCTGCTTGATATAGTGGGCCCGTACCCCTCCATCTGCCTCCTGGAGGTTTGAAGGTGGCCGTGATGCTCCGAGACGTCGTAGCCCACGCCGTGGTCCACCACGATCTGCTTCTCCTCGTCGCCGTGAAGGCCGTGAAGACCGTGGATCCCCCAACGGGCGAGTTCGTGAACGCAGCCGCAGCCCAGGTGGCAAGGACGACCGTGATCGCGACGGTGACCGTGAAATGAGAAGCCCAAGGGATGAGAGAGATCGTGAGCGTGATAGAGAACGTGAACGTGACCGCGATCGTGATAGTCACCGCGATCGTGAACGTGATCGTAAGTTTTTTTCTACAAACACCTACTTATAACGGGAGCATACAACTAACAAAATTCGGGGCAGAAACTCCTCCACGTCATGACGACCTTGACACTGCTGACGCTGAATAGAACACAGCTCACAATGGACATTTGGTTGGCTGAAAAACTGCTCATTACTCCTGGCTACAGGTCCTTTTCTTGTCTGGATTCGAGGCTACCCTTTTGCTCGGCTCTACATCACCTATTTTCCGATGGATATCTTCTATCTTCTTTTTTTTGACTAAGAATGAAAACAAAAAAAAAGCTCGACTCCAAAAACTCATTTCACCGTTGCTACGAATTTCTCAACCTTTTCTCGCCGGAATTGCTTCAGAGAGACGGCATGTTGTAGGCACCGGCTTCTCTTGTCTCCTTTCATCGCTTGTTTCTCGGCTCATAGGGCTCGCGATAGACGGAGGCGTCCTCATTACTCTTATCTGTTATTGCTTTTATCAAAGTTTGCATTCGTCTGACCATTATCGCATCGCGCTTGCTTCTTCACCTTTTCCATTTTAATTTGCCAAACTCTTCACGTAGTGGGTTATATTTTATTTTTTTTCCTTAGGGGAGAGAGATTGAAGAAAGAAAGAAAAGTCTCTTGTGTTCTTGGTTTTTACAACGTCCCTTCGATTTTTTTCACAGTACTCGTTTAGTTTCGTGCACAAATGTCTGTCAGTAGATAATATCGGATACATGAGAATGGAATCGGAACCTTTTGTTCTGAGATTTGCTCTGAAATTACAACCTTGCGAGCTAGTATTAGTCCACGGTAAAGTACATCGGCTGCTGGATTTTAGGGCCGTACGCGTGTATACCTCATCCCACCATTCGCGGAGGGCCAAGCTTAGAAGAAGGCGTTCTGGAAGCCTCGTACGGAATCTACAAGACATCAGAGCCGGGATTCTTGTGCAACCTCGAGACATCGGACCCCAGCTCAAATGTGTTGATACTGTGGTTACATTTCACAATTCATAAAACTCGTCCACGGAAAATTGCGCGGCTCTCGGCATGCAATGTTTGACTGGTGACTAGGGACTCTGGTAGACGGAAGGGTGTCGACCACCGTTAATACCCGGTGATTGGTTCGAATGCAGCGCTGCAGCCAGGGGAGGGCTGTTCGGTGCATAAGACAATGTTGACGTTTCTTTTAGGCCAAAGGATGTATCTTGCCGACACCAACGACGCCATAATCACCTGTGAAATTAAACGTATTAGCTCTTCTCTCGAGGCTTTTCTTCAACCGTCTATGGTATACGTATATGGGATAATATGACGGATATATATCACAAACGGCTCTTAGCGCTTTGGCGTAAAATATAGCGTCCGAGTGATTTTAAAAGACATGCAAGGCCGGTCCAGGGATATTCTCCACAATTTTTGATGCATGAGCGGTACTACGTATGGGGACCTTAAAACGATCTACCTATTACTTTGTATGTTTAAGTAGATTATGCATTGTGAGGTTTCCGTAGGCACATATTGGGAGTGCACAAGTTGCTCACAGATATGTATTTTGGCAACTGTGGGTCCCCCTGTGGATTTTTCCGCTTGTGATTCTAATGGGGGTTTTTTTGATACCCGAGATATTGCGGAATACGAGATGGTGGAAATTGCCGGGAGAGCTTGCAGCTTTGTGCTTGCTGGACTGTTCTTTCCTCTGTTGGGGTGGTTTCCTTGCTGCTGCCGCGGCCGCGGAATTCGCGTTGGCCGGGTTTATGGCTTCCTGGATGAATTCCTTCTTTCCTATTTTTTTTTTTTTGCCTTCTTTAATTTATTTTTGTTAAACATGCATATGCGAGGGTGAGGTTTGAGGAAAGATTGTAGGTTTTGGGAATAGCGGCTGTGGTGGTTTTTGAGAGGGGTGCTTGTAATCCTTGCTGGGGTTGATTGGGTTGGTTGAGGTTTTGGAAGGATTCTGAAGGCCGAAGGTGGTGGTTCGTATCATTGGCGAGAGGCTCGAGCTTCGGATTATGTTCCAGTTGAGATATTTAACTTGAACATTATTTTGAGCTTCATCAGTTCGATAATTTCACATTTTATGAATTTATAGTCCGAAATTCACGAAGAATATTTCGTCACCCGAGTATACGTACGATGCTTCAATGCAAGAGGTAATTTGCACAATAGTTAACGGCGGGTATTCAAAAATTAAAGATCGTTAGCTGGCCATAGCCATATTCGAGTCCCAATATAATTAATTTCGTGCGTTAGGTAGTTATACATCCCATTTGGAAGCAATTGTGATAAGCTAGCTAACTCGCTCGTCATTTTAGAGCATGATGTCCTCGCATGATCAATTAGTTCGATATTAGGGCATAATGTTCCTCTTGCAAACTTTGCCGATATGACAGCCTCTCACAGCACATCCTGACAAGTGTGTTAATGATTGGAAATCATGCGCATGCGGTGGTGGTGGGGGGAATGTCTTTGAATGTGAACTTGGCAATCCAATCAGTGATACTTTGGCACGCCTAGCTCGCTATTGTGCAGGCTTCTAGAAGGTCTTCGACAGGATCATGGGTCCTCGTACACAGGGTGGGGTGTTTGGAGCGCGGACATGCTGGTACGTCTAAGATGGTCGATATACGGTCATATGCTACTGTTGATTGCTTAACGTTCTAATGGATAGCATGTTCGCGGATGGAGGTTGCCTCATAGACCAGATTAGTATTGTGGATATTGAGTTTGCTTCTTCCTGCGCTGCATAATTCATTGGTAGAATCCTAAGCATCAAGAACGGAAATATTCCGAATGTCTTAACATGCTGGGTATACGGGCGTGCCAATTATTTTAGGGTCTCTCGTGGATGAGGAATACATTCATTACGAGGCTACAATTGAAGCACACCGGAAAAATTTCGAGGATGATAATGATGCTGCGTATTTACACTTAACTTCAGCATCGGCAGGGAGAGCAGGTCCATGCAGCATGATGGGTTCAAGAGGCATGCTCTATCGTCGAACTAGGAAGGTATTAGGAACCCGCGGAGCCTGTTGACTCATATGATCGTCTACAGACTTGTGGGCAGGGAATAGATATAAGGTTCATTCGGGAAACTGCCGGCTGGTATATCGGTGAGTGGATCTCGCGCCCCTTCGCATTGGATCCCAAGGGTATATTGCATAATCTGTCGGAACTAGCTAGCAAGTTACGTCGACTGGTCGGAGTGGAACGGGAATATACAACTGGATCGGGCGAATGGCAGGTATGTTGCGCTGCGCTGTACATGCACAGTTCCGCAGAAGTTCTAGAAACGAAGCTTCTATGACAGCATAGTGGTGGGGGGGATAAGGCTTTAAACATGTATTGTGTGTATATATGTAATATCATATTATTTATATGAGACCTACATGAGGTGTCTATGTCTGTGGAAATGCTGGTACATACCGACTATCGGGCTCGAGTCCACAATTTCAAACAAGCCACATGCATCGATTGTCTTGATTTCCAGCTAGAAAACAACGTTATTGTTTGGTTCGCTTTCTGGAGTAGCGCAAATGAAATACTCTACCCTGTAGTTTATGCTTAACCCCCACGCATTTACAGTATATTGTTCATAGGGAATAATCAGATCCTCCACATAAATTGCTCCCGTCGACTTGGAATGTTGGATTTTGAACAGAGTTCAGTTGGCGCAGATATCACGTGATGCGCAGCGTGACTGTTTGGAGGAATCTGGTCTGAGATGCATCGAACAAAAGGCTTGTTCTTGCTCTTACCTCTTTCCTCGTTTGCTGGGATTCCAACTCTAACCGCAACCAGCAAAAGGAAGCATTCTCGAACAACCGATCGAAGGAAAAATAACGCGAGTAAACCACGGATCTTCTATCTTTGTTCAGAACTGACGCTAGTTGCAGGAAGGAATGAGGTTGAAGCGGTATGGATTTCTGGAAGGGAAGTAAGTGCAAGTGCCCAGCGAGATGAGCCCGGTAAAACAAGAAAGCGAGGGAAAATTCGAAAAAGGAAAGAAACGAAAAGAAAAGAGACGAGACGGTGGTCTCGGGGAAGACAGGCCCTGGTGCCCCTCTGTCTCTGCCACCGCCTGTTCGATTGCATCTTTGGTTGGGCTGATCCTTTCTGAAAGCCCGTGAAAATGGAGCACTAAGAACTTCCAGAAGCGTCGTAGAATTCCTGTCCCAGCCAGCCCATCGTGCAGGGAAGGAGATCCAAATTGTGATTCGCCCGCCACCTAACCAAGGAAAGACTGCATTGGCGCGTGTGCGGGCCTTGCTTTTTGCTGTCCGGTGTGAAATGGCATGGAAGTGCAGGGCAGCGCAGCGCTGCGATGTCGTGCCACCATGCAGAATCTGATATCGTGAGAACTAACTCTCTGCTTCGACAGCTGGCTAGCCAAGTAGTTAAAACCGGGATATTTCTTATTCGAACGGCAATTTAGCCTGCAAAAAGACTCATCGTCAATTCCATCTGATCCTTTACAACCGTGCGGATGTGTTGAGAGTGTCGTTCGATGCATTCATTCATGCACACCGGCGACATCCTTCCCCAGAATCAAACCTTATTGTTTTCCATGCAATAAAACCGTGATTAACGCTCCCTCCCGCAGCTGCCCTCGAAGGTTTCCTCCAAGGTACAGCTGTGGTCCGGTGCTTGGTATCAAGGTATAAGATATCTTCGAGACCACGCGTCCCTCAGAACCGTCTCCAGGTGGCTTATATTTAGCTATTCAGCATCGTCATCGAGCTCAAATTGATTGCTTGAACCAACCGATACGACAATCGTCTCCTTTACCGACTCTTCGGCTTGCTTAATAGGCTTCCTGCATCTGACAAGCGGGTCTATTAAAGGTATGCTCATGCTCTCCCAGAACCCGTCTGTGAAATACATACATCCATCCATCGTCATCTTGCAGCTGCAGCAATCCTACATGTGGCTAACGGCCGTAACTGCCCTGACAATTCAAAACACAGTCTGCTATCGATATCTACGACACCTCAAAAAGAATCTAGTGACTCTGGTATGTATGTATATGCATGTCGTCCGCAGCATCCGTCGAGTGTCTCGTCTTAAGGATGCTTTTTCCCCTGCACATATTTTGTCCCATTCCCTTGGTATCGGTTGGGTCTCAGACTCGGCCACCACGTTTTATATTTGCCATCAGCAATTCCAATTCCAACTTCTCACAGCTTTGCCATGCTCGCATTGCCTCATGGAGTTGCACGTTTGATGTTTGTTCTCGGAGTATCTGCACGACCAGCTAGCCCGTTCGTTGTTCCGGAGAATTGGACTGATGGTTTATGCTTTGACACAGCTAGCTCTCGACACACTTATACACTGATTCATCCAGGTTGCTGGTAACTTCCTCCCCCAAAGGTTCTCAAAAAAAGACATCCCCAACAACCTCTTTTTCTTGGGACAAGAAACGCTTTGGCGAGCGAGTCTGAGCCGTGACCTTTTAAAGTAAGTTATCGCCTATCGAGGCGCACGTCCCCTCGGTCCTTCAGATATTACCGTCTTTGCTCTCGGTTCGGGGAACCCGTCTTCCCTTGTCAGCTTGGTGTTTCAACCAGTCTCTCCGGTCTCTTGAACCCCCTTCCCTCTCCTGCTGAAACTTTTGCTTGTTGAGCCGCCCCTCGGTGAGCCACTGACGGGGGCTCTGGAAAAACATTTTTGCTGGGAGTGCGAAAGCACAGGCCCCCCGCTCGCTCACATCCTTCGATTTTTGGCTATGATCTTTTTTTCCGGTCAGCCTTTTCCTCCCGGTTCTCAGACACGTTTCCCTTGACATTTTGGCTGCCGTCGCTCATCTCCTTGATCACGATCTGGTTACATACGAGCAGACCCGTGCGAACGAGTATAGCTATAGCATTGGGGAATTCGATCGCTGTCGCTGTGTCCAGTCCAATCCAGTTCAATCCGATTCAATCGCTCCGTGTCAATGGTAAGGCCATGCCTTTTGGGATGACATGGACCTTCCCTTCAAACGCTTCTTATGAACCTGTTCATTTTCCCCCTTGCCATTTGTCCATGCTGCTTTTTTTCCCTGCATGGTCTAACCATACTCCAAGCAACCCTGCTCCACCATTCTTTGACTTTTTTTTCTTCTTCGGGGGCCTTAGTTTTTGGGGTTTAGAGCGCACGCAGACCTGAAAAAACGGCGCTTTCTCCCGATTCCGCAAGGAGTGGTTACTGAAGCCGGCTCATGCGGGTCGCCTTCTTCCAACTCAAACAGCCTGCCCACATCCAGAGACCGACCGCCTGAAGGTCGAGAAGCAGAGCAGCCCATCCAACTGCATCGCATTAGTTAGTGCCTGTTGACGTTGTTCGATCTGTTCGTTCGTCTGTTCGTTCGTTCGAACTTCCTCACATTGCAAACTCCCCTCCGCACTCTCGAGATCAGAACAGGAACGAGAACAAGAGCAAGCACAAGAACTAAGCATTCTTCTTGGACTGCGCCCAAGACTGGCTTTGTTTCGACCGCAGCCCCGTCGACAACACATGTATGTCCATGTGCATATGCATCCGTGCGTCTGAGGGACCCCGATCAGGTATTGACTGTTCCTCCATGTCGACATACCTCGAATTTCTTGCTTGATTCGATTCTCCACTCGCTCCAATACCAGTCTGAGTAAAGGCAGTCGTTCCGTGGCCGCTGGCTTAACTGTCGATCGAGATATCAGATTGGATCTCTGCACTGTCTGCACCGCACAGCACCGTACCGCACAGGAAACCTGGCCGTGGATGGTGTAGTTTTATGTATGGAACACTCCAGCCGGCTTTCTAGAAGCCCTACGCACGTCCTCACTTGGCCCGATTCCTGTTTCTCCGGATGCATTTTCGTTCGATGTTTTTAAATTTCGCACTTGCCCTTTCCTTCCTTCCCCCCAGCACTTCCATTCTACGTATACAAAATACATTCGCATCCAGTGCTTAGCCCTTCGTCGCCTCCCACGGTTCTTCACCTCCGGGACGTTTCATCGGCCGCATTCTCTCCCTCTCGCACTTCTTCTCTGGACTTTTCCTACAAGACTCGTCGCAGGAGACGTCGGTGGGGAGGGCTGTGGCTGGCCCAACACCAACGAGAGAAACGTTTGTTTCCTCGTAAACCTTCCGGACCTTCTCGAAGCCTTTTGGGTGTGTCCCCGTATGTTTCTGTGTCTAGTCCTTCCCCCCTCCCTTCATATGCACGCTGTTATCAATCGATTCACCATTGCTTTATCTTGAAATACTGTCCGCTACATCACGCTCCAGCCTGCACTCGGGCAACTGTTACGTACGCCCTGCATACTCCTGCTCGCAAATAAACGTTTCGATCGCTTCATTTGCAAAGCAGTAGTCAGCTACCTTGAAGCACTAGCTGCCTGATCAGGGCTGTCGCATTAAGAGTCCCCGACATAGTGTACTTCCCTTTATGCCCAGTCTCTGGCGTTGATCACCTCTCCATTCGCACGACCCCGAGGAAGCAGAAGAAAAAGAGCCTTTGGGGCACCTTTGGGTCTGTATTCCCAAAGAGCATCCCATAGCCTACCTATCACTGGACCCGCATTTTTAATTTTGACATTTTCTGATTGTGGAGCGGTGGCCCTCAGCTATTATTGATCGATACTATCGGTATTAGCCTGGGTTTCCTTGCAGCCAAATGCAACTTGCTGTTCCCTTTCACAATTATTATGTCTGTGTCTCGTCCTTCTCCTCCCCCTCGCTCGCATTGACCCTTTCGTCTCGCAAATTGCATCACGCCTCTCGCCCTTAGAAACTCACCGCGCTCCGTTCTCTGAACACACCTGCCTTTATTCTCTCTTCCCTTTTGCACTCTGTTTTGGTGAAATTGTTCTCGAATTTTTCAGGATAGGAGCTCATCTGGTTCTCTTTTAGCGACTTTAGACGCTTTCGACATTCTTCTGTTCCAGAACCGACAGAATATTCCAACCCCGACGACGCTTAATCATAATAATCCTAAACTCACTCTCCACACTCGACTTTTCTTAAAAGCCATCCGACTATTAGGCACCTCCCTCCTCTTACCGAAAACTTTCGCACTTCTTGGAAACACCTCCCTCGTGACCGATCCTTCACTTATTCGATACTCTGCTACCAAGGGAAGGCAAAAAAACACACAACCACACGCACAAACAGTGTCGACAAACGGATAGTACTTGATTGAGAAGGTCGTAGAGTAACCGGGTGTACCATCTACTAGGAACATTAGGGAAACACAACAACGAACTTTGGGATATCCGAACGGCAACGTTAAGGTTTCCGTTGTGCTTCGACGGAACATTCTCTGGGCTTCCTTGCCTACCAACCAACAAATAGAAATCGGCCGACAGCCCAGTGTTCCCGCTGGTCAGCTAACTTACCGTCCATCCAACAGGACCTCTTCTCCTTCCCGGCGGGTTACTCCAACCACTCGAGACCAGGACGGTGCACCCTTCCATCCTGTTCCTGTGTTACACAAACCCTCGTGCAACGACTCGGCCTGAGCCTGCGCCCAAGGAAATAGGACAAAAAGAGGACGAGCGAAAAGGAGACTACTAGTGGCCAAACACAAGTAACGCGGGAAAGAAAGCCAACGGGAAAGGAATTTGTCGACGGTTTTCTGGTTCGCAACTGGGGAGGATCCGAGACAATCAATCAGCCATTTTCCGCGACCAAAAACACCAGACCGCCGACTGTATTTCTCGAAACACTGCCAATTATATGGTTCCCTGACATCAGGCCTCCTCCTTTTTCCCTTCCAGGTGGTGCTGTTGTAAATATTATCGACTCTTCCGGAGGGGCATCTCCTTTTTCCCAACAATTCCTATCGTTTCTTTTTATTCCTATTTTTTCTTCAGTCGGGATCTCCTTTCTTTCTGGGTATTTTCCTTGGAGGATAATTCGACATTCGAGGTTCTTTTTCTTGCAGGGAACGATTCCCTTTCGCAGCTGCGGTAGTGTTGGTGGAAGACCAGGGAAGATTTTGAAAAACACACAGCGACAATGTTCAAGGAGATAGCGAAGTGTAATGTGGTGTATGTCGACCGGAGGGCCAGGTCGGAAAGGAGCATCTCACGGGCGGATCTCCCGCTAGTGACGGAAGAAGGCGCGGAACCGGAGAATGAGGAAGTTGCACGGAACATCAACTCTCTACTATCCATGTTCACAAATGGTAAGTTTCATCCACCAAGATTTGTTCACGGCACAGTACAGCAGATCAGATTCTGATATTCAAATGATGTTATAGTATCGGTACACTCATCCGCCTCCTCCTGTTTATCTACTTTGGGAGAAATCAGCAACTACGACCCGACACCAACAGTTCTGCTACTGGATGTTCCTGCTAGACATCTCGAAGAAGATGACCCGCAAGAAGCCGACCGTCACGACTCGGGGATAGCGTCCTCGGTAGGAGATGATCCGCTCTACGGCAAGGCCCTCCTCCGACATATCAGAGAGGAAATGGAAATCGAAACATACTCCCAGAACATCCTCGCAGTCGCTTTGATCTCTGAGCTGGACCCTTCCAATAAGACAATATCTGGCGGGCTATGGACCGAGTCGGATGACGAAGAAGCGATACTTGCGTCCAAGCTTCTCGACACTGGTGCCGCTGAAGCGTACCCCTCGCCATTGACGAAAGAGAACACGAAAGCGTTATCCATGCACTGCTATCGGCTGGCACGAAAAGCTCAGAAACGGAGAAGCGAGAGGAAGCGGTCGTGGGTTGGCGTAGACACTGATTTAGAGGCGGAAGAACGGGAGCGAAAGAATAACGTTCGTGTTGCAGAGGGATATGCATATCTGCGGGAGAAGATGTAAGGAAATCCCCATTAGACTTCCCGTTCCGAAAACTCTTAGCCCTGATGACGGATAATTGGGTGGTTGTGGTTTATCCCTGGCATTGTGTTTTGAGAGGATCCTTCGAGTAGGGTTTAATATGGAGACAGGAAGCTAATATTTTATTTGTTTGCTCTGCAGGGTGTCCGAGTTGATGTCAGATATCTTTAAGCCGAACGGGCCGGCACATACGCAGTCAGAAAGGTTTGTGGAATGTTCCTTATGTTCTTCGTGATTGCCCTTTTCGGATGGCTGCAGCTGACGATGACTGGGACACAGCAAAATCCGAGTATCACCGCGTAGACACGAGCTGGTGCGTCAAAGCGTCTGCAGGTGGGACTTCTCTGCGCACGAATTTACAGACGATGAACTCTTGCTTTGTGCTTTTGAGATGTTCAACCACGCCTTCACGATGCCCGAGGTTGAAGAGTGGCGGATATCACCCGGACAGCTCACGGATTTCTTGTTTGCCTGCCGCAGGGCGTACAACGAACAAGTTCCGTACCACAATTTCCGGCACGTGGTGGATGTATTGCAAGGGGTTTTCTACTTCTGTCTCGCGTTGGGAGTTCTACCACATTTTGACGGGAAGGCGGCACCGAGACCTAAGACTGGCAGCACGACGTCCTTGTCTAAGATCCTGCGACCCTTTGATGCCCTTACGCTCTTGATCGTGGCTATTGGTCACGACGTCGGACACCCTGGTGTCAATAATGCCTTCTTGGTTACGCTAAAAGCACCGCTCGCACAGATGTATAACGACAAATCCGTTCTAGAATCATTTCACTGCGCTGCATTTTCCCAGGTCCTACGAAAGCACTGGCCGATAACTCAGACGGTGCCTAACATGCGCAGGTTGATGATCGAGTCAATCCTTGCAACAGATATGGGCCTTCACTTTGATTACATGACGCAATTGGAGAAGCTGAAGCAAAAGATCAAGCAGGACAAGGGTATGAAGAACTGGGACGACAAGACAATCTCGGCCAATCGGAGCCTTCTATGCACATTGTTGATCAAGTGCGCCGATATCAGCAATGTGGTACGTATACAATGTCGCTCTTGCTCATCCCACCTCATCTAACCTTATGCATCCACACAGGCCCGGAGATATGATATCGCTGCCCAATGGACGGTCATCCTAACCGACGAGTTTGCGAGACAAGCCTCGCTCGAAACCGACCTTAAGATTCCGACTTCGCTAGCTGTTCCACCCGTTCAAGGCTCAAGTATTGCGTTAGGGAAATCGCAAGTTGGCTTCATGAAGCTTTTTGCCGCCCCACTATTCCAATCGATCGCAGATGTCATGCCCGAAATGAATTTTGGCATCGCTGAAGTGAATGCCAACATTGCAATCTGGCAGAACTTGATCACCGAGTGTACGGAAAAGGGGGACAGGCCATTCTTCTTGGAAAAGGTTAGGAACTCCCTCTACTACCAGCCCTCTAGCAATGGAGCTGGTTCTTCCCTTGGAGCCACCGAGAGCCGAATGTACGACTTCAACGACAAGCAACGAACGAACGGTGGTGTTGGAGTGCTCCCTGCACCAACATCAAACGGCGGAGACTATCAATCTGGAGACCCACGGATTCGAAAAGCCTCCCAAGCATATCAGGAGCAAGGGGCACCGGATCTTCTTGGGCTTGGTCATCACGGTAAGGAACAATTACAACCGCTCAAGAAGATGAAGATTTTCTCGACATCCTCGCAAGTATATCCCCATGCTAACGGAGGTGGTATCATTGATGAAGGAGCAGATGGCAAAAGCTCAGGCTCAACAACACCGTTCGTGACCATCAAGAACTTTTTTTCTTGTTTCCCTAGGAAGTTCTCTGACTGATTCGTTGTGACCGTGGATGGCTTACCTCATGGGCTACTATGCCCTCTGGTAGCCCCCGTCTTTCTTTGAAGGTGCAGTCCCCCTTCACCCGGAGAGCAACAGACCTCTAAAACGGGTGCGATCAGACCTACGCGATCACGTTTCAATCTGAATAAGATCTTTCGGTGGAAAAAGACGGATACGACCCCAAACATCAGTCCGAAGCTACCTACGAACGCCGATGACGCATAGTAACGACAACTATGAAGAAAAAGACGATACTTCGGCAACCACGTTTTTACGCAACTTTCTCTTTCTTTCTCCTTACACCCAAAAGCCTTTGTGTCTCCAACGATGCCTTTCCTTTTCCACGTTTCTCTTGACGAATCTACAGGCGGCGTTCCTATGTGGGCTTTCCTCTTCTCAAAGCCTCCCTTGCTCGGTTTCTTCAAGGCTCAATAAAATCAATATCCCAGGATTCAATGGGGTGGTTTCTGTTCCTTAAATGCTGTTGGATTGTGACATTTTCGGTCCGCAAGGCCCACCTTCTCGTCCATTCCTATTCCTTTGATCCCTTTACTTCGTTCAAGGGAGCTGGCAGAGGTTCTTGCTGGTCCTGTACACTTACAAGTCCTTGTTCGGCTCCTCTTCCGGTACATAGCTTCTTTACACTCCGTTGCCTCGACTTCCTCCGTACTCACGAACAGTTTACGTGCTTACGCCTCTTCTTTGTAGCGGAGCTTTTGTCAACCCTTTTTGTCCTTTTGCTATTTGATATCTTCGCCGTTCGCTGTCTTTTATTTTTCACGTAACAAAAATAATCCGCCCTTTTCGTCTCGTTTCCCAGTACTGTATTATATCCGGAGTCTTTGCTGCCTCTCTTGTCTTTTTTGTTTCCTTATATCAACTAAAAATATCCTTTTATACAAATCCTTCTCGTGTAAGATATATATCACTTCTTTTTTTCCCCTTCGCTTCCTTATCTCTACTTCGGACTTGGGGATACCACTTTTGTTTGTTATAAACTTGCAAGACTTAATTATCTCCTTGTTTCGAGCGCCCTTCGCAGCACCCGTTCTTGGAAGACTTTGCTTGTCCATATATGTCGATATCTTTCGCTTTTTTGAACATATATCTGGCGATGCTTTGTCCTCCCCTCATACCTCTTGCGAATGACAAAAAAGGGATCTTCCTTTCTTTTCTTCGGAAAATATACCAAAGTCTTCTCCCCCCTTGTTTGGCTTTTTGGTCGGCTATACACGACATATGGAATCCGAGACTGCTCTAGATCAATGTTTTGGACATGGGAGGCTTAGGACCTTTTTTCTTCTGAGTTCTTTTTATCTTCTTCATATTTGGCCTTCTTGTTCGAGATGCAAATTTTGTTTGCAAGTTCGGGATCGATGGTTTGGGAATTATTCTATTTTATTCCTTTTTTTTTTTTTTTTTTTTTTTTTTTTGGTTTTCTTGATACCTCTTGAGCTTGCTTCTGGCACACACACCCTTTGTATATATATATGTCCAGCAGGTACTCTATCGGAACGCTCTTGGTTATGAGATTTTATTTTGCAGCGAAAAATTTTTGTGTAAAGAGCAGGTTCGTAATGCCAGTCTCGTGTTACTGTGGTGCCTTTCTGTTGACTGGCTACCGGGCAGCCAAGAAAAAAAATAAAAAAATGAAAAAAATGAAAACTTACCACCAACTTTTCCTCGATACATGCATAGCCCATTATAGATAAAAAATTGATTCTATAGCTTTTACTGGGGATATATAGGTCCGGCTGCACCGAATCCTCTGAGACTAGATGTTTAGTCTTAATAGATCGATCTAGAGCTTATAATATGCAAGGTGATCAAGAGCTAAAGTATACCAGTTGATATCAGAAGAATATTGTGATCACACGAAGTAACTACTTATCTATCATATCTCACATCTCACATCTTGAACTAACAGATGTATCGATCCTACGGTATTATTATGTATTAGTTTCCACCCAACCACTCCAAAACTTCACAACGTTGTCACTGAGTATCGTAACCTCGAACGCTCCGGCAACTCTCCCACTCGCGTCGCCCCCACCTCCAAAGCCTTCATTCACCATACTATCAACAACTAACCATGTTTCCCCGACCTCCCTATCCGGCCTTAGATCAACGTCCTCTAACCTTGCTACCCCTTCTACAAACCCATCATCACCTCCAACGGCGTCGTCGTCCCACCCCCCTGCCGCCCATCGTCTTCTCCCATTCTCCCATACACCGATGCGAAGGTATTCCCCCGAGCTCCTTTTCACGACTCTGATATTCCCCCTTGACAGCCGTTCCATATACAACCGTATTGAAGATGTTTTCGCTGGAACCAGACAACTCGAGACTTCTGTATGCAACCCTGCGTCTTCGTTCGGAATGGCCGTCAAGTCACTTTGCCCAAGGGGCACCGAAGACCCCACCGTAACCGTAAACGGCGCGTATTGGCCTAGTGTATATGTACTCGCAACGATAGTATAAGAACCCCTGGGGACCTGTTCTGCAAAGCACGTTGTAAAAAACCGTTTATAATCCCCGCTATTAGCTAGAAATTTGTTGCGGGAGAGAGTGTGTACTCTTCTACCCCCGTCCGAATGTAGGAGTGCGACGTGGATTAATGGTGAAGCGGTGGTCTCCGCTGCAATCGCTTTCCCTACAGACTTTCCATCTTTTGAAGGTTTGGCGTGGATAGAAAGGCCGATTAGGAGATTTGCGGGTTGGGAGAGGGTGATTTTGAACATGGGGTTGCGACCGTACTCGCGGCTTTCGGTGTTCCCGCCGGTGGCGGATATCGTCCACGAACCTTGAACGGTAAATAAGTGCGGGTAGAGTTCGTCTACACGCTCGAAGTCCATTGGGATCGATGTGAAGGCCGAGATGGTGAAGCTGTGGGTTGATTCTGCCGGAACGAGGTCCTGGCTGGAGACTACGACTGTATACGCCGTTTTTGCGGGCACCTCCAGCCGTAGGAGGGCTTGTGGACTGTCAACATAGGGCCCTCGTTTGAGGTATCCTGATGATTGGTATACACGTTTCCCATTCGTTGCAAAGACGTAAAGGGATATATGGCCGCTTTTGTTCCAGAGGGTTTTGCGGTCGAAGTCTTGTTTGCGGAGAAGATGACGGGAGAGGAGGATCCAGGCTTTTGAAGGGGTGGAGGATCTGTTAACAAGTTTGTATTGAGGATTTCCCCAGAAGCAGCCAGGGACATTCCAGAGGTGTTCGGTGGTTGATGGCTTAGTGACGGCTGACAGCTGTGGCCAGCTGAAGTGCCAGTCATATCGATGGCTCCAAAGAGCTGGGTTCCAGTTTAGGTATATGGAGTCAAAGTGGCGGAACACGCTATTGAGATCGATCCAGACAGCAGATTGGGAGGGCGATTGGGCTAGGTCTTCTGGGTAAGCGTCCTCATCAGATTCGCTGTCTTCATCCGAGCCGGATTTGGAGTCCTCTCCGTCCGCATCGTCGTCCGAGTCATCATCCGAGTCATCTATAGCGAGCGGGCCGGACCAGTTTCCACCCGTCTTCCAGGGATTTTTGACTAACAACCAACGTCCCACCCGGCCACTCTCTGATACGACTTCCTGGAGGCCTATTATGGCATAATCGTGTTCTCCAACGAGCCCATGACCTTCCCAGGCTTCAAGCACGCCAGTTCCAAGAGTCATTAAAACATCGCCGCTCTGCCAAGTTTGGTAGACCCGATCCCAGAGCGTTAGGGGTTCGGCTAGATCGAGGCTAAGATCTGCTGGGTTTCCTTTCAAGAATAGATGTTCGGGTATCCATCCAGTGAAGCAGTAGAGATCTGTCCCAGAGTTCGAACCGGGGAAATCGTAACCTCCCATAGCTTTTAAGTATGCTTTCTCGAGTAGGCTCGGAAGGATAAAACTGGGATGTTCAGTGGACGCTACATGGAGGGAGAACTTCGAGTCTCCCAGCGAGGCGGGTAGAAAGTCGTCTATGATGACCTTTAACTTGGTGTTAGTGTAGGGCCTGATATTATAGAAGTTATAGTAATTTACCTTTCTGTAAGAGCCGTTAAGCCATAATTTGACCATATACTTACCAGTGGGACTCACCATGGGAACCCCGTCCCTTTGAGGCCATATAATGCAAGATATGAGCTATACTCGAGTCAGCGCTTTGTAAAGTCGAAGGAATCCGAGAAAAAGAATTCAGATCTTACACTACCGTGACCTTTCTGCTCTCTCGTGAAGGCAGCGCATAGTGAGGCCACAACGCTGCAATCTGATATTATATCCTGTGAGAGATCCGCCGCGAGGTCCTCTCCCTCTCTTTCAAGTATCATGTTCTCCGTGCCATTCCATAACTCCCGAGGCCTATACCATCGATCGAAGTTCTTCTGCTGTTGGACCGAAAGAGCTAGGGGCCCAGTTGAATCCGTGAAGGTTTCTTCTCCTTGGGACGGGATGAAGTCTGAAGCTTTGGGACATGCCTTGCCTTCCCACGGCCAGAAGGTATGCGGGGCGAGTTTGGACGAGGACAGCCGGATTATTTGCTCTGATTTTGAAAGCTCTCTTTGGGAAACTGGCGCCTTTTTGGTAGGTTTCTGCACTACCGGGGTTGGATTTCGTATCGGAGGTGTAGATGCTACGAATTCACAATTCAGTATCTCTATAGGAGACAACGGTTGAGTAAAGGTACCCCATACCCTCTAGGTCTACACTGGCCATCCCGGCGGTAATTTCCTGAACATTTTGAGAGCCAGTGCCGCCGGTTGGGTTGCTACCGGTCCCAGTCTTCAGTTTCTTGAACTCCTCGCCCTTTTGTAGCAATTGCATAAACTTCTCACGCCGCCTCTGCTTTTCAGCCGGGTTCGTGCAGGCCTTCCATGCCTGGAGGTACAAGTCGGCGGACTTGATGCAGGCGTCTAGGGCAGCGCCATAGTCAGATCGAGATGCCGCTTGGGAGATGAGCGATTCTGCTTCCTTGGAGAGATACCCGTCAGCGAGGAACAGAAGCAGAACTGACACGAAGAGTCGCCATGGGGTCTAACAAGCGTACCACCGCTCTCCTCAGTATTTGATCCCCCATGCCGAATACCACTTCGAGATATTACCTAAATACCAATATGGCAAAAGAAAAGAAACGAAACGATCGAAGCGGAATATCTGCAGGGCCGAACTCTCAGAGGCCCCGACTAGTCTGGCGATGCGGGGCGACGTCACTGCCGAAAGGCTATCAGGTCGAGTCGATTTATCCGCGGTTGCAGGCCGGCCGTTGGAAGACCTCAGTTGACTGTTCTGGTTGGCTTTCACGCGAGAGACCTCGGCTTATGGCGGCCGCACCATCTCTCCGAACTAACATGAACTCCCCCATCGACCATACCCGACGCAGCGGACCTACCCCAAAAGCTAGCTGGGTCCCTCCTTCCTCTCAAAGCTCCTCCACCATGGTTTCCTAAAATATATCTTCTTCCTGTATCTATATATTTTTTTCGTCGACACTTGCAGCTGCATTTGCGACCTTGTTTGTTTATTCTCTTGCATTGCAAGCAGTTTGATTGATCACAAGCCGACAGCCGACAGACGACGGAATAAACCCCCTTTGGACCCACTGAATAATCGATAACTCGCTATCGCCATGTCGCTCTCGAAAGAAGCCGCTTTGCCGGCCTGGGGATACGCTGTCGCTGGTGCTACGGGTGCCGTATTGGCAAATGCGACAGTCTATCCGCTTGATATGTTCGTATCTCTTGTTGATAATGAGTTTCACAGGCACGTGCTGATTGATATTGTAGTGTAAAAACGCGTCTACAAGTCCAAGTCAAGAAGAAGACGGTCCAAACCGATGGTGTTCTTGTTTCCGAAGACCCGGAGAAGCAGACTCCAGTTGTGTATGTTGCCGACCAGGATTCCTTCCCTCCATCCGATATTGATGGTGTGACCGAGAGCCGACAATACTGATACATGTTGTCTGATTATTGATAGTCCCGAGCCGGAACACTACGCTTCAACCCTCGATGCTATCAAGAAGATTAAGCAGAAGGAGGGCGTTGCAGGTCTTTATGCCGGCATGCCCGGTTCTCTGATCGGTGTCGCTTCTACAAATTTCGCCTACTTCTACTGGTATACGTTCGTGCGAACATATTATATGTCTGTGCAAGCGACCACGGGAAGCCTTTCCACCGTTGCAGAGCTTTCATTGGGTGCCGTAGCCGGAGCTTTGGCTCAGTTGTTCACTATCCCTGTTGCCGTCGTGACGACTAGGCAACAGACATCTGAGAGGGAGAATAGGAAGGACTTGATTTCTACCGCTAAGGAAGTTATTGGAGAAGATGGCTGGACCGGCTTGTGGAGCGGGTTGAAGGCGAGTTTGGTGCTCGTTGTTAACCCTGCTATCACCTATGGTGCCTACCAGAGGTGCAGGGAGAGTATTTACCCTGGGAAGAAGAACCTCAAGCCATTGGAGGCTTTCTGTAAGTCACACCGGTCGCGCAGGTAGTACAGCGTATTCGAAGAATCGGGATTGGGCGCTAACGGCAATATAGTCCTCGGAGCACTTTCCAAGGCCATGGCGACCTTTGCCACTCAGCCGCTCATCGTGGCTAAGGTTGGACTTCAGTCGAACCCACCACCTGGCCAAAAGAAGTTCAAGTCCTTCGTCGAGGTTATGAAGTACATCGTCCACCACGAGGGTTTGCTAGGCTTATACAAGGGAATCGGCCCACAATTGATGAAGGCCTTGTTGGTCCAAGGTCTATTGATGATGACGAAGGAACGTGTCGAGCTCATCTTCTTGCTGATGTATAGATGGTTGATCAAGAAGCTCGGAAAATAAACTCTTTAATTGGGATTCGGCGTCGGTAATCGATCTTCGGCCCCTCGGAGGAAAGGGGAATTTGTCTCAGTGGTGGGTATACAATATGGTTCTTATTCGTTCTGCGTTATTATTGTAATCGGAGCGTCTCTGGTTGTTAAAGGGTTTTACTTCTGCTTAGTACTTCGTTCTCTTTACTTCAGTTCCATGCCCCATACCTGTATTTGTATAGTTAGACTTTCGCTATCTCAGGTTGCCTCAGGCTGTAGAATCGTTAGAATACCACTGTCGATTTCAGCGTATCTCTCTCGATCTGGTTTTGGTACCATCGGAAGCTTTTGTATGGTATAAGTGATATCATTTCAATTGCGTACATGGCAAAATAAGGGAGAGCGGTGTGATAAAAGGTCCAAAGGTATAGATTTAAGCAGACACACATCAAAAGCAAGGGACGCTGGAATTACCGGATAATAAAGAAGGGACAGGAAGGGGAGGGGAGACTACAACTAGTAATACCAAGAGGAGGAGGGAAGAAAAAATTGGTACCCCAAAAGCCAGAAACATGGGAAAGATTCATGTCGAGCGGTCTTTCAATTAACAAAATATGCCCGTTTTATGCTTGCGAGAGCAATATCCCCTGCTCTTCTTCTTCTTATTTCTTCATTTTTCGTTCTCTCAGGCTTTTTTGCCTTCCATTTTCAAGGGTTTATTTGTTGCTAGAGGTTGGGTCGCTATATTTCTTCTACTTGTTCTCCGTTGGTAGCGCTTAGACGTATTGAGAGATCCACTGGAAACCCTCCTTGTAACCTATTTTGAGCCATAGTGGTTAGTGCCGATCCCGCGCCTAGGCCGAATTGATCTAAAAAGGGCTTGGATGAAGGCTTACCTTGTCTCATAACCACACTGCACATGAAGACTTCAATCGGCCTGATTCCCTCCATTGGGTTCTTGCCCTTTCCAGTGGTCTGGTACAATCCCAACTGATGCCTCAACTCATCCTCGCTGACGGCCATGTGGTGGTCAATCTTGTTTCCAAGGATCAGGAAGGGAACCTTGGAGAGTTCCTCCATGGATAGAAGGGCATCGAGTTCGGCTTTGGCTTCAGGCATACGCTCATGGTCTTTGGCGTCAACGAGGAAGACGATGCCAGAGACTTCGGGGAAGTAGTCTTTCCAGAGACGGCGGGCTAGAAGAGTACACGTTAGCCGCTTTTTCTCCCGGGTAGATGTCCACGAGCTCGTTGATGTCAGTGATTACCTTGCTGATGGCCACCGAGATCGAAGGTGGTGAATCTGCAGTTGCCGATGGCAAGCTCCTCGGAAGTGGGATGTAACGTGGGGGTGAGGACGGCTACTCGGTCATTCTAAGAGCCGGAACGAAATATCAAGTTAGAATACAGTCCTATAGCATCGTATAACCCAACCGTGCCTCCAAAAGCCCGTCGGATAGGCACCACGGCGGACCCGAGACGTGCACGAGGGAGGATAAGTACCTTCAACATGTGCAGTAAAGTTGTCTTTCCAGCATTGTCGAGACCGAGGAAGAGGAGTTTGGCGTGCTTGTTCAAAAGCCCGAGGGAGGCGAGGACGTCCCAAACTATAAGATGAAAGATATAAAGGTTAGAAACATGAAGCGTGAATATTCCAGGACCATTTTTTTGCTATGCGAAGCTATCAGGGATGGAAAGCACTTCTGATAGGCGATGATGCATGAGGTCATGCAGCCGAAGCTTAATACATACACCAGTTGATAATGAACATTGCGGCTGCGGTCTTCTTAAGAGCAAGTTACGGCGGTGGAATGATATGGTAAGAGAAGCGTGAAGACTGATTGGACAGGAGAAGCAGGGAGTGATGACGACGATGGTGGGTTATAGTCTGGTTCTTTGATGCTGTAGAAGGAAGAGGGATGGGAAGGGGTTGTGACGATTATAAAAGTTGGTCTGGGCGGGCAGGCAAAAAAACGAACACGTTGAGCTTAGCTGCGGTGCTGCCCCTTCACAGAAGGTCCGGCCAGGTACCTGGATATCGCCACATACGCCCAAACAACGAAAAAGTAACACCACTGCCAGGCCACCCGGATTACATAAGATTGCAATTGGAATCGAATGGATTGAAATTTATACCCGCGGCAAGGCAAGGGGGTGTCAAGGTATGTCAAGACCGGAGACTTCCTTTGCTAGGAAATCTTCCGTTGTCTGTAAATACCATAAATACTTACATACGCTAGTTTTAGCTCGGTACCGCCGAAGCTTCAGTTCAAACAATACAAGCATATAAGTCTGCGGAACGATATCAAGGATATCAGCTGTTGGAGTAACACGGTGTCACTTTTTCCAAATTTTAATTCCTGGGGAATTGATTCAGCATGGATGCATCCTAAATTCGATCTTATTATCTACAAATGGCAGAAAAACTCGAGCACTTCGGAGCTGCCGCAAGTAACTAAGCGGCAATGGTGACTAGGCACTAATATTGCCATTGGGCGGTTTCAGGATCGTCAATTGGGCACCGGATTAAATCTGGATCGAAAACTGGAACTGCGAATAGTTTCGGAGCGCGTAGGATTATTATAGTTATATAATATTTTTATTCCTCAGCAGGTCTCCGAGATATCCGGCTTCCTAAGTCATGCATGAAATCGCGATGACGCTTCCCGAATAGACACTTAACGACAGCGTGTTCACTACAAGACTTCTTCGAAATCGCGACCGATTTTCGAGCCGGTCTGGGCTGATACTATAGTCCGCCCATGAGTCTCATCCCTTCTTGCTGATGGGTGGCACCCGGGTACCCGGCCTGTCTACGTCGAGGCTGCTGGCTTCGAAGCACTTCCCATATCTTCTGGCCGTTGGTAACACTCTTCTAACGCCGCAACTGCCTCCTCTATCCCCTGGCGGTTGTTGGGGTGGTTGTACCGTTTCTGGTGCAAAAAGTATTTGTCTAGCATAGACACCACATATTCAGGAAACTTCCCTGGAGAGTCCGGTGCAAATGGGTTAGTGATTGATGGCTCATCCAGATCGTCCCTCCACTGGTAGTCATGTATGCTTCTCCCGACTGCGAAACGGTGTTTCTCGGATATTAATGTTGAAGCAATTTTGAGTTCGTAGGGGTAGCATAAAAAGACCTTGTGGAGAACGCTGAACTTGTCATCTAGTTCTGGTTTCTAGTGCAGGGAAACCCAAAATTAATCAACCTGGATGTCTCTAGTATAACTCTGGAGAATTTTTGGGTTGATAGAACACCTACAATCCGATAGGACGACCGTCTGTTGACTAGGTCAAAGTGATCGAGCCATTCGTCATTTAGCTCTGAGTCGACAGCCTCTGATTGATCCTCCCATACGTGATCCTTTATATTAGCCAGCCAGACCTTGATCGATTTGTCAATCACATAATCTACCCAGATGTTACTCTGGGCCGAGTCTGGTGTGATTAACAAAGTGTTAACTAAACTTGGCGTTCATAAATGATAGAGTTGCATCAAGTTCATACCCTATACAACCAAACTGGCTATTAGCAAGTATTCTCTATCATGGACGCAAAACGCAAGATAACAAAATGGCGGGGCCTGATTTACCGGCCAGATTTGCAAAAGCCCGGTTTCTTCTGGTGACCATATTTTCGAATCAAAATCCTCTACGGAAGAAGGCCTGAAATCGCGAAGTCCGAATGCCAGATCCGTAGATGTCGACGGATATCTATCCAGATAATTTCTCCATGAGTTCTCCTCGTTCAATTGCTTTAGGATCTGCGCCGCTGTTTCCTGTTCTCCAGGGGTCGTTCCGTAGGTTAGGCATTTTGTAATCCTGCGTTTGATCAATAGCAACCAGTCGTCTTCAATGTTGCTACTCCGAGGCGGTGGAGCGTTGGAATCCCGATTGGGATTTGGATGTTTGAACGTTGACTCGACACGGCTGTCGACTATATAATGACGAAGACTGGATCGCGGAACCAAAACTTGGGGGCCTGTTAGACTGCGACGTCCGGTTCGCAGAATTGCCTGTCGCAGCGACATTTCTGCGTGACGAAATTATCGAGAACTGGAAGCTTTGACGCTCCAGCTGCGCGCCGGAGAGCTAACTCGAGCACGCAAGAGGCGCTGACTAAACTTGCCACACGAACCAACACATTCTGCTATGGAAGATGGCGGTATTTTAAAAGAAAAGATTGCTTCTCTCATAATAAATCATCAATATATGATATAAGGTACACACATAATATACATTAATCCCTTCCAGCAACTTTGGCCCGGGTATATGATCGTAAATGCTAAAACAATGAAACAAAGGAAAAAGAAAAGGCAAGGAGAATGAATACTACAAAGGCCCAACATGGATACTCTTCTCAGACCCATCGACTTCTTTTATACTCTCACTTGTCTGGATAGTCGTCTTCACCAAAATACCCTTGATGCTAGTGTTGTCACTTTGGGCATCACCCCTTTCCAGATCATCCAACTCATGATCTTCTTGTCTTCTGCAGTGCGTGCTGATAACGGTCGAGTTCGGTGGAACGTGACTTCGGATTTGGCTCTTGCCGTTGGTACCGCCGGTAAGCCCACTCTTGTGTCCAGTGGAGGAGAGATAGTAAGAACTTTCGTCACCACGGCGGTAGAGTACGTATATTGTGGGTACCATGGCAACGACGCTGGCAAAGAGGGTTTCGATCGAGGCCCACATTGTTCGGGAGAGTTGGATTCGAGACTGGCTTGTTCCTTGGATAAGACGGGGAACACATATCGCCACAAGAAAGAAGCCGAGAGAGAAGAGAGCGCAAAGTTGGAGACGTCTATAAGAATCCGAGGTTAGCAAGGGTTTTGGGAGTAGTTAGTGGCGATTGTCACAGCGGTGACTGACCTCCCGAGTGGGATCTTAGCCTTGAAGACGAGCGGGAATGGGACGGCGATGAGCATGACGTCAGTAATCATATTGCCGATTTCTAGACACAACTATTAGATCTTTCAACAATAGTAGTCGGGAGCGAAGGGTAGTGCGATCGTACCATATGTTATAAGCCAGAGATTTCCCTGTACACTGAATAACGCAATTATGGTTAGCAGCCATAACCGAGAGTCGAAATATACATCCCAACTGACTTACCAATTACCCGGGTCGGGATCGACCTGCCACCAAAGCTCAAATGGCCGGCACTCTATGAACACGGACACCGATGCGGCGATGTATGTGATGGCGAGAGTTATGGAGAAGGCCCAAATGATAGGTTTCTCCCATGCCATTCGTCGGATAATTCGGCGTAGGAAATCGAGGACGGTGAGTTTAAGGCACCATAGTCTACCGTCCCGTAAGTATTTGCACTGAAAAACGCCGTGTCAAGTAGTAGGGACTTACAATGTTGTGAGGGAGAATCTGCCGGGCAGATTTAACTTGCTGCACAATATTATTTTATTTAACTCGTCCGGCGTAAAATCCCAATTCGCTCGCTCCTCAGGTGTTATTGCTATAAGTATCTTTCGTTAGCATCTCGCCTGCTGCGGGAAACCTTTGAAGATGTACCTACTTGTTACCGTCCCATACTTTAATATAAAGTGCTGGCAGACAACCCGAACGATCATGAAAAGTGCTGCCAGGGCCGTCCATAAATCTCCCAGGTTAAACTTCTCCTGCCTGTATTTTCGAAAACCCAACCGCAGCAAAAAGAGACCAAAAGCAATTCCATTACATGCCCACAACGAAGACGGATCGTTAGAGCCGGACATTATAAGATATATGCAAATGCAACGATGAAATGCAAAAGGTCAAAAGAACTAAAAAATGAGTTGCTCGGAATATTAGTTAACGATGCTATAGAGCCTCCGACGTCTTGAAGGGGAGGGGTGGACGGCGAGTTCCATGAGTAAGGGAAAGGACCGCATTATTATAGAACTCAAGTCGATATACCCCCGACTCCCTCAGGAACCTTGCAGCAACCCGCATAGCCTGATAACTGCAACGTGGGAAATTTATGGAAACGAGGTAACCTGACATCCAAGTGCAGGAAACGAAACATTTGGATTTTGCTATGGGCACCGGCGTAGCCTACGACCATGTGCGAGCTGTTGCCCTAATTCATCGTTAAGTTTTTTGCTTTTACTTCATCGGAAGCTTGTGTGCCGGAGGCTAACTCTTTTTTGCTTATAGTTCAAAGAAATTCTGGACTTGTTAAGATGCGAAAAATGTTAATTGCATGTATATTTGGCTGGGCTGGAACCTTGGACAAGGAGAAAAAAATAACGCCTCGTAGCGCTATTCCGTATAACAGAGGACGGGATAAGATGTCAACGTCAAAGCGTGGCATCTTTCTTGCGCACACCCAATTTGGGGGCCACGAGTACCACGTGTGGCGTTAGTAACCTGTAGTGTCGTCGAGGCCTAGCCGGAATCTGTTTGGTTGAAATTTGAGAATTTCACATCGAACTAGCATCTGCATTGCATGATATCTGTTTCGTGATAGTGTCGAAAAGGATCCCGTTAACCAACTGCAGATGCAGAACTCCATGTCAAGTGAATCACGGGAAGAAGGGGCCCATCCGCAGGAATACCTCAAAGCCACAATCAAAGCGATAGATCTACGGAATATGATACCGAAGCCCGAGCTGATATCGATATTACCATGGATCCAGCATTTAACAACACCCCACAATGTGTTGCCGTATTTCCAGCTAGTAGACTCGAACTCAATCGAGATGGCCTAACCCAGAGTCTATTGAAGCTTGAAACTGCTCGAAAATTGCGGGGCTTGTGTGTTAAACTGTGAAATCAAAAGCGGCCAATGCGAATTTTCTTGCCCCCCAAAGTCCGTGCAACTTTCCCACACAATATCGTATTTGGAGACGGCCATTTTCTCGCCTCTTTATCGAGTCGAAAGGTTTGAAGCGAGGGTTACGGCGATATTTGGGCTTTCTGAAGCGCTAAGCAGATGTCATAGCGAAGGGTCATAGCACAGGGTCTGCATACTTGACTCGATTCAATGGACCAAACGTTTCCATTGTGAAATTTGACCAATGTACTTGGGTTTGGGCTGAACTTGCGGAGCTCGAGTGATATATATTTACAAGCTCCCAAGTCTGGATTTTGAGTTTTCCGTTCCTTTGTCCTATTTTTCGGTTCGAATTTCCCCTTGTCCGGCCAGATTCGCATCGACGGGTCTAGAGTACATCCCGTCGACCCCGAACCCGAGGCTGGAGATTTCTTCTCGATAAATTACACAGTTAGAGCTGAACTCAAACCCATGTTCTCAGGAAATGACTTGGCAACGAGCAAGAGTCTTTTAGCGATCCAGCGTCTGGGGAACCGGTTCTCGCCTCGACTGAACTTTGTATTTGCTCCACCGGGAAAATGGATCGTGTGCAACGATATTGGTGGGGATTTCATTTCACAGCTCCACAATAGACCATGGGGTTGGATACGAGACCTTCGATTACAAACTACCTTGCACACCGTCGGCGAGGCTATCGAGGGTTTCTTCTCCAGAAATGTGTTCTTGGCTTCTTGGAAATCGACCCGATCTGGAATCGGTTGTGCAACCTGACGGACCACAATCAACACATACTTTACAGCATGATCACAATGTGGCCATGTGAACTGGTTTACCGACTGGTTTAGGTATCGATATCGACCTAGGCCGTAAAATAACCCGGTCCCCTTTCGAAAGGGGCAAGGGGGATCGGGATCAGGTCCTCAGATTTGTTGGGCCTTGATCTTCCTGGGATGTTAATTATAGACAATGTACTCATTTATTCCACTTGTACAGTGTACAAAATTTACCCGCCGATTGCATATGCACATATGTGCCCTTAGATGCGCAAATGGGAGGGCCTATCTGAAAAGGAGAAAGGGGTTATATTTGATCAAGTACTAAATTCCTTAAGACATCTATACACATGAAACTTTGCGAGAAAAATATTGATGACGTGATACTAATTTGACCTCTTCGAAGTTTCCTGAGAAATGCATGGTGACTGCGTGGCCATCTGGTCAAAAAATATATTGAATTCATGAGTGATTACTTGGAATCCAACTTGCTGATTTAGGAGCCTCTGGGCTTTGAACACGGGAAAAGAAAATCCGCGACTAGGGATTGTTCCATTTTGATAGAGGTCTAGCTCGCGCGCCTTGGATATTTCCCTTCGATCCGGTGCCACGCCTCATGCAGATCTGCAGAAGCATTGCACCCGTCCTCCTTGTGGCGTCAGTTTTTGCAAATTTTGGCCTGGTTGCATACCCGAAGTCATGCCATCTCAAGGTACAGCAAGGCTACGTAAGCTGCCTTCAAGGCTTGGACCCGATTCCGTGGTGGTGGGTATGCCGTTTCGATGTCGTGGGAGATCTCCCCCTGCTTCACCTGTTGGTAACTACCGACCCAACCCCTATCCCTCGGTTTCGACTTGAATTTGTGAACACTCGAACTACAACAACCTCAACAAGTGCCTCACCTACACATGATCTTCCTGCAGCATTCTCAAAGAACTTTGATTTTGGAGTATTCCTCAGTTTTCAGCTCCCTAACGTACAGGTATCAACATCCGACGGGTGGAAGTTTCCGTTATTAAAGGCTCGAAATTTGACAGCAAACATGTCGCGTGTGTGTGTAACGCTAATCGGCAAGTTCCAGATATAAATTTCCAACTCGGAATCGTGAGTTTTGTGGCGTTATTCAGAAACCTCAACCATCAACGGTGGGTTGCTCAATCGAAGCAGCCGGTGTCGAGGAATTTGAAGAGGGTGTCATTGTTGAGGACCTGAAAGCTTCTGCTCAGCCGTTTGCTGTCACCGTTTCGCTTTGCTGCACTCGTCTAAAATTGTTTACCGGAGAAGTCGCCGGAAATTTTGACATTGTACTTTCTTTTTCCCGTGCCATAATTATTCAAATTGGTTGTATGCTTCGGGTTATCTCGTGGAGAAGGTTCGATGAGCTGAACATTCGACAAATCCCGCAACAAAGCTGCTTGTGAAAGTTATGATTCCACACCGGGTTACCATGTTACTGTACTGCGGCTGGCAATCCATGTTATTCAAAGCTGAGCATTGAATCTAAAATCCATGGGATGTGTCGGATTTTTTGTATATAGTAAGGTGTACCAATAGGCTATCGGGATCTGGCCTTGGTCTAATCTGGGATTTTGTAGCCTTGACATCAACCCAAGCCGATAAGTTTGCATGTGGAGGATTGAGCGATAGGCAGCTCTGAGAATCGATATCGAACCTAAATGTCGATTTGGGCGTGGGCATGGGCTGGATCTACGGGACCTGTGGAGAAGGGGTAAAATTTGGCTAATTCGATGTCCTGTTTCACAGATCTGTTCCGGGATTTAGATACATCTGATGATGCAGGGCGCTTTTTCGTACGCCTTATCGCGATAAGTAGAGCAATAACCTCCATGCATGTGGATCTGAAGTTGTGGTATAAATGCACACTATAGATTTCCTGGGACGTATGTTTAATTTGGCAAGTCAACAGACGTGCAATATCCCTAATTGGTTCTTCGTGCTCATGGAGGCGTCTTGGTGTATTATTTTGCATCTGCGTCAAAAATAGCCAGATTTATTAATGGTGATTTTGTCTATTCAATCATCAATAAAGCTTGGTAGATAAGTTGGTTTAGCCATAGTGTAGATTTGTATCGATGTTTTAAATATCGTGTGAAAAGTCGATTCCGGTTCGATGATATATCTCAGATCTGCAGAACGGCTCGAAAACTCCTCTAGATCGACTTGTTCGCCACAATAGTCTTTACTAGTTAGCCGATCTCGTAAAATATATATTCCTTTGTCAATATGTCATAAATTTGGTCCAACTTGAGTGATTATATACCCTCCGGTGTTATCATAAAAGAGGGTTATATGGAATAAGGGGATTGGCTCATGTGGTGCGTGGGACAAAGGCCGCGGTGGTACCACGGCAAGAGCTCTCTGGGGATGGGTGCTAGGAGTACTTTTGCATGGTTGGCGGATATCGACATGTCGACAACGTTCGATGAAAGTGCTTAAAATTATACTTCGGCATCTCCAATGCCTAAGGGTAGCATCATGACTGATGCCGGAATTATGAATGCATGATGCCTCGAAAACTTCGGCTTTGGAGTCCCGTATATACGCCGGAGTAAACTAGTTTCGAGATTATGTACATATATAAGATTTTATCTGTACAAAATATTTAGACTATAGTCCGAAACCCTGTCCAGGTATTAGTATATCTGCCCAATCTTGTACGCGATGGGGCCGTGGGGTCGGAATTTTGCATACGTACATGCGCCCCGCAGTTTAGATAATCCACCTACGCATACGGATTGCGCAGGCATTGGGTCTGAATTCATGAAAGGTTTCCTTTGGTACGGAGGATATAGACGTTAGGTGTCAAATTAAACAATGCGTTATCGCCACCCTGCAGGCCTGCAACGTAATACGGAGGCGGGCATCCCGTAGTAGCTGCGGGTTTATTGATTTGGGCTACATGTTGCAGTGTATGGTCTTTAGGTATTATAATACTTGCTATTAGATCGTTGGCAGCTGATCATCAATCGTACGCTGAGTCAAGTGGTTTAGCGTAACCAGGTTGCATTGTAATATTGTTATTTTCGTCTGATCGATATGAGCTAGGATGTTGTAAAGCGATTTGCACCTGAAGTCGTATCTGATAACTCACGGGCTCAAGGCTTCTAAAGTAATAGTTCATTGGAGCTTGCTAGCACCATCACGAGATCGAGCAACCGGTCGTCGGATTCTATGATATTGCAGATATATATGATAGCAAGTATGCGACATATCGCGAGATATCGATATAGCATCATTCGTCAGAATCGACCATGATCAAATTCAATATATAGTTCGTGGAAATTGAATTATCATAAAGTCTTTCTACATGCGACAGGCGAAGTTAGCTAACATAGACTGGAATTTAAACCGTATAGAAAGATTCGAGTTCTAAACTCGTGGCTTACCTATAGAGATATATATTGCGACATCGCAACGCTGACGGATACGGTCCTAGGTAATCGGCCCCACGTTCATGTGCCTCAGATGCATAGATGATTATCTGCAAGGTTCCGGACAGAGGCTTATCGTGTCGTCAGCTGCGGTGGACACTTTGGTTTCCCAAGTTCATATATATGTGTAGGACTCCCAAAACGAGCCGATTAAGCTATAGCTGTTGAGTAAAAGGCGGTGCTATGGTGGTTTCTGTGACCATGACTTTTCCATTTGATAGTTTTGGGACTGCAGTGCATGTTCCAGAATGGTATGATATGACGGATCGATTGCCGCACAATTTCGTTGAACCCATAGCTTAAATACGGGAAACATATTACTAGATCTAGACCTCCAGTTGTATCGTACACTTGTAGTCGGCTTTTAACCTCGTCCTGTAGAGGGCATAGATGACGTGACATGAACCACAAGCTGGGGCAGTTGACCACATATGGGGTGCGCAATTCCATCTTCCGTTACCGGTTGAAGACTTTAGATAGATAATGGATACAGTACGCTGTATTCGCCTAGGATAGTAGATGATGGGTAGTATTGTGTACGCATGTGGTAGCCTCAAGTTCCCACTGCGGCTAGTGAAATTTGATTCTAGGTACTAATGATGTTGACTGACTTCATCATTCATATCGGTTCTGTTAGCTGCAATTATTCTTGGGGTATAACCTTCTGACAGGCAAGTACATCCCCTGTGATCGAGATTTCTATAATGCAACACGGTCTTGGAAGGGAAGGCCGGCGAATGCTCAAGTAATCTGCATGAACATCGGCTTTGACTATCTCGAGGCCGGATGATCCATCGTAGAATTTGTCATGCGGTGTGGTTAACATTAGCGCGGTTGTATACTCTCCTAGAAGCGAAAAGTAGGAAGCTCCGTCAAGTTCGCGACTACAGTTCGGTAGAGTACTCCGAATGGGCCCACGAGTTCATTTTGTGGGTCATTTATGGTGACGCACATTTGTTACTGCTTCTACTTCCGAAGATCAAAACCTTTAGTAGTTATAATGCAAAGGTCCTCATTCTGGGGAAAAGATGTCATGTAGGGCAGGGGATCTAGCCAACATCCATATGCTTCCTCTAAATAATTTCCCGTAGTAAAATGGTTTCTCGAGCATACTCGTTAGGCTCAGAATCAAGTAAGTATTGGGAAAATTTTATATGTCCCAGTCAAAACTGCCGTGCTGTTAGTTGAGTAAATTAGGCCTTTGAATATTTTATAAATATGATTGAGACTGAAGTTAGACCTGTGGTTCGAATTCGAATATTCATGACGGGCGTGACCAACGCCAGCTCAACGCCAAGAATAATATGATAATCGCAGGATGTATCGATATATGTATCCTAAGGTTTTCCATACAGAGTATCCAAAGTTTGGGCCTGAACATATACAACTTGGGCCATGGGGTTGCTCCGCACATACGGATGTAAACTCCTTGCTGTGGGCGTATGTGCTGTGGGAACAAGCATTTGCGTTTCATGAAGTAAATGTAATTATATAATGAATCATGTTTGTTGGTTCATACAGCACAGTATGCGGTGATTTGTATCATTAGTGAGGATTTTGGCGGTTGGTTGAGTCATACCGGTATGTTTTGTTGTATCTTCTTGTGTTCATGGAACAACTGGTTCATAATTGGTAACGAGACTGCATAATTAGGGGTTTGTATCTGGTATAGGTATCATTTGGTTTGTTCTGGAATATATCGTTCTGGCTCATGACGGAACAGCAGCGGAAACTTTTTGAAGCCGGGGAAAGGAAGAGAGGAGTGAAGTGAAGAAAATTAAGAGCGATTCTCCGGGGAAATTTCGGGGAGGCATTTTATACCTGGTATTGCGTGCAGGTCCCGGCTCAAATCAACTCTGCGCACAATTTATACAGTTGTGCAATTCTCTATCAGGGGATGACTGTGACGATGTAGGAGCGGGCAGGCTGGTATGTATGCCAGAGTTTGTGGAAAGGCGCGGGGACTTTATAGTACCAGATAGCATGATAACAATATGTTGTTAAGTTCGGTATCTCGAGGAACATTCCAGATCATGACATTCTAGGTTAGTATCATCGTGGGGACGTTACTGCACTTATACGTTACAAGATATAGATATCGGACGGCCTTGGTTCCAGTCTCAAGGATAGAGGCTTCAAAGTCTAGATTCCGATATTTCTAGAAGTTAGAGATGAGGAAAGAATAGTTTTCCAAAAAGTTTTCCATATGCATCTAGAATAATTTCCCCTAGTCTATAGATATATCTTCCGAAACTAGTAGAAAGCTCCGAGGCCGAGGTATAGTATGAACGGGAGTCAGTCCAGTGGTATATAACTCTAGCTTCGCTAAATAGGCCACTGGTATCTCGACTAACAAAATTTAAAACGAGAACCAACATGAAGATGCATTGCTCGGAGGAATGAATTAACCATTAACGCCTTGAGGGTATACCAAGAACAATTCCCAGAGAAAAACCCGGACGCCAATGCTAATGATCGCAAAACGTGATAGTAAGCAAACTCTGCAATGAGAACCAAACAAATCGGAGGTAAACCAGTGACCTATTGTCTCTTACTCAGACGCAGTCTACAGGGGAATTTATACTCAAAGTCAAAAATTCATTCAAGGGACCCATTGTCCCATAAAAAAAAAAAGAAAAGGAAAAAAAGGAAATGAACGAATGGAAAGGACGGGTCTAAGCCAAGGTCCTTGTAGAAAGGGACGGGCCTAAGCCAAGGTCCCTGCACATGCGGGGCAAAGGACGGGTCTGAGCCAAGGTCCTATACATGATCATATGAAGGGACGGGTCTAAACCAAGGTCCCTGTACATGATGGGGAAAAGGACGGGTCTAAGCCAGGGTCCTATACATGAAGGGACGGGTCTAAGCCAAGGTCCCATAAGAAAGAAAAAGGACGGGTCTAAGCCAAGGTCCTGTAAAAAACAAAAAAGGGACGGGTCTAAGCCAAGGTCCCGGTACATGAAAGGACGGGTCTAAGCCAAGGTCCTTGAAAACGTGAAAGGGACGGGTCTACGCCAAGGTCCCACAGAAAAAAAGAAGACAGGACGGGTCTACGCCAAGGTCCTGTGGAGAGAGAGAGAGAGAGAGGGCACAAGATCTAGTGCGAAGGCTTGCGGTGGCCATTCGGCCAGATCTTGTTGAACAAGTCAAGGGTGACTTGTGGGGGAGTACGGCGTCTCAGCTTCGGGACGCGCGGAAAGGTGGGAGCCAAGTTCTCACCGACCTTTGGCCTGGCAACAAGCCGAGGCCGCGTGTTGAAGATCCCGAAGCGACCGGCAACCTTGTACTCCGTAAATCCCTCTGGATTGTCGGCTGGGGCGGGTCGGGAGGGGAGGGTGATGTTCTGGGTGACGACCATCCTCTGGAGACGGGGCAAAAAGTCGTCATTATCCTCCGGATCGTAATTATTGGTGTAATATTTTGCGATCGGAAGCTGTGACGTCGCCTTGCGAAGCGACTGGGCCCCCTGCAAAAGGCGGGCCGGGACAACGGGGGCTCTGGCGCCGGCTGGAATTGCCGGGGAAGGCTTCTTGTTTGCCTTGAGCCAGTGGGTGTCACTGACCAATCGCCGGGTAACCCTGGTGGCTGCCTGGATTTCTGACTGCTCTTGGGTGAGAGTCCCGCGTCTGTAGCGTCTGGTGCCGAAGACTGTGGCTGTCCCGGTGGACAGCGGTGGGATGGCCGAGACTCCGACGCTCAACCCGGTATCTCGCTGGAAATCAGTGGGAGCTCGAACCATTGGGTGGGTGTCTGGGGTAGGCAGATCCGAATGCCAATCATGGAAGTGGCGGGAAGCACTGGACAGGATGTCCATGCCCTCGATCTCTCGCATGAGGATTTGTGACTCTGTTTCAAGGGAGTCTGGAGAGGCGGCCTGATCGTCTGGAGAGGCGGCCTGATCGTCTGGTTGCATGGGAGATGCTGAGACAACTGAGACATCCTCTGGTTGCATGGTAAATTCTGAGGTAACTGGGGTATCCTCTGAGATAACCGGATCTGGTGCTGGCCCGGTTGGGGTGGCCATGGTTGGCCGGACCCCCTGTTGGCGGTCGAGTGCGTACTGGCATGCCGCCCTCACATCCTCCAACGCGGCGATGCGGCGCTTGACGAATCCACCCCCGATTTTGACGACCTCGCTGGTGGCGTCGGTGGGCTTCGAAAATTGCTGAATTCGGTTCTGGACATGCTTGGGTCCAAGGTGTTTGAGTCCTGTGAGTGAGGACTTCTTGGTAACGGCATCTGCGGGCTCAGCTCGCTGGGACCAGGTAGCAATGAGGCCCTTGACCTTGCTGGCGGCAGATGCTGGTGCCTGTGCCGGTGGTGGTGAGGCCGTTCCGTCAGCCATGGCCTTAGCAATGACCTCGTCGATACTGGCGAACCTGCGGCGGGGATTGGTCGATGGGGTCATTCCCTCCGGAGACCAATTGGGGGTGTTAAGGAGCTTCGAGTGGCGAACCATTTCGAAGGCTTGGTAAACAGGTTTGTTTATATAAACTTATAAAGACAAAAGCACAAAAGCAGAAGAGCTTTGAGAACTGGTCTTGAGAACTGGTAAGGTTGGTATGGGGAGGATCGAAAGGTAAAGCGGGGTTGAGGAGGAAAGGAAGAAATCTCTGGGGGGTGTAGACGGCGGGGCATCTTATCCTCGTCCATTTGCTCGAGTGATATCAACCTTTGATATATGAAATCATTTGGATTATTCGTCGTAAATGGGGAAAAAATGGGGGTCGACGACGATTTTGGGATCGTCGGGGCAGAAATATTTTTTATTCTTTGGGCGAGCCAAAAATTAATCGAAGTCCCCGAATAGAATGCCATTGCTTCCTGTATGAGGGTTCCTGATGTTCTTAGTCCATCGAAAGGGAGGAGAGGGGAGACAGATCCTGAGCCAGCTATGGACTCGCAAATTTCCGCCAGCGGGGACGATATAGACGGGGGCGCTTCCACCTCGCGGGTAGTCATAGACGCCCTCTTTTCTTTCTTTTTTTTTTGTAAAAAAAAGGGCATATATATGCACCGCCTATATTTCACCCAAGAATTGATCCACAAGTGATTTTTCCATCCGTATAAATACCCAGAAACCCCCCACCTAAACGGCACCCCCCACTTCAACGTCCATTCTGAGGTCGAGTTTTTCCCCTTCCTCGAGGTTCTTGGCCTCCACCATGTCCCGTGCCTTCTTCCATAGTTCCTGTTCCATCTTCCTCCCAACGGAGTCAGACCTTCCGCTTAAGGCACCGATGTCAAGGCCACTGGCAGTGCTGCTACCGGCGGCTGGAGGCGCAGAGCCGCTCGGGGAGGTGAGAACGGCGGGTAACGGGATATCCGCCTGCTCCAGAGCATATATCTGACGCTTCAAAGCCGATATTATGGAATGCACCGAAGTGTGGTACTGTGCTGACTGGGTCTTGAAAGTAGACTGGGAAGGTTTTGGGGAAGAGAGTGTGGTTATAGCAGCTGATGCCGTTGTGAGTAGGGATGATATTTCCTATACAGATCCTGTTAGTACGAACCATTCCAATAGATCTATACCAATGTAGCTAACCAAGTAGGTAGCAGGTATGCATGTGGTCTTACTTTATCGATTTTGTTCAGCTGTTTTATCCTGTCCGCTGGAGAGAACTCAACAGACGGCTGGGTGTTTGGTTCCGTAGGAACATCGAGTGGAGACGACTCCATGATGCAGTTTGGTCAGGATAGGATCGTAGATATAGTGCTGGTAGTTGTAATAGAAGCAGTCTTAGTTTTAGCCGGGGATGAAGCTGCCGATAGATTGATGTCGATGGGAAGTAGATGTTCGAAGCTCTTCGTGGAAGACGTGACATAACAGAGCCGGAGGACGTGTTGCGAAGGCGGCAGTCTTGGCGCCATCCGTTCCGCCCGCCAAAATTTCGGAACTTCAAACAGACGTCAACCCGCCATCCCACCACCGACCACATTCCCGATCTCGACCAGAAGTCCATCTTCCCCGCTATCTCCTCCCTCCAATCACCCACAATGCAGTCTCTGCGCATCCTCCGAACCGCTGCCCTCAGGGCGAAGCCTATGTCCTCGACAATCCGTGCGCCAGTGCGAAGAGGATACGCTGAAGCTGTTGCCTCGGATAAGATCAAGCTTAGTCTGACTCTTCCTCATCAGGTAGGGTCAATTGGGTCTCCCAGATACATTGTAAAGAATATATACTGACGGTTCTTATGTTTCCAGGCTATCTACAAGGCTACCGATGTGTATGGCCCCCACTTGAAACCGCCGATATTCCCGCTCCGACTAATATATATTGCTTTTTGAACGAGACAGCGTCCAGGTCAACATCCCCGCTGAGTCCGGTGTTATGGGTGTTCTCGCGAACCATGTCCCATCGATTGAACAGTTGAAGGCTGGTGTTGTCGATATCATTGAGGAGGGTGGTGCTAGCAAGCAATTCTTCGGTATGGGAAAATGGCTCAGAGGTATTACGGGATCCTGGCTAAGGTGTCTGACTTGGGATATTCTAGTTTCTGGTGGATTTGCTGTCGTGCAGCCAAACAGCAGGTTGAGCATCAACGCTGTTGAGGCTTTCACCCTCGACGAGTTCAGCTTGGATGTAAGGATCTTTTGGATTCCATGGACTTAAATGATATCAGCTAAACATCGAATCCCGGAATAGGCCGTCAAGTCCCAGCTGGCAGAAGCCAACAAGATCGCTTCCGGTAGTGGTAGCGAGCAGGACATCGCCGAGGCTAAGATTGAAGTCGAGGTTTGTCGCCGATCCGCAGGCTCATATGTTCTACTGACGCTAACAAATAAAACAGGTCCTCGAGACATTACAGGCCGCTCTTAAGGGTTAATTTCATTGATAACCCGGTTTCCTCCTGAAACACAACTTCGTGTACATTTAATTTGGTTTTCTTTTGAATTACCCCCCAAAAAGAAAGTATATATGGTGAATTGATAGTCTGGTTGGATGCATGATATCCAGTATAGATTCTGTTCCGAAAATCTTGCTTGCATATATGATGTTACAAGTGAGGTTCTCATGGCTATCGACATGGTTATGTACAGAGGTATATATACAGACTCTCTTCAATGGCAGTCTCGATTAGAGTACAATACTAGCCCGCTACCTACTCTGCTGATACGGGTAGTACCTTGTCTCACCCTTCAATAGAACGTCTAATCCCTTTCTGTCCCTCTCCCATGCCCAACCCTGCCTATCAATCCTGTAAATCAGCCCACTCTTACCGATTTTCAACTTCGCAAAATCCTCCATTCTTAACGCCCTCACCAATTTCCTGAAGCCAACATATACGAGCCAACCGATATACTTCACAGGACCAAAGTAACCTTTAAATTCCCACCTATTGATTGCCGAGCCGGGCAGATGGAAGATATCGACCATGGTAGTCGCTTTTGGGGTCGAATCGATGAGACGTTTCCGGAAGGGAATAAGGGAGCGGGCTTGGATTTGGAGAGTGACGGATGGTGGAACGGAACCCGCCTTGGGGATGGCAACTATTCGGTGGATCATCCTAGTTCATTTGTTAGTTTCCCACAGCTTCGATAGATCGAGATTGTATGTATATAGTAAAAGATACCTGGATGGCACCCAGAAACAGTAGGCACAGATAAATAGTCCCATACCCGCACCAAGAGCACTAACACTCTTCGTCCACTGCGGTGCCTCCGGTTGGCAAATTACATTGTCGTAGAATTCGAAGCCGGCCCAGCTTATCGACGCCACGGAGAGCGAATAATATATGTAGATTAACAGCCGGGAGCCAGACTGGTATAGAACGGTTTCATGGCCAGCTCGGGCGAGGTTTTCCTCAAGAGACCAGTATCTGGCTGAAGTTGGAGGTGCAGATTGGGTCAGGGAACCACTGGATTTGGATGCCGAACGCTTGACCGGTTTCGAGGCATAGGTTCGGGTTAAACGTAGGAGTGTCGACGGACGGATTGGTTTGAGTGCTATAGTAGGAGTATAGGAGCAGGAGAAAGACGAGGCTATCGGACGCCGAAGCAGGCGGAGTCCCAAAGTAGTGGTCGGTATCGACATGGTACCGTGTGAAGTCGTCGACGCCGACGAAGTATATCCCGGTATGTGAATCGAATCAGAAAACCGTATTAAGTGCAACTGCCAATGATACGAGCAGTCACTACCACCCTCCCTCCAGTTGACAAAGCAGTTGGATTTATCGACCTCTCAGTGAGGTTTCCCGGAGCCAATTGAAGATAGCCTGGCTAATATCGATATCGCGACGAAGCGAGTTGGCCGTTATTTGGAGTTGCAGTTAAAATTTGTAGCGAAGATGCGGCTCTGCGAATGACAGGGATCCATAAACTCCGACTGGCTGTTCCCTGACAGAATTTCACATGGCGACAAAGCTAATGCAGGCTGCGATACGTATCGAAACGATTCAGACCGATACCGTCTAATCGAACAGGCGCTTAAATTTAGTCTACATGTGTCGATTTGAATTTTCATTTCGGCGTCGCCTACCAAGTCGACCCTGTATTGAGTATAAAAGCCGAGTAACTCGTCGTATTCCCCAGCAATCAGCGTATAGCGTATACGAAGATTATATATATATATCCTCGGGCAGATGCTTGTCCAACAATCCCCGCAGCTGTTTGTCGGATCATAGAAGAAGTGACAGAGTCGGATGACAAAGTGACGTTGAAGCAGCTGCCCTGGACTGAGAGTACTTACTAATTAGAGTGGGCTGCATGTGATTGTGCGGTGATATCGCATCCCAACAGTTTGCTGCACAGTGGCTCCACTTTCCAGCGGCATCTTCAAATACTACTCCTTCCCCTGCTCCAGTTCGCAGTCCAGTTCTACTCTCCCTCGTCATCTCTCTGGAACATCCCGAAATCCGACTTCAGTTCTCGGCATCCCGAATACTACACCTGCCTACCAATAGCTACCATCTTACCTAAGATATTAGGATATCCCGGCGGCTGACAATTGTCGAAACCGCCATCTCTTCGACCAACACTTTACGTCATACCCGAACAGCCCAGGTCCAGCCGACAGCCGCCACCGCCATTCCCCAGATTACTCCAACTACCCCGGATATCGATATCGATACTATGATAAAGGTTGTCGCCCGGCTGTCGACACGACAATAGCCACCATGGCCTCGAACGACACTGTCACCGATGCCTCAGAGCCTTACGCGGCTAACGAATACCCACCCGAGTTCGTTGTCGACTATAGCAACAAGAAACGTACGTTTTCTTCCTTTTGAACGATATTGTGCGGAAATAAGGGGTTAATAGTGCGGTTTTAGATATCGAGCAGTTTGCTCAGGTCCTAAACGCTCCACCGAGTGCACCAGACGTATTTATCAGTGCCGAGAGCGACTGGAAGCCTATACGGCAGCGGGTCGGTAAAAGGCGAAGAAAGTCCAGGAAAGATGAAACTAGAGAAGGTACCTAAATCCCATCCTTGGGAGAGTTGTTATCGGTGTAGTTTGCTGATGTTTTGTTGTTAGGCTACTCGTATGCGCTATTCAGTTGGCCGTTACTGTTGCTGGTATTTGGGTGGATAATGTTCTTAGGGTATGTCTGTCAAGGTATATACCCTGAAGTATTGCAGGCAAAATTAACGATTTGGTTACTAGTTTCTTATATTTCCTTACAAGGATCTACATCTGGCTATACGAACACTTCATTACACATCGTGGAAAACGTCAGAGGTTGCGTCTGGCACTCCGAAAATCTCGAAACTACGATGAATGGAAGGTTGCTGCTCAGGAGCTGGATGCCTATCTTGGCGCGGACGAGTGGAGGGAAGCAGACGAGTTCAGTTATTACGACTATATCACTGTCCGACGGGTTCTGACTGAACTTCGTGACTTTCGGCTACGAGCCCGGCGTGATGATGATGCGATCGAAGGGTTAGCAGCCTTGGTTCGGGCGTGCGTTAAAAATGATTTTGCTGGAATCGAGAATCCAAGGCTATATAGCCAAACATATTATGGGACGAAGAATTTGTTACAGGAATACTACGATGAGCGTATGTTCCGGGTTCGTCAACACCAACTTTGAAGGCCTTTGCTGATTTGTTTTAATTTTAGTGGAGAGATGCCTCCGTATTCTCGTTGATACCGACCAACTCACCTCGGACGAAAAGCGGAAACTATTCAAACACCTCTCCAAGAACCTTGGCCGAACAGCCCTATGTCTCTCAGGAGGTGCATGTTTCGCATACTATCATTTTGGTGTTCTACGTGCCCACCTCGACGCCGGCGTCATTCCCAACATCATCACAGGCACATCTGGGGGTGGCCTTGTAGCAGCTCTGGTCGGCACTCGGACAGACGAGGAACTCAAAATTGTCATTCGCCCGGAGCTCGCAGACAAAATTACAGCATGCCACGATAGTATGGCTGTATGGATGACTCGTTGGTGGAGAACAGGTGCTAGGTTTGATTCTGTGGATTGGGCGAGCCGAGCTCTATGGTTCACGAGAGGTAGTATGACCTTCCGAGAGGCATACGAACGAACGGGACGAACCCTCAATATCTCCTGTGTCCCATCGAACCCAAACAGTCCGAGTATCCTTCTGAACCACATTACAGCACCCGACTGTGTCATATGGACGGCTTTGCTTGCTTCGGCTGCAGTTCCTGGTATTCTAAACCCCGTCGTTCTCATGATGAAAACCAAGAACGACAATTTGATTCCTTACTCCTTCGGTCACAAATGGAAGGACGGTAGTATCCGTACCGACATTCCAATCCAAGCTTTGAACCTGCATTTCAATGTCAACTTCCCGATTGTCTCACAAGTTAACCCACACATAACGCTATTTTTCTTCTCCTCTCGCGGCACTGTCGGCCGGCCGGTGTCCCACCGCAAAGGGCGTGGTTGGCGTGGTGGGTTCTTGGGGAGTGCGACGGAACAATACCTTAAACTCGACCTAAACAAGTGGCTCAAAGTTCTGAGACATCTCGAACTTCTTCCTCGCCCGTTAGGAACCGACTGGAGCAACCTCTTTCTTCAACGCTTTTACGGCCGCGTCAATATTCTTCCGCGTACGAAACTTATCGATTACTATTACATCCTCTCTGACCCTTCTCGCGAGCGACTATCGTGGATGATAAAATCTGGTGAACATGCTACATTTCCTAAACTGAAGTTTATTAGGAATAGATGGAAGATCGAGAAATTGGTCGAGGAAGGTAGAAGAAAGCATAAGAGTAAAGGAGCAGAATTAGAGGCTATATTGAGCTCGGAGGATATAGCGAGCTTACTGAAGCAGAAGAAGGGTGGTAGCGGGTCCATGAGCAAGAGGAACTCGAGACGAATGTCGACGGATTTATCGAATTTAGTCGGAGGTAGCGGGACTAGGGATTCTATAAGTGTTCCTAACGGAAGTGGAGAAAGCAGTTCACCGATCGCGACTGGCTCTGGATCGGCGAGCCCGAACATACAGCGATTTAGCTGGTTTAAGAACAATCTATGGCCTGGGAGCATCAATGATGTTTTAGCAAGCCCGAAGAATACAGAGTTTAGAAGGCGAAGTGTGATGAGTTTGAAGGGTTTGGGATCTAGAAATGGAAGTCAGGAGACAGTTAGGGCGGTTCTTGAAGGGGCCAATGGTGGGATGTTTACGTCAAGCCCTGCACAATTAGATAGTGGTATGAGCGAAGGAGAGGACGGAGGGAGGTATTTTGGGGCAGCTGGTGGGGAGTTCGGAGGGTACGAAGACCTTACGAGTGCAGTAGGTACGGAAGAGAGTGGAAGTGATGGAGATGTTTTTAGCGGAAGTGAGGAGAGAGAAGGGTCTGAGGAATATGATGAAGATGGTGGATTAGAAATAGGGGGAGGAATTATCAGGAGAAGACCAGGTGGAAGTAGTGAGGAAGAAGCTGACGAAGTTGGTGGTATACCCGGAAGGGTGGAGTTTTTCAGTGCCGGACCGTCTTAGGCTAGGACTATGGTTTGTAGATTTTAGTTTCCTTGGTTACTATTTCAGGCGTGGTGATAAATTGTATTTGAGGCTAAACATTAAACTTGGGGTTGGGATCGGTTGGGTATTATCATTGGAGTCAAAGATATCATAGTTAGAAAAGCGGTTTTTGTGTGTCATATGCTGGCCACCCTGGATCGCAGTTGCTTCTGTTTGACTTCTTTTTCATATACTATAGAAGGATCGATTGCTTTGGTGTTGGATATCTTTTTCTAATTTTTTTATTCGAATTTTTCATATACAATTTCCTAAGATACAGGGTGCCAATTGGTGGGTCTATTGATATCATCCATACCTCTTCTTCATTTCTCGATATTTCTTCAAGTAGTACCTGTAGATATCCAGGTATCCGCCTGTTAACACTCGATCTTGCGAGGTTTCATCTGGTACGCATGCCAGATACTTCGGTTTTAATAAAACCTTCTGATAGAGAATATACTTACAGAGCTTCAATCTCTCTCTTCACAAACTCTGCTCTTGCGATTGCATTTCTTATATCCTCTTCCTTCGTCAACCCCGCACTTTTAGAAAACGCTTTGTAGCAGCGGGTGCGGAAGTAGTTGTAGCCCAAGGGATATTGTTTGCCGAGGTAGAGGAGTTCTAAATATAGACTCCTTGTTTATCAATGGAAAGCATTTTTTTGGAAAGATTTATACTGAAATTTGAAGCGAACCTTTGTAGATATTTAGAACTTGATAGCGGAGTGTAGACATTGTCTGGGGATGTGTCGACGACGTTTGGGAGGAGTAGGCCACGCGAAACGGTGGGAGGTAATTATGGGCTAAGTCGGCATTGAAGTTACGACATACATTTCTCGAGGGGAGAGTTGCCGTTCGGGATGGGACTCCACGAAATGGCGAGGGTGCCTGGCAGAGGGGAGTCAAACTCGCTGAGCAATTACCCAACCGGGTAGGAGCCTTTGTGCGACGAGGGACGACATGGCAACGCACAAAATGCAACAAGATTGTTCTACAAGCTTCAATTTGTATGCGCACAGATGTATCGGTTAGGTATAGCTTGGCTTCATGGAAATAAGTGTGGAAAGAAGTTTACATCGCTATCTTTGCTAAGATTATCTTGGGTTTGCTTTTAGAGCTAAGATTATCAAGGAACTCTCTTGGAGCTTCAGGAACACTTGGAGATAGACAATCCAAAAATATATGTTGATAGTAGTGCTTGTATGGTAGAACCGGGATCATGATCACTGAGGGCCAATTTGATTGGACTTTGAGTGGTAGTTTATGTAGCAGCTTATAGTATTCGCCGTGGGGTTCCAGGACTTTCCGGCAGCTACCTCACTTTCCAGTATGATTATTGCGCATTGGGATCTAGAAACGTGTAGACAGCCCATTCCTATTATCATAATGCTGATATCGTTGTTGCCATCAAAAGATTCCCTAGGAAATCACTGAAGAGATTTAAGGGCCGACATTCCCGGGACGATCTATTTCATACCTTTCCTTCTTTCTTCACTTCACCTCACTTCACCAAGTCCTGACGGGGCTAGCAGCTATATATAAAGATATATTACTCTCATCGCAAATACTCCACGCTTTGAATCGAAACATTTTCTCATGGCCACCCACCCACACCAACCAAACTTTGATGAAAAACCTTACAATAAGAAATCCATGCAACATCACAACTTCTATCAACAGATTTACATTCGACATGAGCTTAAAAAAGTTATTGGCTGTCACCTCCAACAGCATTTATTTTCGCGTGAACCCTGGAACTTCGCGCCATAACACCTACTGGATCAAAAATCGAAAAGACATATGAAGAGCATTACTTCGTATAACATCAGACCCGACATTTATTGGACCAAGCACGATGCTATCATCCCGGAAGATGAAGTCCGGACACTCATTCTACATTCACAACCATGGAATTGCTACCTACTTCCATAAATGACAAAATTCGGCAGTAGGGGCTTGCTCACCTCTACCTCCCTATGAAATTTACTACTTACTAGATCCTTATGAGGCTTTGAATCCTTGCGATTTGAGCTAAGATCTTTGGCAACAGCAATCCCGTGTCTTCTGCGGGGTAGTAAATGGGTTTTCGGACATTATGGGGACATCTTCTCATGGTGGGCAAGATGACGCGCCACTAATTAGATGAAGGCCGGATGCATGGAGCCTAGGGATGAGTTGGTGCATTACCACTGCATATAACTGCAGCGCAAACTTTACGGGGTTATCTACTTATCGGGACCCGGAACGTTAACGGCTGGAATACGGCTTTATAAATTTATGTTTCTCACATACAGTTGGGAAGGTATTTATGACGCTATTGGCGAGAAGAGTTATCCATATTCGTAGGGAGAATATAACTTATGAATCTCATTTAAGTATTTTGATACTTGGAATGGCAATCGAGATGATTACGAACAGCGATTGACGACTATTTTTACATCAAGTCATGCGAATATAAGACGCGGCGGTTCTCCCTTCCATTAGAATTCAGGCATTACTTTCATGGACCCGAGTCTCTTGTGTTCCAGGCAGATGAAGGCCTGTGTGTTTTGGAAACGAGACGGTGTCAGATCCATCCGACGACCTTTCATGATATCGATAGAGGCTTGCAACGTTGAACAAATTTAATGCCGTTTGCACGGCCTGTGTTCAAGCCAAGGCAAAACGACAAATCTTACATAAGATGATGTCTCTGGAGACGAAACCCTCGCAGAGTGTTTACATGGATTTATCGGGCCGGCTTGCAAAGCCCATTACACCCCAAATTTTAGACGAAATACGGAGCCCGCAGCAGTTTACCCATCGACTACAGAAAACGCTATGCACACAGGGATAAAGATGCAGATCCTTTAATAATACGACTCTACGCACACGGCGAACTATTTTGTGCGCCGAAGGTCATGGTTTTCTAGTATACATCGTGCCGGGAGGTGCCCAGCGTGGTAGACCGCGATATACCAACTTTCCGATGATGAAGCTATCACACCTGGTATGCTTCAGCTTAACTGAGAGTCGAATCACTCCCACCAAAATGGTTTACTAGGTATAATCTAACTCGTCGGACTAGAGTCGTCGGGAAGATATACTTATATACTATGGAAAACCAATCAAGGAAAACACTGCTTCTAGCTCTAGAGCTCTGTTGACCATTCCTTCAGATGAGACATTCCATATTCATCGACGAAAATATCATGATATGATTATAAGTATGACTATTGCAGCACCGGCCCAAACAAAAAGCAGATGTTCAACTCAAACGGTTGAATAAGCACGCTACACAATCTGAGGGACTCTGAACTTGAGATTTGGTTCTAGATTGGGTCCCGAGTTTACCCCTAAAGTTAACATGAATCAGCCAGAAAATACTGTCGATGGGTCGAATTACACCATCAGCTTGTCATAATTCCGAGTTCCCTGCTCTATTGGCTTCCTCGACACCATTGATACTGGCAACTCCGCGTCTCATGACACTAGTCGCCATATGAAGGCGTAAAATGAGGGTTTCGATAAATGTGTACTCTGGTCTATGCAATTTTTCTGCGCCTCAGAGGTCCGATTCTAAAGAATACTCGGGAGGGGGACCGGCAAGGTTGGAATGGAGCAAAAAGAAGAACTCGGCTCATGAATGCCAGAAAACATTTATCGCTGGAGCTATTGAGAGATACAATCTGTAACGAGAATTTCACACCGACTGGAGATGCACTTACCTACAACCGAATAGTGTCACGATTGATGACGATCAGTCGCACATATTCTTCTTATACTCTTCGGTACGCGGTGAGAAGTATCATGACTTCAGACGGACTGGAAGGGTGAAAAATAACCCTTTGAGTTACGAATGGGTTCGCTATTACGTACCTTCTGATTCTAAAGGAGAGTTTACCGTCAATGTTGACTAAAGAACTACACCGTCAGCGATATTCTCTCTGTAGGGCACTTTGCAGGATCCATGAGTTGACGGTGTAGACGTCAGAAAGGAGGGGGGCCAAAATTATGGGGATTCGCAAAGCTACGTAGATTCATAGAAAGCGGTACTGGCAGAAAAGACGAGCTAGCAGGATGAGTTCGCGCCAAATAGTTCTAGAATACAGTTTATACCAACGCCAAATATCTGCTATTACAGGATATCAACCTGACTAGACAAAGACTCTACACTTGTCGACGCCTCTCTATGAAAGATATACAATTACGGGCATTATAGACAGTGGAATTATTGCAATACTATAATTTTGCGACCATTAAGTTCATGGTAAGCGGATACCCCCAATTAATTTACAAACCATAGTGCCTTTACGAGGAATATAGCATTCAATCATTCTAACAACTCCGTGCTTGTGTTTCAGGATATCCTCGAGCCACCAGAAACCCGCCGACATGCATGGTCCGGTCTCCTTCCGTATACATTCTCTCTCGCGTATGTGTGCAATGTCTTATATGGCTTTGCATGCTCGATTATGATAACGAGGTTTCTTAGTTTGTTATTCTCGATAAACCCCTCCAGCATGTACATTTATCGTTCGAATATTCAGCGAATGGCTATATGGGGAGTTAGGGAAATCATTCTAAGCTACGTATTGCGAGGAATATATAGACAAGGTAAAAGACAACCCGATTCGCTATGGGAATTTTAGCTTTTCGGTCTTCTAGCCATGGCCATAGCCGTTTTTGGGTTCTTCAGCCCAGCGACAAGCAATAATAATTTGTTAATTTTTTTTTTTTTTTTTTTTTTTAAATTTCTACCAGTACGTAGCGATAGCCTAAGCCGATTTCTTCGAAGTCAATGCTGTATATAAGATCTTATTACCTGGATATATATAATACAATCATTCTAGCCCAGAATTCCTTCGAGAGTTCCGACATTCTGACCAGTTAAATTCCTTTCAACTCTGCATGCAAGTCGTGTTGCTCGCGTGGTATAGCCTAAATCGGAAATGCGAGGTATCTCCAACCTGGCGTGCAGTGCTGCGCCGCTTGGCTATCAAGCTGCTCCCAGAGACATCTTAAGATGGCGTTGATAAGTGTCGATACATTAATATTTGAAGGTGTTAAGGACATAGCCATTGTACTACTGCATCGTGACATAGAGTTTAAAATCGTCTGATGTAAAAGGTATTCAGATGCATTAATAGGCCCAAGACATCTACGGTTTCACGACGGAGTTTACTTGTAGACTGGTTCTCACAGGGCTGCAGGTAACCGTGCGGTTTCTAAAATTAAAGACCGATGCCATCATAGGATTTCAATGATGGTAATGATCGGTTTGTCGGAACTTTGCAGCCGGATTGGAATGGTGGGTCTAAGGTTGGCGGAGGGTTAGTTCGGTATGTGGGCTTATGCTGGTGGAGCATAAGCATGCTCTTCCTTTTCCGAGGACGGTGGAAGTTGGATGTGTAGAATTTCTAGAAGTCTGCAGGGTATTTTGGATTTAATTTATATCCAACGAGCGCCTTTAAGGTTTGCAACATGCGACGAGATCGTATATCTCGGTTGAAAAGCAAGGACCATGGACAATCGTCGCAGATACGGTTTCTGGCTTGAGATAAGATGGTCCCGCCCGCGCGGCCTGTAGATATGAAACTCGCGTGGGTCTTGAGCGCCTCAGGTGGGCGGATTCAACTGTCGAGAACCGGGGCTTCCGACCTAGCCCTGTATAAGCTTCAGACCGTGGGATTGACAGTGAAAAGAGAGAGAGAAAGAGAGAGAAAAAAAACTTTGAGCATCCTACAGCTATGGCAGACATTTAACCCGAGTAGGTGGCTCGTTCCCTTTTTGGATTGCTTGTCGTCTCAGGATCGGTAGACACCTGGACTGGCGCTAGCTTCACTTTGGCATCGGTTTCGCTGTTCCCGTTTCGAGACGCAGTGGGTGGGTAGATAATTTGCTCTCGGAAGTAATAGCATCCTGGGTTATTGGCTGTCGACGGCTCGAAATTAAACTCGCTATCCATAAATAGGAGTGTAGGAATCGTGGTATCTCTGGCGGGATGGGTCAGCCTCAGACAAAGTCAGATATCCCGCCACCGTTAGTGGCCTATTGCAGGGCATATATAGACTTCAAAGTTTTCCCTTCTTGAAATCGAGAATCCTTCTCTCCTGGCTCAAGCCTCTCGTGCTTTACAGCAGTGTATCATCTCGATATTTCCACACTCCTTCGAATAATCATTCTTGTTTCCTCCTTCTCCGTTCCTGCCAGCGACCTCGAAGCTCGTGAACAATTGCAAGGGCTTTCCCACCAATTTACCCCTGCAGCGAAGTACCATATCCGAGCAGCGCAGCAGCATACCAAGTGTCGGCTCCGTTGGACCCTCTGACTAGGTAGTGATTCTTCCGGCCACCAGGGGCGGCATTAATATATAAAGTAAAAGCAAAGGTGTCGATTTTGGCCTTCCCTCCCGCCGAGTCGACCCAAACGGAGACGACACTTTGCATTTGCATTCGACCTGTGTCCTTCCATTGCATTGTAAGCCAGCCCCTCTCCTCCTCCTCCTGCTCTCGCCTCACCCTCGGAGGTGCGGCACGGACTGTTTCTCACTGTCTCGTCGTAGGTTTATTGTTGGTTTCGTTAGCTAGCTCGAAGGCAGCTTCCGGAGTGGACTGTACCGTGTGGCGGTTAACCTGCATCTGTCGTCTGTCGTCTTCGTCAGCTCCTCAACACCACGTTTCCGTCCCCCCTTAAAAACCTCCAACCGACCCCGACATCCAGTCAGCCTTCATGATCGAGCCGCTGCGGAAGCACTTTTCCTAGCGAATCTTTGTTCAGCAAGGAAAACTCCTTTGAGGTCAGCAGGAACTGCAGGAGATTGAAATCTTCTTCACCGACTCCGGTAGTCCTCCGACCCTCGTTACTTTACGTGCCTTACGTTTGAATCATACCTCGTATTCGCCGGTGCAAGCATCCGTTTTCAAAGGTACGTTCCCGCCGGATCCTTGGGCATCGCCAACTTCAATCTCGAGTCTCATGCTAATATCCGGTTCCGATGCTTAGTCAAGCATTCTAGTCTTGAATCTCGAAATCACGCTCCTATAACTATATACTGCCCGTCTGCAGAGTCTGCTTTTTGAAGAGCACAGCGTCTGCCAGTCCCCACTAGTTTATAATACCACTTCGACACATCTTACGAACGATATATAAAGTCTATATATACACTCAGCAAAATGGCTACCAACCGTAACAGCACTCCCGACGGCTCTGCCTCATCTCTTCGACCTCCTACTAACCGTGGTCACCATCTTCGCGCTTCTGCTGATATGTCTGGCTTCACGTCCCCACTCTCGAACTCGCGTCAAATCCGTCCTGCTTCCGAGGTTTACTTGAATGCTGGGACGCCACCAGCTCAAGGTTCCGAGACGGAAGCCTATGACAAGGCTGCTCAGAAATGGCTTGCCGATCTCGAGTCTTACGAAAACACCCTCGATGAAATGGCAGCCGCGACCTTGGATCAGGAGTTCAAGGACGAATTGAGCGCCATCGAGCAGTGGTTCCGTGTCTTGAGTGCTGCTGAACGTACAGCTGCCCTGTACGCTTTGTTGCAGCAGACAAGCCCAGTTCAAGTTCGCTTCTTCATTGCAATTCTCCAGCAGATGGCGTCGAGCCAGTCCGGTAAGATGCCTTTTTTCTTTCCTATCTAGGGTATACACTCTAATAAAGCGCTTCCCTATAGATCCACTTTCGAACAGAATGAGCGAATTGATGGTCAGCGAGCAATCTCGTCATTCGTTCCCATCTCGCCCACCACCGTCGCCCACGACTCTAACCAATCGGAACTCTCAGCTCGATCCGGCTACCGTCAGCGCAATGTTCCCAGAAGCTGCAGCTGCGTTGGCTACTCAGAGGGCTCGATACAGCCAGGTTTCTGGTGTCACCCCTGGCACCAAGTCCAATAGGAACAGTGCCATCTTTGAGACCAAGCCTTCGAGCTCCCTATCGACCATGACCTTGGCCAATAACCCACCTGCTTCTCCTTGGAGACGTGACGAAAGCGTCCCACAACCTAGCGCAAACGGAAATGAAAATAGGCCCAAATCAGGACAAGATAACAAGCCTGCTGCTACCAAAGAGAGCATGGGCAACTGGCAAGCCCCTCCACGTTCTGCTGGCCTTCGTTCCCCCGGAATCCCGCCCACCGGGTCATCGAACTTACAAACCACCACAATTACTAGCGTTAACGGTGGAAACGGCAATGTTGAGATGCCCGAGCTCTCTCCCTTTCCACCCGGTGCCAACTGGGCATCTATGGTCAACACTCCTGTGGTTCCAATGTTTGGTAATGATGCTATGTCCGCCCAAGCCAATGCCGATATGGTGGCGAATGCTACTGCTATGAAACTCGCCGCCATGTCGACTGTTAATAACCGCTTCCTGATTGATTCAGATGTTCGCAAGTACCGCCGTTCCAAGCCCGATGCCGCTAGCATTCTCAGCCCTGGAATCCCTCCAAACCAGCAACAGATCCCGGCTATCGCACAGAACGTTATTATGTATAACGAACGTGGACAGCCCGTCCAGATCCCTGCTGCTGCAGTTCAGGTAGCTGCAGCTCAGCAACAGCTTGCTGGCCAACCATCTCCAGGGCTACAGAGCGCTACATTTGCTCGTAAGTTACTTCTCCATCCAACTATAATTCGGGTTCCACAGTTAATTAATATTTGGATTCAGATCTCACATCGCCCCAAAATAATGGGTTCTTGACGCCAACCTACGGATCTCCTCTTCTCAGCGGCCCTACTCTCTCACTCAACCAGTTTGTTAACGCTGGTAGCGAAGGTTACCACAGCGATCATTCTGATCTCACCGGCCGCGGCCGAAGCCCTCGAGGTCGCCGAGGAAGCAGCAAGCCACCAGAAGATCCAACTGATATCACGCTTTTGAACGATATCCCTGCTTGGTTGCGAAGCTTGAGGCTCCACAAGTACACCGACAATCTTAAAGATCTTAAATGGCAGGATCTTGTCCAACTTGATGATGACGCTTTGGAGAAGCGTGGAGTTGCAGCTGTTGGTGCCAGGCGCAAGATGTTGAAGGTAAGCTTGGAAACCGGAACGTAAAACGCCACGATTAAATTGCTAATAAACTTCAATAGGTCTTTGAACAAGTCCGCGACGCTAAGACCGAAGGCAAATTGGCTTAAATCAGGAGCGCCACCTCCAATACGGGCCGGCATGAGACCGGGCGCCCGAGTTCATAGAAACCCCTCTTTCAGAAGTACCTAGGTATCTCCAGCGCAACTGCGAGCCATTAGCTTTCATTTCTTGCTTCTCCTTCACGACTTTTACCATGCGACTGCCTTCTCTTTACCAACCGCGCTATAATATTCCTTCTTTTTATTTCTAATGCGCATATGCATCATGCAAGCAAAGCTTTGTACGAGTTGATGAGATCCATTCATGTTCATAAATTTCCACCTTTCCTAGCGATGTTTCAACATCACGATTCACGCTAATCAGAGTTCATGGCCATCCCCTCTTTCATTCCATTTTCTATCCAAAAGCCTTCTTTTCTCTCTCCATTTCTCCGTAGAAAATAAGTAAATTCTCGAATGTCCAGAAGAGTAAAGTGGGATAAGCTGCGGGGTCTGTGCGTTGGCAGCAGCCCATTGCAGCTGCACCGAAAAAATATTTGATGCCTGCCAACACCAACTTCCGAGCAGGCGGGCCGTCTTGACATCACGACAAGCACAAACCCATCGACGCAACTTTTCATTCCTTAGACGTCGAACCAACTCTCGATCACACTCGCCGTAGTCATATGTGTAATCAAAGGAAGATATCTACGCTCATCTAGTCGACTATCCATCCTTCCCAGCCGCTCGACCGGCAACCTAATCTCCCATCATGTCGAATAACCAATTCACTCCGAACCCTCTACGGCCGTACTATGTCCCTCCGGCTCACGATTTCCTCACCGGGAAGCTCTCCTCAGCTACGAGTTCGTCAGCTTCAACTCTTGCTTCAACATCTGCCCGAAATGCTGCCGCCGCTGCTTCCACGTCATACATCGGCTCCGCTACACGCGACATGCTGTCCGACCTCGATTATTCAGAATATCTTGAAACTCCTAGCGTTACGGTTATGATCCGGGATATGATCGATACGGCTATGATGAGATATACTAGTGTGCTGATATTGCAACCATTTAAGGTGGCGAAGACGGTTATGCAGTGTCAATACGTTCCCAAGAAACCGGGAGGGGGGCCTGGTCCTGGTGGACGAGCGACGGAGACGGGAAGCAGGAGTAGACGGAGTAGTGAAGTGTCACCTGGATTCGCAGAGTATGGAGGAGAGTGGAATGGGCAATATAATGTGAGTAACTGGTGTGGAGCGAACCAGGAGGATGTCATTTCGCTGATTGAGGTTGCGTACTTAGGGCGAAGATTCTGAAGATGATGACCCACCGTATTTCGCCTCAAACGATAACATCGAGGAGTCTGGGACATGGTCGGGGAGCCAAAGGAGAAAGAGAGAACGGGACCCTAGCAGAGGCCGAAAGATGACGGACCGGAGTGGGAGGATGATAACGGATGCTACAAACGCTGCTCCTCAGACCGATAAACCAGAACACTCCTGGCAGATCAAACCCCGGAAGGTCGGATCGGTGGCAGACATGTTGGGTGCAATATGGAATAAGGAGGGAGTATGGGGAATATGGAAAGGTAGGCTTTTCGTCTGTTAGAGGCCCCACTTCCTTGCTAATATAGTGACATAGGGTCTAACTCGACATTCGTATATACGATCCTGACTTCTACACTTGAGGCTTGGACCCAATCGTTCCTTTCAGCTGTGGTCAACATCCCAGATCCGTCGATAACAGAGGTTATCGACTCTCCAGCCCCCATAACAGCGCTATGCATCGTTGTAGCTTCATCAGCTATAACAGCGCTCCTCCTCGCTCCCCTCGATATTGTCAGGACCAGGATAATCATGGCACCATCGGACGATAAACCACGAACCATGCTTCCACTTCTCCAGTCTTTGCCATCTTATCTTTGCCCGCCATCCCTGGCCTTCCCAACGGCTCTCCACGCAGCACTCCCCGCATTCATTACCACCGGGGTACCATACTACCTCCGTATGAACTACGGTATCGACCCAGTTGTTCGCCCCGCCATGTACACGATGTGCACATTCTTCTCGTCAACAGCAGAGCTATTCATCCGATTACCACTAGAAACCAGCTTAAGGAGAGGACAACTCGCAGTTGCGGCGCCTAAAAAGACGATTGTGCCAACTGGCGGCTATTACGGATCATTTGGTACCCTATGGAGTATCTATAAGACAGAAGAAAGCGGTGGAACAACTGGTATTGAAGGGTTGTATAGGGGATGGAAGGTGGGAATGTGGGGCTTGCTAGGCACCTGGGCAATGGGTGTATTTGGCGGAGCAACTGCAGGTGGGAGCGGTGCACCGTTCTAATCTTACTGGTGGAAGGAGGGAAAGTTTGGTTGCGAGTTCATGAACTTTATGACACTGGATTTTGCAGCCTTTGGGTGGGGTTTAAAACTGTTACCAATGGAGTTCTCGGGCAGGCACTTTTCGTGTTTTCCGCTTTGGCGTTTTCTCTTTTGAGATTGACTTCAAGTATATATCTTTAGAAACCAAAGACGATTCTCTTCTCTCTTGTATGCGTCGATACTACTCATCTCATTTACCGCCCCAATATCAAAAATACTCGGAATTTAAACAAATTTATGTTCCCTGAAGTGGATAGATGATGGAGGATAGTCTAGAGGTAACTCAAATGTCACTTCTCATGGGCTCCTCATACGTGGCTTTGTTGGGGGCGGATGCGAGCAGGCAATTCTATAATTATACAAGTACCAACCAAGTAACCTGCTAAGCATTGAATTTAAGAAAAGAAAGTCTTCACCCATCCCCGGGAGGCTGGGATTGACTCCGAGAGCATTCGTATCTGGCAGAGTAGATATAGAAAAGTCAAGCCCTAGACGAATTTGGATCATGATGGAGAATGCGTTAAGGCTTTCGTAAGGCAGATCTTTAAAGAACGAGGGGTGGAGTTCCGTCACAAGATGGAAGGAGTATAACTGCCATATCTTTCGCATGGGGCCTTCAAGCTCAAGGAAGCAAGAATGCGAGTGTTGTTGCAATTGTACATGTAGGATTTCAACAAGATTGAGAGACCTGGTCTTGTGCCGAGACTGAAGATTGAGGTCCAGAGAGCTTGAGGGGTAGTATAGTGCCGGTGTAGAGTCTGATAAAGCTATAAGCTAACATACCAAACTTGGACTAGAATCGCTGTTTTACCAAGAAATATCGCACCTTCTTCGGTTTCATGAACCCGAGCTTCGCTTCGATCGAAATCTAACACCCGTTGTTTGACGCGACGGGGATATCCACATTGCAGAATACGAGACCTTAGTCGGACGGCACTATCGTACCCATTCATGTCAAGGAAGTCCTATGCGATTGAACACACAAAATCTTGGACTGCCTATATTGTTGGCTGCCAAATTGGGACCCCGAAACTTGAACTGCGGGAGCATCGTAGTCGGGCCTCGGAGTTATATAAATAAGAGGACGTACCCATATCTGGGTAAACCGAGCTGACTGAAAGGTCCGAGGGATACCTAGGATTTGACAATTGGCACCTCCTATTCACCTCTACAGCCTATGCTTCTTACTGCTTAAACGCAGCCAACATGGCGACCTTATCAATAATCCCTACAGAGTTATTACTCTCAGTTTCGAAGAATTTGTCATTGAATGACCTTCGTAACTTATGCCTGGTCTCTAAGTCCGTCTATCAAAAAGCCGAGACCATCTTCCTCGAAAAGGCATTTCGTAGAAGGAAATACTACGCAACTATGGCCGACTCTAAAATTTTACTTGAATTTTCAAAGCACCCGCGTGGCCTGAATGCATACCTCAAACATCTAGTTATCGACCTGTTTGTTCCGTATTACGAAGTCACCGTTTCACCAGAAGAAATACGCTCCCTTCCTGTGCAGAAACAGGTTGCAAATACCAAAGTCGTCAAGATGTGCCATCAGGAAGTGGGAAATTATTGGAGCTATCTTTTACAAGACCAATGGCAAATTTACTACGATGCGCTCTTCGCCGCGATACCGAATTTCCCTAACCTCGAAATTATCGACTTCGTTCAGACGGGTGCCTCGGATATGTCGCTCCAGAGTTTAAAAATCCACTTTCCAAAGTTCGTCTTCGAGCCCGACATCCTTCCGATATTTAAAGATAGATTTTTAAATTCGGACAAACGGGATGGCGGTCACTCGAGTCTTCAGAAGATTTACGTAGGGGTGATGCGATCTCTTGCTGAGAAGCCACTGCGAAAGCTGAGGGAAATAAACATTTGCTTCAATGGGTCTCTTACTATATATTCACTGGACCCCCGGTCCTTTGAAGAATATCTAAAAGATTTACCCAAATACAACGAAGCGCTGAAAAGCCTACGAAAAGTCGAGATTCGCACGCAGTCGCCGACCTACCCCGGTCATATGAACAGCCAACCAAATAGTATGCATGCTGCTCAGCATGTCACTAGATTCCTGTCTGAGATCGTACCGCAGCTTGATACCTTAATCTATAAGTGCTTGGATATTCGACCTGTTAGACCGGGGACAAAGGGAGATCTAGAACATAAAAAGTACAAACGTTGGTTCCCAAGTTTGTGGCTACCGGAATTACATCTTCCCAACATCAGAGTTCTCCATCTCGAATATCAATCTTTCCTCGAAAGCGAGCTCTCCGAATTTCTGATAGCTCATAAAAGGACGCTTCGGGAGATCACACTCAAGCAATGTCTTCTTCAGACGGAAAGCCAACAGTGGTCACCGATATTTCAACTACTAGAATCGGACCTGTCTCTAACTAGTTTTTTCTTCGACGGACTCAAGCAATACAACCACCACAAATGCATACCATGGTTCCGGGTGCGTGGCAAAGTTCAATCCGACTCCTATTTATGCGAAGTCGTTCCCGGAGCCACCGAAAACCTCGACTTCAGAACCGCCATGAATCTTATACGGGGCGCAGAACCTCGACTAGAGGCAGCCCGAGTTGGTGCTGGAACAGATGAGTGGCTGGAAGTTTATCTACCATGGAGAATAAATATTGGCGAGGAACAGATCGAACCATTGGATGGGAATATGGACCATAAAGTCTTCGTATACAAGGCGAAATTTAGGAATTTACAGGCATATATAGCGGATCTGTACGCATTCGAGGCTTTCCAGAATATCTAGACGGATCCAAGTGCGGTAGTTTTAGTTTTAATAGAATTAAAATTATAGGGTAATATCATTAATACAATATAGTGGGCACATATTTTTGAATATTACCACTAATGGGATACATCGCGGTGGTGCAGCCTTGTCACCAGAATCCGTCGCTCGTCGATTCTAGAATTCTGAACGGACTGTGTTGGTGTTGTATGTTGAGGTCGACCTCTGTCAATTGTCGACAAGCCCAATTCCTAACTTTACGTCACGATTGCATGTTCACGAAATTAAATTAGAAGCTACTATTGAAGAGGCCGTATTCCGCAATCATGACAATTGACCAAGAGAACCGATTTAACTAGCGTTTTCAATAGTTGGGATTTCGATTGCCGGATTATTGCCAAGGTCTCTTTGTGGGAAGCTGCTTCTTTGGGACGTTTCGTTCTGTCATACCAATATCGACGGCTAAGGCCTTATCGGTTGCGCGCGATTTATACCAACTGGAAAACGCAAAATCTCCGGAATTTAAACCGGACCAGCAATTGCTCTCCCCGTGAATTTCCTAAGACAAAACCCCCCAAGGTTGTCGTTAATATATATTCAACATGCCTCAATACAAGTCGTCACCAACCGCTTCGATATCGATTCCGGTCTCGCCGTTGACCCCGGCGGCGTTTGCTCCGTTCGGTACCGTCGTCGAGAACCCAAGGTCTGCTCCCACATCTGCAACAGTAAACCAAGGTACCGCCGAAAAGTACCCGGAGATCTCACCTTTCGTCTCGTTCGCAGCACCGTCCGGAAAAAATGCATCAGGCCGTCTTAATCTCTTCGTCTGCAATCCTCGAAAACTCGGCGACAATGGCCGGGCTTTCACAGTTCATATCCTCGAACGACACCCATATACCACACAAACGTTCATACCGATAGGGCTCGATAAGAGTGACCCGGGAAGGAAATACTTGGTCATTGTGGCTCCGACACTTGACCTTCCATCTGATGGGGTGAAGCATGCGTCACGGCCACCTCCGTATCCATTGAAAGATAAGAAGCGAGTCGGGATTCGAGGCTCACCGCCATACCCAGTCCCGAATCATGGAGCCGTTAACGTTGATGTATCGAAAGCGGATTATTCTGCTCCCGACACATCTGGAACAGTCAAGCCGAAGGGACGAGGATTGCCGGACTTAAGCAATGTACAAGCGTTCATGTGCCGTGGAGATCAGGCTGTTACATACGGTGTTGGAACATGGCATGCACCGATGGTAGTTCTCGGCGATGGACCGATTGAGTTCGTCGTCGTGATGCACGAAAATGGTGTCCCCGTGGAGGATTGTGAGGAATGCGAGATCGAGGGCGGGAGGGTTAAAGTTGAGATTGGTAGTGAAGGACCGATCAAGGCGAAGCTTTGAATACCAAGCTCTCGTCTCTGAAAAGTAAATGGTTTTCTTGTAACAAATTGACAACTTTTAAGCGCTCTGGGGATATCGAGCCATCGGTTTATGTACATTAGCAGGGTATCGGATGCTGTCGTTTAAAGACCAGACTGGACGGTCTACTTTTATATAATACAAAATTTCTATGATTCATCAATCGTAATATCGCACTTGGGCTGTTTGGGTCCTGAAGTCTAATAAACGTCCTCCGGGCTAACGAGGACGTTCTCTCCATTTTCCCGTATACTCTCCCTCTTCACGTCCCTCTTCAACGGTTTCCTCATATCTACACAATTGTTAGCCACTTCCAGCACCACGGATTCTAAGAAAAACCTACCATATGCATCTTCAGCCTCTGCCCCACCACCAGCACTATAGTATCCCACCACCCTCCTGTAGACACTGTACCCCATCTTCTTATACATATTCACCGCCAGCTCATTGCTAACCCTCACGTACAAATCCACAAAGTACCCATCATAAATTTCCTCACTAACCCTCTCCAATTCTTCCATCAAGACCTTCGCCAGTCCGAGCCGTCGATAGGCCGGTGCAACTGTTAAAGCCGTAACGTGTCCATGCCATTCCTTCCCTTCGCCTTCAGCTTTCCCCATTATGTATGCCATTATCGTGCCGGTGGGGGATACGACTGCTAAGAAGAGTTTGGGCCATTTGGAGAGGTAGGAGAGGTAGAAGCTTATATCGTAGTTTTCGGTAAGCACGTCGAGGTTGGTGGGGTTGAAGGAGAAGAGATCAACGGCGGTGAAGGGGCGGATTGAAGCCATTTGGTTGGCAGTGTATGGGCTACAAGGTAGCCAGACGGACCGTGGAGTGGTTAAGGTTGGTCAATTGGAGCGGCTGGCGGGTTCGCGCCGCATTGAAGGGATTGTGGTTGACAGGCGGGCCGCAAGACGACCAAGAAGAGAAGTCGAAATTTGGCTGGGATCTGGGAAAGCAACGCAAAAAATACCACGCCTTGAATAATGGGACTGTTAGCAGGCACGTTCTGTGCCGACGTGTGTATGATCATAGACATCAGGTCTAGATCGCAACAATAATATGATACTTGCAGGGCTGAGTTACCAAGATCTAACATTATTTTGCGGCTGGATTCCTGCATGTGGTAAAGGATTATGGCAACTGGACTTCAATTCATCGTTTAAACCGGCACACTCGTCCCGATGTCCTCCTTTGTATGTAGACAAAAATCAAGGCGAAGATATCACAGCGCTGCAGCGGAATTGAACGACATGGAATAGTTGGTTTTGATCTGAGCACCGGTGCACCATAGCACTTGATTCCTACGGGGTAAGTTGTCGAGGCACAGCCTTTGCCGTTTAATCCTGCCACAAAACTTGTTTGGTCCGAAAAACAATTATCATCTTAGCTTAGAGGCTGCCCACAGGGCATTCATGTCGCTACTTCCATTAACAGTTTTGGCTAGCGAGAAGGTGATTTTGCCTATAGATCTAGAGGCAGAATAAATGTTTAGTAAGGGGGGTTATGCATATGTCTCGACTGACAAGTCTCTGGGCGCTTTCGCCGATTGTATAACAGGATCATAATCGGGTACGTACTGGGTGGCGACTGATGAGGCGAACTTTAACTCTTCCAAATACAGGAACCTATTTTTCGACTCGCCTGACGATATTGGCATAAGCAAAATGTCCGGATATAGGCATTAAGCGACACTATTTTAATTTTCTTTCTGCTAGCCTAACTAGATCCCGACACGTATCGATGTGGTCGTTGGGTGTCTTACCTATAGCGTCCGTATAGCTCGAAGATTTTAAAGTATCTTAGAATTTACAATTCCTAACGTTATCCTTAAAAGATGAGGGTACCTAGAAAATAAGTCTCACTTGGTTTCCTAAGAGATATATCGGGGGAGCCGAAGGACAAGTAGACTAATACAACAAGGGATACATTCCAACAATTATAGTCGTCGGCGGCGAGAACAACAAGCGCTGGCGAGCTCGCGAAACTCGATCCCTTAGACGTACACATGTTATACGTTCTCCAACGGCTCAGACGTCTAGACAAATATCCTTTCGCTTTGCCTTGTTTCTTTCAATATCTACTTGAATTTCCTGTGATATTGATAGATCCTCCTGTTCCGGCTGGATCCATGGAAGGAAAGGTTGACCGGCTACTAAACCGGTAACGCAGCAAAAGTACAACATAACAGTTTATGAACTGAACAGGTTGGATCGAACCGATGCGTAAGAAACGACCCGCTAACCGACGTTTCCTACTATATGTGTTTCGATACACTGAAAATCCAAGGGCTTGAGGACCAAGAGGAAAGCCATATGCGATGAAGCCCGTTACGAGACTAAAAGCTATAACGTTGTATACATGTATACATGTAAACCTATCCAACTGAGGCTTACGAAACCAACGACAACCTTCGACCAAGACCACCTAAACGAAACAGTTGTCCAACAACCACTTCGGATATACGACACAGCAAATCCCCGACCCCTCTTCCATGGGCTATTTATGCCTGTCGCTTCAATAGGATTATATCTTCGCCCTAACTCCCAATTTAACCCTGCAGGAGTTGCGGCGCCAGGGAGGATCTACGAAACGGACACGACTCAACATCGCATAAACTAAATTTATTCTCTTACATGCACCTCAGTGTTTCCAAGATGTGCTTTGAGGATGATTTGCCCCTGAATATATATCGGCTGGTCTCCGGTTGCCAGTTGACATCTAGTATACACTCTCTAATCATAGCGTTGTACGAGGGTTTCCGCGATTCCCTTTTTACTCTTTACAACTCTCTTCCATTCGCAATTTCCGAAGAAAAAGCCGCCATGTCCTATGTGTTTTATCGATATGATGCGGAAGCGCCGGCTGCTCTGCTAGCTTCGGGATTTTTTGCCCTGATTCTGGCATTTTCGGCCTACCATATGTATTCGGCGAAATCGTGGTTTCTGTGTGCCAATATCATTGCCATTAGTAGTGAGTATACTAATTTGACCCTGATTACTTTAGCCTTGAGATGATATATCGAGCTAACATGGTACCGAATAGTGGAAATAATCGGTCTTATGGCTCGATTCGCGTCTATTCTTCGGCCACAGGATCTCGGTGCCTTCATAACGAGTGTGATTTTCCTAGCGTATGTAGCGATCTCTAGGGAAACTGCTGAGAGGATAGAATCTAACTCACACTTGCGTGATACAGTATCGCACCCTCGATCCAAGTGATCAGCCTTTACATACTTGCCGGTCGTATAATCTCAAGATCCACGCCATCCGATGAGCAGAACTTCAAGACGCTTTGGTTTAAACCGGAGTACTTGGTCGTTACTTTCGTCGCACAGGATTTTCTGGCCTTCTCTGTACAGCTCTTCGGGGTGGCATTCCTTATCAATGCTACCAATGAAGCTAAATCGGGGGTCGTGGTTGATCCCACCCCAGGCTTGCGTCGAGCGATGCATGTCCTAGTGTTCGGGTTTTCCTTGCAAATTCTCACTCTCCTCTCGTTTCTTGTGCTTGTTGCAAGATTTCAAGTCAAGTCGATGGATTGGTTGAATCAATTGAAGGGCCGAGGATTATCAGATAAAATGGTGAAGACTATGTTCTACATTTTGTATCTGTCGGCGGTGCTGTTGCTGGTAAGATATATTGATATATTAATCTGGTTTATCGCCTGAAAAGCAAAACATCGACGCTTACCATATGAATGTCTACAGGTTCGAACAGTATACCGTCTCAACGAGTCTATAGCGGAAACGACTTTGTCAGACTCCTTCCTGGTGACACGGGAATGGCCGTTCTGGGTGTTTGAGATCTTTGTCGTCTCTGGTAAGATCGTCTCCTCTAGGAATTAATTTACATAAGCATTTTACTTACCCGGCGTTCTAGTGGTATACTCGAGCTACCTGCTACCGCAGTACCCAGGGAAATGGTTTGCAAGAGGCGGGCCTCTGGAACACAACTTTGAGACGGCGACGAAGACGGATGAAGAGACGGGATCGAATAGGGATAGTAGTAAACCGTATGCGGAGTTTGATTTTGGGACACAATGAATCGCGAGTTTGGGATACGCATCTTGCAGCTAGTTTCTTTTGATTATAATCGTTCCTATGTACATGTAGCAGCTAATGCAATCTATATGCCTTGCATCCTCGGACTGTGGTACTTACGTGCACATGTCTGTATAGATACACCATGCCCTTCCCATAAGCTTAGTAGCTAGTAGTAACGTATAGATTGGGTTCCACGGCTACAAAATCGAACCAAGAAAGTAGATTCGAAGGCCAAGCTAGTACAGTTCGAATTCTGGACGGTACGGTTTAACACTCGTGAAACGGCGCGCAGCCATTCCGCGGGATCCCTGCACATGCAGCTGGCCTCAGGCACACGAGCACGCTGTTGGGCAGAGCATTTCGTAATGTCTTCTCTGTAGAACCATTCCCGCCTCGACATCGTGCATATTCTGTTCTTGCAGACCTAAAACAAAAATACTTCCTTCGAGTACCTACTTACTCTACTTAATTAAAATATGATGCAGTCGAGATACCCGCACAAAGTGTCGGCAATATCCATAGACGAGCCGCCAGCCAAAGCTGAAAGGTGTTGGTACGTTCGGCCCAGCCCAAAGCTAGCAAAGCTACTCCGACTTAGCTTCCTCCCCCCAGCCATCCAATCAGCTTCGACAGCCGTCCTGTCGGCCAACCGTTTCGTTCGAAAACTCAGTACTTCGGACCAGCTGTCGTTTCACCTTCCAATACGTTCCCGTCCTCAGTATCAATCACAATCTTACCTGCCCTTTGGCTCTGCATAAGCACAAGCGACGCCAGGGGCAGTTACCGGCTCACTGGGAAGGTGGAAGGCTGCCTTTCTTCACTCCCGAACTTTACTCCTAACCCATCTGGTGAGACAGCCCTCGATTTTCCGGCATCCAAACTCAAGTTGACTCCGAAAGTCTATAGCTCCTCTCGTCCTAGAAAAACCATAAACTCCTCGAAGTCTATATTTATTTACTTCACGACAGTTCCTCCGCCCTGGGTCGGTTACAAGTAGCTACTGCTGTCCGTCCGTTTCCGGTGCATATTCTAGTCTCCTAATTTTACACTGGCCGACATCATTCGCCATTAAATCGCAATACATCGCGCTCAGATCGCTCGTCAGATTCTCCTTTCTTATTCCTGGAAGCAAACCGTGACAATGGCCGACTACTATGATGAACACGACTCCTATGGCTATGACGATGATATTGGACCTGCTTCGCCGACGATGTCGGCTCACAACTCTGCTGCAAACGGCTTAGGCTCACTTGCAGATGAGCTGGCCGCTGCGTGGTCAGATGAGGAGGGAGATGAGATGGACGGCGAAGATGGCGATGTACCCCGCTCACCTACTACCCCTAGGTCGCCCACACACCGACGACACGCATCCATATCATCTGTTGGGTCGGCAAGCAGCCAAAGAAGGCGGTTCGCTAGGCTATCGAATGATACGGCGAGCAGCATGGTTTCCAACGGCACCTCTGCTACATCGGCTACAAATACGAGTAAGCCTATGATCAGGCATCATAGGCGAATGTCGAGTTCTGCGACTGTAGAAATCAATGGAAACCACGAGGGTATCCCACCATCGTTGGAAGATAAGATGGAGCAAATCGAGTCTGAGGCTCTAAGGGGTCTATCAATGGTTAAGGCATGGTCAAGGAGGCAAAGGGCAGGGATAGCGAAGCGAAGACCAGGGATTAATGGGATTATGGAGAATGAAGAAATCGAAGAGGATGATGACCCGATCTGCAGGCTGCTGGAGGGACTGCAGAACCTAAGCAGCCAGAGCGGCATCGAGACAGGAACGCAACGGTATGTATTCTACCCGATTCTGGCGCCCCATACACGCCGAGAACCAGTTCTGACATAATTTCCGACATCTAGTCTCATCACCGCCCACAACTCTCTCTCCACCCACGTCCAAAACCAATCCCGTACACTCCGTGACTTATCATTACAACTAAACGCCCCTGGGACGACCGTTACAACCGCTGCACCTCGTCTCAGTACTCGACCCGTCACAATTTCTTCAAAGGGCGCTAGCACCACCGACGAAGAAGACGAAGAAGATGAAGAAGATGAAGACGACACCACCCCTCTATTCACCACTTTACTCTCTACCGTTCCGACACCCACGATTCAGCCCCTCCAAGACCTCCAAAATATCCACCAGTTGACCGTCCAGTTAATTTCGCACTTTGCCGGCCTGTCAGATGCGATACATATGTTCAAGCAACAGTCAAATGCTGCCAGCCGAAAGTTGCGCGGCGCGAAAGAAGCGGTGAGGGAATACAAGCTTGAAGTTGAAACCGTCGAGCAGGCGAGACGGTGGATCGACGACGGCGACTGGGATAGACGGCTCGATAGCCGGGAGGCAGCAGGAGTATGCCGTGAGGTACTCGGTGGTTTCGAGGATGTTATCCGGAATATGGAAAGACGGATCGAAGGACTCTGTTAGGGACGGAGTCTGGCAGATTCGGAAAGGGAGGATGTTTGGAATTTGGAAGGGAAATAAATGGTGTTAGGTGCTGGGATTGTGGATAACTTCTGATTTTTAGATGAGGAAGATACCCTCTGCTCATTCTGATTCTTTGCCTTTTTTCCTTTTTCCTTTTCTATATTTTTTGTCTTTTGAAGAAACGCTTGCATGGGCTGGAGATTTGGTATACCTAGGTATATAAAGAAAGCTTCCGACTTTTCTCATGATGGTGGCGTTTTTGGACTATTTTTTGAAGTAGAAGCTTTATAATGTATCTTTTATATGATAGACTTTATGGTGCTTCGAATGGACCCCGCTGACGGGAAGATTTTTAAACGGCTACTCGAAGAAATGTGCCCTAGATTCGTTTTTTAAGTTTTCTAGACCGCTTACCAATGACCTTGCCCTCTACATAGCGCACATAATTAACTATGTAGCGTAATCAAAGATATTAAGCTTACACTTCCTCCCCGATTCTCCAAACATTCAAACCGCCGTCAAACCCGCCGCTAACCATAATTTCGTCTTCTTCATCCTCTTCAACGATAGCCCCAGCGGCCAAACACCTCACCTTTCGCCCATTATGTGCCTTAAGCTCCGCCTTCACCTTCCCACTTTTGATCTCCACCCCTTTCACCACCCCATCATCGCCGTTAACCCAAATCCCACTCGCAGCGGTATCACCCCTCCATGCTACTATGCCAGTAGAGTAAGCACTTAGTTCTACAGGAACCGTAAACTCCTTGTCTATCGTAAAAGTGGAGAGGTTATAGATGATAACCTTTGGAGTAGGAATAGACGATGTTATCATAGCCAGGAGGTGGGGATGATGTGGATGAGGGGTTAGTGATGTTGGGGTATATGTAAGCCATGATGTGGAGGTGGCGTTTAGTGGGTTTTTCGATGTGAATGTGAATTGTGGATTGTTGGTAGAGTTTGTTGAAGGATTATCTGAGGGGATAGACCAGACGTGAAGATATGGCAAGTCTCGAATTGTAGTTATTAGGAGTGGCGAGGAAGCGGATCCTTGGGTAGTATCTCGGTAGTCTTTGGTGAATGTTACGTCTTCGACTGTTTGCTCGAATTTAATGGTTTGGAGGAATTCAAGTGTCGGGGAAGTTGTATCTGCGTCGGAGTCTGCAGGTTTTGGTATATGCAGCTTATGCACTGAAAGAGATTTATCGTAGCTTGCTGCGGCAAGATATCTAACCTCTTCTTTGCCATCTCCGGAATCTAACGGCTCTGAGAGCGCAATTTTGACGATATACTTGGTATGTCCGTTCCACTGATGTAAAATATTACCCTTCAAGTCCGAAATAGAGATAGCTCCGACCATACTCGCTGTTACTAGCCATCTTTGGGATACGGCGGCCACACAGAGGATTGGTCCTGCATGGAGGTTCGGGAGCGTGGTGATGAGAGCATTTGGTGGTTTTGCGCTGTATATGCGAAGAGCTTTGTCGGATGATGTGGAAATTACTACTTGCTGAGGGGTTTGGCTTGGGGATTCTGGAGTAGGTATTATAAGAGATGCGATCGTAACAGAAAGGATGTTGAAGCTGGTTGATAGGGTTGTCAGGGTGGTCGGGATGGTTGGATCTGGAGTTTTATGTTTAACTTCTGCGTTGAATTTGTTGGGTTTTGGGATATAGAAATCCGGATGGACCTACATGGAACGACGAAGTCGACGTCTTTGGTATCGACATTGATCTTCTCGAAGCGGACGGCGAGATCATAGAGCTTCTTCTCTTCGAGGATCTTTTCGATGGTGAGGTCGGTGGGGTTGTTGGTGATGGACTCTGGTGTTAGGTTGGTCTCACGGATGAAGGCTTGGAATGTCTAGAAGGACGTCAGTATGTAGTATGTATCCCGTCGTCTTCAAGTCAAGGACAATGTACCTCATGATAGTTATTCGCTCTAAGAAACCGTGCTACTAGTACGTCTGGAGAGTCGCCTGCAGGCATATTGGCTAAGAAACGACAACCGTAGGATAGATGTTACTTTGTATGAGATCTAGGTCTAAAGAGCGAAATACGAATTGGAAGGAGAGATATTTGTAATACGATAATGATGAAGGCGATACTGCCAACCAAGCTTCATTTAGTCTGTCTACAATTATAATATACAAAGCTCGGAGTAGTTAACTAAACGATCCTATGTCAGTAGTGAAAGAATTTGGCCGCGAGATGGAATGGACCACTACGCCCACCTCGATACTGCAATCATAAAGCGTGCAGGTTCTCGTAGCGACGTCGTGGTGAGTAAAGCGCCCTGTATAAACACCCCTCTTACTCTCCCCTCCATAGTACCCCTCCCGTCCTTCCTGCGAGGGAAGAACAAGAGAAGAAAAGAGGATTTGGAGGCAATGAATATGTTATCTCTTCTTCGCACCAAAATAGGTCTTTACCGCGGGTGTGGGATAGCAAAGACCAGAGTGTTGGCGAAGTGCAACTTGTAAATCACGATTCCTAATTGTAGGAATGAATGTTTGTGGTTCTTTTTTTTGTTACCGTGTATAGTGTATATTGATGTATATAGACACTGGTACGTTGGTGACAGTAGGTGAATAAAAGTATCAACCATGATATAGTAAAGCAAAACCCCCAGCTGTCAAACACCGATGCAGAACACCCGTCCATGGGAAAAAAAGGTTAAAACCCTGGCATTAAAAGTCGTAATATATACAGAGAAACTGAGTGAAAGGATCGTAAAGACATTAAACTTTTATTTAAGTTGAGGATGTCGTTTACTCTTCAGGGACTAGAGGGGGTGTTAGTAGGAGTAAAGTTAAGTCGGAATTTATGGTTGGCACTCACTCTCAACCTCTCCGTTATCGATCTCCTCCTGGACATCCTTGGGGTTCTTGCCGTCAACCTTGCAGCCGACGCTGAAAGCAGTTCCGAGGATCTCCTTGACGGTTCCCTTCAACTCCTTGGCCAAAGATTTGTGCCTCATAGTCCTGGCGATCTCAATGATCTCGTCCAAAGGAATCGACTTGGTGTGCTTGATGTTCTTCTCCTTCTTTCGGTCACGTGGTGGCTCCTTGAGGGCCTTGATGACGAGGGAGGAGGCGGTTGGGACGACGGAGACGGCGGCTTGACGGTTCTGGATGGTGAGCTTGCAGGTGACCCTCAAACCCTTCCAGTCCTGGGTGGCCTTGGCGATATCTTCACCGACTTTCTTTGGGGAAAGACCGAGAGGACCAATCTTGGGGGCAAGAGCGGAAGAAGCACCGACTTCACCACCGGTGGCACGGAGGTAGCTGAAGGGAAATGAATGTTAGCATACCACCACCTTCCTCGGGCTAGACTGAAACCCAGATGCCCTTAAACCACACCCCCATATATCATCGAGATGAAATGAGAAATGATAGAGAAGGAAAAAAGTATAGTACTTACATGATCTTCACCTCATTGGGATCGAATTTTGGAGCTATAGTTCATCCAATGCGACAACATGCAACTCGTCAGCATTATTCCTTTTTTTCATCGATCAAAACGCAAGTTGCTATCTCGCTCGAATCGACAATCCGGTCTCCTTGATCAAGGACTTGAATAAGTCTCGCCGACAGGAATAACAGCTCAGAGTAACCGAGTCTGCTTCACTTCCTAGTCGTTTTGTAAAATTTATATGTTTGAACGAGCATTATTGTCGCCAATGATCAAGGAGGGATATGTCGACGGCATTGAGACGGCGGTGGAATTAATGCATCGAAGGACGTACGCATGGCGAAGCTGTCAAAATAATGATCTTGCTAAAACACAATTTGTATGTATAGTTGAGGGTGAAGTTGGTGATGGTTGGTGATGGTTTGGCGTGAAGATTGATGGCAGGAGCAGGCGGGGATTTTACTGGAGGCCATCCAAAATTTCAGGAAGCGACTCACGTGACATCTAATTTTTGGCAGTCACCCTGCGTTGCGGGTTTGTGTGGGCTGATTAGGGCTAAACACGGGCACAACACCCAGCCAGACTCTTCCACCTTAGCTTAGCGACATCTCGCAAGATCTCGGACATCATCATCCTCATATCCCCCCCTAACGAACCCATAATCCACGAAGTTACGGTCTTCGATCACATATCTTCACAATGGCCAGTAAGTAGATTGCTCCCTCTCCGTTTTCACGCTATATTCGTTTTGATCTTGTTGGACGTATGCTGACTGACGCTTTTACAGAGGTAAATATTCCACTCTGCTGCATCGACGCCCGAATCGCTAGAAATCCGACCAATTCCTCGATCACGGATGTATATCAACTCTGCAAACCGATATTCTGACTCTCTTGCTCCGATTTTCTAGTCGAAAAACTCGTCTCAACATAACCAGAGCCGTAAGGCCCACCGAAACGGCATCAAGAAGCCAAAGACCTTCAGATACCCGTCGCTGAAGGGTACCGACCCCAAGTTCAAGCGAAACCACAAGCACGCCCTTCACGGAACTGCTAAGGCTCTGGTGCGTCAAATCGTTTTCCCTGGATAGTAGGAGGAAAGATTTTGCTGACTCGGGTGTTTCGGGAATTATAGAAAGAATTCAAGGCTGGATTACGGGAAACTGCGTAGATGATTTCTTCTTCTGCGTAGTTTGTTCTTCGTTTTCTTAGTTCTTGTTTATATACCATACGCTTTTTCTACATCGCTTTTAACTACTCCTTTTCCTTGTACCTTATTCACGGAGCAACATCTTCTCACGTCCTTCATCACGACACTTCATGCCCATACCACGGGCTGAAACGACATCCGACCGGCAGATATACAACTCTGACCGTCACCTCCTCGAATACACTGAAGTTGATATCTTCAGAATAATAACATTTCTTGCGGTCTCTCCATGTAGGCGTGACTAGATACCTGAACATATGTGCGAAGACGGATCAAAAACGAACAGGGAGAAAGAAAACAGGCATTAGTGTGTACAGCTTCGAGTACCAAACATACTCCAATGCTCAAAGCTGAAGGATAAAATGGATTTACAACCCATTTTCCGTGCCGATATTGACTTACTCTTTGTCTTCATTACCAAACACGTCTGAACTTATCCCTTTGCATACGGGACGGACGTGCATGGAGAAGACAATACATCTTTTCAACTTCATCGTGGGGGTTCAAGCGTAGTTTACAGAAAACTAGTTTAACAAGTCGAGTGGAAATAATATAATCAAGTATTCATTAATAATCAAGTCCCAACCTTAACTCCTGCCAAGTTCTAATCTGCTGTAAGATGTTCTATCAGATAACTCCAGTGCAATGCGACTATTATACAGCCAAGTTCTTCGTAGAAATTCCCCTGCATAGCTCTGCGCTGCCTACTGTATGGTATAACAACTGTAGGTTGTAGGCGGCTTCCCATCGCAGATCTCCATTCTCGAACTTCTGCTCCTCATCTGCTTGTTCATCATCATCTTTTCCATTGTTAACCCACTCATCACTCATCTGAATGACCTTCTCATAATATCCCACCGCATAATGCTCCAGCCCAATTTGGTGGAAAGCCCTTCCCATATTAAACTCCGCCTCCTGTTTATCAAACCAATCCTCAGATGCCGTCTTCATTTTGTAATACCTCTGTAGAAATACCATCCCCTGGAGGATATGGTATTGCCGGTTCTCCGATTGTCGTTGCATGGCGCGGTGGAGATATGCAAGCGCGATTTGAAAAACCACCATGGGATGATTTTCTTGCGCGGCATAGGCTCGGGCAAGGTAATGGAGGCTAGAGGTATAACTGCGACCATCGAGCATAATCTGGGCGTAGAGTACTAATGCATTTATACTCATTGTTTGGGGTACGATTTCTTTGTCGTCGTCATCGCGGAGGAGAGTAGCACAGACGCCACCAACATCTTTGCCTAGAACATGCTTGTCGAGGGCCTTGAGCTGACGCATCAGATACTTTTGGTTGTTTTGAACGCTGAAGACGTTTGTCCCGGGGTACATCTTTAGGTTACCGCGGACGAAAGAGGCGACGGTGGCGTATAGGTGGTACGCATTATCCTGGAACAACATTGTAGATGTGAAATATCTGAGCGCTTCTGAGGCCTGGTCGGGATCCTGTGCGTAGACTGCACAAGCAAGGTGAACGAGCGATATAAGGAATCTTGGTCGTTTGGTTGGATCCGCGTCTGCTTTGTCGTGGTAGAAGACATTGGCATCTTTAGCTGCCTTGCAGACCTCATATGCCTCAACTTCACCACCCTCTTCGTGTAAAGTTAGAAGAATGGCATAATTTAAGATGATGTTGAGCCAGACATCAAAGCCTAGTCCACGATATTGGGTAATGTCTGGTTGGGGTTCGTCCGCATCCCTCGCCTCGAGTTCTTCGAGCTCCATCTGATACTCCAGATTAGACTCCAACCGCCGCTTCATCAGGTTCATTTGGTTCTCTATGTTCCGCTTGCCTGTTCTTCTGGCGGTCGTGTAACCTAGGAAACCAGCGTACTCGTACCTCCTCTCGCTCGGATACAAGGCTCTCGACGATCTGAAGTCGTCGAACATCTCTCCAGCCGTATCAAGCCACTGAATTATTGCTTCGGTATTCTGTTGTTCGACTTTAGGCCGCAATAATTCGAGTTTTTGATAATTCTGTATACAGAGCTCCGTTCGCTGTTTTTCGGCCTGATAACGTTCTGTCGCTGTCGGGTTATACCTCTTGATCTTTGCCTTCCTCTTCCCATCTTGAGAAACAAATAAGCCGCCGGCAGTTCCATCACCGTCAAGCTCTCTTGCACGTTCTTGCTCCCTGATCCTAGTACGAATCTCGATGACCTCGTTGACAACTTCTAGCGCCCGTTCGTTCATATCCAAAACTTCATAAATTTCGATTAAGAGCAAACGTGACTCCAGGTCGTCATCTTTGCATTCTACAACGCACTCAAGGCATCGTCGTGAGTTCTCCCAATTACGGAGAATCTTGTAGGACTTGCCTAGTCGGAGCCATAGGTCCACGGTTTGGAAGATTTCGATTTCAGTGAGAGGGAACCACAAGTCAACGGCTTCTTCGTGTTTATTGGCTTCGGCACAAGCGTCTCCAGAAGATAAGAGGAGGTCTCCGATTTCCACAACGTCCCCCTTCCTAAGGATTTCGAAGTGTCTCCATCCTTCTTCAAACTGTCCAGTTTTCACTCTGAATTGGCCTAACTTGAACCTCAATTCTGGTGGGAGCCGGTACGATTCTGGCCCCCTTCGGGCGCTGTGGGCGAATTCCGGTACTTGCAAACGGCGTTCATCGTCCTCGTCCCACTCACTGTCGTTTCTAACGTCGTCCCAGAAAGTTTCGTTTCCTCGGGCCAAGAGCAGCCGACATAACGTTTTTATCTGCCTGATGCCGTGCAACCATCTCTTACCGATAGCGCACAGATCGCCTAGCATATTGACATGTTTCCAGTCCAAGCCCCCCTCCCGGCCACGCTGGGAGATCCAGAATGGTAAATGAGACTCGAATGTCGTTATGGCTTCACCTACCCTGCCCATGCCAATAAGACATTGGGTCAAAGATTTGACAACACTAGTATCATGGGGTAAAATCTTCTCCAGCAGCTTTCTAAAGTCCAGGGATGCCCGTCCAAACTTCTCTAACTCTTGCAACAAGTTTCCTCGCTCAAAGATAGATGTCCAGTCTTTCGGGTTGGCTTTGATCGCTTTACCGTAGAGATATATAGCCTCTTCTTTGACCTCGTCCTCTTTCATCCCTTCCTGCAGCTCAAGGTCCAGAGTCATCCTCGCACATGTAACCCAAAGGTCACCCTCGCGAGGTCGTACATGAGCAGCTGAAATCCATGCAAGAAGGCATTTTCGGGGCTCATTAATTGCCAAATATACTTCTCCCATGACTTTCCATGCAGAATAGACCTCTGGATCGATGTGGATAACCCTCTGAACGAGTTTAAGCGTTTCGGGCCAGTCTCCAGCAGCATAATGTTGGTTTGCTTGGCCGAGGAGGATTTGAACTTCATGAGAATGTGCCATGTCTTGTGCTGCCCGTCTGCCTTTTTTTGCATTTGCTTTCCTGGCCGCCTTGCCTAGCCTAGAGCCGGCATGCAAACTCTTGTGGAAGGCATCAATCTGACTCGTAAGGCCTGCTCCGTCTTCCGCCCCGACGTCATCATCATCATCGTCGTCGGATTCTCCGATTTCAAAGTCCGGGTCTTCGAATGCACTATAATATTCAAATTTAGTACATCGTTGTGCTAGGCAATGCTGTAGGGAACATACTCGTCGGATAGCCACTCGTCTTCCTCTTCTTCCTCTTCTTCCTCGTATTCGCTGACATCCTCTTCTCCAAAATCATATTCCTCGTCAATAATCTCACCCTCCGCATCTTCGTCGGAGACATTTACGGCATCTAGCGGTCCGCGCTCGGCTGCAGGCTCTTCTGCATCTACGTGGAACCTGAAGTCGTCAGAGTGCAGGGCATCCGTGAAGCTGAATCCCGGGTCATGGACGCTCCAATCGGCGCTAGGGCCGGTAGGGCCCGGTATATGGTGTGGCTGTGGGGTTGCATCTGTCAGATGCAGATGATCGAGGGCTAGACGATCCAGAAATTGTCCGTAGCCTGACCCGGCGGCATTTGCGGATTTTTCAGTGGTTGGTAAGTTTCCCGAATTCGATGGCTCCATTGTGAAGCCGAGCTCGGGTTTTGTGAGGCGACGGCGACTGGTATCGAGGGGTTTTGTTCTTCATGCTGTATTGTGGTAAAGTCATCGCGGGGCACCGTCGCTGTCGCGAAAATTGGTTACCAAACCACAAAATTTTGGGTTAGTCGCGCCTAAACTTTTCCACGACAAACCCACCAACAAGCCGGGATGTCAGGTCGTATTCGGTACCGGCCGCCCAGCCACCCCAGACAGTCGACAGGCACGACAAACATCACCTAGTCCGAGTCTGGGGATTTGGCCCGGTGGGGGCCAAAGCTAATCGGTATCAAGAAACATTTCGCACAAATTCCGAAGAAACAGGGAAAGCTCGCGAAGCCTTGCCTGCGATCTCCAATTGTCTGGAAGTTATTCCCGAATGCATGCACAATTTCCTCGCAATCAATGGCAAATACACAGGTCGACACGTGAGGATCACAGGCCCAAGAACTTTGGAGATGGAGGGTGAATGCTACCGACCTGCATGCCAATACGGCTTGGGTATTCGATTATACAGTCCTTTGACCAATTTCTCTGTCTACAGGCTACACGGGACCAGTTACAGACAGCTGGAGCTCGCCCAGGAAGTTAAAGAGCCGGATACAATGGCCTGAATTGGGAGCTTAGCTAACGGTTTGTGCCACTATCAACGTTATAAGGTTGTACGGGAACCGAATCCAACATTAATATCATGATGAGCGACTTTGATACCTAGTTCGGGACTTCCCTTATCACGGTAAAACTATTTCACGAATCCAAAAAGAATGGAAACAAAACGCACTTGCTATGCCCAGGAGAAGCTAGCAGGCGAATTACGGAGCGAGCTATTTCAGCCATCTCGTCCCGTCTATCCGCTGCAGTTTGGGAAGTCTAAAGTGTCTTGATAACTTGGTTCGCTTATCGACAATTAAATTCGCCTGCACAATTCAAGGCCCGATGACGACGCTTAACGTCAAGTAGATTAAAATAACGTTGGTGATAACAATCCCCTTCTTTGCTGCGAGTTTACTAACTATTGATTTAACATTAAGAGCTAGTTATATCCCTAGGGTCTTCTTGGGGACGTACCTGTCAGGAATAATATTTGCCTTTTAACTGTTCAAAAAGCGACCGAGTCGTACAGGGTGGCCCGACTAGTTGCATTCAACGCTGGGCCGGGAACTTCGCGAGCTAATTTTCATTCGACAGCATCCCCTTCAATCGAAGATGTTAGTGGACAAGGCGGGGCACAAAAGTCTTGGGTTGCGATGAACTCGAACAATTGCTTTTCTATTTTTATTCGCATCCGAACTAGTATCAAGAGTCCCATGATGGATGAGGTTAACCAAGACTCGATCGCCGTACTAAACGTAGAAAAGCGGTAAAGCTTATAGAAGCCTCCACCCGTCATATATGACATCTGCCAGGGAGGAATCTCAACAAGTTGACAAGCGAGAATTTTCGAAAGGCGAATTAAGGCTATTAGTAGACGAGGAATTTAAACCGCTTTCGGATGACTGATAATCGTGAGGTAGCATTATGACCCCGAGATGATGATGCAGGATGCAGGAGATGCGGTACATGTATACATGCTTACTGTGCACAGCGCTGCACTGTTCGGCATCTGATAATATTATACCTGGGCACACATACATACACCCCAACAGTGAGCTTTTCCACCTTTCTGTGGGGTATCCTTACCCGTGCGACTTTTGCGGAAACAACTGCAAAGTAACTGCATATGCATGCTTATCCCTTTGGCCCTTGCGCCAACTATTCCAGGGGACGTTCAATTTGGCAAATTTAACACAGAACCGTTACCGTTCTTAGAGCTTAAAGGAATAACATTGTGTCTCGAAAGACGGGAAATTTTATGATTCCCCATGTCGATCAAGTTCTGGACGAATTCCAGATCATGAGGCATAAAAGGGCTCCTGTCGCCCTCCGATCCAACCTATCCTCAGTTCTTGATTACCACAGCTCAAGCTCCTAGGATCTTACTTGTTCAAGAGAGCCATCGAGAGCTTCTTACAACTTTGTACGCCTACAAACCCACACGAACATCGATTCGCGCAGCATTCTTGTCTCTAGATACCAAAATGAAGTTCACTCTCGCCGTCGCCATTGTCGCCTCTTTCCTTGGGTAAGTATTTTTAATTTACTTCGATTTAATTTATTAATTCAATCCGCGGCCTTGGTCGATCCCGAATATGAACTTGAAGGCTAATAAATCACATATTTGGTTAATACAGTGCCCAAGCCGTCCCGCACCCACAGATCACCGCGGCGCCCGTCCCATACAAGTGCCCGACTAAGGAGTGCGGTGTCGTTACTACTACCGCCCTGCCCCAAGTCTGCCCAGCAGTCCTCTGCCCAGCACCTCCAGCTTGCCCACTCATTGCTCATGTCACTCAAATTCCATGCTGCTGCAAGACCGAGAAACTCAAAACGACTACCGTCACCGCTCCATGCTGCACCACTAAATGCGTCATCCCAACATTTACTGAGTACTCTGGTTGCCCGACACCAACTCCTACAAAGGTATAGTCATTCCCTTGGTTTAATACTGAAATCTCTATTTATTTTTTCTTTTTTCCGTTTGATGCAATGAATATCTCTTTATCGCGCAGAACAGGCCAAGTATTTTAGAATAGGTTTCACTGACTAGATTATATTCCAACAGTACTAGTACTAGGAGTCCCTCTAGTCTAACAAGCTAGCAAATATGATATGATTCAAATTTGCACATGTACATTTTATTCACATCGAGTTTCTTGGATTGGAAGTCTTGAACGCTTGCATCGGGCTATCTTTTCAGGCTTGTACATATACAACTATATATAGTTTCTACCCGCGGGTTTACTCGACCCGCCCCCAGATGGGGTTTCATTTCTAATGTCAAGCTTGAAAAGTTCTGCGATTCATAATATGCCGAGCGATTTTATCAACCCGTGCTAACATACTCTTTTGCGTGTTTGTGAAGGGAACTACTACTGTGTGGGTTACTGAGACGGTGTCCGCCTGTGCTCCTCAGTACTGATCGGCCATCCTCGTCCTCGGGGCCGATACGAATGCTCAATCCATTGTTTGTGATCTCGAATTCGATATCGATCGCCTATTAGCGGCAACGTTCGCCATGAACATGCTAGTGCTCTACCGCTTTTTCTCCCTTACTACAGACATGTCACTCCTTAATCCTAATTGTTAATGATAATGACTCCTCGAACGGAATATGTATGTGCTTGGATTTATAAACCTGCCTGAACAGAGAGCTGAATATATATACTATTTTATCATTGTTCTTTATGCCCATACGTATGGCGGGCTTAACCTCACCCGACGCTAAGCTTCCCTTTGATAATTATTCCGTTGCATTAATTGTGAAGTATATAGGACCGGGTGGTACTGGCCAGTCTCCATTCTTGTGCAAGATGTTAAAACCAAAAATTTACACCAAACTAAAGAGCAGAAATATGATTTTCACATCCACTTATTTGTACCCGGATATACAAGGCTTTTAGCTAATTAAGCGTATACCAGGGGCTTAGATAACTAGAGAGGCAGCCGCCCCAGTGCTTTAGACCTTGTCGGCATGCCATCTTCTGGTGTTGAAAATACAACATAATCAACACCAAGTGCACCAGAGACATCTTGGGATGATGGATTGATCGTTGCCATAGATATCGATAGTTACATTTTGATATTTATTGTGAAAAAATCTTCTATAAATACAAATAACAATCTAAGCGTGCGTAATTGTATCCCCAGCCATTGAATTTGGCTCTACCTATTACTTTCTATCCCGCACATAGCGTACCCCAACCCTCCAAATTTCGTTCCTGCGTCCTATCAATCGATAACCCCTATACGAGCTACTGCGGTTCGTACTCGACCGGCTCTAATATGCGACTGATTTCCAAATTCTGGCTGGTTGCAGCCATTGCCTTGCCGCATTTTACCCCTCTTGTCAGCGGCCTGGTTATTCCACGGAGGGCACATCCTAGAGAGGTTGCTCTCTATGAGCCGATTGCTCCGATCCAAGCACCGCTTTATAGTTATCACAAGCAGGCTCATAGGTCCTCTAATTTAAGCATTCGAGATGAAGTTGACGGCACAATTCGGAAGATAAACGAAACATCTAACAACTACATCCAACAAAATGTCACTTTTCTCGACGGCGTGTTGTACTATCTCCCCGCGAAAATCGGCGACCAACAATTCGACTTGATTATTGACACAGGGAGCAGTGATACCTGGGTCATAGAATCGGACTATGTTTGTTTCACTATGGACGGAAAGTTCTCTCCAAACCGGTACTGCAATTTTGGTCCTGAGTTCGACCACGAGTCATCATCTTCATTCCAGTATCTCAACCAAACCAACGGCTCATTTGCTGTTGTGTATGCGGATAGGAGTTATGCAAAAGGCTTCGTCGGTCAAGATATTTTAAATGTCTCGGGAATTGCTGTCAACCAAACGATCGGGGTAGCGAGTATAGCAAGATGGCAGGGCGACGGTTTAACTAGCGGAATACTCGGACTTGGATATCCTGGAAGTATCCCATCCACTCCAGGTCATCAGCCATACGACTGGGTGACTAAGGATGGAAACGGCGACGTATCCCGTGGGCCTTCTCTCGCCCGGCAACAATTAAACTTCGATTGCCACGACAGCTATCCATCCTTCATCCAGTCTCTGGCTGAACAGGGCCATGAACCACTCTTCAGCATCAGTTTACTCGAAACGAGGCCAGACCGGGGTGGAGTACACGGCAAAAGGCCTTGGCCGCCACAGGGTGGCTTCATCGCATTTGGTGGAATACCCTATGTCCCGCACCTTGGACTACCATTCGCGAAGGCAAAAATGAATCCAGACGTCAACGAGTCAACCTGTGCCTCGGATGTTCGACAGATTGGCTATGGATTTGATATCGATGCAATTACTGACGGCGACGAAATTATATTTGCCGAAAAACGAAGCGCTAAACTTGATACTGGAGCTTCGGCCATGGTATTCCCTTTCTGGCTTTTTCAACAATTCTGGAGCCGAGTGGATCCAATGCCATCTTTCCGAGACCTCAAGGGTGGGTTATGGAAGATAAAATGCAATGCCACCATGCCAGATCTCGGGTTCGTTATTGGTGGGGTTGTAATCAAGGTTGACCGCAGTCAGTTGATCAGAGCGCCAGTTATAGATTTCATGGATGAAATTGAAGATATGGAGGAAATGTGTATCATGAACATTATGACAAACCTATGGAGTGATGAAGTTATCCTCGGAATCCCATTCTTGCAAGGGGTTTTGGCGGTCTATGATTTGGGGAACAAAGAAATCAGGATCGCAAAGAAGTTTTCTCCAGACCCCTCCCACATTCCAGTTTGGATGGACAAAGTCTCGACCAAGCTTATAGACCATCCACCACCGGGTGCGAAGACATCGAGTTCGAGTTGGACTTTCGGGAATACCAGTATTGGAACGGCAACATCAACTTCGATCAACGTTCTCACAGCTAGCGGGGATCAGTCGACTTCTACGACGGCGGCTTCGTCTACCGAGGGTTATTGGTAAAGATTCTATCGCCACATACTGGGCGAATTACATTTAGTGTGGGTAGTGTTTTGATTTGCAACTTTGGGTCTGTAAGGATCGATTCGGGGCTCGATTCATTTCTTTGGTTGTCGCCTGGAATGGCGACATTAAGTCAAGGTGTTAGCGCTAGTTACCGCATGTTGGAAGTAAACAGCTATTGACAGGTATCGAGCCTGGCCTTGGTCAGAATCGATGGATTTCTGAGTACCTAGTTCACGTTCAACGGTAGATTGAATATACTAGTAAACCAAGCACCGAGATCCCAATATTCGTAATTTTTCTGTCTTTGTTTTAAAGACCTAGTTTATCCGATAACTGATCCCGAGCTTGTAGCTGATATCGAAATGACCTGATTCTGGTCTCAGTCCATTGCGAGAAACCGAGGGTTTGTTGCATTTCGAATAGAGTTCGCGTTGTAGACACAAGGGGCAGGTGGGTATTTGCCGTTCGAGATTACTCCAGGATATCGATACTTCTATTCGGCTAGGCGAATTCGGATCCGTACCTTATTTCGGGACCCGTACCTACCTCGTTTCGGAATTGACAACTTATTTCAACCGGGCAGCATGCATTACATTGCACATATAAAATCCGTTACCAATGCAGCCCCTAGGCATAAAGGCTCGTCCGTGCTCTGACATATCCGATCCCATATTATTTTCGGCCTGCTTTTCAACTACAACATCAGTATATATAGAACACAATAAGACCGTCAGTTTGAGACAGTATACACGCATTCCAGATCCAAAACTCACAAGATGACTGGGCTACTGAAGAAGGTATGTATCGCACTTACGCGCAAGCGCCTCTCAAACGATTTACGTAGGAACAGCGTTTTTAACAAACGATTGCGATATAGGTCATAGTAGTCGGCGCAGGTCCCTCGGGTCTCCTCCTTGCTCTCCGTCTCGCCCAACAGCGCATTAAAGTCACAATCTTTGAAGCCACGCCAGCTGCTTCAAACCAGCCCCGCGCAACGCACTATGGTATCCCCGCCGTTTGGGAACTCCGCAGAGCCGGCGTTCTAGAAGAACTACGTAAAGACCCAGAATGTTTCCAGTTCGACGTTATGTGCTGGCGTAAGCTCGACGGCACATATTTGTCTGGAATGGATACGAGGGATCTTAATCGCCCTGGGAAACCATATGACGACCGTATAACTGTCCTAACGTTGAATAAAGTTATTAAAGTGCTTGAAGGGATGGTGGAAAAGTGTGAGGACGCTACTGTGAAGTACGGACATAAGGTACTACCTGGAGTTGAGCAAGATGAAGAGAAGGCGTGGGTGACCGTTCAGCGCGAGGACGGTGTTGTTGAGAAGCACTGCGCAGATTATGTGGTTGGATGTGATGGAGCATCGAGTCAAATCCGGAGGAGTCTGTTTGGAGACAAGGAATTCCCTGGGTACACATGGGATCATCAGATCGTGGCTACAAATGTAGGTTCTATTGGGTCTTATCTGTTTTTTTTTTTTTTTTTTCTTTCCCTTCGAAGAAAGATTTTGGGGATCAGGAGACTGAACTAATTTGTACAGACTTACTACGACTTTCATAAGTTTGGCTGGGAGGATTCAAATTTTATTGTCCACCCGGAACACTCATTCATGGCCGCAAGAATTGGTGCAACCGAGCCATTATGGAGAGTTACATACACTGAAGTCAACGGTCTTACAAATGAAGAAATTCAAGCCCGCCAGGCGAAGAAATTCGAAATCATGTTCCCCGGGCATCCAAAGCCTGGAGAATATAACGTCGTATTGACCAGCCCATACAAAATTCACCAGCGATGCGCACCATCGTTCAGAGTTGGAAGATATCTACTAGCGGCTGATGCCGCCCACCTTTGCAATCCCTTCGGAGGACTAGGGCTTACTGGTGGTATCGTGGACGTTGGAGGATTAGCTGACTGCCTAGTTGGTATTCACGAGGGGAAGACCAGTGACAAAATTCTAGATGAATACAGCAGAGTACGGATCGAGAAATATAAGACAATAATCGATCCGATATCGACAGAGAATTTCAAGAGATTATGGGGTCAAGATCCAGAAAAGGCGTTGGAGAACGACGAGTTCTTGAAACTTTTGAAAGACAACGAAGGCGATGCTGAGTTATCCAGTAAACTGCAACTAGTAAGCATAATACCCCAAACACTATCAACGGAATCTATACTACGAATTTTTAACGAGACTGACTTCTTCACACTAGGGTGCTCTGGGGATTCTCCATGACTTTACCGCTTCCTTCGACGGGAACAAGCAGGCTGCCAAACCACTGTCAGAAAAGGTTGATATGTCTGCTGTTACTGTAACTCCTCTTGTTAGTTGAGCATTGGCTGATGCCGAATCCACTTTTCTTCCAAATTAGCGATATCGTTCCAAGTTATAGAGTCAGGGCCTTAACTAAGTTTGGAAAGCCTGAAAATCGTATGGTTTTGTACACGAAACTGTAAATTCCCTGGAATGATATAATATACATAGGTTTTCATGAAGTTATAGTTTTGACACAAGATATCCATTACCCTTGCGCAGCATTTCCGCAGCGTCCTTTACCATGTCATCCACGATCTCCTTCGCTGGTTTGATATCGTCGATCACTCCTGCAACTTGACCCATTAAAAACGGTATATCCAACTCGTTTCCTTCCTTCATATCGTACTCCAGCGGTGTGACACCCTGATCACACAACTCCTTGATCCTCTGCGGTTGGTCCTCCCACTTCTTGATATATTCATTCATCTTGACTCTCAAAGGTCGGCCGGATACCACCAATGTACGGATAGTATCGTCAAATGTTGCGCTTTTAACCTCCTGCTTGTGCATCTCAGAGCATCCGGCTTCTACTGCTGCGACGAATCTTGTTCCAACCCACACACCAGCGGCACCTTGCATTAGAGAACTGGCAAGCGATCTTCCATCTCTTATACCACCCGCAGCAACAACTAGTGGAGTTTGGCCCGTCAATGGGGATTTATATTTCTTCACAACATCACAAACGGCGGGTATCAAAATGCTTGTTGCGATAGATCCTGTGTGCCCGCCTCCTTCGCTACCTTGAGCACAGATGATATCCACGCCAGCCTTTAAAGCATACTCCGCGTGCTTTGGATGCCCCACCATGTTCATAATCAAAATTTTGGCATCATGGAGTCTTTTGATAATATGTGGTGGAGGAATTCCCACCGCTGACACAAATAGTTTGGCACCAGATTCAATGGTGACCGTGATCAATTCGTCTAGTTGGCCGTTGGTGTAGTCGTGATTTGTCTTTCGGGCCCCATCGCCGATTTTAGGAAGTGCAAGGTCGACGCCAAATGGAAGGTCGGGTGATTTTAGCAATGCCTTGAGAGATGTAACGATCTCGAGGAGTTGGGCAGGTGTGTAGCCAAGTCCACCGACTGTGCCCAACCCCCCAGCATTGGAAACTGCAGCAGCGAGCTCGGATGACGAGGTTCGTGCCATTCCTAGAAATATGTGTTAGTAAATTAATGCGGTATCTTAGTTTCTCAAATATCTTGATATATCATACCCGCCAACAAGATAGGATGCTTGATCCCAAGGAGATCGGTAAGTGGAGTTCTAATTTGCTGCTCCATTGCCACGGCTATGAACCTCTTTTCTAAAATTTATATTGTGATCTATGCAGGAGCACTGAGTTTTTGGCTTGTGCACTGTCTATACACCTCCAGGATAGAGGTCTAGACGCCTGCGATCTGCTAAATATCTGGCCTGAGATATATACGGCAACTCGCTGGGTATAGAAGTTAGAGGAGCTTGGGAGTGTTTCTCTACTCGCTACCCCGGATTCCTTGGACTTATAGAATGGGGAAACAACCTAGGCTATTCGCGTCACGCAGAGTTGCATGTGCATGGCCTCCCCTTGTGGAGGAAGGTGATACAAAACCGCGGTTGATTGCGGTCTAATTTATCTAGAAGAGGAAATGCAACAGATTCAACACGGCCAGAATGATATCGCGATGGTGAAATCAACACATTGCTGCTTATATTGGGTCCAATTTAAACAGGTAATGGCCTCAGCGGGATTGGGAAACCTAGATAGACTTTTTTAAGTCCCTTTAAAAACAAAATGCTTGGTTTCAGAGCCCTTTCCCATATTCATCAAGTGCTCTATGAATTGCAGGCTATCTGAGGGGTTTGTAAAGAAAAATACAGCTTGCGAGATTATTATATATCAAAGTCCAAGATCATGATAATAGCTGTGGTGTAATTAACTGTTGTCTGAATGTTTGCATCGCCTCGCTTAAATTACCTAATAGGGCTCTCAGCACCAGCTTGCTGTGCTCACAGAGTATCAACACCCTCGACACTTCTGCTCAGGATACCTTAGCTTTCCCTCAACTTCATTCTCGAGATCTCGTCATTACTAAGTTTCACGTTCTCCTCCTGCCCGCATCAACCAGCAAAAGCCAGTCATTAAACTACCATCTATCCCTAGAAGCTTACTATTATCTCTCCCTCTCTCTCTCTCCATAATGTCAAGCGATACTTCTGAAGATCCTCTCCGTCATCACCCACATGGAGCTGACGAACCTACCGGGTATGGCAACGAGATACGAGTAGTGCCAGACCCTCATGGAGGCCCGCCTACTGTCTATCGAGAACGCCCAATGGGTCTCAACTGGGATACCTTGTCTGGTCCTGCTCGCAACATGTATGCAGAATTAGCTACAGGCGACATACCCAATCGTTTCGAAATCCTCGTTCATTCGGGTCTTCTCAAATGGGCAGAGCAAATGAAACCTGGGAATCCTAACCGCCTACCAGATGGCAACCCAACCTACATCCAAGACGATGTCATACCTGTCATCAAGGCATACGTTAATAGAATTCCTCAACCTGGGGTTGCTGGAACTCCGATCCCTCCAGCCTTGCCAATGATTGAACTTGAGGCCCTTGACTTCCTACACCATCACCAAGCCCTTCCTTACCAGCAGGCAGATTATGCAGATATCTTTGGCGATCTTCCAGATGGGTTTGTTTGGCATCCAATCCAAACCTTAGTTGGTATTCGAGGGCTGGATCACCGAACATTGGTCGAGTTTCGTGCCTACAAACATTTCTGGACCATCCATAAAGACGACCCTAACACCAAACAGTTCTCAACAAAGGACGAACCAACTTCTGAAGTTAGCATCATTCGCCCCGGAACAAAATACGATCGAGATTATCCTCAGATCGCCCCGGGTGGCTTCCACAATATGTCCCTGCCTCCCACTAATCAACAGTTGAGGAAGGAGCTCGCCAGAGTTAACAAGGTCCGCAGAAATAACGGAGAACCAGCGTACCCTCCAATCATTTATGTTCGTTTTGCCAACAACCTTGCACGTATTATGACGGATCACAGCAACGACGCCTATGTTTTCGATGCAGACGGGGTCCCACGCCCCAAAGTAATCGGGTCCCTTCAATATGAGGAATACATAGATGAGGACGAGTTCGTTTCTCGTTTCACCGACCTTGGGAGAGTCTACCTCAACCGCCTGCCAACCATCTTTGAAACTAGTGGGACACCACCACAGATGACGCCTCGACCCAAGCAGCAAACTCCAGCCCCTCCAGCAGCCACCGCCAAGAAAGCTTCAACTACAGGCGGTAACACCCAACCAAAGACTCACTCGAAAGTCATTGAAGTTACTGCTGAGTTTGCAGGCACAGGTTTGGAGGCAAGAATTGATATCCCATCATGCGACTGCCCAGTCACCGTTAAAGCTGCACAAATGAGTAACGCCCTCGCTTCTGGAATTGTTTCAATGAAAAGGTCACTTGCGAATGGACCTCAACGTGTTCACATTCCTGAAGTTGACTGTTGCTCTAAAGCTACTGCGAAACCCTCCACCCCTAGCGCCGGTTCAACTCCAAGTGTCCCTGCCCCTTCGAGTGCCCCTACCAAAGTCCAGCTGGACGCTGCTGATCTCTCTGCAATCGACGCTAAAATAAAGCAGCTGTCTCTTGAGAAAACAAACCCTCGCCAGCTAAAGCCGCTTTCCAAACTCCAAGGAAACAGCTACAATTTTGATGCCAACTCTGCTAAATCTGCAGCCAATAAAGGCACCGCTACAATTTCGACATCAATAAAAGTCGGCACGGTTGTCAGAGACACAACCGCACAATCCAGCAACAAGACGAACACAACTGTCAAAGCTAACACTCCAGCCGCCCCTATCCCTACCACAACCCGATCTACTACAAACGACGTCATACTACCGGAGTTAAAGTCGATGATTTCTGCATCAGGTTTCTTTTTTGCTAACTCTCAGAACCGCCAAAAGTTAGTCGACGACCTCGTAAACGAAAGATATTGCAAGGAAATTCCGGTCATTGGACCTGGGGCCAAATCCTGGATTACACTTAAGGGAGAACAGCGTACAAACCCGGTAAGGACACTTAAAATACTTACATGAGAGTACATACGGTATTAACATCTATATCAATTAGGTTAAGCTCAGATTCGTTGATGGTCCATCCATAGAGCATATCAAGTACGCTACAGTCATTAGCATTCAACAAACTGTTTTCTACTACCTCTTCACTGGTGAACGCATCAAAAAGAAGAAGATAACAGCAGATTCGGCTCACGGAACTTGCTTTCTCAAAGTCTGCAGTATCCTTGATGCCGGCCAACGTTTGGTTATGGAACACGATGTTCAACATCATTATGTTCGAACAAACGGAGTTGCTCACCTCTACGACCATTCGATGAACAGCGGACTCATAGCTACTCCAACTGAGGCTGTCACTATTAAGTACAAACTCACGCCTGAGGAACAAGCCGCATATCGGGAGTTGATCTTGGAGACAAAGGAGCTTTGGAAGCACCCGATCACCTGCAAATGTAAAGGTGCTATTTAAAGCGGCCTCTGTTTGTTTATGCATTTTCAACATCCTCTGCTTAATTTGGCCTTTCTTTGCTATCCCCTTATTTAAGGGCTTGGTCATGCTTCAACGCTCATGTTATCTTAGGGGCTTAAGCTTGCTCTACTAGAAACTTCAATTCCAAATTTCAAATGCTGTGATAGATAGATATTGTTTGTACCGTCGATAGTTCTTTCCAGTACATTCGCGAACTGTTGATCTTCCATGTTCCTTCAACGTTCCAAGCACCACCCCCTCGTCTCGCGCTGCGGCTCAGTTGTTTTCGAGGCTAGACCCTAGGCCACCTTAGTAGACTTCCATTAATAGCGGAGCTCTCCCCTCTAAAGTATCGATATCGCAGCGGAGTAGCTTGCTTAGTTTGATGCGGGCGGCTCCGTATTTACCCCAGATTTTACCAGCCTTGCTTGCAAGTCAGCCTACAGCCTTTCCAGTTCCCGGGACCGGGGCCCGAGTGATCCAATCGACCGAATCCAAGTGAATGCACTTTTGTTTGAGAAGGTATAAGCGGGAGGAGTCGACATCGACACTATTTCAGTGGGGGTTTCAGATCCGCGTGTATCTGCATGCCCGCTATAGAACGTCCAGCAGCCTGTCAACTTCCTGCATCTGCCCGCTCTCGGAAACCGAATTCCAAATATTAAGTGCCTTGGTATCCACGTCTTAATATGGAATATTAATATTAAGATGGGGTAGATGCGAGGGGCTCGAGAAATAACGGCGACTACTGCCTGGAGCCTACAGGGTATCTACGGCATCTACCTGGGCGCCTGTCCATGGGTGCTTTGGCGACGTTAGAATCGGAAAGATCAAATGCGGAAATCCGGGGGGATAAGTGCTCCGACGTACCATCACTCGATCTGGCTAGCTTTCCATACAGGGCTGTAGGGCGAACTCAGAATTAATAATACAAACGCACAAGGGTTGTGATAAAGCGGAACCGACTAAGGCTCAAGCCGCATGCAAGTTGATTATATTTCTATTCCGTTAACGTTCCCATATATAGTGCTATACCGTGGTTCCTGGAACCCCGAAGTCTAGGAGCTCCGGGCGGGAAGATCAAAGGATCTGCTATAGCTATCGAAGTGTGTAGTCGGAAAACTGGCTTAAGTTACAGGCGCCGATGCATCGATTTTGTCGGGTTTCCGAGCTCCCAGAATGTGTGTCAGCTATAGCTAGATGAGGCTTATTTTTCGCTGTTGAAGCCGCGAAAATCAACACCGGAAATGTCGGTCGTACGACTAAGGCATGCTCTAATCCTTGGATTTCGACCTTTTAATCCCTTGGCCTTGTTGCATATTGCATGTTGTACATGTAACTTTGAACATGAACTAGGCGCCAAGATAGTCTCCGATTTTCTTCGTTCGCGTTCAGATATTTGTCTTGTCGATAGAAAGCTTCGAGCGGTTCATGTGTGAGGCAGACTTGTGGATGAAAACGCCTGGCGAAGGGCGGGAGTTCGCGGTTGATTATATTATCCTCTTCATCGGCCCTAGACCATGTCAACCATAGGTCAGGGCTGGTGTGGGGAAGTCGACCTGATGCAGGAGCCAATCAAATGTCGGAAAAACCTTTATCAAACGTTTCTGGGGTAAGAATTGCAAATACAACAGCCCCGCTGCACAACCTGTAGGGAAATACGGAAGAGAGGCTCTAAATCTCCGGCAAAGAAGGGATTTCACAAGCGAGGAAATCTTTCCAAGATTTAAAGCTACTGGCCTGGAACTCGAAAGAAAAAGAAACGCTAAACTCTGTAACATCCGCACAAACATGTGAAGCAGTCAGCTCGCAGATGCGGCATCGTTTTCAACCCAGCTCGATTGGTCTTGAATGATTCGAAACAATCTGAGTGGCGTTCTGAACAGAATTATATCACGAAGTGACATTACTCGGTACTCCCTAGCTCCCGCCATGACGCAAATTCGAGATAACTTCTCGACAACCAATGAGATCCAAATGATAACGTCGACGGAAGCCCTTCTGGGCGGATCATGCCTTGCAGGGTTCACCGACGTCCCTCGAAAATTCGGCCGCATGGTGGAATCATTTGAGGCTGCGGCAAGTTCCCAAATTAGTGACATTTTCCAAATCAGGTTTAGTCGCACAACGACGAACCAACATCACCCACAACAAAAACAACACATTGCGCAAGCCACGTTTTTCGTGGGATCAGAAAGCAAAGGATTATAAACATATTTCGAGGTTAGCGCATCGCACTAAGGGGTTGGAGGCAAAAAATATGGGGCATGCCCAGGAACCAAAATATCTGTAAGGCAAATCATGTGTTAGCCTCGCAGCTGTCGGACTTAAACTTTTTTCTCCAGAAGTCACAGTCTGATTCATGATCTGTAGTTTCTGGAGGAGCCGGGAAGCCTGTGCAGCGGGAACGTCGATGTCGCGACGGGATTTACCTCGCTTTGAATTTCCAACGCGCATATGCAAGCGAAACAGTTCCAAAGTGACTAATAGGGCGAATGCGGCTGCAGATCTTCCTCGATGGAGTCGGCATCCCCAGCCTGCATATTCTTTCTGACATCCGCAAATGACGAGGTTTTACCGAACCGGGTGGACAAAGGGGCTCTGCGTATTCGATCTCTGATTCGTGAAAGTTCTGCCTGCCCAGGGGTACTGTACACTTTGTAGCTCCGCTATAGGCTGCAACCCCGATAGGCCGGGTCTGAGGCTCACGATCCTTATCGCTTTCGCTATTAACTCACGAGATGCCTGGGCATATCGACAGAATTGGTAGGAGATTGACGGAGCCCCTCAATTAACGAAAACCGGTTTTTATTTTTTTCCTCCCTTGAGATTCAATTGAGGTTTACTTGGCCGTTGAGGTTGAGAAGGTAGGTCTGTGCCCTTGCGAACAACTGGCTGGAAGAACGGCCGACTGTTTTTCTGAAGCCAAAGTGGGGTGCCATGTTCCGGAGTGATTCGGGAAGGGCTATGTTCTACGAATTGAAGTTCTCGTGACAAGTGTTCAATCTCAAATGGAGGTAATTCAAGAACGCGGTGGCTGGTATGCATTAGAATCACCAAATCAATTTTTGTGCTAACTAACGACTAAATATCTAAACGTAATTAATTAGACAAAATCATCTGATTTCCCATATACTTGTCGCAAAAAAAGTCCTCATCGCCAGTTACCTTTCTAATACCAAAAAAGAACTAAAACTAAAACGCCTCTGTTGTACTGCGAAAATGACAAAACGCTGGAGATGTTGCTAATAATGCTGCGCTTAAACTATTGCTTGAGCAAAAGACAAAAAAATTTTCAATGACCAACTCATGACCCCGCTGCCCTTCAAAACTCCATAAAATTATATCTCTTTCGTCCGTTTCCTCATCAATTTAGACTTTAATCGGGAACTAAAAATTCCAATATCCTATCGTTGAACCAAATCCCGTGCCGTGAGTGTCAAGACAGCCCTAACGGCTAGCGTGGAGCCGTTCAAGCTTCTTATGCTTCTTGCTCTTTTCCTTATGATTGCGCAACGCGTCTGGTCTACCAAAGCTCTGACCGCAAAGTGTGCACTCTTCTCTTGGTTCTTTCCCCTCGTGCTGAAATCTGCAATGTCGTAGGAAATTGTTGTACGTCTGTACTCTAGTGTTGCAAATGCCTCCCCCTGGGAGCTCGATAACACAAGTTTTACTCTCTGCATCCCAACCATGAACGTGGCCCTCTTCCTCATCCGACCGACTAAGTCTCCGAGGTCGACGGCCGGGTGAGCGATCGCTTCTTCGTCGTAGGAGTGCTGATTGAGGACGCTCATCGCCGGTGACCGGTGCGAGGTGGAGCGGACTCGAGGTGTGGGCGTAGATTTCATCATAGGCACCCGACTGCGCGTCATAGAGGGTCGGTGTAAGTTGGCCATACAATGGCGGGGAGACCGATGAGAGAGTGCCTCGGTGTAGCCCCTCGGATGGGAAATAGTGCTCTGGGAAATAAGAATCCTGAGGAGGCGGCGAAACTGTGAAGTCAAGCCCGGCAGACGACTAAATTTACAATCATTAGTAACAACGCTTTAATGCTCGAAGGGGTAGAATTATACTTACGGAATCTGCATATTGCGGATTCATAAGCCGGTCCATATCGGATGAGAGCATGGCGGTATCATAACCGGCGAAATCGTCTGAAGTCACACCCATCGGCGATCCCCACATTTGTGCCTCGAGGCCGGCAGAACTTGTTGGCCGTGAGATCGCCTGGAAACTCGAAGAGCGCCCACTTCCAGAAATGGCATACGCTTCCAAGAAACTCAGGTTCCCTATCACAAAGTTAGTCATTTGGTGCCTAGGTCCGCTTGAGAATTTATGGTATATACTTACTCTTCATGAGCATCTTGAACAAGTCCAAGAAGAGCCCTTGCTGAAGGCTTTCCCGACCTATGTGAGTGGATGTTGGCGAACTAATGACGGCTGTCGAATCTGGCCAAAGTCTCGCGAGGAGAACAAGGACACTCTGGTGATTCCATTTCTCGGCATATCTTGTCCACTGCAATAACTCGTGCTCAAGGATTGAAATGTCTGGTCGACTCAGGGGCTCAATGCGATTGAACAAAACCCAGAACAGCAAATGAGCGTCGACGATGACATATTCTGGGATCATGTCGGAGCCCAAAAGCTCCCAAATAGATTGTACCCAGTTTGTCTGGCTATGCGTATATGATGGCAGATAACTGTTGGTGCTCACGGAGCCTTCTGCGATCAGAGACGCTCGTTTCCTGTACATTGCTTCACAGACGTGACGCAATTCCCTAGGGACCATAGACGTCTTCTCGTATCCTTGTGCTGTAAGAATCATGATACGGGCTACACAATTATAGAGCCCCGACAAAGCCGGACCATATTTGCGGAATCCCGCAACCAGTTCTCCAGAACTAACACTGCTGCTCGACATTGTTGGGTGGTGTAAAGGGTTGAGTTGGCGAACCGGTTTGGGGTTTTTGGGATCGACGAAGTGGGGATTAAAGCTTAGGCAACCTTGGAGAACAGCTCAAGAGAAAGAGAGAAAAAATTCCAAGTAGCTCTCAGTAATGCTCCACTCTATCGTTTGAATAACCTCTTGATCGTATAAAATTTTTGATATCGAAGGTCGATGCGGATAATTTATAACGTTAGAGGACGGTCTATTTAATTGCGTTGTGATGTTGTTCCAATATCGGTGTTTCAGCCAGCGAGATCGTATCGATTATATCATCGGTTCTTACAAAGCCAGAAAGCCAAGGGTATCTGATGGGATAGAAGGATATTCGCTGGATTATGACTACTGGGGATTGAATCGCGGACAGCAGGGTTGATTCGTCAGACATATAATATAGTCATCAATGAAACGAATCCATTCTTAAGATGCATGTAGGCAAATTATAGGCTGCCCAGGGCCAGCGATATTTCGGAGCCCAACATCGCCCCGGCTGGATTTCAAGGTGCAGAAGCCAAAGCTTGTCAAGTGAACTTCGAGCTATAGCTAATGTCCCGGAGAGTTGGATTAGTCCCCACCGTGGGCCCTGGTGGCTTTCCGATCCTACATCTAATGCGGACTAGCATCATTCGAGAAAATTTTGGGTAATGATGTGCGGTGCCACCGACGTGACATGGATCGCACACGAAGCGCTTGCCGCGATTTTGAGACCAAGATAGAACAATGTTTTTTCTGTGTCTTCTCATCGTGGTACGTGGAGGGGGTTTGAGCCTTGCAATTGTGCGTCATGACACACTTGCCTCATGCCTCACAATGAGGCGCAATTTGTTTGAAAAAGCAAATTTCATCGAGTGTGTATCGCTATAACGTACGACGACATTAGATAGTCCCTCTAAAAAGAAAGCTTTTTTTTTTGTGCGGACGTAGCTTTAGGCTCTGCTTGACGCACCAAGCGATTTCAGATTTCTTGGGCACGGTAACTTTCGTCAAACTTCAGGCTAGTGTATGGTGGACAATTGAGCATCAATATTGGGATTGGTCTGTGCCCTGCCGCGCGCCGTTTCCCAAGTACAGCTCTGCCACTCACCGTAGGCCGGAATAGGGAATTTCGATAGTAACTGCGACGAATAAAGGCAGGGGTTGCTATCATCAGACGTATCGGAAAGTTAGGTACATAATTTAAAAGCTATGCGTGTCTCAATCAATCATGCGGCTCTTCGATGTGAAGGATCCGTACTTTAAATGTTGACAAATACAACGAGGGCCATGTGCAACCTTACTCAGTAACATCGATCTGTCCTGTCAATCTGCAAAGTAACTCTGATTTCCATCCCAAAAGGGTGAGTCAAGAGATAAACGAGAGAAAGAGTAGGCGAAATATGAGGAAGAAGAAATTCGGAACCTAAACTTGAAGCGAGATAGCTGATTGCGGCTGTTCCGTGAGGCCGCTACTTGTTGCTCGTGTCTATAAATTAACCAAAGTAAATAGAAGAAAACCAATCATACTTGACACCGCAAGTCTTGGTAATGCAAGCCAACAGATGCACAATTGTATTCACAGCACGTCGGATGTTCCTTGTGAACTGGTGAAATGTTCGTTAGGTAAGGCGATATCTGGAACAGTGGACCCGGAAACCCGGGACCAGAATTTTAGCCAATTCGAAATATCGAGCTGTCAAAAAAGGCATCTTCTGATCCAGTGAGTGACTACCGATTCGGCTATAGCGTGCTAGCTGAAATGCAAGTTGAACACGCCAGATGACATGGAGAGCCTTACGGCCGTTGGGGTGTGCTCGTGGAGGATTTGGCTGGTGTTGAGTCAGCCTTACCTGAAGTCGCACAAGCAAACGGGGGAAATGCCAAGGCCCGCAACACTTTCGGCCAGGGGAAACTGCTGGGGCTGGCTAGAAGAGCCCACCAAAGAACCCCCAGCTTTCTTTCGGAAGCAAGCCAAGTCTGGTGGCTGCAGCTTGCAGCAAGGGGTTGGAAGTGCCTACCTGGGCCGAGAGCGCAATGGGTCCAATCGCATGTGCGGCTCGAGGAGTTTAGTTGGCGGGTCTCAGGATTTGGTGGTGACAAATACCTTATAACCACAGTGGAGAACTCTAGTTTCGGATTCCCATCTTGCATCTAAAGGGTTCTATTCTAACCGCCTACTCCACATTACCTCTCATGTTCGTTTGATACGAGTCTCTCTGCAGAAAAAGAATTAAAGAATCAAAACTTTGGTGAAAATGCCTTAGAAAAGCATGTCACAAAGCTTGCTGAGATTGGTTGGTGGTCAGATGGATATTTCACCAATTCCGGTTTCACGCGTTATAGCGGGTTGAACAACAATAGCAGGAACCGTCCGGGAGAACTTCGACTCGGATCATAACCGGAAGTTTAGTAACTACCAATGGCAACTAGCGACTGCACGCGACGAATGTTATTTGATATGTTCCACGCATGAATCGGAAAAAGGAGGGGTATCTTCTACAGATTGGAAATTTACTTTACATGTTGTACGATTGTCGGCCTTCATGGTTGCCTTGCTTATCAACTTTCGACTTGTGTTATAGTTCGATATCTTTTTATCGTCGTCCTTGTCGGCGTCTCACTGAGCGCCCGACTCTTCAGGGATCGTCTGCAGTTTCAGAAGAGTTCTGTATGTATAATTGGCGATTTTAGTTCTGAGGATCTTCAATGCATCCCCGGTATCCGTACGCGTACCATGACTACAACAAGGCGAGGGCTGTTGGGTGACTGTAGCATCGGCTTCGATGGTAAAACATGTATCATGGTCCTTGATGCCGGAGTTGTTATTATAAGGCTACAGAGAGCCTCAGGATCCAATTTTCCATGGTCTATAGCGGGGCACCTGACTACATATGTACATGCTTAACCACAAGGAGTCGTTCCACACTAGTCAGTTATACAGCCCTGCAGACGCCTTGTATGATGAACTGTTAACACCTGATTTTGGAAGGAAAGGCTTCGACGTCTATAGAAAAACGATGGTGAGCCTAAGATCCAAATCCATGCACAATGCAAGGCACTAATGTAGGTAGGCAGCGCTGCCCACTTGAAGCGGGTAAACTCCATCGGTCGCGGTCTTAATTAAGCCTTTGTCTCCTTGAGGCATCATATGCATCTACGCGACCGTGTGAGACCACCGCATTTATTGATTCAAGAGGCTTCAAACCCAAGTACAAGATTTATGATGTTGACGTGTAAATAGCGATGAGACCTTTTACATATGCATTCGTCCACCAGCCTCGGGGAAGATACTAGTTAGGCCACCATCAACCCGCATGAACCCGCAGGATCAGAATAAACCCTTCTAGGCTTATGGTGCTTGCGTCGCTTCCGCGTCACGGGTTGCGAACGCTAATATTGCTATGATATCGAAATCAAAATTCGCGAACTTGTCACTGCTGAGGAGTCATTGTTTTACCTGCATCTTCATCTGAAACCTGGAATTATTCTCCATAGAACCTGGCCAGCGCGAACCTCGAAGACTCATTAGGAACCTTCGATTGTGGTATTTTGTGTGTTGTGTTGTCGACACTGTATCATTGGGTTGCGGCCCGCGTCGGAATGCATTTGACCTCCTGGCCTTAATTTATCACAGCACAGCCGATGCATGTTTTGTCGAGTGATTCTCACAGGCTTCTGGCCTCACTGGATTCGTAACCTCCCTCGACTTGTCAATACACCATGATATATTCTACTCGAACCCGGATTTTGCGACCGAGGTAGCCAAATCCAAAACTCCCATCATCTCAGCTGGCGACGACTGCTGGAAACTGCGTGTCTCAAGGCCTCGCCTCGCATCCGGGTCACAATCGCGCACGGTCGATTGAAATGACAGTCGCAGGGACGGCATCGGAGCCGGGCAATGAAGACCCGATCGAGGTTGCCTTCCGAGACGTTCCACGAGCTATCCTGTGCATTCTCACGAGCTACCTACTACTCTATCTCGCGAACTACCACGCCCTCGCCCGAAATGGGGCCTCACATATCTTCTGGAGCTCGTTGACAATTGCTGCTGTCATATTTTCGCATTTTTACGCAACAGTAGACTGCAGGCCTTTCCTGTCATTGAGGAACTGTGCACGTAAGTTAACTATTCGACTAAAGGAGGAGGAAGATTCGAGAGGAAACCGCGGTAATGATTGCTAACTATCGAATTCTCCTTCGCAGTCTTCTGTTGCATCATGAAGTGCCTGGATATGCTTTTTCGTTACTTCCAAAACACCTCGCTGGTATGGAAATTGCCCAACACGGGGGTCAAGCCCCCGCCATTTTACCAGCAGGCCTTTTGGATGACTTTGGAGCTCCGGTATGAGGATTTTATACCAAATCCGATTCGTCTCAAGCTGCCTGCTCCTTTCCATGAGCCGACACAGCTTCTTTATCATACATTGTTCTACATTGCTATCGCATACGGTCCGCTTCCCCAATCTTGGCCGCCCGCGAAGGCAATAAAACTACTGTTACAAATATATATCCTCTGGACATCAGCTCACCTCCCATTTCGACTGTCTAATACTACGCCGTTCTTTGCCCCGCTCTACAAAGCCGACTCGCTTGTCGATTTCTGGAATGGTAATGTCTGGCATGTTGCATTCCAATCGCCGTGTCAGAGTATGGCGTACTCTCCTGTGCAGACGATACTCAAGGGCTTCGGCGTACCAAAGCCTCTAGCAAGAGGTTTTGGTGTAGTCGCAGCATTTGCCCTTATGGGTATCTTCCATGCCTATATTGGGTGGTCGGTCATGAGAAATGTTGCGGATGGGTGGACGAAAGTGGTTGGGTTCTTCGTTATGAACGGAGTTGCGACGGTGTTTGAGGATTTGATATGGGGAAAACGCAAGAACTGGGTCAGATCGGCTCTTGCATGGGTATTTGAGATTTCCCTCGCAAGTTGGGCGGTGAGTGGTGTGGAATTCCCTTATGAGCTGTGGCTGGTGCACGATCCGAGATTTTGCCATGTTGTGGTTTTTTAGGGGTGAGTGTCGGCCCCTTTGCTTGCCCCTTTTTCAGAATATTTGGTTTTCGTTGAAAGAGACATAGAAAGATATACCCAGATGTTGGCATAGATCTATGATGATTATAGATCCCGGATATCCCCAAGAATACTTGAGTTTGGTTGCTTGTATATATCTCCGCCTTCAGCCTTAATAGCCGCAAAAACACCCAAACAGACTGCTCCAGAAACTTCTTCTTTTGGGTTTTTCATACCCCATACTCCGCATGGTCGGGAATTGGACCGCACTGGCAGCTCCGTTATAAGGGACGTATGGACTCCATGTATGCCCTCGCCCTTGGAGATACTCGTTCCAAGTTTTATATCCAACCTCTGGTTTTATGTCGATGGATCCATATCTTGGGAGTCGGATGTCTGGTTTGTAGCCGTATTTGGAGCGAGGACAGATATAAGGAATAGAAGAGTCGGAAGGTGTACTCGAGTAGTCTGAAGGGTTTATAAATACGCCGCCCCAGAAGGTGTAGCCTTCATAGGCCTTCAACATCTCCGGTGTCGGTTGCTGCATGTTGTCTTGGAATCTTCAAACAAAACAAAAAAATCCGGGGACGAGGCCTCCGGAATATTTTTTGTTTGAAACGATACGAACTCGGTCCGTCCCTGTGGGGTTCGGTATATACTTTTTTTTTCTAGAAGGATGGGGTAGTGGAATCACAAGCTTCGAGTATCAATGTCCTTAGCTATTGTTTGCACTTTGTTAGGCAGCTTGTTGTGGATCGGGAAGGCGGATGCGCATGTGACGATTTGTGATTTGAAGTGTGATAGAGGTTGTAAGTGGTTAGCATGGTGGCGTTCTAAAGGACAAAGTATCTGTCTATGTAAAGATGTTATTAAAAATTAAAAAAATACTTCTTATGTTTAAACCCTAAGAGATCCGTGCTGTAGACGATCCGATAAAATGATTATCGTCGACGCCGATTCCTTCCTTGAGATCAGTGCTGCATCTCGGGCTTGCCCGGGGACTTGTGTAACATCGCATCTTGCGGCTAGTGGGGCCTGCGCCTCACACCGGCCACTTTCGGGACAGGGATCAAATCGGGGTTGATCCGCACAGACGTATCCTGATCAGGGCACAGTATTTGATTGGACCTTGCGGTTTAAGCTCATGGCAGGATACATATCGATACGGCCTCGTGGCACACGATCCATTTGACGGTTTCTTCGCATGCATGCGTCGTAATTTTTCCCAGTTCGATTGTTTCTGTTTCAGCTGATTCCATCTATGTCTACAATTAGTACGTATATATACGTGACATTAGCAAACTAGTCTCTGCTGTGAATTGATCTTCGGCCTTCGAGTTCTTACTAATATATTGGCAGATATCTAGAGAAACTGTTATTCTACATCGCACGAATCAAGGACTAGCAATATGTATACGCAGTATTTTAAGGTGCTTAAATATATCCGCATTATTTATTTACGATGTGAGGTTACAACATTAGGAGACTGATTGGGGGTCGGCCCCAGATTTAATGCGATCAACCTTAACATTTTTTGTTCATAATCGCCTAGCCACATCATATCAATTAATGTTCTTGTTTTTATTTGAAAAAAAGGCACCTTGGTTGATGTTTGACACCCTGCATCACAAAGCTGCACATATACCCAGGCCTGGATACTTAAAACTTCGGAAGTATTACAAAGCAGCGCGTATACATCGTTAACTGTTCAATTGGAAAACAAAGTACTAAGTGGTGTGAAAAATTGCAACAAACACAAAAAGGGCCTAGTACAACAGTCGAACCGGGTGACCGTTCTAGAATCAGAATGCGGATCCGAGAAGCATATGCATTAGCCGAAATCTTGGGCTTTCTCTTTCTGAAGGTCGAAGCCCGAGGTCTTCGTATCTCTTCGGGAAACTGAATAAATTTCGAATAAATAATTCTGTTTAGCGTTGTTTGCAGCCTAATTATATATAAGCTATTTTGGGTTTCGCTATTGAAGGTGCCAGCATATTTGGAAAGCAAGTTCCAGATCCGTGTTAGTTTCTGCATACCAGTGAGTGTTCGTTTATGCAATGAGATTTCGAGAAGGGTAAGAAAGGTAGGTGATCTAATTAGATATAAGTATGTCCGTAAATATCTAGATTGATCTATTTCGTTTGAAAACGGCTTGAGACTCTCAAAATACACCATACCGACATTAACAAGTTTTAGAGCGCAAGCCAATATTTCTTGGCCGGGGGCACGTTGAATAGCCCAATTCTGAGTTAGGGCAATAGTAGGCACTGGCCCACATGTCTGGTTTCTCGTGAACTCATGAACTCACACTCATCTCGGTTTCTAGACTAGACGCTAGTATAGAAACCAAGTTAGAAAGCTCATGAACTTTGGCATATCTAGAAGCGCCGGATTACCATATTAACTCCCAATTTCCAATATTACCGCCCTCTTTTCATGTGGCTGGTCGAAGATATAAGCCTACTGGCCTGCCATGTTTCTGTTAAATTCATAGGTGGTTATTTTCGCTCGGCGCTTTGTTGGTCATGGCGTCACTGTCATGTAATGGACAATCTCGTTCTGGTCAACCAGTGTGACTCGCCTGTAAAAGTGCAAGTAAGGCGGCGCGAGGCCAGAAAGGATCCTGAGAGTCCAGGAAAGGGGTGTTTCAGTTGCCAGAATGCAACCCAGGTATATCAGTGGTCGCATCGGGTTATGTCTTCGGATATTGTGGGTACGCTGGTACCAAGTACAAGCAAGATGACTGTATTGCATTTGAAACGGGTCTTATCGCCTTTGGATATAAGTCTTGTACTCGTCGAGAGATAGTTATGTATTGCATGTATTGTCTGAGGCTTGGATCTAGGAAACATATTGATGGACGACGCAATATGTAACTATCATATTAATATTGAAATGGATTCTAGCAGATAGACACGTAAGCAAGTACATACAACCTTGAGGCCTTGAATCTGACGGTACTCGAGGGACCTCTCTCGGAAGCTGGATTGTTTACCTTTATGAATTCAGCAAATATCTCTAGTACATCGAATTGACAGCTAGCACTATAGTAGCACTATAGCTACAATACTCGGGCCCTGCCCTTTCTTTAAATAGAAAGATGCATGCTGGATTCAGAAACCGGCCTTCGCAAAGACGCACATCCATTATCACCTTATTGTCATATCAGTGACGAATATATCTTATCTCGTTGGAACTGGCTGCTTGTGTGGCGACACACCTACAAATATTTGAGTCATGAGCGTAGGCAAGTGGATTCAGCCACAAATATGGATGGCCTGAGCTCTACGAATTGACAGTTTCTTTCGCTTTGACATGTGGATCGCCTTGTCCACAAAATCGCGATGTTAATGGTTGATATATTGGGCTTAATATCGCAATGTTTAGGGCCGCGGTCGAGAGCTATGAGTGTGAACTGGTTTGCTTCTTTGCCCTGTCCAGTCGAGTTCGCCCACGTCAGAACAATAAAGTTTTGGGCCCTTGCGTCCGAGAATCATGCACCAAGGCTGCCGTTTTTAATTCATGATACACAAATCATTCCTTATTCTCCGGAATTCAGGAGCTAGACGCTAAACTACTGTGTACTTGCATCTCAGTGCGATGGTTAGCCATAGACCACAAGTTCCTTTCGCTACGAGGAGGAGAAAAGTTCCGTATCAGCGTCAAAGTCGATAAGAGCAAAGTCGGACATCTGAACCAACATCCTGGCCCTAGAACGCCAAGTTAATTTAAGTTTAGAGAGAGTCGGAAAATTTACAGAATCTGGATCCGGATATGCATGTATTATTATTGACAGCTCCACACTGCACTGTATACATGGAATTACGGCAGGCCTTGCAGGAGTTATATTCGAGTTTCACCAATATAGCAACAGCGCGAATCATACAGAGCCCATAATGCATGATGCAGTGTACATGTAGAGTTCCAGTTGTACAAATAGTCTTGCCCTGCCACGTGAGTGGTTTTTGTTTGGCTGACCAGGATTCGGTTCAAGCCAGCAGACGCCATTGGATGGATCACAGCGAGTACGCTCCACACGATACTCCAGTTATTCTAGCTAAGCCCCTTTGGTCCACCCTTTTAAATCCAAGAATTTCTCTTCAACTAATCTTTGTCACGATCCAGGTTTTCCCCTCCTTATTTGGGCCAGTTTTCAGATTTCCCCAAGTTTGATTCATGAAATATCTCGTCTCGAAGGTAGCTCCCCGGAATACACTCGCATCGAGCTCTACCAGAACCCTATTAGGTTGAAGTTTCATATCTTATCTACGCTGAAAGGCTATAATGTCAAGTGGTTCAGCCGTATTCAACTCTCGGTATTCCAGGGCTGTTCTGTCTAAATCTGACTGGGAGGATCACCGAGAGTTCATCCAGAAACATTATCTTGAAAACGACAAGACCCTAGAAGATCTTAAAGTTCTTCTGAAGAAAGACTTAGGTGTCGAGGTTACGTAAGTTTCAAGCGCGTCAAAATTCTTATACCAAACATCTCGCCACTCACGATGGCTTTTGTAGAAAACACCAACTAGAATACCGCTGTAGACGATGGAAGTTCCGGAAGAATTGCTCTCAAACTTATCCTCGACAATCCCAAAACCAAAGTGTCCTAAAGTTCCCAACGATAGAATCCAAGAAGAGTCGGCTAAAACAGAGGGGTCTCTGTGAGCCGCAGACGGGATTGGCTGTATGTACAAGGCGTCCAAATTTGAGTATATATATCTTTCTTCTTACCCTTATCGTCATACCTACTAGAGTGAGAAAATAAGGACGCCTCAGGATAACGACACCGGTATTCCCAACTTGACCACCCCTACTTCCTGTCAGTTTTCGAATGACTTCCTTCTATCAGATGTTGCTGATCTGTCATCTTACCCAACAATGCTGAATGGTCACGATGGGTATACCGGTACTCCAAAGCAGGCTGGTAAGTTTATAATTTAATAAGTCGTCGATACTTTGCTTCTATAAAGTGTGTACTTGATCGGATTTTTTAATTAAGCTTTACACACAGAGGTTTATTCCAGTATCCAGAAAACCAGTTATAACTCTTTGCTTTCTGATGGACGTGAGCCTTATGAAGTGGAAGACTATAAACCAACCAACCCTCACGGTTCCCAACCGCTGTGTGGCAGTCCTTCAGGATTCGATTCAGTTGAATATCATGGAGATAGCCGTCTTCCTTTTGGCCAAAATATCGAAACAATAAGGGGATCTCTACAGCAAAGAGATTTCAAATCCAACGTATGGCCTCAAAGGTTGTCTGAAGAGAATCCCATATTTAACGCGAACGGAGCGTTTCGGAATGATATTCCGTCGTCCTTGGATCCAAACCCGAATACATGGGCGCTACCGAATGCAGCGTACGGCGGTTTTCCATACCAAGATTACGACGAATGGGCCGGACCAACATCTACCAGATGGATATATTCTCAGCCAGAGTCGGATGTCTGTGCTGCACCGTTACTACACCTACCCCAAAGTGGTTTGGAAAGCCCGTTTCTAATTTCTACGAATTCTATGATGCCGGCTCGGGGGGCTGGTTTCGGATACTCAAACGGGATCTGGAACGGGACAGCCGATAAAGGTTGAACGCAGCTTCAAGAAGCTATGCGCCAAGGGGCCGTCTATCGATATATCGATATATCTTATTTTCAATACGACTACCCTCACACTATATTTACAAACATCACTCACGGTTACACCCGTCGTCGAAAAAACAAGAAGTCAAACCCAACCCGTTACCGGAATGGTGACGATTTTCTAAGCACTAGCTGCAGGGCAAATTGGCTGCATGATCTAGACATGTTTTTCAATTTTGAAAGAACCCTAGAGATTTACTTAAGTAGTTTACCTGTTCAATTGACGCAAGTTGACAGTGTACCTGAAACTCCATAAGTACCGTTAGTATAGGTTGTAGAAAGGTCAATTAGTCTTATAACAAAGAGTGAACAACAAGTAACGGCGAAAATCCCGCTACCATGATTTTCGAGATGGTACCCATCTAAATGACGTTGGTTGGAGTCTCATCGTGGCGCATGACGTCGCTACAGCCCAAGGGTCCGTAAAACAAGCCGGGCCAGGCATGTGCCAGCATGCAACACAGGCTGATCTCCGGCATAAAAACCCCAAAGGACTCCGTTGTGGCTCATTCTAACCTTGATCCCAAAGATTTTTCACTTACTCCCAAAGTCCAAAACATCTTTTGATCAATAATCGTGCTTCCTTTCGACGTTTACCTCGAGACCAGCGGATATTTGCTGGAACGCTTAATCATTATTTCGTCCTGAGATCACCAATTGGTCAACAATGAACCCATTTATCCTCTACTCGATAATTTTCGCCCTTCTCGTGGCTGCTGTTGGCGCTGCATATACCACTGGGGCACTCGACCCTGTTATAGGACAGATTGCGAAATACATGCTTAAGGCGAAGGCCGAAGCTGAGGTTCAAGAGATGAAAACCGAAGGGTTAAAGGAAGGACAGGATTTTCTTCGAGGTAACTATGAGAGTCAATTCTGTGTATCCTTAGCAATTTGACAGGGACTAATCAAACAAATATTAATAATAGACGAAGTTCCTGGCAATCAACAAGCTGCGGAAGTCGGTGAGAAGTTCGGCTTGTAAATGCGCGAGATACGACGGATTTGCGACAGTCAATAAGGTCTAAGGCTCCGAGAGGGGATTTCTATGTGGATACGGCTCTTTCGCCATTTTGAATACACATCGGTTGTTCTTTTATACCTCTCTCGTCTTTATCAAGTTTTATATTCAAGACTGAGCGGTCTGCATTACTGCGCATCCCTCTGTGGTATTTTGCTGATTATCCGTGTTGCATTCTGCACCAATGTGTAACGACGGTTTCGTGCGATGGAATTAATCGCCTGTCTTTGTCTTAAATCAAGTTCCGATGTGCGATTGGAAATAAAATGGATTAATAATTATATAATACAAGTCAACCTGGGGCAACGGAGGTCCCCTCGGTACCCTATTTCAGTACATATTTCAGGACATTGTGCCTTAGGACTTTATCCATATTCGTTCTAGGATCTTGCAATAGATTTCATAGAGCCTCTCGTTCGAATATTAAACATTGTCCTTTCGTTATAACTGATTCAATTGCAGCGACTGCCATATCCTTTACACTGTTGTGAGCGATCCGCACATATATGCCATCTCTCTCCTGTCACTTTTCCCACCGGCCATGAGGTCCTCTTCCTACAAGGGGTCTCGCGATGACGTACTTCCGCGAAATCGATGGGCGTTGTTCGAGAGTAAGTCATTGAGTCGTGTGTTATTCGGTACCAGGGCCAGGGCTTGTTGAATTCATTGTGCTTTTACTGACGAAGGTTGACCGATATAGTGAGTCCGAAGAACCTCCAAGTGTCTACAGGGCGCAATGCATTGGGTATGGAGGCTTGCGCTTTTTCACTGATGGTATCTGGCTTCAAACAATCGTACGACGGCAACTCCGATCACCGTCCCCTCCGTGGTGTATTGAAGAAGCCGCCAATCCCACCCCGGATGTCCAGTCTTCGTGCTTTCAATCGGTCTCGGTCATCTGGGAATCTTAAGGCGCAAATAAAGATTGAGGAAACGCCATCACCACGACGCGCTTCTTCGATCTCGCTACCGCCTACAGCCTCGCGGTCACCTTCCATCCCGCCGACTGTTCTAGAAGGCCACACTGGAGTGCAGAATGTGACACCGACTTCAACGCAGGATAGTCATATGAAAGTTCAAACCCCTAAACTCATCACACCTCTTCCGACCCCGTATGTAGCTCCACAGACCTCTCTCCAGCCAACTATCGCTACACCAGTGCTTATAATACCTGGAAATGAAAACCCATTCGACCTCGCTACGACCCTAGAGGATGGCCGTTTTCGTCGCGTTAGCACCGGGAGTATCGATCCATTTGTCGAGGAGGAAGAGGACGAGCATCAATCCTCCGCGAAGGGCCCCGCAAAGAATCTACCTGGTACCAGTATCGACGGCCGCGAACAGCCCGAACACCCTCATGTGGGTTGGAGATTCGACTTGTTAACAGTAGCCCCAGGGGAAAGTATCGAGGACGCTCCAGAAGGCTATAGTAGACGTCGCTCGAGTTCTTTGCCGGATCTACCAGGAGCGGGTGGTGGAAGATCGTTCAAGTCTGTGAAGGGAAGACGCGCCACACCGTGGGTACATAATATCGGTATTAATGGAACTACAGCTGGAAAGGGGAAGGGAAAAAGGGTTAAATTGGCATTCCCAACTTTGAAGAGATTGAGCGATGCAAGTGTCAAGAGTATAGAAAGCGGGCATGAAGTCTGGTTTGATGCCCTTGAAGAGCAGGAGGAAGATTGAATGGAAGGGTTTGAGAGACCTCCATCGTGGGTTATGCGAAATGCAAAAATGACGATTGTATAGATTGAATCCTGGATTAAATTCCTACATACAACGGGAGACGGTGGAAGTATCAGTCGCGGAGCACCTCGCAGGTCGAAGCTCCAAGGTACCGGTATAATGCCCTGCAGCTGGGGCGAGGCGTAGAGTGTCCAGAGGAGTTCCTTTATTCGTTTCGTTAATATTACTATTAAAAGCATTGAAAACCTTCGGGAATAGCCCGTAAAATGTAGGCGAGAAAGGCGACGCAATCAAGTTTTCCCCCATGTTTGTTGACCGATGCAACCATGCATCATCGACAGGGTCCAGTCCTCAGCTGGCATTGAACCTCGTGCGATTCTCCCGCACCTGTGTTGCCGAATGGGCCGACTGGATTTTAAGCCCAAAATCTCCTGAGGGTGTCTTCAAATCTTGGGAGTGGGGCTGAAAGATGGAAGATAACTCATACTATACGATTGTAACTTCGCTTGAAGCCAGAACTCTCGTTTTTAAACCCTTTTCTCCTCCAAATTTGAAGAGAAATCTTCGGTATTGCAATGATATCAGAGCACCGTTTCTGTAAGAGTGAGATTTCGCTGCCGTTCCATCCGGCTGCGGGCTTTACGGAACATTCCGAGCCAGCCGATGTCAGCAGAAAATCAAGCCTTTTGTCGAGCCTTGGCACAGCTCCAATCCTGGTCTTCGATGGCCTGGTGGAGGTTCTTTTGTAACACACGTACACGTCAGCTGGGACCTCCTGGCCCACAGCTCCCGAGGAAGGAAATAATTATGATGCAGACGGCATGATTCCTTTTTCATAGTTCGTGCGAAGAAGCGAGTGTGGTACGTTGTGGGATGAGGAAGTTCGAAAGCCACAATGCAATGTGACATTCGTGCGAATCAGAATTCTTTCCCTGCACGCATGGTCGTAATCCTGCAATCGTCCATGGCCTAGTGGTAGGTTCTTCAAAGAGGGGGTCTGAAGTATAAAATAGCGGACCGCGCCGACCGGAACTCTGACTAACTATCAGATCCATTCGATATCCGCTCACTTTAGCAAACCCGAGAGCTCAGCCATTGATAACAGCTTCGTTCAACCTTACATCATCCGTCGCAAGAAATCCTCCAATATTCGCCGTTGAGTGCATCAATTTTTTGGAAATTCAAAATGCAGAACCAAGAGCAACCAGTTAGTGTGAGCACAATGCTCGAAACCTGACGATACTACCGGCTTGCCCAAGCTAATACACGATTGATTGAAATACAGGCCCCTGCACCAACCTACAACTCGGGACCTTCAATGGAGATGGCACCCCAGCCCCGAACTCTGCAAGATTCCCAGCGGGAAGCCGAACCGAAAGTTCAGCTCGGACTACGTGGTGGCCGTGACCGCGGTTGCATTGCTGGATGGTAAGCCTGCTTCCTAAATTTCTCAGTAGTTTTAAAATGTTTAAACGGCCAATTCTCACATACCTTGAATGGGACAGTCTTGCCGCCCTTTGCATCTGCTGTGCCTGCGATGCCTGCATTGACTGCGTCGATGATTGCTGCTGTTGTTAGTGCGACAGATGTATTGATTAGGCTTTGATCTCCGTCATTAACTGAAACCATGACGAGATCTTTATTCATTTCTTCGAGTTAGGGCGTTATACGGTACCAGCGCGTGGGACTTGTTGGGTAAATTTTGTACGAAGGATATAATACCACCTAATGATCCGTGTCATTTTCACTACACCGTAATACCGCGTTATACTCGATGTCATGAAATGGTCTGAATTGAGGTCACTCTGCAGCTGTAGATGTTGGTTTAAAAGGTCATGGAGGTGCCCCCGAACACCACCGCTTAACAACACACAAATGGTGGCAGCCACAAGATAGCTTTACTTGTAGTTCTGAAGCCCTCGTACAAAGGGTGTTGAGAATTAGCTGTGCTTGTGACCAATCCTCGCCTATTTGCACCGTTCAACCAGCCGTGCACTGTCAGCTGCCCATATGGGCCCGTAGAACTTTGAGCTTACGAGTATTTACTTCGGGTGCTTTGATTCCTATTGTCGTCGTGACGACGGAAGGTTCGACAGTGAGGAATTTCCTGACGTCTTGGTCTTGTCCACCACTGTATGAAGGAAGCATATCTAGGAAAGGATGCTTGCATTTGCTATACCCGACCCACACAAACCCACACACTAGTTCCTAGAATTCTACTGTCGAAGAGTTGATATCGCAGCTTTGTGTTGTACAAATTTGTGGATATATCTTTTATAAATTTAGCATCTTTTCCAAGAATGCTCTATTCTTCGAAGATTTTGGGTCTAAAAGAATGTTTCCTGTGTGGATTTGAGAATTATGGAGTGTGCATGTGCCTAACCTCGGAAGTATTTTCCAAAATTAAAAGTGCTGGTGAAATGCTGATGAAAGTGACGCGAAAGGATGGGATTTATCATGCTTACGAGGTTGAGACTGGTCTCGTAAACCAGCCCCTATGAGCTACATGGTTGACCCACAGTTCTCATAGAGCGGCGGGGCCCGCGGGTGAAGTCTCCTTCGAAGCTGGTTGCGTTGGTGGGCGTTGGAATTCGGCCAATTCGGCTTGTGCAACCGATCTTCCTCCTCGTTTAGGCCCACTGGATCCAGCTGGAGCGAGTTTGTGCAACCTCACAGAAGAGAACAACTTGGCTTCAGCCCTCTTTTCTTAGTTCTTCTTCCTAATATTAATCTTTATGCGGGAGATTATAATCAAGATATGCATCTTGAACATACTTTTTCGTTTATGCAGGGCATAGATTGTGCAATTGTGTGAACCGAGGCGTAGCGATAGCTAGCTGGCGCGGCTCACATCTACGGATCAGACTGCTTAGGCATGCATATGCGTACCCAGAGCGGTGGATACAACAGCTGATTGATCGGATATATACCTAAGGATATCCGATGCCAGAAAAGATATGTTCTTTGCGAGGGGCCGAAATGGCTTAAACATGCTGGAAATAGGTCTCAATTGATCAAGATGGGGTTTTGCGACGTTGTTGATCAATTGATTGCGTAAAGCTATCAAGATGAACCGTCCGTCTGGGCCTTACCGATCAATTGATCCTATCACTATGCATATGTTCTGAATTGGTACGGTGGCAGTCCCCCCTAGAGTTGATTAGGGTGAGGTTCGATTAGTTTGGTACTACTGAATATGGCCCGAAAGCTAGATAGCGAAGTATTCGATAATTAGCTGTCGTGACCATTTTGATAAAGCCTAGAGCTGCTCGCCAGCGTGATCCTTAGTTGGTTCTCCTACTGTCGGTACGAAAAGGGTCCTCAGCCCTTAACATCTTCAATTAAGAATTTCCAATAACCTAAGATTTAGCGCGGGAAACAAAAACAAATAATCACTCCCTTCGTGGTTTTCCTGCCGGTGTTTGGATGTTAGAGCCATTCAATCTGCGGCTCCGACTAGTTTTCAACGTTGTGTAACTTAAGTGCTTGCAAGGCCTACGTATACCCGGATTGATGCATGCTAGAAAGCTTATGCTTGATCGAGGTCGCGCTCCCCTTGGACCCTGCTGGAAGTAATACTGTGGAGTTTTATTAATTACTTTAGGCGGTTAACGGTTATCTTATCTAATTTTCAACAATCTGATATGGACTCGGATCTACGTGCACGCACGGAGCGGTAGTCCCATTCGTAAACGTTGATGCTTTTCTGACAGTTCTAGCCTCGCCCTACTAGCTTACATCCGGGGATCTGGAAACACGACACAGACTCTAGTACCCGAGTACACCGCAAATACTTCGGGAACAAGTCCTGGTTACACAAGAACACAAAATTTCTCCAGAAAGGTAGGGATAGGCAGGAACTGATTGTTCGATACGATTGTCTACAGCTTCGCATGGGTTTCGATACGGTTGTCCACATTCTTGCAAGGATTTTGATATGATCCTCTGCAGTTTCATAGGGGTTTTGGATAGTAATATGTTAGTATACCCATAAACTATGGGAGCGATAAAAAGGTATGATATGAGAGCATTCGTTAATCGATCGAGATATTGAAAGCATTAAAATTTAATATTTACGAAAGGTCTCGATCCTTTATAAGAGCCTGGGCTCATGTCCTATCATGATATCAGATAACTCTGAGATTAGCTTTTGACGGCAAGAAAGAGCAATGTTCGACGGTCAAGGCGGTTACGCCTAGCCAGTTTGACTTGCATGCGAAGTCAGCCACGCTGCATGCATTTCCTATCTAGACAGCCCACAGTGACATTTTAGTTTTAGTAGTGTAGTGGCTTCTCTAGGGGGTTTTGGGGTGCCTCAATATACCCGTTTACGTCTAGGCTCGGGTTGATCAACTAGGGCTCGAACTCTTGTACCAAATGTCGCACAATCAATACAATCTAAATTCGACGACAATCTTCTAAGGCTGGAATAGGCGATTGCCTGACTATCCAAGCCGTTCTTCGTAGGCGATCCGGTCTTCTCCGAGTCGCAAAGTAATGGCGGTATCTATATAAAGGAAGCACACATGCCGGTGTATTTTTCAACCATCATTACTATATTACTACTCAGTTCGGCGAGGCGGCGCGAGTGCATGTTCTCTCTTGTCGAACTGGAGCCCCTCATTTGGACGATATCGAGCTTCAGTCTCTCATTTTACTTGATTTCTTCATATTGTTGATCCTTTGCATCATTCCATTCCTTTATTAAAGCCTCAAGGACGATAATCACCACCTCAAGATGTTTATCGGCAAAGTTCTTTGTTCTCTCTTGGCTATCGCGCCGACACTCTCCTCCGCCCACAGCATCATTATCGGCGCGATTGGTGACGCTAACGCGAAGGTCCAAGGTAATGCCATTGGTATGGTAGCCGGTACCTCTCGAAACGATGCCACGCAATACTCTGGCCTTAGAGATGCCGCAGTATTCTCCTTCCCGACCATTCCGGACAGATCATGTACGAAGTGTCTTCTACGACACAAGCCTAAGTGCACACAATGTCTAAGCACATGCTGGAAGAAGAAGTATGGCAATAAAAGTAGGATGCTCAAGAGGATAGAAAAGAAAAAGAAAGCTGCAAAGGAAAAGAAGGACTCTGCAAAGAAAAAGGGTGCAACGAAGGAGAAGGCGGTCAAAACTAAGGACAAGTCTAAGGGGAAAAAGACGGGGAAGTGTCGTAAATATGTTAAGCACTGTAAGCGATGCCCTATATACGACTTTAACTGTCTAGAGTGTCGCAAGCCACTTAATAATGGCTGCGGTCGAACCTTCATGGTTGAAACATCGCCCCTGTATACCATCGACACCGGCGCTAAGCCTGGTAAGGTGTGCTGTGGTGCAAAGAGCCCGTATTACGGCCTCGGCCAACTCAATGTCCAGAACTGGGTCAATAAAATGGTTCAAAGCAAAAGCATTCCGCAAGTTTGCTCTGGTGGTCATCTAGAACTGAAGGTAATTTCAATCCAAACACCTCACAACGACCCTAAATTAATTGCAAAAACGCTGTATGCTAACGACCAATTAATTAATTATCTGCGTAGATACATCAAGTTAATGCTGATGGCGGTGGGCCTTATGATTGCCTCCTTGATGATATGGGAACCGGCAATGAATTTCCAATTCCTTTAAAAATCATCGGCAAAAATGTTCCCGGCAAGAAGGGGATTAGCAAGTATACACTCAAGAAATGGAAATTGATCGTGCAAATGCCGAAAAATCTAAGCTGTTCGGGAACCTATAATGGTGCCAAAAACATTTGCATGGTCCGGTGCCATAACACGGCTCCGAACGGGCCCTTTGGAGGATGTATCCCGGTTCAACTAGTTGCAGGGAAGCCTAAGCCGCCACCGAAGAATGAATATCCAGACCCACCAGAGGATAAGGATGTTGCCGGTGATGAGATGTTTCCGGATAATGACCACGCTGCCATTCAGGGCAAGACTACAGAGGAAGATGATGGTTCAGACGAAACTGATAGCATTGGTCCTCCTGGCGTGGAGGAGGTGGATGATCCAGAAGCCATAGAGGAAGATGATGAGGAAAGCACGGAGGACGAAGAAGCCGAAGTCGCTGAAGGCGGAGATGAAGATGCGGCCCCAGCGGAAGAAGAAACTTAAGGGCTTGAGGCTGAAGGGCGAAATTGCTGAGAAATCAAACGCGCCGTTTGGAAACGTCAATCCCGAGGAGAGTCTTTTTAACCTAGGACAGAACCAAAATACATTGCTAGTGTATTATATCTCAAATCTAACCCCTGTAATCTGATCAAAACGACAAGTGGAATTGTAGACATGTGGGATTTACTATAAAGATGAGGAAACGTTACGACAGTAACAACTTACAATTCTTTTGGCCTATTATATTACTAAACAATACTTACATAGCCCCATATCTAAGGTTAATGAGCACAGAATCCCGCAGTTCCCTAGTATATTTTCGCCAGAACGTGCAAGTTCTCATTCTCTTGTTGTTTTTGTTGCATATTGCAACCGCTGTCTGGCAGCCCAGCCATATACAGACTAGTCTCGATCCCTCTCGAGAAACTAACCCGAGAATAAACGACCAGGCTCTCCAGCATTTGCCCGAATGCGTAGAGGTACCATCGGCATGGCCTGATTGTGGGCGTTGTCCAGGTTGTTGGAACATCATCGTACAAAAGCGGAGGTCTCGTGTGGCCATTCCCAGCCGAAACCTTGCTCGTTCCTTTCACCTTCCCCACAGCCCCCGCATATTCTCACCTCCGCATTTTTAACCACCCTCGATTCTCTTCCCCGCTTTCTTTCTTCCAATCCTCCATTACTTCCTCCTCCAATCGATAGCAAACTACTTCACCAGCATCTACATCACACCAACAATATTCAAAATGAGTGCAATTGTTGACAGCGAAGAACCGATCAAGGTCCTCATCACCCTTCACCCAGGGTTTGACCTTCTCGACTTCGCTGGTCCCCTCGAGGTTCTTAGCCACACCAAGCAGGACATCAATGATCCCGAGTCCAATGCTTTTGATGTCACAATCGCCAGTGTGACCGATGATTTAAAGGTTTTCAGCAATCAAGGTGCCGTGATTGAAGCCAATATCACTAAAAAGGAGGCCCTTGAAACCCTCGGCGAGTAGGTAGTCTCCAGTGATACTCCCTGTAGTATAGTGGTTTGCTTACGCGATGGCTGTGACATAGTTACGAAATCTTGATTGTCCCCGGAGGCGGCACACCTAAGGACATCGACCTTAAAGCCATCCATCTCAATCCCCCACCACAAGTTGCCATCATCAAGGCCTTTGCCGACCTTCAGAAAACCGAGGTTCAGCAAGCTGAGGACGAGCAAACCGATCTTAAACGCGAACGGACCCTAATGTCTGTTTGCACTGGGTCTCTCTTGTACGTTTACACCCCCGTATATCTGTCTTGGGTTCCTATCTAACAAAAATTGTAGCCTCGCGCAAGCCGGTGTCCTCCAAGGTCTTTACGCTACTACTCATTCCGACCACGATGTCCAGCTAGAGATGATCTGTCAAGTACGTCCCTTTACTTATGCAATTGACTCACCTGACGTTTATAAACTGACTGGATACATAGCACGCGTCTGCCCACGACACTCAAAACCGTACCGAAGTTCTCACAGGTGCCCGTTACGTCGTCAACAATGCCCGTTTCGATCTTCCTGACGAGGATGAAGAACCCGAGGCCAACCCTTTCATTCAAACATTTGACCAATTCATTCTTTCCAAGAAGGAGAGGAGAAAGTCCAGCGCTCGCCGTGGAAGCGTTAGCCACAAGCTTGCCATGCTGGCTGAGAGTGTTGGTACAAAATCTGAAAAGAGATTGGGAGGATTGCGTGTCATCACCGCTGGTGGTGTTATGAGCGGCATTGACGCTGCTTTGTATGTTTCATCTGCTTACGTCTCTGTTGAGGCCGCAGAGGAGGCTGCCAGGATCATGCATCACTCTGATTGGCAGAAGGGTGTTGTTGTTGACTCTGTTGACTTCGAGAAGGTCACCACGAGCGATATGTATTGAGGTGCTGGTTGCAGCTCAATCTTGAACCTTGGTACCACAGGTCATGGATCTTCCTTATAAGCTCTTAATCGATCTCGTCTAGAATCTAGAAAATAAGGGATAATAGGAAAAGAGAAAGAGAAGGGTAGATAGATCACTATCAAAGAGAACGACCAATATCAAGATATGTTCTTTGAATATCTCGAAAATGATCTCTACTTCACGTAAACGTTGCTAGAGGAACTTATTCAGCAGTATTCTATAATGCGGGGTCGAGATAAACTAAACTTGCAAGCCCCTAAATACTCGGTCGGCCAAGAGCCTACGACCGCCTAGTGGTGCAAATTTGCAAACCTCGCTGTGAGTGGCCCGTGCGCTATAGTTCCTGGCATATGCCGAATCTACCAACGGGCTAAATGAAAGTATCGACATCGGCGTATGCAAAGCATTTACACATGAAAATTACGTAAATCCAACCACAAAACATGTTCGCCACTTGTGTGAGTCCAAATCAATCGAGAAAAGTCAGCTTTCAGGAGATAAATGGCCAAGCCTGGACGTCTATGGAACAAATCTCGACCTGAAATCTCGATCCGGCATTCGAGATATATAAATGCCCGTTGGTTTTTACAATTATCAGCTGGGAATGTACTGAAAAATCCGGCTCCGGCAGGGCTGCCTGCCATGCCAAGCGGCTGCACCAACCCCCACTACGGCAACTCATAACGGGACCCACCAATAAAGCACTTCAAAAGCTTTAGTAATAAAAGTTAAAAATCCAGAACTGCCGGTTTTGAGGCTTCTTACGCCTGCTGCGAAATTTAAACACTCAGATTATTCACGAGAGGGCCTAGTATAGCCTAGAAGATGAAGTCGTTATGAGAAACCTAAATTTTCTAAAAAATTCAAATAAAAGGGAGTTAAAGAGAGGAAGAGATATAGTATCTAGGTCAACGCGGCAGGTTGAAAATTGGGCACTATGTTGTACTTTCGAGGCCACTTGTGTTGTAGATGTGGCAGCCCTGGTTTGCCCCATAAAATAGTACCAGTGCCTGTATACAAGATCCTGTTCAATCGGCCCGTGCCGATGAGTTCGATGCGTCCGGGCGCATACAAAAATGCCTTAGATGAATGCATATCATATATTTCCCATCTTTGTTCCGCGGGATCGAGAACACAACCCTGTCGAGGTTGGCTCTAGCCAATGTCAGATGCACTGCCACTTGGGGAATGTGTAGCCGCCCATGGCTTCAAGCGGCTTGCATCTCAGCTCAAGCTGAAAAATGCATGGCCAGCCATGGCTTTGAGAGGCTTTTATCTCAACTCAAAGTAGGAGGTTAGCACAAAATTAAGCCTATCATATCTCAACACTTGTGATTTTACTTGAGCTGAAGTTCAGATGGCTTAAGCTTGTGGCAAGGCGGTGGTTCCAGCGAGCTCGTCTGTCACATCTTTAGGCAATTGCCTTCATGTCTATCGTTGTGGACTTAATAGTCGAAGCCCGATCTAGGAGATGAATTTATGTCGCCCAGTTGTACTACAGCCTCAGTGCTACTTTGTAGATTGTTATCTTAAATTTGGTGTATTTAAATGGTCCCAATTCCCGTACACATCCTACCATAATTCACCCAAACTACTTTCGAAATCATTCTCCTTACGATAAGAATTTGAGACTGCAACTACGGGGCATTCTGTAGGGACTTGGAGATATAGCTTTAGTATGTATCTATCGAATTATTACCTCGTTCATTGTCATTCCTATAACCATTTGAAGGCCATCTTTTCTCTTGTCGAAATGCAGCTGACGTTTTGGAGAGACAGACTTTGACCTGATTATAAGGGTAACCACACCACGGCATAAAAGTCGATCAGATCCACCTGAGGTATGGTTTGTCGTATAGGCTTGACAGCGCATATCTCACAATGCTAATGATATGAAAGGCAGATACATTCTTCCCGAGAGAAACGCCAACCATGACTACACTTCCTATGGGCCCCACAACCGCTACTGGCGAGTGGAATAATAATCACTATGCTGCGCAGTTTCCGTTTTCAATAGGCGGCAAACAGTATTTTTATGGTCAAAAACAGCTTCAACCCCATCCCTGGTTCATCCAAGAGTTACTGCCCGGCGGTAAAATGGGTGCGGAAACTGATCACGGCACCTGGGGGTTTTATTACGCTGTCCAATTTCCCTTCACAATTGGAGATCGAGTCTTTTTCTTTGGGCAAAACTTGGAGGAGAACAACTGGTTCATTCAAGAGTTACTGCCCGGCGGTAAAATGGGCCAGGAAACTGATCGCGGCAATTGGGCTAATCCCTACGCTGTCCATTTTCCCTTCACAATTGGGGATCGAGTCTTTTCCTTTGGGCAAAACATGATTGCGAAGAACTGGTTCATTCAAGAGCTACTCGCCGGCGGTAAAGTGGGTCCGGAAACTGATCGCGGCACCTGGGGTAATCCTTATGCTGTCCATTTCCCCTTCAAAATTGGAGATCAAGTCTTTTCCTACGGGCAAAACTTGAACAATCGGTTCTGGTTCATTCAAGAGCTACTACCCGGTGGTAAATTGGGTCGGGAAACTGCTAACGGCACCTGGAATAACGCTTACGCTATCCAATTTTCTTATTCTATTGGTGGCAATCAGTATCTATATGGGCAAAATATTGTGTCGAAGTACTGGTTCATCCAAAGACTTCTGGGAGGCGGCAAGATGGGACCCGAGTTGCAAGGGGGGTTTCTTTCGCAGGCTTATAGAATACAATTTCCCTTCGCCGTAGGTGGAAAACAATATTTTTATGGGAATATGTTGCCGGCCGGTTTCCCAAGAGACTACAAGTACAATTGGTTCATTCGAGAATTGTTCAATGTATAGTAGTATTTATAGTGTCTTACTATGATTTCAAGAAGTACTCATTGTTGAAATCAGGGCCTGAATCTAGGGGTTGACATGGGCTAATCCGGGCCTAGTCCATAATTCAGAATTTATTTTGAGAGTTTACACTTATAAACTAATAGCTACGAAATAATCAACAGAGAGATTTTGCGAAAGAGTAACTGAAACATCAATCTAGTCTATACATATCAGGAGACAGCCTGACGACCGCTTGCTTCGGTATTATAATTATACAACAAAATATGATTTGTTTAAATTAGATTTATCTTACTACTAAGTACTTAAGTAAGTATTATTCCGAAGTCCCACAAGGTACATATGAGTTAGTGGAACCCGGCGCTGGATCCCATCAGCTATTCCACCTTGTCACTTCGTGGAGGCTGGTTTATAATCACGAGACCAACTCCACCCTACTACGAGGCTAGTTCCACCTGTCTGTCCGGGGTTCTGCGTCGCGGCGGCTTGGCGCCAAGGTACCCCCCAACTTGGAGCGAGACATCGCACAGCTTCACACTGCATTCCAACAATGTAACGAGCCTCGACCGAAACCGGCTTCTTGCGCATGCGGTAACCCCGCATTTCCCCAGGCATTTATTTCCCCAGAACGCCCAACGTAAGGATACTAAGCCAGTTCGTAGATTTCCCAGACTCCTCTCGTAAATCGCAGATCAGAACTATTTAAACCTGTCGCGCATTCTCTTCATAGAGTTAGAGGTCGTATAGTTTCAAATTTGATGCCGTCATCGATTGTAGACTCTTGAGCTCTTGATCTTCCCATCCAGTTTAACTATACCCTTTTGTGAATGGTCTTTTAAATTATTCGTTTCTCTTTCGACGATTTTATACCATTTCCGATACTTCCGTTTTTATCATATTCCCTGATACCCTGACCTTGAATTTATAAAGAAACGAAACACTCTTCTTCCACAATGTCAGCAGTTCTTATGCCCCTTCAACCACGAGAAACCCCAGACTCCAAAATGGCTACCAAAGCAAAAATTCTCATTGCGGACCCATTGAGCGAGTCAGGGCTTAGTCCTCTCTCTGACCCAAAATTCTCAATCGATATCAAGACCGGCCTTTCAGAATCACAACTCTGTGACATAATTGGAGATTATGCCGCGCTCGTCGTACGATCCGAGACTAAAGTCACCGCTAAGGTACTGGAATGTGCAAAGAACTTGAAAATTGTGGGAAGAGCTGGTGTGGGAGTTGACAATATCGATGTCAACGCGGCGACGAAGTTGGGGATTATGGTGGTCAATAGCCCAGATGGAAATGTCATTGCTGCAGCTGAGCTTACACTCGGGCTGATTCTTGCAGCGGCAAGGAACATCGGTAGAGCCTCGTACGGAATGAAAGAGAGCAAGTGGGAGAGAAAACAACTAGTCGGTGTACAGCTCAAAGGCAAAGTTCTAGGCATCGTAGGATTTGGAAAAGGTTTATATTCGGTCGACTCGAGCCAAATCTTGAGAACTAGATACTGACCAAAAACTTTTAGTCGGACAGCATGTCGCTAGAGGTGCAGTCGGTATGGGAATGAAAGGTCGGTTGAGCAAAAAGACCCGCAATTGACAAGAGCATATATACTGACAATAAAATAGTCATCGCCACGGACCCGTATGCATCGGCCTCGATCGCTTCTCGTCTCTCTGTTAAACTCACCACACTTAAGGAAGTCCTTGAAACCGCAGACTTCCTGACTCTCCACACCCCATTACTCCCGTCCACCAAGAATATGATAAATGCGCAGCAATTAGCTGCCATGAAACCTGGCCATAGCATCGTAAATGTCGCCCGAGGCGGTCTCATTGACGAGGATGCTCTTCTGAAGTCTCTTCAGGAGGGACATACCCGATCCGCAGCATTAGACGTCTTTCCTCAGGAACCCCCATTCAAATCCGCCTCGTCCGTAGCGTTAATGGCCCACAAGAACGTAATTTCGACCCCTCATCTAGGGGCTTCAACCGCAGAAGCCCAGCACGCAGTTGCAGTAGACGTCACAGAGCAAATCAGAGACGTTCTGTTGAACCAACTACCTCGTTCAGCCGTAAATGCACCTACAATTAGCACCTCAGACCTGGAAAAGATAAACCCATACACCCAATTAATTGAAAAGATGGGTCAATTATACACCGCCCACTTCAAGCATCAGCCGCCATCCTACGAACTCATCTTTTCGGGGTCAATTGCCAGCGTTCCGACCGCGCCACTTTTCGCGGCGCTCATCAACGGGTTGACAAAGTCAATCTCGGCGAGAGGAACAACTGTCAACGTCGTCAATGCTAAGTTGGTGGCTAAAGAACGTGGTATTGTGGTTCATGAACGAAAGGTTCCTGAGGACACCACCTACAGCAGCCTAGTAACAGTCAAGGGCGCAAACGGGGATATAATCCAGGGGTTCTGCAGTGAAGGCAGCGGCCCACAGATTGTTCGGATTGGCGATTTTGAAACCAACTTCGTACCACAAGGGACAGTGCTTATTGCCAGGAATTTTGACAGACCAGGAATGATCGGTGTTGTAGGAAGAATCTTGGGAGGTGAAGGCTTGAACATCAAGAATATGACGGTGGCAGCGAGGAAGTACGGGAATGGCCAGAAGGAGGGAGACGCATTGATGATCTTGGGTGTTGACGGAGGGAAGGTAAGAGATGCGGCATTGAGAGAAATTGAGTCTACGAACGGAATGTTGAGCGCACAGGTGGTTTCCTTCGACCCACCAGAAGACAAAGTATTGGCGAAGCTTTAAAGCTTTGGAGAATACTAGTATGTAGACTTTGGGTAGTCTCGTTGTATGACTTTGGGCTAGTCGGGCGTCTTGAACTGTTTGCTGAGTCGTATCGGCGTTGGGTATGACGGGTATGCAGGATGCAACAAGGAGTTCGTACGCTTTTCAATTATGACGGTACATCAACCAAACTACTATTTACAAATTTTTCGAGGGCGTATTTACAGGAATTAAAAGAACCAGGATCTAGTATATACAGAATCGCATCCTGTTCAATTACGGCTTGATGGTCCTAGCAATAGCATAGTATGCTGGCTTCTTCTGGAAGTTCTTGTCCCATGGGAGACCGTCTCCTTCGCCAGCGAAGACAGATGGAATCCATGAGTTTTTCTACAAAAAAGAAGAGTCGATACGTTAGTAATGCGACTTGGGCATGATTATTACTATAAAACTTACATCTGTGAAGTTCCAAAGAGTGATTCCGACGCATCGACCGGTAACCTTGCATGCCTTGGTCACAGTCTCATAATCTTTGGCTTGTTGCTCATACGCCGCGGTTTGGTTCGCTGGCGGAACCGCCATACGAATGTCGAGCTCAGTGATAGCGATTTCAGCACCTGCAGCGACCATCCTGTTGAAATTTTGCTCAAGGTCTCCGGGAACCTGACCGCTAATCAAATGGGCTTGAAGGCCGAGTCCGTGGACTGGAACTCCAGCTGCCTTGAGCCGCTTGAAAAGGTTTAGTAATGCTGTGGATTTGGCATTAATACCCTCAACATTGTAGTCGTTAATATACAACTTGGCAGCTGGGTCGGCGGCGGCGGCGGCGCGTAGGGCGATCTCGATATAAGATTCACCGAGGATTTGATAGAAGATGGAAGAGCGGAAGGTACCATCCTCGTTGAAGGCTTCGTTAACAACGTCCCAATGGTAGATTTTGCCCTTGAAGTGAGTGGCGACCTGTGTGACGTGGTTTTCCAAAACGGCCTTCAAGGTTGTAGCATTCCAGCTTCCGCTAGTGACCCAGCTAGGGAGTTGTTGATGCCACACTATGAATTGTTAGCTCAAAACATCCTCCTGTGGTGAGAGTAGGGCATTTCTGAATTATACCCAAAGTGTGTCCACGAATCTTCTTTCCGTACTTGAGACCCCATGCGACAATTTGATCGGAATCGGCATAGTTGAATACTCCTTGGGTCGGCTCGGTGCTGTCCCATTTCTGGCTGTTTCCTGGTGTCAAAGATCCAAACTAAGACTCTTTAGCTTCATTACCCCGTATATGTGTAGGAATATCCGTTTCTTGTTGAAGCAATTTGCCGAATTCAAGGAAAATTCAATACATACCTCTGAAGGGTCCGAGGCAATTCTCGCCCAGCTACAGTTCATAACATCGTCGTAGATCCAGTCGCCAGCTGTGCCAAAATACTTACCCCTACGAACGGCAAAGGAATTCAATCCATCGGTTTGAGAGTTTGGATCAATGTATGGTCCGAATGTTGCGCATTCAGTGACAGGTACTCGCTCGCACGATGACCACCCTAAACAGTTGAAAGAGATTAATGATCCGTTTCGACCGGGGGTATACCCGGGCCTTCCAACATTGATTTAAAACTTTGCAGTATGCTCCCTCCACACATTCAGTCTCACCAGTCCAACCTTCTCCTCCGCCTACATGTCCCGATCAATTAGCGCTATAGTTCAGACTCTGGTAGTGGCAGAAAATTTCTAAATGAGACTAACAGCGAGACCATAATGGAACCAATGCATTGGCCGAGGCGACACAGGCCGCCAAAACTCCGACTGACGAGAGTATTCCGTTGTTTCGCATTTTGTCGGTAATATTATGTCGATTTATGAGCCACAGACCTCAAGTAGAGCAATTGCTACAAGGAAAGGTCGGAGCTTAGGGTGGTATATATACTGCCGACGATCTGCTCACTATATGAGCCACCCGCTCAAAAATGGGAGGGATCAAGGGTTAACGTCAGCTTGTTCCCGATAGTGGATCTGCTATTGACTACGTACCTGCAGCGTGAATCAAAGCCTGGTATCCACATGAGCATTTTACCAGGTAAGCGGTTCTTCCGAAGTGACGCCACGCCGGATTTGCAATACTTGTGGAGTCCTTTTGTGCATAAAGTCGGAATCGAACTCCGTTGTATATATGGGGAAACAGAGTGAAGCCACGACCAGTACACCAATTTGACACAGTTAACCTTGATAGGTACCGGGAGGCCTTGTGCCGAGTAAATGAATAATACCTTCGCTTCGTCTGAACTTCGGATGAAATCGCTGTTATCAAACTTCTCCAAAAGCACTCGTGCGAGTATCTACAAACGGAACCGTATTGGCCCAAGTTAAGCACGAAACTACATCAAGGTCAAGATGGCTACGATATTACATCAGAAGCCTCCAGCGGCCCATAAACTCTCCTGTTTCTTTATCTAGTGGATCCGTGGAATGGTCGACACCGCCAGATTTAATGTGTTGGCGGCTCCACAATCCCACAAACCCTAGTAGAGTAGACGATTTTCCCACGGCCCTATCAGCCGGAAAATCCTCGTCTGTTGTTTCAGGTCAGGGCCACCATGCAAAAACGTGGGGATAATGTTCACGATCTAGTGTGGTTAGTAGAATTTATTCAGGAAGGTTCATGATAAATCCGAAGTCCAGAGGGCTCCTGTGAGAAATTGGTATTAGAGAAGAAATTACAAAAATTTGAAGAGTCCGCGCCAGCACACAGTAGACATAAAAGGATCGCTCAATCAATCATTCAACACCGAAACACCAAAAGCAGTGTCTTAAAGTAGCGCCTGACCTGTGACTATTAAAATATTTTCATGATCTCGTAAGGTTCCAACCAACAGCAAATCAAGCAGTGTGCATTTCGTCAGGGCCAAGCGCCGGAGGCGAGTCCATGGCGTCATACGCTGGAGGAGTTCCAGTTGAGCAAGGAATGCCGGTAACACTCTCAAATACCTCCCTACGAACCTTTTCCAATTCCGCACGAGCAGTTGCTAACTGTGTCTTAGCGTCCTCCATGTTGTTCTTTGAATCGAGTGCCCTTCCTCTCTGGGTCTGAAGCTCGAGCTGAACCTTTTGGTGCAGGAGCCTCATTTGAACATAAGTCTCCTTGACCTTTTTATGGAACTCATAATCAGAGATTGGATTGTCGAGAAAGATATCAGCAGAGTGACCACTTGCCACTTTGACATCATCGAATGGTCCAATTGCAGCTTGAAGGCCGGTGGCCTGGCCTAGAAGCATTTGGGCCTGAGATACGGTAGATTTGGCCTTGCTAAGATTATCCCTTTCGATTATATCGGCAACAGTACCGCCGCCCCAAAGGTCCCAGGAGGAAGCGGATAGAGCTTCGTCGCAGAATTTGACAGCCTTGGCGACCGACTTTTCGGCTCTCACCATGAGCTTTGCGGCTTCCTGATCGTTGTTGCATCTGGTTTGGGCTTCGGCAAAGAAGTCTTTGGCATGCTGGACCGCAATTTCCATTTGATCTTCTTCGGGGAACTCTGGAGTCGGTCCATCGAATACTTTCTTATAGAGTTGCTCGGACTGTTCCTTCAGGTTCACGTATCGGTTTGCTTGAGTTGTGAGCTCTGCAACTCTCTGTTCCGTTTCCGAGATTGTCTCCTCCAGGTACCGCTCCTTCTCTTCAGCAGCCCTCTCGTTGTGGAGCGCATCAAGGTACTCTCTCTCTTCCTTTTCAATCTTGGATACGAACTTTTCAGAGCGACCAGTCAGTTTGTGGGCGTACCGACGAGCGAACGAGTCCCGAAGGTCCTGGTGACCCTTTCGCTCTTTGCTGGTGAGCTTCCTGAGCTTTTCAAGCTCCGTCTTAAGACTCGAGAGCGTTCCTTTCAGGTCATCGAGGTATTTAGTTTGCTGTTCGAGAGTGAAAGGAGCGTGTTCCACGTCTTCCATCTGGGAGATTAGAGAGATATGGGTATCGGCCGCCTCGAGGATTCTGGTTCTGATGTCCGCCATTGTGATGTTTGAGTTGTGTCGATATTGGTCGCTAAGCTATGTCGTATGGATGAATTCGAAGTCGAAAGCGGGGTAGGTTAAGAGGAAAATACACCTTATGAGTGTGGAAATAGTAGTAATGAATCGACTGTGCACTATCGCGCTAGTTGAGTACGCTGTTGGTTTAGTACGTTTCACCTGATCGCGGTTTGCGATTGACGAATTGCGGTTTGAGATGCCTTGCGATAAAACTTCCAAGACGACTTTCGATTAGCAAGAGGGTCTACTTTCTTTATATACCAATCAATGAAGCACGCTCTTCCCCAGATTCAGCCTGAGCTCGAGCTATGCAAGCCTTGTCGTTTTCCGATTTCCCTGCTCACATTTCCTAGACATGTCGCGTGAGAGTTTTCCTGAAAAGCTACCATCCAGGGTTCGCACTGCATGTTCGCCCACACTCCGCCCCCTTTTGTGCCTCCGAACCGCTGTTAAAGGTGCTCCAGTTGGCCAGTCTCCAATCTCATGATGAGAGAGCGCTGCTAGCGGTGCTGCCTTGTTATGACGTCTTGGCCCGAAAGTCTGTGTGCGCGCCATTTCCGGTGATTGGCGGGATTAGGCGACAACGCAGTTCCAGCTGTTGTGTTTTCGGCGAAGCGAAAAGCAGGTTTATTACTCAGCCACTGCAGGTTTTCTAGAACACGGGTCGAAGAGAAAATATTTTCCTGGAGTGCAGGAGCTCAAGAGAAATGGTTAAATTGCCCCAGAGTCCGCCCGCTTTGCGTTATCTCGACCTTTGCATTTGTCTTCGATTGGATACAGCTATTAAGTTTCGTTATCAGATGACCTTGTACGGATCAGTATCACGTAATGTTGAAATAACCTAGTTCAACGCGGCTGCAGCTGCAGCACTGCACGGACAATCTCTACCGTCACTCCAGATCTTGTCACCGGACTTCAACTTTTTATGATGTCGTGGAAGTGTTTCTATCGTAAAAGTTCTGCATAGCCCTGTGTAAAGGCTGGCACTGCCCTCATATCTCTCATGGTATTTAACGGCTCTGTCTCCCTAGAACGTTATCCTTCCAGGCTGTCCTCCTAAATCGAACAATCGAATTCCAGCAGCCTTCGAACTTGCATAATCTTTCGACCAGGAAGCCCTTCAAACGGTCCCGGATAGTCTTCCGACGATTAAGCTTTTTCCCATGTGGCACTGGCAGTGCAAGCTCAATATGGCTAATGATCACACGACACCTTGAAGAATGAGGTCTTTTTTTTTTTTTCGTTTTGTTCTTCAGAATTCTCTGCATTCAGCTTTTATGCAGGCCCTGCCGTTTCCTCGGTCAGGCAGCAGGTCAAGTGGAGCCATGGACAACAACCCCAGTCACTTGCCTCGATGCCAACCCCGTTTTTGTCTTTAAAAAATCTCGGGTTCCACCGACGTTTTCAATATGGCGATCAAGGCTAGAACGACGTTTTACACTGCCAGCCGTCAATGGTGCCGCGCTAGTTCCGCGGGGAGGTGATAGGTGAATCTGTGTTGCATTTTTTTTGCGCCACCAGCAATGGTTTCGTGTCAGGCTTCCAACATTGGCACTAGTAATAGCCGTCGTATTACCTTAGAATTTACCTCAGCCCTTTGAAGCCAAATTCGCGCGGATGAATGAACAGCGCTTGCCTGCATTATCTTTGAGAAAATAGTTCACGAAGGAAGCGTGGTCTTGCATAATCATGAGCCCGCGCTCAAGACCTAGCTAGAATTGCGTTGACCTGTCGTCTCGTCTGAGACAGTCGATGGCGCATCAATGCAGATCAATGCAACGCACAGATGAAGTCGAACAAGGGCAGCTGACGACGCCAATTAAGACCTCATCGATTAATGAAGGCTGAAGAGCTCATGAACGACTTTAACCACTTCCATCCCGAAATCGGACATCTTCAGCCACACGGGACCCACCAGTTTACCCAAGTCATCAACCTTTACAAAGTCGGGATCAGTATCTACAATGTCGTCTTTTGACACTTCTACCTCTAGCTCCCTCCGTACAAAGGTCGGAAAACTCGAGTCCCGTGTCCTTTCCAAGGTAGACCGAGACTCTTCTCAGGACTATAAGCTTCATTGTGTCCCAAAGTCCTCGAAGAAGAACAATCAGGTTAGAAGCTTCACGGTCTCCTCTGCAGCTTCATGTTTATTGAGGAACCGGACTGATATGGCGTACAGCCAAAACCACTTCCAAAACCTGCCTCAGATGACCACATACATAAGAGTGGTTCTTCGCCCTCCCAGACCTTGACTCCACCAACTCCCCAGAAGAACTCGGACAAAAAGTTCAAACAGACTCTCGAAGGTTTTGAAAAGCAATTGAAAATCAGGGAAGAGACAATTACTGGATCTTTGGAACACAAGCTTGCTTTTGTCGGAAAGGAGGCTTGCCCGAAGTCTGCTCACCCAAAGACAACGCTAGGAGAATCAGAAGGCCTTCTCGCGCTTTACGAAGAAGCACCCGCCGAGGGAAATCATCTTGGGGAACTGAATTTCGAGCAGTACGATAATAGTCGTGCCAACCTGGTTCGATTGTGCAAGATTGCCTATGAGAAGGGAAGAAAGGACGGGATCGCAGAAGATCGTAAGAAAGTGAAGGAAGAAGGATACTGCCGTGGATTCAAAGAGGGCCACAAGGAGGGGCGTGAGGAAGGGTGGAAGGAAGGGTATCGCGAGGGTTATGATGAAGGATATATGAAAGGCCGAGAATACGGGGACAAGAAGATTGAAAAGGAGATCAATGAAACAATCGCTGAATTGACAAAAAACCCAAACGCTTTTCTAATGAATAGTGAGTATCCATCCCAGAATACCGCGGCGAAGGTCTCGATATCTTAACAATCCCCGCCGGTATATAGCCCCGAAGCCCTCAACACACCTGGAAAGCATTGAAAAACATGCGCTCAACATGATATGAATTCTATATCAAAGAAGGTGACATATGCGCGGTTTACTTTTCTGGTTTACAGACGTTTCTTTTCAAGTTTTTTTACTATATGATACCCAGGCGTTTATTGTCTTCCTCATTCTAGCGCGTGCATTAAGCTGCGGGAACATTGCTGGGACTGGTTCCGAAGGTTGTTCTCGGAACCACTTGGAATCAATCCATAATCCATAATTTCTACCGATTGATAGGTGCATTTCATGCTTTCAAATAAATGTTACTGTAATAAAGCCTAAAGCGTTACATTTGGTGTCGATACTTTGAGAGGTCGAACAGGTTTACTGCGGCATCAATACACGTTCATCAAGCGATACATATGCCGTACCTGCGAGTAATTATATAGACTCATTCATCTATAGAACCTTACCACAAACTTCAAACCGCCAATTAAGTACGGGCAACATCGAGTGCACCAATCTCGTTCTAAAACTACTCGGCAAATGCCTCCGTACAATACGGAAATGTTTACAAAAATCCGCTCTCGACCTCCCTTAAGTTTCTAAGCTTCCTATAACAGCTAAGCAATTATTATTAGGGCTTATTGTATCTTAAACACCACCAATATCGTTCGGCAGCGATTCAACTAGTTTCTAATAAATGCTAATTCACTGTCGCTGCTGGCTTCCAAATCTAACACTTACAACACAATTCTAGAATGCAATATATGACTTGTCTCTCATGTTGCTTCATGATCTCAATCGAACGATCCCACCAAGCAAGTATAGGGTTGTGTCGCCTATGTATCATCTACGCCAGTTACAAGTCTAAGGCCGTATATCGTGTACCCTCAGACCCGAAACGCACAGGCCGTGGAGTGTAAACCTGACTGAGACATGCCAACATTACTTCGGCCGAGTAAGACACTACTACTTAAGACGTCTATACCGAACGTTAACTGCTATTGAATAAATTAAATGTCCCGTGTTAGGTAGCTGATCGTGAACCTGTGCCACCTCCTGAATACCAGCCAAGTTAAGGGAGTGCAGAGTAATACTGTAGACCATGGTGAAATTGGCGTCTAGTACGGAGCCTGCATGCTTGTCGATCCTCGATAGCTTGCCGGGATCATCGAGAAGTATATCCGGTATAGGCGGTACGTAGCTCACGGCATATCATATTAACTAAGTACCTTCGTCAAATAATAGTAAGCTTACCTTCTCGTCTACATCCCCTGGTACTCATCCCACCCAAATTGTCAGCGAAAAACAGTCGTCCAGCGCAAACGTTTAAACCTCATACACACAAGACAATTCTTTGATGAGTACTGAAGTTCGCCATATCGTTTTTGGTCTCGTGCAAAGGTTATATTCCAGAGCAGGAAGGTGCCAAAACTGCAAAACGAGTTCAGCGATATCCAGAAGCAAGATTTATCGACTTCGGTACAAATTGCTACATTAAAAACCCGTCAGATCCGGGTTAGATATGACCCACAACAGCAAATCATGCCTGATAACTCATCATCCCGTCTCTCACACCCTCGTATAGAATAACGAAGTTCACCCTCCGAAGCGCAATTCTCTACTCCTAACAGGGTATCGATCAGGTCATAACTGCAGAATAAATTTTGATATTGATTCTAGGATGGTCCCCGAAGCCGACTAGTCTCGATTCCCGGTTGTCCTGGGCCATGGGGCGGCGGTAGTCCGGGCGCTGTGCGGTTTCGGCTGCCCAAGATAGAAACATAATCCCTCATACCCATACCCCACAACGAAGGATTCCAAATACGTTTCTGGCCGTATAAAGCATTGTCGATGCCGTACGAACTGGAACATATCGCAAATTTAAAAAGAGACATGAATGGTGGGCGGCTCAGATGCAGAAGCTATGCAGACGCCAGGGGTCATATATGCATAGGTACCAGAAGTTCTTTCCGAGCGAAATAGAAAACCTGTAGACCCGTGAATTCCGAAATTGCTATTTGTGAGTCAAATCGGGTCGCCGTTTTGATGCAAGACAAGCATGCTAGCAGTGTCGGAAGTTGAGTTATAGCTTATCGATAGCGAATTCGCATATCAGGTACAAATAGGCATGTAGGAGAAACTGCGAAAAAAACATTTGACTAATCACGGGTACAAGTCGGTTCGCAATCCACTAATTACCCGTGCGTAAGCTAGCTATCAAGTGGCTCTTGGTCTTGAACTTGGATCTGAATTTGTAGTACTGAAGTTTGCATGTAGCTTGTAGAAGATTCTTATTAGATGCTTATTAGTGAGCGTGGTATCTGATATGATTAATCGATTGTGTCGCTCAAGACCCTCTCGGAAGGGTTCAAGAGGTCAGAAGGGGTTGATCACGCTGCAATATGTGCGAATAAATTAACGGGACGGGATAATATTCTTCGTTTTGCAGCCGTTGAGCGGAACTAGCCAGGCTGAGATATCAGCTCATTCCTTCGGGGCTGAGAATTAATATTGAACGAAGTTGTAACGTTGCCGCCCCACCCCTTGCCAATAATTATCACGAAAGCTTTACACAGTAGTCAAGGTGATATCGTTCACAATTGTACAATCGCGAAGTCGACTCATTGATTTCGTGAAACTAGGTCTCGACATGTCGCGTCGTAACATCTAGTGTACCCTCTCAGCTGAGACGACAAGGGCGCATTCCGAATAGCAATTGACGCCTGCAGGGGTAAACTCGTTCTTCCCGTTCTCAAATGTTTCCGGAGTTTTCCATGAATCATATAAGCTATTAGAGCAATCATATCATCTTATAATGTGGTTCTTGTTGAGTCTGCCTACTAAGGCACAATTTGATCTCACAAGGCAATTGTCCCCACCTGTCATGCTTACAATCGGTAATATGAATCAAGCTATCGTAATATATCCCCTAAACCAATACCCATACCAATCGTGTCAATCAAGAGCGAGTCGGAGGGTTGTTCTCGCTGTAGGTCTTAGGATAACCTTGATCAATCATATGGCCATATGGCCTCCAAAACATAACATCTTTGATGATCCTTTGTGACAACTCCTATGACCGCCACGTCGTCTATGCACGAAATTACAAATATCTTGCGAAAGGGGTTTTCTGAATACTTCTAGATACTGGTGCCATGGGTATCACAAGTGCAGTGCCATTCGGATCGGGGCCAGTCAACCCACGAGGGACTCTAAATCCCATCAACATTCTATCCTCGTCATGAGGCCTTTGCGCCAAATAGACTGACTAAGCGGGATCTGGCATCTATATCCCGCCGCAACGCGCATCGAGGGGCGAAGCAGGAGTATAAATTTAGATCCCAACGGGCGGGATGCATATGCTGGGGAAATGTCGACAAGCCTCGAACCTAAGCGAGTTCGCGATACCAACTCGCATGGCGATGTAGGTAATAACAATCACAAGTTCCCGAGGTACATATCTTTGGATTGGGTTTTCGGGGACCTGGATATACCTGATGCAGTCATCTAAAATTCTAAGCGACCTTGTACAGTCTGAGGCTGGAGAATTTTCTAGACTATTTTGAGGGCTTTGGGCTGCATCTCATTTGCGGGAAACATCCAAAAGTCGAGATACGGACGGGCCTGAATAAGCCAAAAGGAAAAACTACGGAGTTTCTATTCAAGTACCCCAACTGCTGAATGCGATTTCAGCCACATCATTCCTGTACATATGACCTGACTGTCGCCATAGGCGATACCTGCTGAGGACTTTGAACGGGATGTGACTACCCATTGGATTGTTACCTACCGAAGGGCCTGAACGCCTTGACCAACGAGGCTGAGCAACACATGGGATGGATGGGATGTACCTGGATAGCTAGGCGAAACCCACGGATATCGGCCCCTATTAGTTTAAGACTGGCGATAGTTTGGGATATCGGATGGAGTAACTGTTGAACCCCTAAAGCATCTGGAAGCATATCCCTTCTACGGTATTAGTTTAGAAGCCTGTATGTCTCAGGAACAATCTTCCCCATAAAATGCTTCGAAATGCGCATGCGTGCCTCCAACAGCTGCGTTGTTTGGGCCCGCAAAGATGCATTATAAATGCCAAGGCGGGATAGTGAATCCAGCGTCTGAATGGTCGGTGGTTGATATTGGTGCCTCACAGCCCCCTCGCAAGAAGCGAAGGGGAGACATGTGGATGATGTTTAACTAATCTAGGGATTCTTTACTCTTTTGGATCGTTTTTGCTCCGTGACGACGCAGCGGCAAGCGTCTCGTCCAGGGTCGTGTGTAACTTAATCTCGCCCTGACTAAGCCAGATCTATGGGAACATTTCCGCAGGTGCAAGGACTGTGCAGGATCAATTTGTCATTCCTCGCCGGAATCCGAATCGCGATAGGGTCTAGGAACCAGATTGTGGCGGAGCCCAAACTTGGATCTGGACGGCTGAATGTGGATGGACTAGGATCGATCTCTTTTGACGTGATGCATGGTTGTGGTGGTGGGATGAATATGAACCTCCAAAATACTCCCACTTTAAGGAGAGTATCTTTGGGATTAGGCTTCCCATGTTCGATATGTTTATTTCCCCGGATAGTGAAAACGCCGACGTACGTTTGTACGTATGAGGCATACCCCTCAGTGCGCGTCTATGCACCTGTGCAGCCAAGGCTGAAATGACATATTATATCCAAGTTAAGGCCATATTTTCGTCGTTTTATGAAACGCCCCACTTGTACTCCGGTGGACTAGGGAGTGCAGTGATCTGGCAAAATGTAGTCACTGCCGAAGCGGCAGTCACGATACCTAGCTCTTGCGAATTAGTCTTGAAGATATCGTTAAGGTTGAATATGCGCACCCCGGTTGCAGCCAAAGCACACCCTATGTGCGTCCTGGGGCCGACCTCCTCGCACATCGGGAACCGCGCTCGGGAATGGCGAAACCGATGTCCGACTGGCTCCAGTTAACTGGCCGTAGGCCCCATTCTGTCGCATTCATGGCCATGGGGTCGTTGGGTGCTAAGGCCAGTAAGGTAGCATCCTGCCAAGAAAGCATTCCGCCTTTGAATGGCCCGATTCAACAAACAACCGAGAAAATAATATTTAATCCCTTGAACTCCCGTGAACTTTACAACCTAAAAATTCTAGTTCGACACTGACGAACCATCGAAGATTCTGCACGAGTTTGGGCCGACGACGACGAGACGGGTATCACTAGACCGGTTATGATTTCGAGAACAGAACGGGACGAATTGAGGCACGAAATTGGATAATATCCGACAACTAGACCATATCCATGCCGAGAGGTGTAAAGGACGAGGGGACTTGCTTTTATTGTCGACGGGACAAGAAGAAGGTGCGATACACCCACGCTCGACAATCCGACGCCCTACCTAGACGCCGCTGAAATCTACGCGGTTCTTCTAGCCTGAGGGGACTGTCTCTATCTCGGAATCATGCATGTTCTAACTCGGCGGTGTTTGGTAGTGCCTACGGGAGACCCCCAAGGGCGAACCGGAGATTTGCGAGCGCTGTGCCAAATATGGCTACATATGCGCCGCGACCCAACCGTCGCAGGCGGAGAGCACCAGACGAGTGCTAAATCGGCATCGATGTGAGGCCTGCAGGAAGCATCACCAAGTGGTACGTCGATGTTAATTATCCTTAGGCAAAACATCTACGTTTCACAATGCTGACTCCCGTGTTCTAGTGCTTACCTATTGACCGGCAATGGCCGGATCGATGTGACCGCTGTGTGAAGCGGAACAGAGCCTGCTCTCCACCGTTCACGCAATCTGCAGCTGATCGTGCGCTGGCCAGTGCGCTCTATTTCCCGAGTCTCAACCCAACCGTAGCTTCGAGTCCGACAGGCCAGGCGAACTATCCAGCACTTTCAAGTGTTTCCAACCAGAGTGCGAATAGCCTGCAAGCACCTTCTCGGTCAAGATCACAGATAACCGATATCATGTCCATCGACAACGTCCTCTCCGATGCACCGGAACAGCCACGTTATGATTATAGAGATTGGGTACAAAAACTGGAGGAACATCAATTTAGGCGGTGATGCATTTGGGATCGGCGACGACGGGCGTTTGGCATTTTGATATTTTTGGTTTCTCGGCTTGATTATTCTTGGTCGTTCTATTATGGTGATACTCCCGGAGACGCGATGCTTCTTATTTCTTGTTCTTGTCATGTGCTCTTGATTCTGTACATAGTATTCTGTCGGCGTAGTGTTACAGCGGACAGGCACATACCTTGCCTATCCCATATTTGGGATTGGATTACTTTGTTCTTTCCTTACCTTTCCTTCTATGGAGATTTGTTACGGACTTTTTCTGCACAGCGGATTACTGAACAACCTCCGAAGGCAAACCCCTCTAATTCAAATGAAACAGTCATGATTTGTAGAATTTAGCAATCATGAATACCCTGCACATTATGACTCTCTAGGAGACCCTAATGCCCATAGGATCAGAATCCCACCGGATTAGCTTTCTAGCGGTGAACTAATAATGTTATAAAGGATTCAAACCAGAGGTCCAAATAGGATCCGGTGGCCTTGTTTGTGCCTCAGGAGTCACTTTGAGCCTCAGCGGCTAAACCATAGGTTAAGAGTTTTCTTTGGAGACCTTGCCTCGCACTTGTGCTGCCGTCTCATCCACACAATCGGCCTAGTTGCTCCACTTCTTGTCGGCCACGAGGCAGCCGACCGACATCCACGCCACCTAGTTCGAAAGCCTAACACGCAAATCCCAAACTTACCTAATATCGCATAACGTTATACAGGCTTAAGCGCTTCTATCCAGCTCCAAATCTTTTCTCGAGGTCGTCGGCTGAATTATTTTACGGTAAAACCAGTAGCGCGTTATAGTTACTTAAGCACTCAGACATCTCAAAATATCATGAATAACGAGTCGCAGGGGAGACTGTTCCCGTACCAGAGATACTGCTGGATGCTATATGGTCTCAGGTATGTATTAATCCCACAAATAACCCAGCAAAAACCGAAACTTGTTCTGAGTGGGTCTAAACACCCCATCCGAGTATTCCGAAATGCTTCATCCCTGACGATGTGCGTTATGCTCCTTGCAAACAACATCTTTACTTTCCTTTCATCTTAGCCCCAGGTTTTCTAAAAGTTCCTCATATAACGTCATTTTGGGGGCTTTATTGGATTATGCTCAGCAATCCAAAGGTGAAAATAACGATTCATCGCGGATGAAACTCCCAACCGGCCGAGCTAATTCCTCACCTTATCGGCTCACAAAATTTGCCTTGGTCCACATGGTCTGCAGGGGCCTCTAACGTTAAGAACTGGCTAAGTTACATATCAGGCTGCGGGATTACATTTGCGCAGTTGTGGGTTATTGATTGAAACATCCTTATGAACACGTCCTCTGGCTCTCCGAAATCCCATGTTCTCAATTTCGCCCTAATAACAAATTCGAAGCTACCCAACTTAGTGTAAGTTTGAAAATCTAACGGTTTCTTATTCCTTCTATTACTTTCTGTTTTTGACGAATATCATCTCGTGAATATTGGCACCTAGTATAGTACTCAGGGGAACCTTTTCCCCCCCCCTTGATATACACCAACTAAGATCAAACGGGAATCGAAATACTGGCCCGTTTTAGTGATGGGCCTATATACCACTTGAAGGGCACTCGTTACGCCAAATGTTGACGTATGCATTCGCATGTATTAACGTACTTGGTACGGTGTTGGTTACCTAGGTATGATGAGCAACCAGCTCATATGTAAGCAATAACTATTCCCGCTTACGGTATTCATTTATCGACCCGCTGCTCGTATGGTTCTTCAGTGTGATTGATTCACCAAAGACGAATCGGCGTACGAGTTTATTAATTCTTGCGAAGCAGGCTGCGATATAGATACAAACGGTTGCGGTTCAAATTAATGAGCTTCCTAAATGGGCAATGGGAATCCTCCCTTGTCAATCGATACCCAGGCCCCCTCCCTGGCCTGTTCGGTGACACAAACGGAAGCATAATCCGGCGACATAAAATGCACAGACTCGACACCGAGGCTCAGGCACCCGTCTAGTATACGCCACCTGCATCCGTACCCGCACCCATACTTACATGTCGGTTCGAGAATTATTCCCGGAAATCGATAAAAATTTAGGAGCTTCACGTTTGGGGGTCGGCGCAGCTGCGCAGGAACAATACTTGGCAATGCATTGGCAAACTGGGGCTGATGTTGCATGCTGGGTGCGTCGGCGATATAATGACTGTGCAGTGGAGTGTGGAGTGCCCAACAACTACCATTGGAATTGAAATTCAAGGTGGGATACGCGCCCTCGAGACTCGTTGTAACATTTTCCATTTTCGAAATTTTCTGGTATCGCGGATTGCAGCTCGTGTGGATTCTGTTTTCAAAGCACTATGTATATTTTTATGCAAAATCCGACTGAAACTTTAGGCAGAAGCTAGACTGCGGCGACTCGAATGTAGGGTTTCTAGCCAACCTAGGTCCTATTAGAGTCGACTAATGTTTTGCCCACCAGAAGCATGTGCAACCGGCAGAAAGTTATAGTTTGAAACCATGGCCACGAAGCTATAATTCTCGTTCCATTAGGTTAAACTTCCTTAAAAGACTGCGCTGCAGTGCAACGCCTGTGGTTCCAAAAATCCAACACTGCGCCGCCAACGTTGCAACTCAGATCACGCACCCCTTCTAACTATTACGTTATTAGTGTTTCTATTACACGGGAACCAGCTTAGAGAAAGGCCTTACAAAACATGTAAGGCTTTTGTGTATTTATCTCCGTTAACATGATTATAGTTTCACAACTATGTGGTAGCTTGCGATTGTAGAAAGATACGTGGCCGGCCGCGGCCGACCAGGCCAGGTGGACTTCGGACGTCGGACGCGTTGTTGGCAGCCAGATTATCGATTATATACTAAGGGCTGGATGAAATTATATTAATTATGAGGCCAGGTGGTCTCGTACCCAGACCAAGGCCAGGTGATGTTGGAATCGCCCGGCCTAGAGCTACTGCCCCAATAATCGCGAGACTTCCATCATTTAGAGATACCTCATAAGAAATGAATCCTTTGCTTCTGGGGACACGTTTCAGAATCCCTTAATTAACTGCGCCGTAGATTTTTACACAACTCTGGTGTACTACCACGATATATGATATAAGCCATAACGCAGAGGGTTTGTTAGTATTTTGGGACTCAGTAGCACATTCGGGTATTGCCAAAAAAAAGGATAGGGTGGGCAATGACCGCCGAGGAGCCAAATGTGGTGATTTTCTAACTTAGCCCTTGGTGACGTCTGGGTACGAGACCAACTTAGCCTCGAATCCAATTGTGATTATAGTCTCATAATATATAGTTATGGATGCATGGACACATCTACCTTACTGATATATCACATACATACCCACGATTTAAATGGGGGCCATGTATTAATACCCTTTTCCCAGGTAAGCCTTATTCACTCAGCATATTATGAGTTGGACGTAGCTTTTCACAAACCACCTTCTGATTGCAATATTGAGTCGGATCTATACTGGCCCCGTGCCCAGACGTTACAAAGGGAAAGACGTCATTTGTTTAGACCCACATTGGGCCTGGGTACGAGAAAATACTGGACCGGAGTAAAATAAATCGGTTGAACATCCATCGACTGCTCGATCGCGCCTACCTACCTAGATCAAAGCTAAGATTTTATGCGTTGTCTTTCCTTTTAAAACCTCAGCAATACTTTAGTTATGCTTTTATCTGGGAAGTCCCTAGCTAGGTTCTTGGTATACGTTGCGGCATTCCAATACCTCCAATTCGCGGCAACAAATCCCTTGAAAATTCCCGATACTTCCTCTGAAGCATCCGGAAAGGCCCAGACACGATCCCTAGATAGGCGAGATAGTGGGTTAGACGGTCTGGGGACACATAAGAATGAAAAATTCTTCTACGATTCGTCGAAAGTTATCAATTATCGACCCCCGAACGCAACTATTCGTTTCAACGATTCACTTACCCCTCAGAACGAGAAACGGGTGGACATTATTCCCCCTCAAGGGAAGCTGCCGGATGGTTTCTATGTTGCCGACATGATGGTAGTCTGCGAAAGCCCCGAAGCCGTACTTTCAATGACTCCAGAGATGTATCGGATGCGTTTTCAGAGGATCCTCAAAGGCCACCATACGATCAATTTACCGGATTGGAGTCAAAGGCTTAATGGAATGGATCAGGGAACAAAAATGCAATGGGTTTGGTACAATGCAGAGCTATGTCAGCAGTGCGAATGTCACGCTCCTATAGCGTCCAACTCCGGAATGTTCACTTTAGCTCCGGCCCCGGAAAGCGAAGGCTGCCCTACCATAGGGGAGGTAATGATGTGCATGTTGGTGTTTGGTGAGAACTAGAGTCATACTCGCTTTGGTGACGAAATGAAATATGGCTAATACGTCCGACGGCATAATCCCGCCGTGCGATATACGATTAGGTTGTGTATGTACCGAATTTTTATTCGACCGCCAAATGCACCCGGAGAAAGGGCTGGTCGATAGTTGGCTACATTTTAGGTATAAAAAAGGGAAATACCTAAAAGGCCCACCAGGTTCCACCATAGGTCCCCACAACCGAGGCGTATTAGGACTGCCGGAACCGCAAGGATCGGGATCGGGATCAGCTGAACCACCAAACGCGGTTAGCGAATCACCCGACTGCCAGCCGTATAGCTATAGAGTGCTTGTTCCTGACACTAAAGAGCCATACTACCTCGAAGGACCGAGCGTGGAGAACGGGCCAGGTTGTGATTCGTTCGGTGCCTGGGGTGGTTATGGACGGCATTTAGGTGGTGGGGTACCATCGGTATCGAGTTGGTTCAAGAGAAGTAAATTTAAAAGGGACGAGGCGAACAACCCTAATAACGGGATCGAAATAGTTGATTCTCATGATCCTCTTCAAGAGGATATGTCCTCCACACCTAATACAAATTCGGCGGTCGAATTTACCGAAGACCTGGGTATCTAGGAGGAGGAGCAAATCATAGATTATATTTGTATACATTTGCTAGTCTGGAGAGTACGTTAGATAGGCCTAGTGGTTTATGGTTATGCGTTTGAGGTTGCACATGCATATAGTTCCCTTGGAGCTTCCAAGGCTTCATCAATGTAATTAGTGCATAAACATATAAACAGCTCTATATGCCCATGTACAGTATACTAGTAGCTACGCAGCTTCGTCAGATTCCTGCACTATAGCCAGTTTGCACTTCTCATAATCGATCTGACCTAACCATGACACAATTGTACAGTTGTATTCCAAAATGCCTGCTAATATAACGCCCTAATGGAGTCTATGTGGCAAGATCGAGGTGTGGTCCTAGTTCTCATCGCGATATCGGTTGGGCTCCGGCGACTACTAATAGCCGTTTCGAAGTTTCCAAAGTGGCCTTTCACCTCGAGTATACCTCTATACCCATGCACAGGGGATGCTTGTTATTGTTGCACTCTAAATCATACGCCAATAAATACTATCACGCTCGAATGTTGGTTTTCGAAGCTTTCAAGGTGAATGTGGGTTTCATATACATCCTGTTATGAGAAAAGCTACATTTAAATAGAAAATACCAACGAGGTAGTGTGGTCTGTTCGTTGTGCTGTTATACAGATCTGGTCTCGTAGTAATATATAAGACCTCAGCTCAATCTTTTTATGATCCGGAGATCCGATATGAATCTCTCTAAATAATATATCTAACTAGTTATTACCGTTTTCTTTCTTTCTACAATTGCGGCAAGTCAACTCGATCGTCGTTCGGAGCTCAAGCAGTAGCCCGCTTCATGAATTCAAATTTGCGGAGCTTCTGAACTTGAGTTGGATATCAAAATTTAAAACATGACTTTGCCACATATTTTTATGTGGGAGCTACTTCTGATTGCAGCTATACTTACTCAGACCGGACAGCTGTCTAGATGCACACCGCTATCTCATGGCTCTGGGGACCACCATACGGAAAGCTTCAATACCGATATAAAGGAGCAGAAAGGGAGCACAGCTACATCGACCGTCAGCTCGGCAACAACATGCGCCCTTTCTCAGGGCGCAAATGCCACTGCTTCCTCTGAGGGGATGTTAGGGGGCGCGACCCCGATCCATCTCAAAGGGAATAGACCCCATAAGCCCTCGAGGAATGATACATCGCACGTGACCCTACAGTCCGGGGAACCAAACGGCACCTCTTCCTCTACGAATCCCAGGACCGGCCAATCTTTCCCTCAACCATATTATGCAGATCTGAGGATAAGGTGTGAAAGTCCGCAAGAAATTATGAAAAATACTCCGAGGGATTACGCCACCTACGACGACGGCTCCCTCGATCTGGGTGAATACCCTAATTGGCAGCGGATGTTGGCACAGCATCCGGGTAACAGGATGGAAGTGGTTAGTTATATTTTCAGCAGGGCTATAGAATGCGGGGAGTGTGATTGTGAAACCGGGGAGGAAGACTTTAGTGGCGCATGGAATATAGTTGCTAACCCCACGAGCGAGTTTTGCGATACCGAAGAAAAGGCACATTTTTGTGGTTTAATATACGGTAAGTGGGCTCTTATACTAACTTTATTTGCGTACATTATCCGTAGCAATAGCGGTATATAATAATGGGAACTAATAGATGGGCTCATTTTGGAGGGTGTTTAGATTGTGTATGTGAGGAGTTCGTCGCTATGCCAGATATTGACCAAGTACGTGGTGGTGGTGGCGTTCTACACCGAAAGGAACCAAATGGAAAATATATTAAAGGGCCCCCGGGGCAACGCTACAAGTGGTCGCAGCCAGCTCACAATCGGCAGGTGAAGGAAGGAGTAACGGAAATGCAAGAGCATATGGATGGCTCAGCCGTGTTTGATCAGCCTGTGGAACCAAATTGGAGAGAACTCGCTCCTGATACCAAAGAACCGTACTACCTCGAGGGGCCTACAAGAGATAACGAGAGAGATTTGGATTACCTCGCTAGGATAGGAGCTTTAGCAGCTGGGTACGGGAGTTTTCTAGCGGACAAGGCGACATCAAGATATCCTAAGGGAAGAAAGAGTTCAGTTTGGAAAAGAGAAAATTCGGGTTCGGATAACCCTGCTACGGTTACAAGAATCCCGAAACGTGCTCTCGAAATTGAACCCAGGCCGTGACCCTACCTAAAAGCCTCTGTGGTTGTCTAGTCCTCAAGGGTGCGCCATGCAGGTATGATGTTAAGATAGCTTGGTTGTTGCTATCCGTATATATATCTAACTCTCCTTTCATCAGTTGTTCAGTAATATTTATAAGTTCTCTAGCATTAACTCGGAGCTCGCCACGTTTCGAATCCCGTGAACGTTCGAACGCTTCTCAAGTTGTAGATATTCAGTCGTATAGTATCTAGTGTTAATCTAAGAAACCTGATAAAGATAACAGGGTATTCCCCTCCCCATTTGTTAGACTATTCTTATTTCCTCAACGAAGGATAGCATTTGGTTTTCTAGAAGCATAAGGGAGTATTGTTTCTCTCTGGGCTGCCTGTAGGGCCGGCCATGATACTGTGCACGTCAAACATCACCATCTTACTTATGGCGCACTACAATATCGATTTGAAGCCTAAGGTGCAGAGAGGCTCCCTGCTCTTGGCGAAATTGGCATTTGGGGCCGATCCAGCGGATTTATTCTCTTCTAGAAAATATAACAGTATGTAATGGGACCCAAGTGTCATTGTATTATGCCAAAGTTTCGAGTAAGTCTCAGAAGCAAACACGATTACCGGCAATAGAAGCCGCCAGAAGGGGATTAAAGCTAGGTCGCAGACATGTGCCTATATTAACCCTACCGATTGTAAGTTTCAGGAACCAGAGTATCCTAACGATATGACAGACGACTGAGAGAAGCTTACTAGTGGCCAGCTTAAGAGGTCGCAACCAGGCCGGATGTCGTAAAATGCCCGCCGAGGGAAAACTGCGTTGCAAATTGATCAAACAGCGCCAACCAGCTACTGAATCTGCTGCCGCTTGGCTGCCTGCATTGGTATGGGCAGGTGGAACTTAGAGTATACAGGCTAACTCGATGCGCCACTGGAAACCCATATTTGGTGAGTGATAGTACATGCATGCTATTTTCGAATTTTCTTGGAAGACCAATACAGTTAACACGGTTTAAAGCGCCAACCTCAATGAACCGGACCTTCATGCCAAACCGTAAGCTTAGCTTCGTGCACGATAATAACACACTTACGGGATTCGCGTGTCTACCTTCTGCAACAGCAATCTCTCTTACTTACAGCGACGGGAGGTTCATGGGACATATCTGCGCCGACGAGTCCCCCAATACCAGTCGATGGACTTTACCATATTGCGGCAAATACTTTAACGATAATGACGATGACTTCAAAATCCACGCCAGCCAGTTGGTTTTCTACACCGTATTTGTGGCTCACTCACTCGGCCGAATAATCTAGTCCAAATAACATGAAATTGACAGCTCGTATTGAAGAATACTCCGCGAAATTCTCCATAGCGATAGTGTGGTTACGAAGCCTTCTGCCCAAAATGGATAGCATCGGCGCTCGGAGGTTAAGTCAATTGTGATAGAACAAGTCGGGCCCCTGCTTTGATCTCGGTTGATAGACTCATATTGTATTACTTCTTCGAAACTATGTTGACGTCGCATCGACGAGTTGACGATAGAGTCCGTTCGGTTAGTTCCGTTCCGGGAGACATCTTATGCACATGGAAATGTTCGGCCGGTAAAATGAATCCCGCCGCCCGTCATTTTACAGATGGGTAACATTTGGGGAGTGATTGCGTACAGCAACTACTTAAATTATATGAAGGTTGACTGGGTTGAATCGGTGGTGGTCGGTGATAATTAACCCCGGTCCACCAGGTGTCCGTATCAGGTAACTTTTCGGCTTAGTTTCCGCACTCAATATCGAAAGCGGTTTCCTCGGACTTAAATTTTGGAAAATCCGTTCTGTGTAAAATACCATGGAGTTCAAAGCCAGAAACAGTATAAATTGCAGGAATTATAAGCCAAGATACAGACTTGATATTCCATATCATCATCCAAGACATTATCGTCACTTTCAAGATATAAACCCAATTACTCTTCTTAACCATCTCGCAACACACCGTTACTAAAAATCCAACAAATATGTCTACCTCAAATTACGCTTATAACGTTGCTCTCGTTGGCGTAAGTCCTGTTCAGTATGAAAATTTAGAGGTACATCTAAGCTAACTATTACATAGGCCGGTGGAAATCAAGGCAAATATATCGCCAAAGAGCTAGTCAAGGGTGGAAAGCACACCGTTACTGCGATCACCCGCGCTGACAGCAAGGCCGAGCTCCCTACTGGCGTTGTTCCAAAGGTCGTCGACTACAACGATACATCCTCTCTAGTCGATAGCCTCCGTGGTCAAGATGTACTTGTCATCACGATGTCTGTATCTGCGCCCCCAGATACTCAGACCAAGTTGATTGATGCCGCCAAGGAAGCTGGTGTGAAGTTCGTTATTCCCAACGAATGGGGCTACGATTCTGAACGGAACCATGGGTTTGTTCGTGACATGCTTCTCGGAGACAGGGTTCTCGGTATTAGAGAGTACTGCAAGTCCAAAGATATTCCATTCATCGGGGTCAACGGTGGTTTCTGGTACGAGTTTAGTCTTGGCGGCAGTGATGTCCGGTACGGATTCGAGATCGAAAAGAGGGAGTTTACTCGCATCGACGGTGGTGACATCAAAATTAGCACTTCAACATGGGACCAAGTCGGCCGTGGAACTGCCGGTCTTCTCAACCTCAAACTCTACCCTGAAACCGCCGATGACAAGGAAACTATCAGCAGTTTCTTCAACAGGTCCGTTTGTGTTGAGTCCTTCAGAGTCAGTCAAAACGATATGTTCGAGGGACTCAAGAAGGTCACGGGTACTACGGATGCCGACTGGAAGATCACCACCGAACCCCATAAAGAAAGATACGACCGCGCCATAAAAATGTTCAAGGACGGTGACTGGAAGGGTTTTGCGATGGCGATGTATACGAGAGCCTTCTTCCCTGATCGGGCTGCTATTATGCCAAATCTTCAGAACGAGTTGTTCAGCTTGCCGCAAGAAGATTTTGATGAATGCACGAAAGGAGCTGTTGAATTTGGAAAGAATTTTTCAAACTACGCGTAATGGGGAAACTTGTTATACGATCTGTATATTTGGAACAAAATGAGGGAAAGAACTACCCTGATCTAAAGCAGGGCTGTCAAAGAATTAATTCTAATCAATCTTAAGCGGATGCTAGAAGCTATTATGATGAATGTAATCAAACCCAGCTCAAAGTATTGCGAAAGATGTAAGTAACACGTACGAAATTAGTCTAGAGATACGAAACTAAAACCAAGATTAATACTGAAATAAAAGTTAAACGAAAGGGAGGTCTAACTTGTCTTCTCGTAGGGTGTTCTGCGGTTACAGGGTGGATAAACTGGCAGTAAACCAAGCCGAGAAACCCATAACTATATCAAACTTCGGTGTAAGTAAGTGTTTGCAAGTTCCCACCGCATTTATACGGTCTGGTCTATGGTGTCCTATCGGGAACCAACCCTATGTCCCACAAAAACAAGTATGTACGCTAGAGTCGTATAAATGATCTGTTTTCTAGTAAGTTAGGAGTACCAAACTCGCAAATTCTATGTAATATTTGAATACAGGGTAATACGTAGTACAATCACCAGATCGGCCTTGTCCCTGAGAATATTTCGAAACGGTCTTTGTGTAACCGCGAAATTTAAATTCGTAGCTAGTACTAGAGCCTGATTGGCCGATCGAAGTTCGGAGATTCCTTTATCGATGGTTAGTTTCCTTGACGTATCAAGAATGCATAAACCCACACTATAGGTCCCTCAGGGTGGTAGGTGAAAGATGTCCTGACAATTGATAGACTTAAGACGGAACCAATCACGTTGGTAGCTTAGCCACATTTGACCATACCGAAGCGTTAGCTCAACACATTTACGCGTCAATACAACATATCAAGAGATGTTGAAGTCGACGTCCAGAAGCAGACGAGTGGCATAATCGATTGCAAGGGCGTCACCACCGGAGTATCGCACTTTGAAAGTGGGGTATTTGTATCAAACACGCTTTCAATTCATGGACTAGCTAATATTTCCATAATGCTTCCTAGCTAAACAAATCCAATAAGCACCTTATCGCTTTCTTTCATTCCGTCTTGGTACATTCACTAGGTACGCCCCTGCAACAAGATCTACTCCCCTTTCTATTCCATTAAATTCGTCCTTCTAAGTCTCAAATCCCCAGGCTGGATACTTGGCTGCGCTAATATCGTCGCAGGAGTGTCGAACAATGTATTCGTTCGACTCACTATCCTCAGCGAGGAGAACCGACTTATCTGGAGCGATAATCCTAAGCTTGAAGTTACCGGGACCACCACGGTTGGCCCAAACAATACGGATAGGAGTGTATGTTCCCTTCTTGAGGTCAGTCCTGAATACGACTGGGGTACCGCCCGATGCCACATATTGCTGGACAATGTCAGCGTTCTGGCGGTTCCAGCCCGAGTAGGCCTTCTGACCGATCCAAAGAAGGGTAATATCATCGCTAGAAGGCAGACTAAAGGTATATGTCCCGTCCTCCGGTGCAAAGATATAAGCACGGTGATTGATAGCTAAAAGATCAGCGTATTGACCGAAGTCCTGCCGAGTGCCGTAGATGTCAACGGGGTTTGTAGAGGCGCTATCGAAGCCCACCCTAGTGTTGGGTCCGTAGCGGTAGCTAGCTGGATTATCAGAAGTTTGGCCAGCAGTCGCCGGGTTACGTCGCTTCAAGACGGTCGGGTCAAAGGTAGCGATGTCGCCGACCTTGTTACCGTTCATATCGGTATTTGGAGAGGCGTAGTGCTCCATTCCAAGATTTCCACAAGAGGTATCAGGCTTAAGAGGTCCTTTTTGAACTGGAATCTGTGGATAAGTTCCCGGAGCTACATTGGCACCACAGCTACAGCCACCACAAGCACCGGCACAGCCAACGTTCCAGGCACTGCTGTATCCCTTCGCTTCCATTGGTGGATAACCCTTATGATTGGAGTAATAACAGGTCTTGCTTCGCTCATGGTAGTCAACACTGTCACAACCATTGATACCAGCGCAAGCGTTCATACAGTCCTTGAAGGAAGCCTGACCCTCGGACAAGATATGTGGAGTTGCATGACGACGGCCACAAACAATTCGGAAAGCAGTGCCAAAGATGGTGTTATACGTGTTATGATTAGCATACGGGCATTCTGTGGAACACATGACGGTCATATCATCAGCGGCAGGTTGGGTTGGTGGATCAACGATGAAGGCGTAGTGATGATTAGCGCAGTCCACGGAAGCGGCGCCTAGTCCACCTTCGCCCATGAGATAGCAAGCTCTTGAGTTAAGAGCGTCGTAATTCACGGCCTTACAGCCATCCTTTGCAGCGCATTTCTCGATACACTCTTGGAAGGTCATGGAGGCCGAAATAGTCTCCAATGTCTTGGTCCAATAGTGAGTGCTGCACTTGAGCATGAAGTAGCTTCCATCAGTGGCTGAGTAGGTTTGGAGATTGTTCTGTCCACAGACTGCAGTATTTTGGACATTTCCACTGGGGTTATATGTTCCAGGGAGAGTGACACCACCACCACCTTGGGTTGGTGGCTGCTGTGGAGGCTGCTGAGGTGGTTGCTGAGGTGGTTGCTGCTGTTGACCTGGCTGCCAGCCGCCACCGCCCTGCTGCTGTTGCTGTTGACCCGGTTGCCAGCCTCCTGGCTGTTGCTGTTGTTGGCCTGGTTGCCAACCGCCTGGCTGTTGCTGCTGTTGACCTGGCTGCCAGGTTTGGCCAACGGCACCGACTGGTTGCTGTTGCTGTCCTGGTTGCCAGCCGTTGACGGATCCTTGGTTTCCAGCCGGGCGATTTGGCTGCCAACCCGATTGCGACAACGTAGCAGTCGCAAAGTATAGCATCAAAAGTGCCCTCACGGGCGACAGAGTACTAAACTTCGTCATAGTGGTGGATACGACAAGACCGTAGGGTATACAAGATGGAATGGAAATGGACTAAGAGCTTGTATGGTGAGTGAAGACGAAAAGATAGTCTAAGGAGCCGATGCATCGTACTTATACACATCATTATAATATTACCATCGATGCAGCGCGATGAAGAGTGTGCTAATTACACATTGTAGTAACTTAGTCAATTGATACCGAGAAGGTTGGTGAGAGACCATTCTTTTCGTGTCCAACGATTGGAGCCTGCGAGCGTATGCGGTAATCGATTGCATGGAGGGGGTTCGGGATCTCGATCAGAATGTAATATCGCCAACGAAGGGCAAATATCGCGCATAGGCAACCGGTCATTCTAACCCGGCGATATCGATTGGAAATTCATGCCGCTGATTCGTCCAAAACCAAGCTGTGGTATCTTAGATTTCTATTGATTGTCCTGTCTCGGACTTCATGCACTGCATGTGCGTACATCGTATACGCATGTATATCATCAAACCACGCTGATTGCGTGTTCTGGGGCTAGGCAACCTAGTTGGATTGTAGGTCGTGCAGGAATTCCCTTACCTCGAATTGGCGACCCCTTCCCCGCATTTCCCTGGATGTTGCAGTTCCGACTTACCTAAGTAGGAATTTAGTAGCCAGCAGCAGACTGATCTCCAATGGGAGTGGAATGCCAAGTATGTGACATACTCGCTGTTACACAGAGGGATGTCACCGCATTCCTCGGCACGTTCTCAGAACCGTGCTCTTTGATGGCCATGGTCCACAGTCTAGTGGGCAACGGTAAGCGAGGGCGGGACGGCACGAAAGGCGTGTAACTTCCGATTCAAATTTCCCGAGGTCGGTTGCAGCCAATGGAATGAGCTTCCTCAGATCAAGAGATCTCGCATCTAGCTAGCTGCAGAAGTAAACAGGGACCCTTTCAAGACCCCCAAGCTGTGTAACCTGTTTCGACACCGCATTTGTTCCTTGCTTCAAGTCCGGGCCTATCCCGCTCGCAGATTCATCATTCCTTGGCTCGGATCTACAGTGAGGTCCAACCAACACCCAGCATTATGCGGGGCTCACTGAGCTGTGAGCCAGAGCGTCATTGGCGACAGGAAATTTACTCGCAACAGTTAGTTCTAGGCATACAGAGTGCTCGATTGTTCTCATCATAATGCAGATGCAAGTCGCACATTTTGTTGGATGCAAGAGCTGCAACCAATCGAATTTTTATTCTTGCCTACATCATATCTGCATCTGCAAGTTCCATCCCTTTGATTTCATAGATCGCGCGGCAGGCATCGGTCAAGAGCATATAGACATCCTATCTTTGCAAGATACATCATTGGGTTACATTCCAACAATTAAACGAAGAGGTTGGGCTCGGAATATTTTCGTAATCCGTGAGACATATTCTGGGTCGAAGAAATGGCCATTAATGGCAGTATTCTGTGACGTATCACAAACTGGAATTGAAAATGACCCGAGCTCAGATCCAGATTATGTTGTTTTTCGTATTCAATGCTTACTAGGCATAGATATTTGGTCTTCTTCAGGCATGCATGTCGGCGCCCCGAATAGTCAATTGGTTTGACCAGAAGTGCCGGCACACCTATATGCGGATAGACTGGGCTCTGCAGTTTGCATACCTAAGTACCTATTCTCCCTCGAGTTTATTTAACTGGTGAATATCCTCAATATAATTCCTATCAAGTAGATATTCCATCAGCCCACTCCGTCCACAAGAAAGGAAAATCGCCTTATCGAGTTCATACTTCTATCTCGTCCTAGACGCTCTCGGGCTCGTCAAAGTATTCCAATCCCTCTATGAAAATCCGTGTATTTGCATAATTACTTTCTATTACATTTGCTAACTGGATCTATCTCAATCCTTTTAGATATCCTAGACCATGCAGCTCAAATCCATCCTCGCTATCGCTGCTATCGCGGCGCTCAACGGCGAAGCCATGGGTTGGCTCACGTTCAAGCCCCTCGGTGGTGTCCTCGCTGGCCTTCCAAGATCCAACCAGGACGGATATACCACTCTAGCCTACTTCCCGGTCATTATTCGTCAACCGACTGCGGCCCCTCCCCCACCTCCACCGCCGGGCCCCAACCTGAACACCGCCATGCAGAACGGAGATGCCACTTGCCGAGCAAATGCTGGGCCCGGTAGTCGGGCTTGTATTGACAACACGGGGACTCTTCATGCTTGTATCCCAATGAGACCAGGCTGCCCGTAGTTCGATATTTGCGAAATTTCGGCGGTACATTTAGAAGACTTCTCAATACAATATCCCTATTGGCATTATGTCCCTTCATTTTGTGCACAAAGAGTTCAAATGGGAGTTCGTCAAACGGGTCCGCCAACTATGCACGATATCATGTATATTCGCGAAGATCAAGTCTTGAACTAGTTTTCATGTACTCGAACTAGATATCTCACAGGATCTAACGAAGCATTATTGTCAAGTTGTAGCGCTGGTGACTTAGTTTAAGATAAATCTTTCTGTTTTAACTGATACTCCGTCCAGGTAGTGCGGGTTTTAGAGGAGTGAGATATGAATCATGTCATCAATATTGTGAGGTTTAAGTTCGTAAGTCTAGCGGTGCAAAATATTAATTTCGAAAGAACCGATACATGAGTGGAGGGTTTGTAGCTGAGCTGAGCCTATACCCGGATCGGTATCTCGATCTTCTATTTCTCTGCCAGTCAGTTATCTGCATCTCTACGTTCCTATTTCCAGACGTCAGTCCTGAGTAAAAGTTGGCTCTCATGTGCTATTTTGGATGTCCTGTTTGTGTATGTATGTAGAGCGGGCCCCGAAGACTTTGGAGCAATGTAAAGCCCGAACGGCGTAAGGCACATGTCATATGCGCATTTGTGACATCAACGGCAACTTTAATGCATGTCCCCTCAAACCCCTATCGTCTAGGATTACCAGACTTCACTAAAATATGTTGTGGACCAATTTAAACCGGGTAAAATTATTCAAAGAAAGAGAAAAATAAAAATATATAAAAAATACTATATACACTATATACACTATATACACTATATACACTATATACACTATATACGACCCCGATCCCTTCTCAGACTCCCCTTCGGACACCTCCCCTCGGGCTCTGCTCCGGCACCCCCTAGCCCTACTACTCCACCCCCACCTCCACCATCACCCTCACCCTCACCACCCTCTCCCCACTTCCTCGCTCGCACCTAATTCCTCTCCTCCTCCCCGGGCTCTGCTCCAGCACCCCTTAAGCCCCAACTCCTCCCGGCCCTGCCACCCCGCTTAGCCCTTCCTGTTCCGTTCATCCAATAAGTGTGGTGATACCATGCGCCTTGATGCATGTACCCAGGAGCCACACCTACGCCAACATCTCTGCCAAATGACAACCTAGATTGTCAACCCCACCCGGATAGGTTCAAGGCAATTGATACTTCCTATCCATACCACTGCATCTCCTTTGACCCGTGACTCTCCGAACACGCAACTGTGAATCCAACGTTTCTTGAGCCCCTTTCGTGCGTAGGCCGCCAGCATTCTTCCCTTGAAGACACTGGCTGAAACGTGGATACTCCACAGTTGGTCGGCTTGAAATCACGCTCATGGTTGTTTGCTTTCGAGACGCCTTTCTGCCTTGGGCTGCTTCTGTCTCAGCCTATCAACCCGCTTTCCGGTCTCTGTCCCAATAGAGACGAGACAGGTAGCAGGGATTGGCTTCAACTTCTGCTGCTTTCCAGCTTCAGACGTGGTCGCAGTTGAATTCATGGTATTCCGACCCATTTCTATCAGCTCCTGCGTAAGTAGCCGGTTCTCCCAGGCACTACTTTCTTTGACGCTTACGTGTGGGAGGTCCCACTTGGGCATCAACATCCTCTGCGAAGCGAACGCGCTTGCGTTTCTGCTTCTGACCAGAGGTGCAGGTCTCTGCTGATAGAGTGTGATCCCCAGGAACACTGTCACTTGGATTTTGGACAGTATTCCTGGATGACGATCCGCTCGCGTGTCTACTCCCACCGATATCCGCGGGACCGCCACGAGTTCGCCTGGTGCCGACGTGGGTGGACTCAATAGAGCCCAATCCCAGTGGCCCGCGAGGCTCCCTCGATGGCGGTTGTATTCCCGGTCTACCGGCTGGCTCCTCCCCTGCATGAGAGCAGCATGGCATCCTCCTGGGTGGAGGAAGAAGATCATTTCCACTAGGGAGGTAAGTCTTCAGGCGCCAGCCACGCAATTCGCCTCGTTCCTCGCGCAGAGTCATACCAAAAGGTACGCCTCCGGGGGCCCGTCGACGATGCGGGTTTCGAGCACGCGGTCTGTCAAGCAAATCGCCGAAGGTGGCATTAGGTAGCCCACCACCTTGGATCACTGGGCCGGTGAGATTCCCCTGCGCAACTGCGGCTGTTACGGCTGTGGAAAGGGAATTGAGGAATCCCTGGGTGGGTGCGCCGATGTTGACGCTATTGGATGAACGTTTAGCGGCGAGCCGCGCCCGCTCTTGGGCACGCGTCTCCCGCTCTTCACAAGAGGAGTCCTCTGGGTCCTCTGTTTCAGCTCGAGCTTCCTCTTTAGTCCGTCTGACCCTCTTTGTGATCGAGGGACCAGAGGACATAGGAGGAAGCTTCCACTTACTCCCAGAGGAACCCATTGGGTTACCCCTGCTTGTGGCATTGGTATTCGTGGACGTCATTCTATTAGAACCTTTTACATTAGCAATCCGTTTCGTTGAAGCCTTCTGTTGAAGAAGCCATCAAGAAATGAACCAAAGATGAAGAAACGATCTATAGACCCAAAAACAATCTATAAATGGCGAAGCAAAAAGAGATATAGCCGATGGCGAAAACCAAAAGACAGGGTCTTCACTTATCCAAAGGGTCCTTGCAAACAAAACTGAAAATGCAGAAAAATGTACGAAATGAATCAGGAATCCGAGGATACGGGGACGTTGGGGCACTTTGTGTTGTGGCCGTTGCAAAATTGAAGGTGATTTGGAAACCCGAAATGAACGGTCTTGGTAAGAAATGAAGAGGATTCCCCCGAGCCTCGCATCGTTGCAAATAACCCGTTGCCATAGGCTAAATAACCAACATCGCCGATATTTGTAGTCCATCAAAGGAACTAGCAATTGAAATCCAGAACGGCGAAGAGAAGGGCAATAATAAGAAATGTGATGTGTTTGAAGAATTGGGAGATACAATACCTTTGTGATTGGTAGACGTGATGATAACGACGAAACTATGGAGGGAACTGGTATGAAAGAGAGACGAAGGAAGAAAAGAAAGGATGGAGGGAATGAAGCCGTATGAAGAATTGATAGAAGACTGAGAACTGTTGCAGTGGGAGCGACAACACGGAGCCAGCAATGGCTGTTGCAAGGTCCAATGTTTACCAAAGAAACCTCAGGCGCCCTTAATCCCCATTGGGAAGCAAACCGATGAAGGTTTAGGGCGGATAGGCTAGTAGCATCCATAGAGAACCTCGATAACAGACAGGAAGAAGAAAAGTAGTAGACTTACGTACTTGGGTTTTTTTGGTAATTGGTTGGTAACTGGGAGGTAAAAATGACGACGACGGTGATGAGGAAGGAAGAGGGGAAGAGGTAGAGGTGAGATGAGATGATATTTCCTGAATAGACGGAAATAGAGAACGAGGATGGCCGCCAAAGAATATTGCGGGTGCCTGTGAGTTGTGCGTTGTTGTTGCATTTTCGTCTTGGTCGTTGGATATTCCCCAAAATGGGAGTCACATAGCTGGAAAATCAAATTTCCTAATCAGGCTTAGACCGGCTAACCCACAACAGGCTGGCAGAACGCGCGAAAAGTTTCCCAGTCACTAACCAGCTAAGCATCGTCACCATCAACCTCCCTCTCTTCCTGGACAGGCGCCGAAACCCCTCCCATCTACAACCTCCAAGAACCTTCGTTATCACGTCGCTTGACCCATTGGTTACTCTCCCTATCATATTACACGCATCGGACGCCTCCGATCACCACATCTGTCACAATGAAGCTGGTCAGGTGAGCTACTCCCACACCCGTCACGGGTCTACAGCCGATCTATCAAACCGCCCGTCACACATCCCCTCCAGTGATACATGCTAACCCGTGGATATTCAGATTTCTTATGAAGTGTGCGAACGAGACGGTCACCGTTGAGCTCAAGAATGGTACACCTCCCCTACCGCACACGACACCAAAAAAATCCTTAAAGGATATTTCATTGGCTAACGACACGCATCAAATACCACAGGCACGATTATTCACGGCACAATAACCACTGTCACTCCGACAATGAATACTTCTCTCCGTACGGTGCGAATGACGGTCCGAAATCGCGAACCGCAGACGCTGGATACCATCAACATCCGAGGGAGCACGATCCGTTACTTCATCTTGCCGGATTCATTACCGCTGGATACGCTGCTGATTGACGACAGTGTGAAGGCGAAGAACAAGGCTAGGAAGGAAGGCGACAAGGGTGGAGATCGTGGTGGAAGAGGAAGGGGACGAGGTCGGGGCAGGGGAGACCGAGGTGGCCGTGGTCGGGGTGGAAGGCGTTAAATGTTTGCTGTGGAGAGTGGTGGAAGCGATATGGCGGTCGAGCTACGGGTGCGAAGCTTCTTTGAGGCATCCAGAGAAGGGCTCGTGAGGTGAATGGCAACATAACTGTCCCGCGAAGGCGGACACAATCATATATAAGCTAGTGGGAATCCAGAAACAGGTGAGATGGCGTTTATGCACCCATCATGACACAGTAACAAAAGTGGGATAGATATTCTTTTTCATTTTTTTCTCATTGTACAACGAAGATGCAAACTTATAAGCCTACCCCATCGACTCAATTGCTTTTCTAGACATTTCCCCGTAAACGCCGACATAATGCTCGCGATTTATGGTACACCAGTGCTCTCCCGTGTCTACGACGACTCTTCGTCATCCATGTTCTTCGCCTTTTTCATCAATTCGTACAGCTGGCCGATTTGGTCGTCTATGATAGTATCAGCACCTAGTCCCCAAAGTAAGGGTAATTAGTGGTCCATATGCATACCACTCATCTTCTCCAGTTTAGACATATCTAGCTTCGCATCCTTCCACGTATCTCCTTCCAGGTGCTGTGCGTAGAGCTGCCACTCCGTCAAGAACGCAATCTGTCCTCATCGACATTGAAGATTTATGACTCCGACATTAGCGTCCTGCCGTTTATGAAACCGTTCTCCCGTCCGAAAAACAAGCCACGAAAGGGGTACGTACGATATGCACCGGATTTTCGACGTCTTTATGCTTTCTCCACTCGTCCCTCACATAATGGTCACCAAGTGCCCGCTGCTCGGCCGGTAAGCCTCTGTGGGCGCGCAGAATACGACGGTAGAGCGGAATCGGGGGTAGGAGAGCCAATGCGTTCTTGGAGAGGAGATTTTGCGGGGTGACCGGAGTCGACAAGAGTCGAGCTGTTAACCGCATGATCCAGGCGTATATATACAGAAGTGAGCCAGGGCGATAATTCGATATACTTTATACCGGTAATTTTCCGGCTACACGAAGATATAAAGATTAATCGGGCCAGGAATTGAATCCAGACCGACAAGGGTGGTTTTCCATGTGCCAAAATCCCGCCCAGCCGAAACGGAAAGTGCCTGGCAAACCACACCACCGCTGCAGACAACCTGCTCCCAGATGTAGCAGCCCAAGCTAGGGTCGAGCTAAGATCCAGCTATTGAGTATCCGATATCTGCGGTAATGTAATATGAAGATATCGATCTGGCCAGACGTGCGAGCAGACGTAATCCCCAGCATGACTCCGCGAATGTGCCGGGTGTAATATCAGATTCAAGGCCGCACGTGCCATGGCCATGGTTATATATATACTCAGCTAGCTTACCCATCGATATGATATCCCCATCCCCGGGATTACCAAGAACATCCCCATCGGTGCGGTCGCAGGTGACATATCAAACCAAACCAAATCACACTTATCGGGCTTCTGCAGCTGTTCTGCTGCCTGTCAAAGCTCCAAAGCGGGGCACTCAAAAAGGGTGCAGTTCCCAGCCTGCAGGGGAAGATTATCTCCTTAGGTAAACAACTCAACCCAACGTCACAGAGACAGCGCACACACACTCACTCTCTCTCACCCAGCTTAGCTTCGCCTCCACTTTACTCTTTCCTCTCTTCAGCTCCCCTTTCTTTCCCTCAGCGGCCTCCTGATCGCTGGGCTAGTTATGAGCTGAAGGGCATCTCCATCCAGTTATCGGCACGGCCATCTACAAGTCATCTTCCTCTCCTACCGTCTCCTTTGTTGCTGCTGGTTTGTTCGCACGTTTTCGCACGTTTACCATACATTTACAAACCCCCACTACTACCACACCGAATCCACGCAAGAAACTCTAAACTCACCAAAGTAGCTTCCGCCCTTCAAAACAACAAAAAGGGACCTCCTGTTAAAACCACCGAGAAGCCACCAACTAAGGTCTTTCATATAAGCAACCCTTTTCAAAACGGAAGACATGTCCTACCCGTCAGACCTCTTCCGCGCCATATTCACGCCGGGCGCCCCACCGGCCCTCCTCCTCGCTACAAACGTCTCCTTCGCCTGTCTACAACTCACACTCCTTGCCATGCTCTTCCTCACTGGCTCGTTTCACTTCTTCTTTTTATCGATCATGTGTGTTGGAGTATGGGGTGGTATCAACTGGTTTGTACGCGAGGTGGAAGCTCTGAGAAAGGTCGAGGAGCAGGCTGAGGGCATCAGACGGGTTCAGGGGGTATTGGAGGCAGAGGAAGAGGAAAGGAGACAGGAGGAGGGTGAAAAGGAAGATGGTGGAAGGAGTACCGGTATCGAGATTGCAGCTGAGGAACAAGTTGAAAGGAGGAAGACAGTATCAGATGAAGAAGAAGAGGACGATGGGTTTGAGAAGGTGGAGAAGGAAGACGGATATGAAACCGAGGGTAGGAAGTCAAAGTAAACACGCTCTCGCCGTGTAGACTTTTCCTCGTATCCTTGGGATCTCATGTCTCAGTCTTAATTCGTGGATGGGGCGGCCTCGTAGCAGTGGGAGGAAGGAGACGTGGTGGGGGAAGCCGTGTATTGATGGCGCTTTTTGGTTGTTTTAGCCAGCTTGGTGGATGCCCTTTTTTTTCTTAATTCTTCTCTTCGGTGTTTATTGGCTCGATTACAGGATTCGGGGATTGACGATGGGCGATAGTGGGTTTTAACCAAATCTTATGAAACTCTTTTCGGAATATTTCTCTACGCGAATTTATCTTAGAACCGGGTTCATATTTTCCTAGATCTAGATCTAATAGAGGGATAGAATATCTTAGAAGGTCATTTGTTTGGGGCCCTGCTGGTTTTTCACCCTGCCATACCTGTATACTTAGTAACTAAATAAACGGTATATATACTTATGTACCTAATCTTACATATTACACAACCGTTCTACCAGTTTCTCTTCTACGAGGATACGGTAGCCATGATCAAGTGTTTGGTAATGATATGATATGTAGATGCTCCTATAAAAAGTGCATGCGTGTTATAAATATACAAAGAGAACACTGCAGTGAATGTCGCAGCTTCGTCCCAAGACTAGGGCCCATAGATAACTTGTCCAGCGGCCCCAAAGACTTGCAGTGGATATATCATCGAAATGATACTAACCCGGTTCCATGCCCGGGTCATGAGAGAGATAAAAGGAAACAAATGGTATCAAAGCATAAATAAATAAACAGTAAAGATCCCTCCAGTCCAAATAAACGCCAAGGTATATCAAATAAAAGTAAATCATAAAGAGGGATCGTAAGAAATGGTGCATATTTTTGACTTCTTTTTTCGTAGGGTTTTTTTATTTGTCGTGGTGGGGACAATTAGTTATGTCCCGCAGCCTTTGCATCCGTCGTTCTCGCATGCATTAACTCAAACTCCTCGAATCCAACATGCTTATGCTGGAACCCAGCCATCCTGCTAACTCTGCTGCTCAAAAATGCCATAACTCCGACAGCTGGTTCGTCGGTTGTGATCGTTTCGAGGATATCCCTCTCAGAAAGTTCGTAGATATCCAACAAGTCTCCCATTACGAGTGAATTTTCGTCTGTCGGGTGGGGTTGCGTGTAGGAAACTGTGAGCTGTGGCAGTTTGGTGTGGCCCTTTGCATCCTTAAGAGTTTTCACGGCAAGGTCGACACGAAGTCTAAATTCCCAGACACCATTCGGTTGGTCGTGCAAGCCTAGGCCGATGATCGAGAGCGTATAGAAACAAGATGGTTGGTTTTGGTTGGATGCAAGGAATTTGTCAAGGGCGGTTTGGGCGGTTTGGGACAGTCCGCCACGGGTGTAAAGGCCGCTGTAGAATTAGGTATCATGTTAGTATCTCTACCTGTAAATAACTTTGACTTTTGTAAATCCTTATTGATAAGGAAGATGTTATCGACATACCTCTGCGGCAAGAAGTCGGGCTCAGATCGTTCGATTCCAAAAATTGCCTGCTGCAGCTGGGCAGGTGGATGTGTGATAATGCCAGCGTGCGTCGGTCCTGCCGTTCTGACTTGAAGATGGGAAACTCTTGGGCCAGAAGAATGGGCTTTGATTTCGTGATATATCTGGGCGAGGGGGAAGGATTGGACTGGCAGGGATAAGTAAAGGAGTGTGTTGACAAGCACAAAGAGTGCAGGGCTGAACGAATTCGAAAACATCTTCGAGATAAAAAAGAAAAAAAAGAAAAATGGCAGAAAAAATAATAGAAGGATCGAATAAAGGTGAAAGAGAAGTGAAGATGAAAGAAGACGGATTGAATATCCTGAGGAAAAGAAGTAGTGTCCAGGTGTGATAGTTGGAAAAGGAATGTTCGACAACTTGGTCCCAAGCTGAGGGAGAGGTGGCACTGGTTTTATGGGATATTCGAACCCGCTCTTCCACTGTACACTTTTGGCCTACACCCCGCGGGCACTAATGTCACGATGTACCCGAACTCTTTCTGATTTTTTGGAGCTAGTCCAGGACGGGACTTGTCTGGTGGGGCTCGAGGGTTGCCGAAGCCCGGAGTTTGACGAGAACAGCGGTTGCTCTTCTCGACCAAAAACGCACCCGGTTTAGTCAATTGATGTTATCTTTTAAATCGCAGGGGCAGTCACAGTGTAAAGTCTGCCACCTTCGTCACCAGAAACTCAAAGTTCCTTGATCCTGGTTGGTGAGGGCTGGATTCGGCCGGTGTTGGGGCTGAGAGGTTTCGGCAGGATGTAAGGCTGCAACCTCGCTTTTGCTCAATGGCAAGCCGCAAATTGCAAAAGGGACGCCGCCGAAGTCGCGAGAGTCGAATGACTCTATGTTCTGAGCCGGGAAGGTTGACCGTTAGGTATTATCGAGGTTCACGGACGGGAGGGCATCGCAGACTTATAACGTTCTTTGCGAACCAGGTGCATTGATTAACTCGCATAGCCAACCTCTTTGGCGAATTTTCACAGGGCACGGAATTTTTAATCTTCAACCAATTCTCCTGTTCACCTGATCCGGGTGGGTGCGGGAGCTGGTATTTCCGACTCCTTCGAAGTCGAGGACATTCTTTCTTGAGACCTCTTTTTCAAGCATTTAGCCAACGGATCATGCCATTTGCTCTCTCCTTTGCAAACACAGCCTGATGGAGATGGCAGGTTGTATCGATAGCATTGATGCTAGGCGTCGATTCAAGCTTTCTTCTCTTAACTCAATACGTATCTGATATTTGTTCTGTCTCATTAATCGGAGAGATATGACGCTGCCCCAGTACGTCTCCCGCACTGTTGGATTTTTTTTCCTGGCGCATCTCATGAGACTCCTGTCGTTAGCGGGATAGTTAGTCGGACTAAAAATACCAAGCTTTTTTGGCCCGATGCGACCTTATACCATGCATTCTCGATGCATTCTGTCACATAATCCCAGTCTTTACCGCCCGTGGTCGACGAGCGAAAAGGTTTGAGTCCTGCTGCGTCGGATCAATTGAAACATATCAATTGTCGGAAGGAGTCGGTCGGGAAACCCATCATCAGACTATTCAGATGTCCATGCGCTGGCTCGAGTGTAACTCTGTCTCGCCAAAACGGCCAGAGCTCGCCCAAAGCCCCTCCATTGAAATTGTTCGAACCATTCCTTAGAACCTTCTGCCTGCCTCATTGACGTCCAACCGCAGCGGCAGAGGGTCCCATTCGAGGTAAAAAGAATGAACCCTGAACTCGGAGACCCCTTGAGCTTTGAACATGAAGTCCAAAAATAAGTCCATGTGGATTTCAAATGGCTAAACGTTTTCCGTCCTTGAGGTGGGATGGGATGGAGGCCCTGGTCAGGCTGACTTGTGATTACGAGAATTTGGTAGCATCGCGTCTGCGGCCTTAAGGTTTTCGAAATTTGACCTGCTCCTTCGCTTGGCCTCCGGGTCCACGGGGCTGTTTGCTTCGGTACTTCCTTCCCAATGTAAAAGGGCCTCTCGGATGCAAGTGTCGTATCGTGGGATGGGAATGTATTCAAGTTGCCTGTTTTGCAAATTGGCTCCCAACCTTGTTGGAAGTTGGGCTACCAACACAAAAATAGGGAACAACCACCTGTTTTGGGTACCCGGGTTCGCAACCGCTCGTATCGATTTCTTAAATTTTCTTGACTCCGGAATTCAAGCGACAGATGAGTCTTTGAGAGAAGATCACGGTAAAACTAGCACTTCTTAGGGCGCTTATATAAGCCTTTCCCTTTGTTGGTGAATCAACTTTTACACTCGTAATAGATTCACACAATACTAATTTTGGTGGTCTGTTGGGTATGTAACATGCAGATGCACATACACGTGCCAAACTTCGGTTATTTACAGGGTATATATGGTGCTACAGAGGGGCCCACAGACAACTCTATTTACAAGGCAAAGTTGGCGAGAGGCTTTCTAGTAATCTGGCAAATCGTTCCAGTAGGTGGTATGGGAGTACACCTCCTTGCCAGTGTTTCCAAACTCCCAGTTGAACTTCAACTTGATAAATTGCATCAAATGGGCGGCAACCTAAGAAGATGTTAGTTGTTGTGATTAAATTAAGAGAAGCTTCTATACAGCTTGCTTTTGAGCGGATAAATTTACCTTGATGTGTCCAGTATCAGTTGGGTGCCACAGTGGGTTGACATCGTTGTGCTGTAGGATGCCAGTGGTGTTGAAGTAATGGACGAAGTTGCTGCCATCCTTCTTCTTGAAGTGGTCAACAGCACCGATGATAGCGGCCTGGTACCCCTCAAGGTTTTGAAGATAGGTGTTTCCTATGACACCAACAATGTTAGTATCACCTTTTAACCGACGCATTTCAGGATTAGTGTTATACCGTAGCCGTAGAACCCTTGCCAGATTTGCATAGCAATAACCTGGGCGCGTGGGTACTTCTCATGGACTGAGGTAATAAGCTTGATGTAGTTTTCCTGGAATTCTGTGTCAGGCACATGACCGGTTTCGGTCCATTCGTTCGAGTCGTTGGTTCCAAGGTTGATAACCTATGAATTAGAAAGTTTTAGAACCAATCAGATAGTTATGATGCTCGCTTTGTTTTCCCTGGCTTCCGAAGGGGAGGGGAACTTACGACAATGTCAGCCTTCTGGTGTTTGTCAAACGGCCAGGGCTCCGGGTTTGTCCCGTAGATCTGTTGGGCTCTGAAGCCAGTATCACTGGTCTGCAGCCATTGATACAATTGGCCACGAGGATTGCCCCAGCAGAGTTTGTCGGTTAAACAAATTCCGGAGTCTGTTATATAACAATGTCAGCGGCTCCATGTATCGTTACCAGTGGCTAGATGGAAATATCATACAGGCAGTAAACGTGAACTCGACGTTGCCCAATCCCTCGCACAACCCCCAGGCAAAGCTGCTAATTCCCTCGTAGGTGGCGGTGTAACCGGCCGTCAAAGAGTCACCGATCATCTCGATCTTGCGATGGAACTCGGGAATACCATAGATTCTTGTACCCTTAGTGACGTGGACTCTCTTCAGTTGCACTCCGAGGGCCCAGTTTGTGACACTATCATACCAAATGCACGTGTTAGCGTATCATGTTTTTACGTAAAGCTAGTAGTTAATTCAGATCAATGTCTACCGGAATTCAAAGGTGTTTTGCTGGCCGTCGATGGCAGTCTTTTGTCCAGGGGTATCCTTGTTGATGAATTGATACGTAGCGTTAGCAGTCACGTTTGCAAAGTTCCATGGTTGACCCGCAATCCCTATTTGGCATGATGTTAGCTTCCAACTATATATATGTCTCTACCCTGCGCGCGTAGTCTACTTACTCCACGCGAGCAAGACGCCATTTGAGGTATGCTCTCCGAAGGTAATCGCGACGTCATCTCCCGCGTATCTAAAGTTGATACCAGGTGACGACCACCACGACACGTACTTGCTACACCATCTTCCCTTATATCCGATCTGGTGGGCGTCAGGCGGGTAGGTCTTCCAATTCGGATCGTTGTCAGCGATATTGGGGATCTTGACGGCTTGTCCAGGGTAGGGATCCAATCGAGCCTGTCCGTTTTCGAGAATAGTAGCTGTCGCCAGCGAGAAGCAGGCGAGAAGAGCTGGTATGAACCTCATGATGGAATTCACTTTACAAAGGCTCAAGCGAATGACGATTTCGAGACCTAGCGAAGTCTTGCAAAGCTCAGCTAGATGGAAGCTTCAGCAAAGCTCGGACCAGAAGGAAACCCGCTCTCTTATAAATCAACGAGGGCACTAGGATCCTCCTGTTAATAGGAGAACTCTGTTCCATGGATTCATGAGAACCTTCGGAACGATTATTCCGTTACCGATCATCTATACGAGGGCAGGCGTCTAAAGTTTTCTAGCAATGCATGCTGATCATGGGTTCTCTTAGCATAGCGGGGATGTTATATCGAAATTCGAAGCCCAATAGCATGGTCCAACGACTGTAGTTATATTACATTGACTTCTTTCTTAATACCTAGTATGGGTCGAATGCGCACTATCGATAACTCTCGCTGAGAACCGCGCGGAGAGACTACGTCCGTTTACCCACATTTGTACGCAAATTCCTCTACCAAGCTCCCAACTATCCCGGATTTGATCGCTGGACAGGGTCATAGGGAGGGATATATACTCAGGGTCGAGGGTAAGGGATGTTGCGCCGGAATTTCTTAAAACCGGCACATTCCTGTCCCCATCCTCCTCCTGCGCCATTGTTTTCGACATCTCCTCGAAGAAAAGCTTAAAATCGCGACCGAAAATCCGCCTTACAAACCTTATGGCGGGAAAGGCGTTGGTATACGAAAGACGGGTTTTTATGCATGTTTTTAGGCATAAAATGGCGAGTTTGGACCCGACAAGGCTAAATAAAAGATATCCCTGCAACGTAACTTTATATCCATGAAATTCAAGTCGATCGAAGCTTGCAACAGGTGATGTTGTGTTGTTTCCATAGACTCCAATGATCAAGGCTCCCTAGTTTCTACAGAATTAACTCATGTAAGGACGAAATCCGGGCCAGCGGATGCGGAAATATTGAGGCATGAGTACCTTGCATCAGTCGAGGTATGCTTCCTGGATCGATAGTATGCATACTTCGTATATCGGTATGCCGAAAATGCAACAACGACAACGCATCTTTATTTGAGGATGATCTCGTCATCGTCATGGTGGCCGGCCTAGGTTACTCAGATATAGTATTATGTACACAGACTACGCGAGGACTCATTGTAAAAGGTAACATATTACGCCGTTCATGCGTGCAGGAGGAGATCCACTAATTATAAATACAACGACACCTATACCATACTCTCCCAGAATTAGGCTTACATTTTGGACGACTCGAACATCGCATGCGCATATGCGCATTCCTGGCGACACCCGGTTACGTCTAATCAAAATTTCTTAAAAACTATATATGGAAATGCCCATGGTGGTGACCCTTATGGCCAAGTTCAATGCTCCTTCTCCTGTGGTCGCAGTGCTTGCAATGCTCATGCTCCGTCTCAGGGGTTGTTTTCTTGCATGCCATATACCCATCGTTCGTTGGCAAATACCCGCACCCAGCGCGTTCTCGCCTATGCACACTCTCGTGGAATACCGCATCGTCAGGAATGTCTCGGGTAAACCCTAGATTCGGTGGCCAGTGACGCGGAACCCAGCGGCCGAATTCAAGTTCCAGGCGTGTGAATATCGGAAGGACCTCTGTTAGATTTAGGATTAGCACCATACTCGAAGTATTTCATAATAAGGGTAAATTGCTCATTTCGACTCACCGAGAACCCACCAACTGAGGACACCGGCATGCGACCACCCTCCGTTGAACTTAAGCGCATCGTGGATTGTTGCAACGCCAACTTGATTCTGTGCCGCATGGAAGACCTTCTCTACTTCGTCCATTTTCCATGGAAGCCTGTCCGGACTAGTTCTGCCGACGCATTTGTCTTCGATTGCTAGAACTTCCTCTAACATCCATGCTAGAGCGATATCGCTGATCATGGGGACGCCTTCCTCTGGTGTCCAGCCACCACCAATATCTGCATGATTACCTGGGAACCAAACTTCCTTGACATCATGGTCCTCTCGTCTCCAACCCTGCATCTGGGCAAATAGACTAGGCTTGAACTTTAAGCGCCTTTCGTCAATCGCAACCGCATGTCTCACATGGTCTGCGGCCGGCTGCTGTGATTCTGGAAAACTCTTTCTCAGTAGCGGCAGCTCGAATCTACCCACCGAGTTGACTGTATCGTATAATCCGAGGATATGGACTTTGACACCGGTTCTGCAGAACGTTTCCTTGAAGTGGGTCATGTGCTTCCGGATAACGTTTGCCCGCTTTGTTTTTAGGCGCCTAAGACGCTCGAATTTTGCGAAGGATTTGTAGGCGAAGGGGACCATCTCTTCGTTTCCGCGGGATAGTAGGCCGACGTACATGACCATCTGGGTAAGGAATCGAGCGGTATAGGCGCCACGGGAGAAACCTAGAGCCTGCGTTAGTTGTAATCCCATAGCTAGCAATACACATAGTGTTTCGAGATGTAATAATAGGGTGCTTACCGAAAATGTAGATTTTGTCACCAGGGCTGTAGTATCGCATAATAAATTGATAGCCCTGAATAACATGGTGATCGAAACTGGTACCGACGGCCTGGTCAACCGATTGGTCGATGAATCGCTTCACCTTCGAGAACGGGCCTGGCGCAAAGTCATGTTCGCCAGCGACATATGTTCCAATACCGGCTAGTGAGATACCAAATTAGGGTTTTGCATCCCTCAAGGGTCAGGTTCGACGTAACGGGTACAGAACTTACGCTGATAGTACAAGTACACCTGTGGATCGTGCTTGTCGAGCATTTGATACCTGCATGGACGCTTCTAGATTAGTCTCGCTAGGAACTTGCCGGCTTTCAGCAGGGCTGAAAATGAGCACATGCACATCACGAGGAAACACACATTTTGATGATATTTGTGTCCTATTCTGAAGTTAGCCAGATGCAATTGTGGTTTCTTTGCCTTGGGCCATAATTCGGAATGAGGGGAATGCCATGGGATGCACTTCGAGAATTGACTTACAGACAGGTTGCCTTTGAATTTGTTCCCTGTACCGTCGAAAAATAGAACTAGCTTCTTAGGCCGCACTTGAATTTCTGTGATACCAGCGTCCTTGTAGGGTAGAGGGTCGAGTTCGAGGTCGAAACTATCTTTTGTCATGGCGGACATGATGGTTGAAGTTTTTCGCATACGACCGGGCCCCGGTGGGCTATCGATATCGCCATTCTTCTCATTCCATTCTGTTCGGTTGCCCATACTGGTGTCAACCTGGGGCCGTGTCGGCGCTTGTCGTGCCTCTGGAATTGGCGGCAGCGCTGTTCCATTTCCTGGTGACATTGGGGGTGATTCTTTCTCGATATTTGGGTCTCTAGATGCAGTTGGATAGGCTTCTGGATCGTTGGACCAGATACCTGGTGCACTTTCGGTCGCCATCTTGCCTTTTTATCAGAGTCGCAAATCTACAAATATTGTGTGTGCCGCAAAGCGCCAACTGAAAACTGGGGTCTGAATGCGATTGCGACAATCGGGCAGGTCTTTAAGATCTTTAAAGGCCTGGTAAAACCCCCCTGGCCGAGATGTTCCACGACGTCTTTCTGAGGTATCACTTGGCTATCAGGTAGGAGGGAATGTGAGTTAATTGAATGGGTGTAAAAAGAATAACTTTCGAGCCACATGCCGCATTGCACCTACGCAAAGGAGAATATGTCTTTATATGAAATTCTCTGGCTATCATTCTCGTTCACATCGGCACCAATGCGCAGACGCGCCAACCCCGAATAGGTATAGACGAGACGTGGTCCACCTCGCGCGACTGCGACTAACATGCTTCATTCCTTGGTCCAAGTCTATCGTGCAGTCGATCCTTGCTTCCGTTCATGAGAAGTGGGTCACTCCAATTGATTTTCTGGCGAATAGATTTCCAAAATTCATGGTGGGTGTGAATTAGATTTGAATTGTGCCTCTCCTCTTTTTACAAATCAAGCATGGACAGATTTTTCGGGACATGCAGAAATCTCCAAAGGAGCTCGATTGACCAGGTGGAGATGTCAATCACGGTGCCACCAGTACATCTGCACAAAGACATTTTACCGTCAACGCCCCATGCATCAAGACTCCCTTTATGCATGAAATCGGGCTCGTGCAAAGAGTCTAGACAATTGTGGGCTTGGGATTTTCATGGCGAACTAGGGTTTTGGCCAAGGTTAACTCGGCTTTTCGTCAAAATGGTGTGAACTTGCTATCATGCATTCCGGGCTAAGCTTCTTCAAACCTCGGGATTCTTCAGAAACGCCGGATAACGTCACATTCCAGTGGGACGTTAGACCATTCATCCCTCCATGACGCCGTACCGCTCCCTGTTTCTTGTCAGCTGCTAGAATGATGTCGATGTAGCTGCACCGTTGACTCTTGCCCAACTATGGGCCCACGAGCCCATCTGCAGCTAGTACCTTAGATCACATCGACTTTTGTGAGAAAGAGACTTGAACTTCGCGACGGAAATTTAAAATCGGGAGCGGGAAGGGATTTTCGGTAATCTAAGATGAGATCGAGAGGGATATCAGGGTGGACATGGGTGGAAAACAGGGAACCCCTTCTCCGCTTCACTATAGCGGAAGGCGTGCCGGCACGGTCCTTGCCTCTTCGAGCCGTCTGTATCAGATCGAGTAAAGTTCAGATCGGTCTCGCTTGGAGCTCCACAGCCATTGGCTTGCAAGCTTGACGGTGGAGGTATCTTCAAGAACCAACCACTCTGATTAACATCGCTGGTTGACCAGGCTTATGATTTCACACGGGTGCTATGAAGGCTGGATGAATTGAAGCCTGCATAAACCCGCCACTACAACAACCAATCCAGAATGCAGAGGGTCAATGCATTGAGCATCAAAGTGGAACGACGTCCCCTCGACTCGGTTGAAAACAATCCGAGGACGCTCCCATCTACTTGCCGCTTTCAACCAACGCCTTGTTCGAGGGAGGGCTAGTTTGGCCTCGATTCTGGCCTGATGCACAGGTATCGTTAGTCTCCAGAGACTCCAAGCTCCAATATCTGGAGGCTTAAAGCGGGTTAGAGGCTTGGCAAAATTATACAACGTCTACAACACTTTTCCCTAGAACATTCCCAATCCATCTCGCGTAAAATGGGATTTGGATTCAGAATTATCTGCCCCCCGCAATGACCACAGGGTAATAATTTAGCTTGGCCCCGCAAATTAAATAACACTTAGCGAAACGGTCGGTTGGATTGTGTTTTCACTCTCGAGGGCGGATCCTCCTAGGACAATATAGCCGTCATCGCGAGCCTCGAGCGCCTCAACCTAACGTTTCCTCAGTTCACTATCCCCTTATCCGAACAACATCCTACAACTGATTCGACAATCACAATCGAAGCTATGAGCCAAGGTGTATCATTCTTTTTCGGTACCGGCCAAGCGGATACGACAAATCATGGCACACAAAATCCTGCGGATCCTGAGATGGAAAAGAAACAGGTTCCGGAGAGCATGCGACCAAAGTCCCTAGAACCTAGCAACTATTTGGAGACAATCGGAACTTACAAACCAAAGTTCCCTCAAGCTGGGCACTATGAAGTTTGTCAAAAGCGTATCCGTGCTTGGAAAGATGGAATGATGCTCCTCGATACGGAGAGAGCCATACATGTCTGGGAGAATACCTTCTTTCCGACTATTTATGTCCCCAAGTCGTCACTATTTGATCGAGAGGGCAAGGGACCTCCATTGAAGAGGTGTGGAGATAGCGACAGGAATATGCATTTGATCAAGTTTCTATTCCTCCATGAGCTCGCTGATTACGTCCAAGCCGATTGGGGTCTGGTTGTCAAGAACAAATACATCGGCGACGTCATCGTGATCGTTGAGGGCCGTCTCAAAGACTACATCCGCATCCCCTTCAAGGCTGTTGGTATGTTGCGACATTGTTTGATCTTCCACCTTGGAAATTGATATACCCGACAGTTTCCATCAACGCTGACATAAACATTAACCTAGACGAATGGCGAGAACACGAGGACGTGATCCATGGCTTTCCACGAGACCCGTATAAAGCTATGAGTGTGAACCAGTGTTCTCGTGCCGTCGAAATCCAGATTGGCCCAGATAAGTTTGAATCGGACCAAGCAGTGATCTTGTCACAGAAGGGGTACCCACCTCGGTACTACTTCAATCGAGACATCTTTAAGCTCAAGCTTCCTTCGGGCCAGAGATTAGCAGCAAAAGATCCTCGCAAGAATGGCAAGACATTCTTTTGTCCATACAAGGGACAAGCAGAGTCAGTTTCTCCTCCTCCTCCCCGTGTATTAATCAATTTTTCTAGGGTATAGGAAGTTAAACTTTCATCCAAGGTACTTCGACATGATTCTCCATGGCAAGGAATATGTCAACATCTGCTGGCGCTTCACCCACCCCCCTCCCGAGGTCCTCGAGATCAAAGATAGGTTCTGTTTTAGTAATCGCATGGTATGTGTCTTACTACTTGAAAGGAGCTTTCAACACCGTTAGTATTTGCTAACTCGTAACCGTCTACCTATCAGCTTAAATCAATCAGCGTTGATGGAACCCCTCTCATCCTTGAAACCATCCCTGGCGACCACGGAATGTCAGAGGAAGAGCTGGCAATGTTTTCCTACGACGTTTGATGGTAATCGCGATATCGGCAGGTTTTGCTGCACACCTGCTCAGCAGCCTTTGTGGGACAGAGTCTTTGCCTTCTGATTGATATGAGAGACAACAGCTTTTTTCAATTCCGCGAACTATCAACCCTGTACTTTATACTTTCGCACGCATCATCGGTGTATCGACGTCTCTTTCCGCTTCCTACGAAATAAAGAACCTCCTGTATCCAATAATTTGCAATATTTGTATGTAATGCCACGAACTACGACGACCCCAACCTATCAGGACGATCGACCAGCGATCGAACCGTTTTTATCATGGCAGTGGCGTTGGATTGACATCGACGTTGCACAAAGTTCAACACAAAAATTGTTTGCGGTTTCGTTTGTAGACGTTTCCGAACTGCATATGACTTGCAGCCTTTGTACCGGTACTTTCTTATATTCTCCAAACACAGGAGATATGATACATAGACGTGCAGCTGCGCTCTTGAGATGACTTTGTTTCTGCGCAGCACCCTGCGTCCTGCCATCGCTCGTACGCGGCCTCGAGCAGCACGAAGAGCTGCCATCTCCCGCAGGAGGTCATTGCATAATGCCAGTTAGTCGTAATCACCCGAAGTAATACACAGTAAAGGTTGATATCTGGGTACCATGGGTTGGCATACATATCTCCAGGAGTTGCCTACGCTGGATTCGAGACTCTACTTGACTTGTGAGCTATCGACAGCTGTCTATCGCAAGTCCGATTTCTGGTTGATATAAGCTTTTAGCTCACTCCTTTCCGGCGATGTTTCACCGTGCCAAATCAGAGCTGCTGCCTCAATGAGAAGTCCTCCAAGTTTACCCCACGAGAGCTCATCTGTTTTTCGACATTCCATTTTTAAGACGCTGTGGCCATGTCGCCCCATTTTCAAGCTCAACATGCCATTCTTCGGATGACCGCCCAATCGCTTGGGATTATGCTCCACAGAGGCCCCACACTAGCTGCCCAAATTCGATGGAATTGGATCAACGATCCTGCAAGCCAAGCCGGACAACTCAGAACAGTCGCACTTCTTTTGTCAAGGGGCGACCTTTCAAGCAGGAATACAGTCCCCAGTTGCTTTTTTGAGCTGCGCTACTCCAGGACCAGCTCGAATGAGAGTCGAGGGAAAAAAATTTTCGAGGTTCGACAAATGTACAAGTACCGAGTGCCAAAAGCGAGAGCTAGTATGGAGTACTTGAGCTGGATGAAAGGAACGGATAACAAACCGTTAACTGGCCTGAGTCACTTAAACCTGAGTCTGTGTTTTTGAGATTCTTCTTTACATCTAGTTTTTTCCTTATCGTCTTTTTTTTATCATTTTTCTCACAATCATTCCTTTCTCTTTCGTTTGGTGGTTTTTTTTTGAGGGGATCAAATTTTGGTGAGCGGCTTCGGAGAAAAAAATTTCTCGTCATAGCCGCCGAGTACCTGTTTGCGATCTGTGTTCCTCTTTTCGAGCCGTCGTCTCGAATACCCAGCTCAAGGATTCCGCTTGATAATTGCTGCTGCAATTACCAAAGCCGCTATCACATCGGACAGGGAGAAAGTTCGCGGGACAGAAAGCACGCAAATTGTGGAGAGATTGGATATCAGATTCGATTTCTGAGGTTTCTGGGGTTTCTTCCTCGGCGCATCTTGCTTGAACTGAACGTGATACATTTCCAGGAACGGTTTCTGAAGAGAAAAGCTTCCTATTTTGTATCCCCGTAGTTCGTTGTCTAGTCTTTGTAGACATCCCATTACGTTTTTACGTGAGCGGTTTCTGCTATTCGTTGAGATAATTGTATATCCACTACGATTCGCAACGGACCGCTCTGTGGGTGGCGCGCTATACCGTGCTCTGCTAGACGTAACGCATCTTGCAGAGTAGTCTCTTGTCGAGGCTACTGTGGTATCTCTCCATATCGTAGGCGGACTGTATCTACAGCGGCCAGCGACGGGTGACGATTTTCCATTCCAGACCGAAGCTCGAGCCAATTCCTGATAGAGGGGAATTTTGGAGGGGTCTCTTCGGTGTATGCAGGTTGAATCACAGTCCTTTACTCTATTTGGCTGGACCATCTGCGGACGGGCAAGGGACTCTTCGATCGAGACCGCGGGAAGAAGTCGTCGATAGGTAATTGCAGGGCAAGGGCAAAAGACAGCTCATTCCTGCGCTGGAGCAAAAGGAAGGAAGATATCCAGGATTGAACACGGGAAGACAGATAGGCTGTAGCCGGGCCGAGTTTTCGCCATCTCCAACCCGACTAAGCGCACCATATCGAAGGTGTTCGAAACATTCTTGTGGGTTTGTTCCTCGACTATTCTCGCAGAGGGTTAGCTTGGATGGAGCCAACTTGCCACTATCCTCACGTGTGGAACTGGGATGAGAGTGTCAGAGACATCATTACTGACCAGGTACCCGCGCTATCAACCAACCTTGCAAAGATACCGTCCGTGCTGGCAGTCGATGGTAGCACTGTCGGTGTCGGCGTAGATGCTTTTGCTGCTGTTCTGGCTGCGGCTGCAGTGTCGGTGCTACCGTCTTACCAGGATTTGATGCTGACGGTCCAAAGCCCTGCTGCCAAATACTCCAAATGCAAACCTGCCGACCGGTTTTTAATTTTGTCGTCGGCACAAACTCCAATCCTCGCTCGGGCTAGCGCCCTGTCTGGTTTGCCATTGCCATTGCCATTGCCAGTACCTTTAGGTGAGGTCCACACGAACCGTCCCAGCCAACCTCTTCCACATCATCATCACCTCCATCAGCCCTGCCCTCGACCTTACATGACCGAGTGCATTGCATTGAGCGATATCCACACCATTCCAACCCAGAAATCATATCATTCGTCGATTCTTCACGCACAGCGGATCAGTGAATTCGTGGCAGCATCCTTTTCGGCGCCGTCGGCGGGTGGTGGGCGGACTGACTGGTCCTGCCGCACCAGCTCCATCAAAAGGGGCAGGTTTGAGTCTGCAGCCAACGTAGACGCTCTTGCATCGGACGCACGACATCTCTCGGAATTCGACATTATCTCATCGCTGCCAACGGAATTCGAGGCTGCCCCTCCTCCGTCATACCAGGAAGCAGTCGACATGTCCTTTTGGGGCGACTTGGGGAAGAAGTGGGGGGAGGTGACCAAGACTGCGAAAGAAGGCCTGCAGAAGGTACAGAAGGAGTTTGAGGTTAGTTTCCTGTCTTATTTTATCTTCACTTGTCTTTTATCTGCTTGTATCCTTTATGCTATACGTGTCTACCTTTCTTTATTCGTTTTCGTTTCAGCCTTGTGGTCTTTATTTCTGTCATTCGATATTGACAATTACTATATAGCAACCTCCACCCAGTCAACCGTCGCAGGCGCGCAGACAACCACCCCCATCAAATCAATCATCCCGACCGAGCGATTTGCCTCCAACCGGTCGCAATATCAATTCTCTACGAAATGTCTTCGAGAATAATTCAGGATCTGCTGGAGTAGCCGACCCTTACGCCCCACCGCGACCGACTCCATCCGACCCTTACCCAAAGCAATCACCATACGGTGGTTATTCTGGTTCTAATACTACTACATACAGAGACCCTGTACCGATACCCGAGCCTACTCCTTCGAAACAGTACAACTATCTTAACGATACTAGTTATACGTCGTCTTCGTATGGTAGTGCGCCGCCGCCACCTTATAGTGCTCTCCCTACTGCTACCCCAGCTGGTTCCTCTATTCGACGGGACCCAGATGACGCATTGATCGAATTTTTGAACAAGGAACGGAACCCTTTGACACAGTTGGGAATTAAGTCCGATCCAAAGAACGAGTATGTGTTCCCTTTCGCCTCGCATTCGCGCCCGGTAATTAATATAATTTTATAGAAACATGTCTGAACCTATGGATGCTGGTAAGAAGGGTAAGAAGGGCAACAAGGGCGGCGCCAGTGGAAATGCTGGGAAGAAGAACACCAATGAGGAGCCTCCGACACCGATCGAGCCACCAACACCAAGTGACGACAAGTCTGGTGGCGCAGGAAGTGGGTCAGGCAATGGTGGTGATGATAAGAAGGATGGTAATGATGATAAAGATAAGAAGGGCGATGATAAGAAAGACGAAAAGAAGGAAGAGGAAGAAAAGAAGGAAGAGAAGAAGAAGGAAGAGGTATATCCTTCCGACATCTCCGTGTTGTTCGGCATGTATTAACGCGGTCTGGAATAGGAACCCGAGACGGTACCTCCCACACCATCTGAAAGCGTCCCTCCAACGCCCTCTGTAGAGAAAGATGATGGGTTTACGGACGTTGGAGGTAAGAAAAATAAAAAGAAGAAGAAGAAAGGCAAGGTATGTTGTCATTTATGCTGTCGTCCCACATACATAAATATGAAGGCCCTGGTGTTAACGTCGCACAAAACAGGGAGATGATACTGTTCCACCAACTCCAGCTGAAGAGAAACCTGAAATCACGCTCCCTGAGGCTAGCACAATGGCTGCTGCAGACGCTGCCGCGGATGCGGAACCGAAAGACAAGGAGGCGCCGGCCCTTGAGATCAATACCGATGTTACTGAGGGCAAACCGGCAGAGGAGGTACCGAAAGATGCCGACACGGACGCTGCTGCCCCCGAAGTCACGGTTACCGATTCCAACGACATAATGTCACCGACAACGGCTCAGATGATCGAAGATGCGACCGGTGAATTCAAAGCATTAGTTGCAGAGAATCAAACCCTGAAGACGCAGATTAACGATGTTGCATCAGAAGCTGGCCGTTCTCTCTCAAGACTTGAAAACAAAGTTTCCGAACTTGGAGATGAGAAGTCCGAGCTCCAAACACGCATCCAGGGACTCGAAGCTGAAGTTGAGGAATCACGACAGATGCAGGAAACGATGAACCAACTTCAGATCGAGCGCGGCAGACTCCAACAGCTGACTACTGAGCAAGACGCTCAAATAAAGGAAGTCTTGGAACTGTTGGAGAAGCTTAAGTCAGAAAAAACAAAGTTCGATGAAGCCGACTCCGGTAAAGTTGCGGCCGCAGAAGCGGAAGCTGCAAAGTTGCGACAAGACCTAGAAAAGGCGACAAGTGACTTTGAGGAGCTTGTGTCTGAAAAGACTAAGATTGTCGAGGAGAGGGGTGAGCTTCAGGAAACCATCAAGGGCCTCAAAGTCAACGTTAGAGACCTTAAGAGGGAAGTCTCGAAGGGTGTAGACGCTCTGGCGGAAAAAGAGAAGGAACTCCTAGCAGCTAAAGCGGCAAAGGCGACAGGTAACGTCAGGACAAGGGTTAAGAACCTGGAAGAACAGCTCGAGCAAAGGCTTCTTGACGAACTTGCCGCAAAGGAGGAGAGGGAACGCCTTAACGTTAGAGTCTATGAACTCCAAAAGAAAGTAGACGAGGGACCTAACGAAGAGGAGTTCAACCAACTTCGGGAAACAATCGTCCAGAAAGACACCGAAATTGATTCTCTCAAGACCGAACTCGCAGAGGCTAAAGTTAAGATCGTGGAGCTCGAAGCCACGATTATTGAACAAAGAACCGCCCTTCGGGACATCGAGAAACTCAATGATGAGATCATGCTTAAAGATGGAGAGATCGAGCTTCAGGGCAACGAAATCACGGAGCTTAAGGCGAAAGTCGAGGAGCTTGAGGGCAATACTACCGAAGTGGACGATCTTAAAGCCACAGTTGCAGAGCAAGAGGAATTAATTAAAACTGTAAAAGAACTCCATGACGAGGCCAACAAGGAGCTGGACGACCTCAGGATGTTGTATGAAGATGCCGAGGACAAACTGAAGGAGATGGATGATCTCAAGGTGCAGTTGGAAGAAGCGGAGAAGAGTGCTTCTAGCTCTCGGGAACTCCTCGACACTCTCGGATCGGACAAGGGCTCCATCGAAGGCAAGCTTACGGAGCTTGAGGCCGAAAAAACTCAGATGGAAGGCAAGCTCTCCGCTCTTGAGGCCGAGAAGGCCGAGATCGAGGGCAAGGTGTCTGCTCTTGAAACTGAAAAGGTTGAAATTGAAGGCAAATTCTCTGCTCTCGAGGCCGAGAAGTCCGAACTTGACGAAAAGGTGGCATCTGTTGAAGACGAAAAGTCATCATTAGTTGAACAGGTCGCCGCTTTGACGGAAGACAAGACCGCCCTGGATGAAAAGATTTCAGCACTCGAGGAAGAGAAGACAGCCCTTAGCGATTCATTGCAAGCCACCAAGGACGCAGAATCCGCCCTCAACGACAAAATCGCTGAACTCACAAGCGCAACTGAAGCCCATGAGACGGACCTCACAGCAACCCGTGAGGAGAAAGCAGGCTTCGAGGTTAGTCTTGCGGCTCTCAAGGCCGAGAAAGAAGACCTAGAAGCCTCACTCCAAGCTTCTCGCGACGCTCATGCCACCCTCGAAACTCAGCTCTCTGCCCAAAGTGAAGGTACCACAGTATTTGTCAGCGAGATTAATAGTCTCAAAGAAGCACTTGCTGCCGCGAAGGCAGACCTTGCTGCTGCGACGGAAGACCTTGAAACCTCTAGGGGTGGCCACGACGAAGCTAGGACCGGGCTTGAGAGCGCTGCGGCTGATTTGGCCGCTGCGAATGACAAGCTGACTGGCTTGGAAGGCGATATGGATGCCAAGGTTGCCGAGATCGCGGACCTCACTGAGAATGTTACACTACTCACTGCCGACGTGGAAGCCAAGGGAGTAGAGTTAGGTGAAGTGAAAGCGATGGTTGAGCGACTTGAAGCTGAACTTGCTGAGAAGGCCAAAGAGTTAGAAGAGATCGGTGACAAGACTTTCAACGAGCGACTCGAGGAAGAGATTGCCAAGAGTACCAGTTTAGCTGCCGAGATCGAAGTTCTGAAGGCGAACGAGCCACTGTCTAGGGAAGCACCCGAGGCCCTTGCGGAAGTTGATGCTCTACGAGATCAGCTTAATGCCGCAAATGCTAAGGTTGAGGCTCTCGAGGCAGAGTTTAGCGGCCTTCGAGATGTCCCGGAGAGAGTTGTTGGGGAAGGAGAAGCCGATTGCAGGGAGCATGCGCATCAAATTTACGACCTTACCCATCGGATTGAAGACGAGAGAATCCGGTTGGATGTCACTCGTGATGAGCTTACACGAACACAAGACGAACTTGCGGCATACCAGGGTAGGTTCGAGGACGTCGAAAAGCAGAAGATTGCTGCCCAGACCCGCGCTGCAGAAACCCTTGAAGAATCGGTCGCTTTGCGAGCGAGCCTCGAGGAGATGGAGCGGCGAGCTCTGGACGCCGAATCGCGCATCTCAATGTTGCTATCTGGGAAGGGTGACTATCAGCGACCCCGACAGACGCCAACTCCGCCCGCCGAAACCGTTGATTTCGAAGAGAAACTCCGCGGTTCCAGGCAGGCGTTCGACGCTCAAATCACTGCGGACGCCGATGATCCCGGATTCTTGCCGATTCCTGATGCCGCGGCCGCTGGTACAACAGAGGCGTCTCGGAGGGAAAGACGGAGACGTCACCGTACGGAAGAAGAGAAACGTGATAAGGATAGACACGGTCGCACTGATGATGAAGACCGTAGAAGACGTAAGGAGGAACGAAGGGAACGGAAGGGATTGAGTCGCGAAGTCCCTGACATAGCGGTTTCACGAGAAATCGCTGCTACAGAGGACGAGTCTCGGGACAAAGAACGGGAAAGGCGAAGGCATCGGAGAACAGAAGAGCGCGAGAAGGAGGAGAAGGAACGTCACCGCCGTTCTAGAGGGCTTTCCGGAAGCGAACCACGATCCCCTGAAATTGCCCCGCCAGTTGACGAGGATGATGAGCGCAGGAAGCGCCGTGACAAGACGCGAAAGACTCTTCTTACAGCTGCCGCCGCCGTGACCGCCGCCACTGCTATTCAATCAATGGGTGGCAGTGGTAGCCGCCGCGAGGCTCCCGTTAAAGAAGAACGGGAGAGTAGCTATCGTGAGAAAGAGCATAGGGAGCACAGACATCACTCCCACCATCGTTCCCGCGACAAGGAAAGACGTTCTCGGAACCCAGCTGATACCCCTACGCTATCACAAGGAGTCACTAGCGATGACACTCCTTCATCTCCCATTGACGATTTGGGTACCGACCCGAACAGCCTCGACCCTCGACGTCCTGATATGCGTACCCTGCGGACCCAGTCACAACGACATTCGCGATTGATGATTGGTGGTTATGAGTATGAAAGTCCACGAATCGCTAATGTGACGACATACGTGGTCGCTGGGGATAAATCCGGTGGAAGTGAATCCGGAGATGAAGTTGCCTACCAGGACAAAGACACCAAAGGTTGGGGTAAAGTCCGCGGCCTTCTGAAACGGAACCAAACGATTGTGTAATGATATACGGCTGGTAGTTGGTTTACTATTTCATTTTTAACGACTGATACGATACGACTATAACGACACTACATGCAGTTTGAATTGTCTGTTTGCTTGTTTTCTGAATCTCAGCTCACTTATTTAATCGAGCATTTCATACATTGGCTCTTTTTTTTTTTTTTTTTTTTTTTTTTTTTTTTTTTTGAACTTCTGTTCTATCGTTTGCTGTTCGCGATATTTGATTTTGAGGAAAAGCTTTACAGGGGGTTGAAGCACTGGTTTTTGTGGAATTTAGCGCGCATCTCCTTGTTCAGTATTCGTCCGATCTTTTACATTGTTTTCTATACGTTGCTTTCGCTTACATACTTTTCTTTCATTCGTATTATATTATAAGATCATAGCGGAGGCTTTGTTTGTGATTGTTTCTTGTCTTAATATTCTGGGTGGGTTTGGTTTTGGCTTTGTTCTCGTGCTTATAATTGTTCTAGTAGTTTGTATAACGACCCTCGAAATGATCAAACTAATGACTCCGCTCTCTCAATCTACATTTCCCTCCGTCCGTCCTCGTAGCGATTCACATATCTGCCTGCTCTTTCGGCGGCGGCCCCAGAGGGCATTCCTAGAGTATAGCGGGCGAAGAAGATTCCAGCACTTCCATAACATATCACAAGATGGCTTTGGTTTTAGCGCTGAGATTCGCCTCCTTTTAAATTGTCCTGTGGCTATTCCCTTCTTTCTGAGGCCTTTGTCTCCGCGCTTTGAGTGCTGCTGAGGTATACGCCTCTGGAGGCTACCCGCTGTCTCGAACATTCATCATTCACCTTGAAGCACCTAGATCTCTAGTATCGAACCCCCATACATCACCGAATTACATCAAAGAAACTTCATCTCTGTCACTTCTGCACTGCACTCGAAGACTCTCTTGGTCCGTCTGTACTGCGACTGAGCGCCTACATCTCCATCTTGCAGCTCAGATCAACAGGCAAAGGGGCCTCGCTTGGGTGGGACCACAGCTTGGACCCGAACCAATCATGTCATCCGACTCCTCTCCGACAGCCAACGACATGGCTCCACCCTTCCCAGTCCCAACCCTCATCCTCACCAAGCTCTCAGTCCCATCAGAATCTTATGATAGCGAGCCATCAGACACTATTATTATCAACCTCTCTCTCCAACCCAGCGTTCTTGTCACCTGCTTCACCCTTTCTGGTCATGAGCTCGGCTACTTTGGCTGGGATTCCGGCGCTGTTGATATCGCCTTTGAAAGCGAAAGCGACGTAGTTATTAGCTACTCCGCCACGCCGACGATTTGGTCTTCAGGACAAAGAATACCAGAGACAAAGGAGTTTCTCGGAGAAAGGAGCTGGTTTCATACTTTTGCGAACGTCGTCTCAAGGAGCATCAACGATGGGAGCGGGACCATGAAACTCAGTGTTAAAAGCTTGGCCGAACATGGACAAGGAGATAGAGGGGTAATAGAAAGCGGGACAGACGGGGGCTTAGTCTCCCAGCGTATCCTTGAAGACACATACAATGAGGGCGCCTCTGGACTTAGCCCCACGTCTAAGATGCCCAAGACGCCTGGAAATAAGAAACGGGTGATCAGTGGTAGAATCAGCAAAATCGGGAAGGTCAAGCGGAGTAGCGTCGACGGCACGGAAGCTATGAAGAAGCTTTTGAACCCTCTTGAGAAACTGAAGATTTAGAATCCGAACAGAGGGGGCCTATTTCCCTTGAGAAGATATTTCTTTTGCTCTATTTCTATCTTCCTCTCGATCTGCTATGACTAGGTAGCCTGATGACTAGAGTTCTAGCAAACTTACGTTTCTCGTGAGTACTACCCAATTTCTTTGACAGCATGATATCCTTTTTTTTCTTTTTACAGTTTCTTTGATGTCCCTTTCCCGCAACATGGGCACTAATGTATTCCTTATGCCTAGATTGCGCAACTTTTGATACGATATGCCCTTCTTCATGAATGACAGGCGTTATGGAATTCGATCGTTAATGGATTTATTGACTTGGAATTGTTTGTTCTTATTGATTTAATCAATCGCTGTGTACACAGTTTGCACCGTAGACAGTAACATGCATGTAAAGAATGTCCATACAGCTATAGCTAACGAACCATTGTTCGGTAATATTAATCCCTCCAATTTGGCATCGGAACAAGATTAAACAAAAGAAATATATCTCGAAGAACCGAGTTCGAGAGGAACTAGAAGGAAAGAATTTGAGACGCCAGAATTTCCGTGCAAAATATTGCGTGTATATATATAAACCAGGTCCCACAAAAACCAAAACCAAAACGCCGGGTATCATTAAAAGCTAAATAGTAAGTGAAATTCGTACAGTATGAAAGAAGGTGTGAAAATGTAAAAGGTATTAAGAAGGAAGGAAATAGAAAGTTGTATTATCTCGCAGAACGCATTGTTGAAGGGCGGACGGTAGTGATTGGTGAGCAAGATCGTGAATGAGAAAGTCCGGGCCCACTGTACACAGGACGCAACTGGAACATGCTTGTTTCGTCGTCAAGGCACCCTTCAAGACAGAGTTCGATTGTGAGCGGGGACGATTTATCGTCGCAGAGGTCCCGAAGCCTGGGGCGGGGAGGCAGCTTCGTTTCAGACAGGCTCCCGGCTGTGGTTGGCCGTGAAAAGTTATCAGAAACAAGCATGTCTGCGGGAGGTGTTATTGGAGTTGGAGGGAGAGGCTTCCAATGATTTGGTTGACGTGGACGAGGAGTTAGTGATGTGACAGTTGTTGGAGTATCATGGTCTAGCTCCTCGTAGTCACTCTCGTCGATATTAAGGAAGGTCGACTTATCCGACTGGGCAAGGATACTTGCACCTTCTAGGTTGTCGCAGCGGATCCTTAGATTTGGCTTGGAGCTAGTGGGAGGTCTTGAAGATACAAGGGAGACCTCGGAGTCCGCGATAAACATCGACCTTAATCCTAAGGGAGCTAGAGCGGAGTCTCTGATTTTGAGGGACGATGTTCGTTTTGGAATCACTGGTAGGCCAGGCATCGATCTTGCATGTTTAAGAATCTTGGACGATGTGTCCTTTGTGAAAGATGACTTCCTTGGGCGCGAGCTTAGCTTGATCGCTCTCTTAAGCCGTTTATCGACTTGTCCCATAACATTCTTCAGTTTTTCCAACCCGAGGGCGAGGCTGACTCCAGATTTTCTTAAACTTTCGAAACAGCGTCCCCATACTTCCACATTGCTAACCATGACGCCGTACGTGCGAACGAGGCCAGTATTCTTCCAGCCTTTTCGTATGGCGTTCATATATTTCATCAGCTCTCCTAATGCCCGAGTCCCTTCGCACACATCCCGGAGATTCTTCTCCATGGCCAAAGTAGTTCGTTTAACGATATCTCCAAGCTTTTTGTTGTTATCTGCAATCTGCTGCCTGAACGCTGGCTCGGTGACTAACATGCCCTCGAAGGTTGCTGAGTTATCAATGGCAATCTTCAGGTTCCTATGCCGCTCGTCGATACTCGAGATAGCTGAATCGAACTTCGTAGTTGCCTTGTTTAAAAATCTGTTGACATCATCGACATGTCGCTGCAGAATCTGGACCACTTCAGTCTCTGACTTTGCAAGCTTCTTGTGAAGGAGATGCATGCCGAAGGCGATCTGGGCAATGACTTTGACAAGCGGGTGGTATTTCAGATCCATCCCCTTCGGGTTTGCGGCGTTTTCGACATCAACGTTCGGGCATCTCATGGACTCAACCCACGGTCCTTGCATTGAGGGTATTGGATGCTGTAGTGGTGGCGGCTGGTTAACGGTTGGTCGCTTTGGTCTGGGGGTCGACCTTGAGTAGTCGGACTCCGACATCGAATTCGTGCTGTCTGATGCTGAAGAGTACGACCTCTCGTTCGACTTGTACCCGCCTCCATAAGAAAAACCGAAGTCCGGACTTTCACTTCGAATGCGGAAAACCTTCCGCTTGAAGAATCTACTGGGCATTTTGATCGAATACATTTTTGGGATGTCGGTATCCGAACTATTGCATTTGCAATGTCTATTGTCGATTCGGGGTCTATCCATCATTTGTGGTTAGCAAATGTGTTGGTTGGACATGCGCCAGGGTTCCTTGTAAGCCACGAGGGGACGTCGACATACTTTCTAAGGAATGCCTAGGACTTTATATATGCTGGTGCGGAGGTAGATAAACGATAAAGTCTGACGCTCTGCCTGCGCTTGGTAAAAGACCCTTTAATATAACTAGGCTCTTCGTAAAGGATCGGAATGAAAAGTGACTGTGCAGATTAATATCTTTCTCGAAGGAAACCCAAGTCAACCTGATATTAAGATTTTATGCTGTCCAGGAAGACGCAGGAACTCGCATCCGTATTATATCTGACAAGGCCAGAGACACAAAGAAACCTGAGCCGATATTCAGAAAGGGAGCACCTTTGAAACGGACGAGTGCGTCCCCCTCTGAATTTATCATAATTTTTAGTAGCTTGAACAATTGCTAGGTAGCGCGCCCCTTCGGATCTCACGACTGCACATTTGCAGGAACCAGGAAGAGAAAGTTCATGGTTGGTGCTCCACCTGGACCTGACTACTGGCGATGGCTGCACAGCACCTCCATTTTTCCCAGGTGGTTTTCTTACACATATCGTCGCCCCTGGCATTCCTTTTTCTACCAAACTGTCCGCCATCACTATTTCTAATTAGGTGATTTACGGCTCGACTAGGCAAGAAAAAAGAATCGATAACGCTTCATGCGAGATCATCCGTCACTCATCATGCACGAGCGGTTCGGTATCTACACTTTTTCTCGTATTTGGTCGCGAATGCACTGGGAAAAAAGGCGAGGCGGAATGCAATGTGGTATGCACGCCGCCGTCTACAAACTTTTTTTCTGTGCACAGGAGTTCACAGTTGGTTTTTCCGCCTCCTGTTTAGACGTCTGCTGACGTTAGTTGTGATGTTTCTTGCCTAGAAGAAACATTCAATGGCCGCGTATAGCTAGTCATCGTGATTGCGAGAAACATAGTTGGAATAATGTGCTCTCCTCTGCTGCAGCGCTGCCGCAGGGAACGGGCTGCTGGTGGATGCATGGATTAGGTAAGGACCAAAAAAGCCTTCCTGTTGGCTTGCATGCGTCTAATTAAAAGCTCCTAACGTTTACGGGTGGCAGAGATGCGGCCACAACTACCGTCAGTCGATACGTTTCTCGACCGCAAGAGTTTTCTTTTCCGATATCTAATCAAGGTGTGGTTGGAGAGGTTCCTCGAAATTGCACAAGCTCGTAAATTCGAATTCTGGGTGGCGAGTTGTGGCCGCTTTTGACCAGGTATCGGACACAGAGCAATCTGATCAGTTCCCACTTCAGTAGGTTGATGGCGAAACAAGCTTTCAAGTTTAGAGCTTCCAGTGTCTTTCGAGGGATGGAAACTGGAGAGCATTCATCGTGTTCGAACAAGCATCGATCGTTCGATGTGACATAACTTGGAATTCTCCCAGGGTAGAGCCTAAACTTTGCTCGAGATCTACCATGATCTAGGGGCCTAGAGATCTATCCCTCTACGAAATCTGTAGGCCTCGCAATGCAATGGAATGCTGGCATCTCAACATTTTCCGTTCGCCTTTAGTCACTGGTCCAAAATCCAGAGCTGAAGCGATATTTCATGCTTACTTCAGGGTTGTGTTGCACCATTCCTATGTATAGTTTCCTTTGCAGCACAGGTTACGAGACTGTTGCAGCAGATAGATTGACCCCGATTACTTGCGCGAGTCCTGAGTATTCCGTTATAGTATCTTACTCTGCACCTCAAGCATATCCGAATTCTCTGACTGCGTCATGACCATGTTGGTACGACCTTGGTATAAGGGAGATATTAAGTGGGATCCCTATTATTCTTACGCCACTTTGTCGCGATTCAACTTCCTAGTTGGCTTACCCGCATTAACGATTGACCAGCTGCCTGTCATGTCACATCGAGGACAAGTCCACCGACTGCAAGTCTTAAACCAGTGAGACAGAACGTGGACCATCATGTACACTGTTGACGGACCTTCGTTTGAGAAAGATGCCTTATCCTACCCAGTTGATCGCGATCAATAGCTGCAAGGCTCGTTAATCCGCACCAGATTGAGATTTGTGGGACCGATGGCAGCGCATTTACTTCGCCGTTTGTTCCTTCGATATGCCAATTTTGCCAAATTCGCAAAAGAACAAACCGTCTGGAGAACTTTCCTCTCATCTCGCCGTCTTTTTTCGAAAATGAAGATCAGAGTTTTTCTAATAAGAAAACGAAATCTCTTCACTGTATCTTCCTTCGAAAGTCGGTAATACTTCTAGCAGCCGTAATTTGACTATCGACGCCCGACGCCATCGAGCGATTAAATCCCGGAGTGGGAAATCAGCTGATTGGAGAGATTCAGTTGTGGATTTTTGGCGTTGGCTTGACCCGAAAAGTTAGTATCAGGGTTACGATATCACACGGATCTTTATTTAGAGCCTCGCTTCCCTCGAAACAATATTATTCCGCACTTATAATGATTAGCTAGCGGCATACTCTAGGCCTTATTAAGAATCACCATGGGAAAATCCGAACCGACATGCGTTCGCTAGTACTAGTATCATGTATAAAACGGCTTACCGTACAATGACTATGTAGCATGCGGATGCAGGAAATTGTGACTGCCTGTGCAGCCTAAGTCTCCGCGCGTTGTTCTAATAATCCTACCGCCAGCACCGGCGGCTTATGCGCAGCTGTGCTCACTCACTAGTTAACCACCAGAGTGGCTAATCTCGAAAACCGAACCCCTGCCGGTGTGCAATATGTTAGCCTCAGAGGATTGAGAAGTGAAAGAATATATTCCAAGGTGGTAGTAGTAGTCTAAAAACTGGTCCCGGGTAAAGGTTTGATGGTTAACAAACAAAATTGCTCTTTTAAGTACCTAGTTGCGAACCGTCTGCAGACGGTTCTCCACAGACAGGCAGGTGTGTCGGTATGGGAGCACTGCCTAACTGCCTGTACACATATCCTTGTCTTCAGATCGGGTACCCTTGCCTCAACACAACCTCATGCATAGGGTTCTCAAGTTTCTGGTTTATGGAATGTGAGAGTTTGCCGTCGATGCATCGATAGTTTTGAAGTGGAGTGCAGAAGTATTCCCAGTCAGGCCTATGCCAAACACGATGATCACCTGGGTTGGGTTCTCGCATATTCAAATCCTCGCCCGTTGATCTTTTGATTCAGGTGAGACATTTCGAGAAATGGAGGTTTGAGAGTTAACCGTTGCCTTGAGCTCTAGCGGTGTGCGTTCAAAGGATTCGTACGTCGAGCTTTGCAGATATGATGCGAGTACCCGGCATGCATTGCATGTCCAAGTATGAGTGGCATTAGGTAGGTGGGGTTAACTAGTTGGCCGCGCTGATGGGCCTTTCTCAAGCTGGCGGTGGTTCGAAATTGGCAAATACATTGAAATATCTGGGCAACTATACATTCACGTATTTGGTGTAGTACCCCGCCAACATTTAAACGCTGAGGCACGCTGAGGCACGCCTTACACACTGAGACATGTCTTAGCTTTTACCGAGCTTCAGACATTGTCCGTTGGGATGATGCGTATTGATACTAGTGGATCCTGCTGTATTACCATTGAAATATCCTTGCATGTAAAACTTAAAAGGCGTTTCCGATAGTTTTTGGTGCAATTATATTAATTCTTGGTAGCTTTGGCAGCTGACTTCACTTTGGGCATTGATATCTGAATGCAATGCTATTCAATATTTCTTTGACTCGAATCGTTCAGTATCATCCATAAGGACCATCTCTAAGCAAAGATGACCGTCAAACCAAGTAACTTTTCTTGAGGCTCCTCTATAATTAAGTCGGGTAATGGAGTGGGAACACAAGGCTACCGGCAGAGCTTTTGATCGGACCCACAACCGGTAGATGCCTAGTGCCACTTGGATATCGGATACACAGTCGACTAGTCGGATGTAAATTTAAGCGATGGAACTTACACTCCTCCTCACGAACAGAAAGCTGTGAGATATATTGGTACTAATACAAGGTTTGGTCTTGGAACTGAATCATGATCTGATGATGGTATATGGATATCTAGGTTCTGTACCCATGTTCGGCGATATGCCTCCGCTCTTCATAATATCCCGCTGTAAAATGCAACATCGAAATTGTGTTGTAACTACCTCCTAGGTATTCCTTGTGTCAACAAGTATTGCAAATTGTTTAGTCGTGGATGCATCCAGGTAAATGGCTCAAATATTCGTGAAAGCTCGGAGAGAATATATTTTCGCATACATTTCATAGCGGTGTGACTCCGTACCAAAGTTCATATTGCACCTACGTTATCTACCCACGTGTACTGCGTGGCCGTGCAGATGATGTCGACACTCCTCGTGCTCTCGTGTTTCGTATGGCTTTCTGCATTGACATGCCATGCGTATGACCGATTTAGAATCGGTGTTCAGCCTAAGGATGTTCCAACATTTCCATTGAAAACCGAGGAGCCTATCTGGTGTGAGTTCTCCTTCTCTCATTGACCAGCCTTTCATCGAAATTAATTAATGCATATATGCATAACGAAGACTTAAAACTAAATTCGAAACCTCGGCAATGATAACTGATATCTTCCTTGCGCTGAATTTAGTGCACGCCAGATACCGCTTGGAAACGATAGGAAAGCAGACTACGAAAGATCGAGCGTTAGCATTCGGCCATGGGTCGATACCGACAGTTTCTCAAACAAGGCGGCAATATGGAGCATAATTGCACCGCACCGACAACCCGGGATGTGGGAAAAAATTAAATATATAGAGGTAATTTTCGAGCCTTTATATCCTTAGTTTAGATATCATTGCTATGACTAACATGATAATTGGAAATGTAAAGTTGGCCGTGAACGCAACTGGAAAGTCCATCGATTCTGCAATTACGATCAACAATCTTCCAGGGCCGAACGGTCTCGTTCAAGAGTATAAGATGATTGGAATAATGGATAAATCCGTTCAAGTGTAAGTCACCAATATCTCTCGATGAAGCTGAGAAGAGGCTATGGTGATGTGCGATATATCGATATCGGGAGCATCCGTAATTGATTTGAGCGACCACGATGCTAGGTTCTCCCTAATCCAAGCAAACTGTCGATTTCTAAGTTTCGCCCGCCAGTTACAACAATCTGATGACAGATTCGAAGTTCTTTTTGAAATTAAAACAGTCGACGAAAAATGGCATCAAGCGTCGCCGTTAGACAAGGAGTTCTTCGGTAGGTCGAAGCTTCATAAGACCAAATTTAAATATTTGGAGTCGTTGGACGTATAACTAAGAAATGGCAATGCCTTCAACAGCATGCTGGGCTACCGCCATCAGTGATCCAACCCAGATTCAAGCTTCAAAACCAAGTGCGGACACAACTTCCTTCCCTCGTCTTTTCGGCACAAGTGACGTGCCCGGGTTGGAATGCCACCAAATATGGTTGTATGTTAATTATTACGGATTTAACTACAACATCAAAAAGTCAGGGTCCGACAAAGACAATGGCGATGACAGCGCGCAGTCATGCTCCAACAGCGAGCATGAGAGCGAATTCGCGTTGATCCAAGAGGCACTGGATAAGTTAGACAGTGGGATGTCAGAATCAGGTACAAGTGGGACGGAACAAATACTCACACCATATCAAAGCGAGGGAAAGTCTCCACTAAAACTTGAGGATGTATATGTTGATCCTTACGCAACCACCCCACTGATAGAGGAATCGAAGGATCCATCTGTTATCGATGAGGAACAGGAAAACATAGAAGAAGAAGGATTCTTTCTTCAAAAGGCCTTTTCTAATGATGGAAGTTAAGTATCGACATATGTGTATCTCTGGGGCGCCGGGCTAGTCGGTCTTCATCGCGCATGATGTTCACATCATGACTCGTCGAAACATGAAAGTCTCAGCTTACAATACGTACTAATACAATAATGCGCATAATATCCCAATTGCCTGATTACATATCAAAAGTGATCATGATAAATATATTAAAGGTTACATAGTTACCCGAGGCGTGTTCATGTTCAGACGAAAACCTCGATGTTCGCACTAATCAATCTTAAATTGCAACATTTCAGGGCTGGTATTGTTTAGCTCCACATGTGGCGTGTTTCTCTTCCTAGTGCCGGCCAGCATGAACTATTCGTTGTTACCCATGGCATATGCACATATATATGGCTCACAGCTGACTTGGTAAGTTTAATCAGCATGAATACCTAGACAGAAAGTTATTTATAAGTATTTAGCCAGATTGTAATACCTGATTACCTTATTATTTAAGCTCTCCAAATTTTCTGGGCGGAAACGCTCACCGTACAATCTGGAGCCTCCGAATACTACGTGATTGGAGTGCAGAAGTGGACCCATGCAGCTGCCGGACTCGCCGCGATAGCCGTGCTGAGACAAACGCCACCCGTTGAGGTAGGAGAATTACAACCTACAACGCTATAACCACAAAAGGAATTCGCCCAAGCTGGATTCTAATGGGATCGCCAACTGAAGCAAAGGTCATTGCAACCTCACTTGCCTAACTTCCCTGGTTTTGTTTACTCGTCGAAAGCGAAAACTCCAGGAACTCCAGACCTCGTGGGTTCCAAAAATAAATTTAATTATCATGTTTCGTACGATTCTCGGGAAGGGAAGCGCGAACGAGATAGTCCAGGGCCGGCATTGGAGCATTTTCCTGGTGCTCGTGAGTACTCACGGATTCGCCCGATGAGCTCAAGGCCGAGGAGAAACAATCACCTGCCTACTTCTGCCATGTAACCTGGGGACCCTCCTTTACAACTTGACATATGCCAAGGCCTAAGTCGTGGAACCCTCACCCTCGACTCTAAACAGAATTTTCTGCTGAAAAAAGGAGAGGAGTTCTAGAGAGCATTCCATGGCTCTAAACTTTGCGGAGCGGCATTCGGGTAAAAATACTCCGCTATAACCTGGGGCGAACCCTGCAATGGGAAGTTTCTGCGGAGGGAGATCTATGTCTTTCGCATAGGAGGTACCAATAATACACCCAATAGAAAGCCTCCTCCCCAAATTAGGGTTGCATTGTGGATAATAACCGAAGGCGGATGATGTCAAGGCTAATGACCAGTTGAGGCTTGATCCATGTCTGAACCATATACTTTCTGAGGAAGATCCTCTGTAGCTTCTCGAATATAAAAAGGGCAGTTCAGTTCAAGCCATACTCAATATTTTCATCCCATCAAGCAATAGCTCTTCAGCCGATATTTCACAATCATAATACTCACTTTCGTTCATCCTATTCTATACAATCAGGATATAATTTTATTAATCCAATAATACCTATTCAAAATGAAGTTCACTCTCGCTACCCTTCTTGCTACCGCAGTTGCTGCGGCACCAGCCCCATCTAACCTCAGCTTCACGATGATGTCTCTCCGATCCGCCTCTCCAGTTCACTTTGGACAGGTGAATGCTTCCGGCCAGAAGTTCTACATTGGTCTTGAGCGTCCATCCTCATACTGCCCAACCCCACCAGTGCCCGCCAGCTCTTGCCCATCTGGCAATTATACCTCAGTTACCTTCGGTAGCGGGTACTCGTCTTTGAACGTCGCTGTTCCCGGCGGACAAAGAATCTACATTGCCCCAGATGGCTCTTTGAGCTATACCCAGGCTCACAGCGCTTACATCCCACCAGGATCCACCCAAGACGGATTCATCCTCGGCGCAAAGAACAAGGACAACGGGTTGAGGCCGATCACCCACAAGAAGGGTGGCTTCGTCGCTTGCCCGGCTAAGAAGAATGTTGGGCCATGGAAGGTCTATGTTGGGCAGCCAGCCAGCAAGGATGTTCCAAGCGGTTGCGCGTCTGACTGTTTGGGATTCAGCAACCAGGCTGTTGAGTTCACCAGCGAGCAATTTGGCGCTTGGCAGTATTAGAAACCTGGCTTACCGTCAGGTACGGAGATTCGCGGGCAGTGGCGTACGATATTGCTTGACGAGGGCGTCCTGCTTTTTAATACATGTTTTTAATATTTGTCCGTAGCTACCCATAGCTAAAATTTTAAAACAAAAGCATAGTATAATCTAGAATCGTTGGAACAAGCTCATTAGTTATTTGGAAATATCACTCTACCAGACAAGCTAGCTTCACTACAAATTATGGAAAACTTTGATAATAGCTAGGGACTTGCAAAGCTACGGTTTGTTTAATAAATGATCCATGGGGAGCGTTCTCAGGGTACCATTATGTTTGAGCACCGAATTCCAAGATCCCGGGAGGTTGATACTTCAAGGCCGGGAACCCGGCTTCATGAATTCGCTGCCAATCGACTAGTTGCACCTATGTTAATCACGGCCTAGACTAGGTACCGGTACCTGCTTATAATCCAGACTTAACCCCGAACAATGGAATTATGCAACGCAAAAAATGCAACATCTTATATCGAATTTAAGGTAGCGGGCTTCGAGCTAGGTGTCTTTGGTGATATTTTCACGGAGAGCCTCAACCTACGGGAGACCTCTGGCCCAGGTGTCTATTTCACTTCACTCCAAGGCGATATCATGATCCTTGGGAGACAAATATCGAGTTAGGGTTGCAATTGACCAAGTACAGTATCCCAAGCTAAGTTACATTAGACCGTTGTATTGTGGCTGTGGCGATGCAGTGCTAATCGGCGAGTTGCAGTTTACGAGAGGCACGAACTCCTTAATTGTAACTTTGTGTTACCTTCGGTTTCGGAGGTGCATGGATTACGATGCAGTTAAGTCCGTTGCTAAAGGAACATATTCCCCTAAATGGGCTTATTTTGCAAAATTTATAGAAGTATATATTCCCCTACGACGTAGACCTCACTGGTGCTGTTCACTTGGTACCTGGAATGGCATATTCGAATACCCTAGGCCGAGAGCCTGTAATGGCAGTGCTAAGTATCAGTAGCAGAGTACATAACTTTTGTTGATTGCTTGAAAAGGGTTTGCAAATCTGATGAAGTTTTGATTGAAATAATTGTAAATTGCTGGACTAGAATCTTTTCGCCTACCTAGGATAAACTTGTCCGTATCTCTCACTCGTATCCATTCCATCTACGACTGTCATCTCTTCATCCTTGCCGCATTTTTCCTCTTCTAGTACACTAGCCGCCATTTCAGCGGGCCTTTGCCTTGTTCCGTACTCTCCGTGTTGCCACCCTCGATTCGCACCTCTTCTACCCAGTAAGTATGGTCCACTAAAAATTGAGTTTCCATTTGGGCTCCCCAAATTGGAGGAGCGAGTATGTGCCCCAGCTGTTGTCGACACGGGACTTGTACCACCGCTGCTCATGTTGCTTTGTGTAGCGTGAATCCGCTCGAAGTACGGTCGCTCGTTTTCCCGAGCAGGGATAATAGCTGCATCGTGACTTTGTGCTCCTCCAATCCCGTTTGAACTCGGTATATATGCAGAATAGCGGTCAGGTTGTATCGTGGGGCTCCCGGGTGGTAATTCTGAAGTGTATGGGAAAGAGTTGTTTCCATGGAAGTATGGACTTCCGGAATTGAAGCCTGGTATGGCGTGCATTCCTGGTAAATGTCTGCTGTCGCGCTGAGAAGAGTCTATCACTGCTGGACCGGAGTGACGGCGGTGTCGGAAAACTAGTAATATGACAAGACCTATGAGCGCCATTGCGCCTATCCCACCGACTACAATACCGGCGATAGCAGTCGGGTCGTTGTTCTGTGAGCCTGAATCAAATGGCGCTGGTGGTGCGGTTGGCGGTGGGATTGATAGAGATGAGGTGGTGGTCATCGTCGTCGGTCCTGCGCCATGGTTTTCATCAGGTGGGAATGGTTGGCCTGGCGTTAGGACGAAGGGGGCCGCTAAAGCGGCCTGGCGGTATATCTCGAATGGAACAGATCCGTTTCTATGTGAGGGTAGTCAAGTAGGACGTAAGTTTTCATTCAAAATTCTTTGAAAATCGTGCATGATGCAGAAGGCTACTAACGGGTTTATCATCATCACCATTCCGGCTTTGTTGCAGGAACCTGGGGCTCCACAATAGAGGAAAAGTTGGTCGGCAGTACGTACCGTCCAAGTAAACGACGGCATTTCGTCCTAATCTTCGCAAAATTTGTAACATGGGTTCGTTAGGGGTCGAGTCTACTTAATCTTGGGTAGAGCTAGCGGAAAGACGATAAGTATCAGAGTCGTCGTTTTGAGCCATACCTCTAATTTGATCATTGGAACAGGCGCCCAACCTGACCAGATTGCCCCATTCTTATCTACCCTTGGGTTTTGCATCTCATACGGTATGCATGGATGTTCGAACGTCCCTCTGATTATGGAATGATTGGTAGGGTAAAATCGGAAGACTGGATCTCAAATAAGAGGAGTTCTTTAAAGATATGGAACGAGGGAAGCCTCGAATGGATAATATAATAGCTGCATTTATAATATTTATAACTAAGTAGTGGGCGTGGGAACTTACGTATTTTGTCACCAGCATTCGCCATAATTATCTCAGGGTCAAATCTATCTGCTTTCTTTGAAGCAGAGGTCCTAGGTTAGAGCGGGGAACCATGGCCTGACTACTTCAGTAGTTCCGTGAATTCGCTATGTCTGTTAGGTATACTTTGAATGCCTACCTTGCCAACACTAACAAGATGTGTCATTGTTGTAGCTAAGCCGGTGGGGGTCTCCTCTGGACGGCCTAGTATCACAGAGGATGCGGGAGGAGGTGTTGGAGACGGATTAGATGCCATATTGTTTCTGCTGGGTGCCCGTTCGGTTATACGTTAACGAATAGATATATATAATGATTTTAGTTGGGAAAATAGGGAAGATTCTGAGGCCCCTCAATCATCGAACAGTTGCACGTTGATGACTGCTAGTTGAATAACTAAGCGAGGATGCGGATGAGAAATTGGGATATTTTCTTCTCGAAAGCCAATTCTAGTGCAGATATACTGACTGACATATGGCCTGCGGAGTAGGGGGAGTCGGATATTCTTGAGTTTCTGATGATTGGGGCCGGTCTATTATAATGGCTGCCCCCCTAGTAGGTATAAATAAGGTAGCCTTGTGAGCCCTTGGTCTTACGGCTTGCAATGGAACAGTAGACGTTCTGGACGAAATTTCAGGGCTAGTTCGTTGGTGCTATAGTGTAGAGTAGTATTAAGGCACTGTACAGTATGTCAAAGCCATGGGTATCTGGCTGGCGGGGCTGCAATCTGGGCCCGGTGTTATGCAATGGATTTATGCCTCTACCCGGAAGCTTTTGGAGTTTCTTTGATTCTACGTATCTACTCTGAAACACATACGCATCTTTGTGCGAGGTAGCATGCTTTTGGGGTTATACAGTGCTTTTACCTTTTCCTCGCACGTGGGGTGGGAGCAACTTTGGCATTTCAAGATGGCGGGGGATTTGGCAATTGGGTAGGCCAATGCGCGTATAGACTAGTATATAGTATACGGGCACGGTTCCTAAGTTTGGAAGTTAGAAAAGGGATTATATAATTGTGCAATTGTGTATGTCTGGGCCATAGCGAGATACGTATACTTAATTAGCTTAAGCACTTAGCAGATTGCTTCAGTAAACAGTTATCATGATATACAGTTATGGTATTGATCGATATAATTAATATACTGACATGCCTCAAGATTGTCGGGACGCGGATGGTGTAATATATAATGTCAGCAAGCGTTCGCGCCCGGGTACCCTTTTGATATAATTAAAGTGGTATCCGGATCTATGCATGCATATGTGCATGGCAAAAATACCGGATTATACTATTAGTTTGACTGGTTAACTGGATGAATCTTATGGTATAGCTTTGCTTCGCGATTCATGTCTTCATAACTTCATGATTCCGTTGAGATACATAATTCTAATCATGATATCATCTGGTATCATAGTCCCATGATATCTATCGCGATATCGATATCGGCCCTGGCCTGCGTTGGGTTGGGCGATTGGCCTGTGTTGGTGTGTTGCGTGGTAACAGGATCCTCGCCATCGTTGTTGCGTCGCTTTGCTTTTTTATCTTGAAATCCAGCGCGTCAAACTCGACGTCTCGCTGCACACCAAGAACCAAACCTCCATCGCCTTCCCACCACCGACATCCATCTAATCCTTCTCAACATACGATCCTACCTTCAATCAAATATCGTCTCCTTGCGCGTATCGAAATTTACTTCCGCTACTGATTCTCCCGAGCGCCATCTTTGGCCAATTGGAGCTGCTACAACGCCCGCAACTTAATACCCGCAGCGACAAACCACTCCTATCTACGGAGACCGTTCTAGCAAGCACGCCCTAGCAATATATCTAGTTTCTTTGGCTCCTAGAATCTGAACATATCTCTTCGACCGCCGATTTTTTGCCACTGGAAGACCACCCGTAATAACGCCGGATCGCCGGCGACGTCATCAAGATGTCGTTCGGTCAGCCTGGTTCGTTCGGAGTACTCAGTAACTCCCAGAGTGCTCCTAATACTGCATTCTCACGCTCGAGCAGTATCGCTGCTCCCCAGGGTCCAGCTGAAGTAGTGATGGGCGACGAGGTCCAAGAGAGTGAATCTGATGTTAGTCTAGATGTCAAGGATTGCCATGATCGTAGCTAATATTCGTTTAGGTGATCGGATACGTAGCTCTTGCGGGCGAATTAAAAGTCAAGGTCTTCGATGGACAGTATCCTGAGGGCGACTTGCCTATTCCATCCTCGCAACTGCTATCGATATCTCAGAAACGACAACTTTTTGCAGCAGGCGGCCCTCAGGGTAAGTCGTTAGGCTACTTCTTTCAGTTCGAGCATAGCTAATATCATCTCGCAGGCGTCGTTGTTGCTCGCACTTCTACCCTAAGAGCAGCCTTCAAAAATACATCTGCTGCGAACAACAATATCCTACCCTTTCAGCCAGAATGTATTATCCCTATGTCGGTTCGACTGTCCCACATCGCTTTTACGTCGGATGGCACTTATCTTCTACTCGGGGCCCAGCTAGGAGGGATAGCAGTCTACCTAGTTGATGAGATCCTAAGTAAGGGGAATGACGTGCAACCTCGATCGCAGATAAACACGGGACCGCTACTTGAGATGAAGCCCATTCCAACTATAATTGAAGCTGAGAAGGTTTGTATTGTTGTTGGATCGGGGTGGAGTCAGGGCGGCAACGTCGGTATCGTCGACGTTAAAACAAACCAAGTTCAAGAGAATCTCAAATCCGGTGTTACGACAGTCTCTTGGAGCCCGAAAGGAAAACAGATAATATGTGGTGGTTCAGGCGGCGGCCTTGCTTGGATTAGACCTGATGGAAAGGAGGCCGATGTTGTGGCTGGCGTTCCCAACTACCCGAATCATTTCGTATCGTCGATATTTTGGATCGAATCTACGGTAAAGTTCGTGGTTCTGACCCCAAAGCTCCAGCCAGGTCAAGCGCACGATAACGAGTCTGTCCACTTCGTACTCATGCGTGAGCCTAACACACGCAAACATACATTCTATAAGGTCAATGATATGACTCCTCCTTTCGGAATGGCCTCTCGCCCGACGTATCACTCCTTTATCCACCTAAAGGCATGGGGGCCGAATATGGATGATTGTGTGATTTTATCTAACACCTGTTCCACTGATATTGGGACAGTTATGAGGCTCAAGAACACGCCATTTACACCAACATCGATCATGAGTGATGGTCGTCGTGCAACTTTGCCGTTGGCTGCGGATGGCGGGGATACAACTCCAATTGGATTCTCACTGGATCTTACCGCTACTGATGCAGAACGTGTTAGCAACCCCTTTCCCAATGTGGAGCAATCAGCCACCTCACTTCCTTGCATGTGGATTCTCACCAATGAAGGCGTAATATCTGCCTACTGGGTAGTCTATTCTGATGCCATCAAAGTTGGTAATTCATCGGCTGCATATCCGGAGTTACTTGCATACGAAGGCCAGCAACCGCCGCAAACACCCCAAAGGACTACCGGACCGACATTCGGCCAAAGCGGATTTGGTCAATCGCAAGCATCTGCGTTTGGCACACCGAAGCCTGCGTTTGGCCAACCGTCTACCCCGACATCTGCATTTGGGCAACCCTCCAAACCTTTGGCTTTTGGTCAAACTTCTGCTCCTGCTTCGGTGTTTGGACAGACCTCTCAACCGACTAGTACTTTCGGCCAAGCGTCGACAGCTCCGTCGGTTTTTGGCCAACCATCCCAACCGACATCAGTGTTTGGCCAATCATCCGCACCTCAACCAGCCTTCGGCCAGTCTTCCGCGCCACAGTCTGGCTTTGGGCAGGTACCTTCTACCTTTGGGCAACCTGCCCCGAACCCTGCATTCGGACAGGCTGCCTTCGGGTCTACATCGGCGCTTGGCCGGCCAGGAATGTCCTCTGGGGCTTTCGGTTCATCCACCGGGCCAGGGTTTGGAGGTGGGTCTGCTTTTGGGGCACAATCAGGAACATCTGCATTTGGGCAGAAGCCTGCAACTCCCGCTTTTGGGTCAACATCGGCCCTTGGAAGCACCGTTCCAGCTTTCGGATCGCCGACCCCTTTAGGAAGTGCAGCGCCTGCCTTTGGATCGACGACAGCACTAGGGCAAACTCGCCCAGCATTTGGCCAGACGGCGTTTGGGGCCTCTGGCAGCGGCACGGGTTTCGGCCAAACCTCACAACTGGGTTCGAAATTATCGGCATTTGGCTCAACGGCTGCAGGTAGCGGCGGATTTGCTAAATTTTCAGGCGGAGGAGGGTTTGGAGCTGGCAATGCCAACTCGAATACACCAGCAGCGTTCCTTCAACAAAGTGGATCTAGCAATCCCTTTGCTTCTAAAGAACCTGATACTTTTGGTAGCCTGAAAAACAACACCCCGGTTTCCGCCTTCGGCTCTGGGGGCCAAAGCGGTTTCACGATGTCGAGTGCATTTGGATCTACTGCGACGCCGGATACTGGCAAGCCCGCCGGCGCTAGCGCAGGGGCCGGGACATTTGGTGCTTTCGGAAACTCCCTCGGATCGGCTCTCTCCCAACCAGCTGCCCCCGCTAATGTTAAGGATGACGAGATGGCAGACAGCGAAGATGAGGTAGAGCAACCGAGAGGGGGTATTCGCGGCGGTAATATGTTTAGCCTATCACCGGCCGTTAACAATGACACTGCGACATCAGGAAAAGAACCCCCAAAAGCCCTTGCACCAGCGTTCGGACAAGGTTCTTCTGAATCGAGCAAGCCATCTGCATTTGGCAGCGGGCTTTTTGGGTCAACTTTGAATAAAGAACAGCCGAAGGGGGCTTTTGGCTCACCAAGCAAACCACCGACGCTTGCACCGGCTTTTGGGGCCCCAGAACCAAATTCAACTGCTCCCGTGAGTGCTTTTGGTCCCCCTTCGCCCGAAAAACCATCGCCTCAGGTAGGAACCGGGTTATTTGGTAGTGCTCTTCAAAGAACTACATCAGGCGCGCAACCCGTGTCGGCGTTTGGTACGGCTGCTGGGTCGTCGCCATCTAAGCCGGCACTGGCCTTTGGTACCTCACCTGCTTCACCATCAGTCAAAACAGCGCCGGCCTTCGGTGCAACAGCCGCATCTACAAATTCGGCCCTTAATAAATCGGCTACCCCGACGTCTGCATTTGCTACGGCTACCAGTTCACCGAGCAAACCAATTGTGTCCGCTTTTGGGCAGAAAACTACGCCTTCGGTTCCTAGCAAAGAGAAGGCGGTCGTGGAAAATGAAGTCGGGACAGCAGCAAACAAAGGCCTTCCAGATGAAGATTCTGATGAAGATACCGATCACTCTCCACAGGAGGTTGAGGCGGCCCCTCTCCCTCCCGATTTTACTTCGGCAGTCAAGAAGTCGGAGCCCGCTGTTCCTCGTGACGCACCGCTGCCGCCCGATTTTACTTCTGCTAAGCCAGGCTCCACTGTTTCGGGGGCCCTCAAGACGCCACTACCAGAGTCTGCGCCTCGTACGCCGGCATTGCCGTCTGTGTCGCCTACCCCAGTAGAACCCGAACAAAAGTCCATCGAATCACCCCCGCCAACTAACGATAAATCGGCATCAAAAACTGATCCATTTGGTTTCCCTGCTTCAAAGCAGCCTTCGGGACCTACTCCGAAAACGACGAAGGCGACGAATCCCATGGCCAATCGACGGGGTTCGAGGCTAACCGCAACTGCTGCCTCAACAAAACCAACATTGTCTGGCCGTACGCCATCACAGAAAGCTGGTGCAACCACTAAAGCCGTAAAACCTGTTGAGAAAGATAGTAATGGTGGGGGCGATTCAGGAGGCAAGCGAGACTGGGGATTTTTCTCGCCGCAGAATGGTGCTGAGAACGTTGGGCCGCAGAAGGAAGGTGAAAGCGTACTCACACTCGGAGCATCCAGTAAACCCGTAGGCGCCGATTTTTCCTTCGGGCCATCCAAGGTATCCGAAATATCAGACTCTAGTGGGGAGGATGATGATGATGCTAGCGACGCCGGTAGTGACGGACACGATAGCCCTGTAGATCCTGAATCCGCCGAAGCCTCTGGTCAATCTAGTGAATTGGAAGATGGAAGTTGGGTTGAAACGGGTGATACGGGGGATGAAGCCTCCCCAACTCAACCGTCTGTACCACCCAAGGACTCTAGGGCGCTACCTCGTCGGGAGCTAGGAGACCTCTTCAGTCGCGTTGCTCCCTCCCCGGTCAAGACCGTGGCAGAAGCGGTCAGACGGACGCCGGCTACGACAAGTAAGACAGTTGATATCTTGAAGCCGGGAAATAAGGTTCCCATTATGTCACCAGAATCCTCAAAGGTTTTGAATTCGCCGGCGGCTGCTCTATCTCCGACCTCCGCTAAACTTCAACAACAAGAAGCCGCCGACAGACAGAGGTTAAGAAATGAACATGAGCGGATGGAATTGGAAAAACAGCGAGTAAAGCAGGAAATCTTAAAACAGCAAGAGCTTCTAGTGCAAGAACAGACACGTTTACAGACTATTAGACGATACGAAGCGGAACAGATCCAGGAGATGAACAACAAGGAAACCGCTATGAAGGAACGTGATGCCTTGTATAGGAAAAAGCTGGAGTCGCCCTTCGACCCCAGCCCTGTCTTGAAGCAACTTATCCCTTATCGCGAAACCGCCCCATTCACCAACTTTAAGGTACAACCCATCTTCTTTGATATTGACCCCATTTCCTTGCAAAATGGTTCTAATAAAGGCTTGCTATTTCTAGGGCCATGATGCTGTCCTTGAACATTTGGTTATTGCACTGGAACGCCGGATAGATAATTTTGGGATGAACATGAGACAACTGGAAGCATTTGTCCTTTACCATCGCGCGTCTGATCATTTCACCCTCGATGATACACGCCCTGTTGACGAAATACGAGTAACAGCAGCACCGGATGTATCGTTGATGGCGAGAGATCTTATCGAAAAGGCCCAGCAACTAGACAAGACATTCGACTTAGCTAAGTTGAAGACGGATGTAACGTCCCTCATCCACGATTCTGACTATCGTAAGTGACACCAGCCGCTGTTTGTGTGGGTAGGCATGATACTAAATTCAATGTTCGGAAACAGTTGTCGCCCGTGCTAGTGATATTCCCAATATCCTTCTCCTCCACACTCACCCTGAGCTTCGTGCATACGTTAGGAGGCGCCCATTGTCTGCGCAGCAGCGAATGCAGCAGGCCAATCTGAGACGGAAGGTACCACTTATACGTCGGAAGATCAAACGAGCAGAAGACGCGTTCCGTATTCTCCAAGCCCGTGTTGCGACACTCAATAAACACCAGAAGGCAAATTACGGAGATATAAGACCGCCAACGATTGAGCAGGTCCGCGAGACAGTCGCGAGACTTACTGATGTTGCAAAGGAGAAAGCTGAGAGGGTTGACAAACTCGAAGATGCCCTTCGTAAAATGCGTCTCTCAAGCGCTAGTCCCGTTATGAGCCGCGGGACGACTCCGAGCTTCAGAGCTGGTAGTATCAGCTTCTCTGCGAGCGGCCGAGACTATGAACGGGGTGGTACTCCAGGATGGTCGAAATCGACGAGAAAAGGCAGAGAATCAATTTTGGCGACTCCACCTAGAAATATGCCTGGCCCGGATAAACTCGACTACTACGAAAATACAATTGACAGCCCGATTTCTCGCTTCACATATGCCAGACAAACTCACCATAAACCAGTCAAGAATATCCCTGGTACCTTTGGCTTGATTGAAGAGGAATTGGGCGATGATGAATACTTCAATGACCAAAATGCGTCATCTTCGATGGGAGTTCCTATTGCCACGAGTTATGACAGAGGTATGGCGGAGTTACGAAAGGAGATCTTGACCACACCAAAGAAAGGCGATGCTATCGGAGAGGTGCCAAATACCCCCGCTAGCAGGCAGGTCAATAGGCTCCTGAAGGACGAGGTCGAGGAGATGACTGGCGGAAGAGGTAGGAAAGCATGGACCGATGTGGATGACTACTTGGAAGATAAGAAGCTGAGAAGAGAGGTCGGCAAACGTATGACAAGGGTTGTTAGAAAGATCGGGGTCAAGACAACGAAGGTCGAATTGGCCTAGATGTGTATTGTATATTAGGTTCTAATGTCATGTTCCTCTGCGAGCTTTTTCTCTTTTTTTTTCAACATCGTTTGCGGCCCCAACTTTACTTTCTGAGATGACTCCAATGTTCCAACCGTCAAGCTGAATTAACTAGGCCCGACGCTCACGCGGATATTAGTTGATGCGTGGCAATTTAGTGGGTGTCAAGGGCCCCGTAAAATCTTTGTATATTGTATCATAGCTACGACAATACGATTCAATACCTTAGGAGACTATCCAATACCCTAGTCTAGATTCTAATGCCAGCCGTAGGCAGGCCGCTAAGCGGGAAATTCCGACCTTGGATATCCTCTTTCGGCATGAGGCCAAGAACAACACAAGTCTTCATATCTCTCCCGCCTGTCAACATCGTGTAATCTGTGTTGCATGTTGGATTTTGATTATGTGGGCCTTGAAAGTTGCCTCGCTTCGTGCCGGCGCCTGTAATTTCCTCCTTTAAGATCTTGAAACTCTTGAGACTCTCAGGACGAGGCAGTTAGCACGGTTCTTGTCAGCCCGACAGTTATTCTTGCAATGCCGCCGGGTGGCTACCGTGTCCAGCCCAACAATGAGTCAAAAGACAACCCGTCTACGCGTACGCACTGACTATTGGTCGTCGTGCCTTGCAATGCCTTAGGTTTAACACAGGTGCTACTTTGGTCATCGGCCCGCGCAGTCGCGGAGTGGACAGAGCGAGACGGTGAACTTGGTACTTGGTGTCACCATGCCAGGATCCAAGAATTGCATATAAAGTCCCGGAATGGACTCGTTTATGCACGAATATATCCAGCCTCACCAGCGGTAGTTAAAGCTAGTTTCCCAGCAGTTCGACTTAGTTAGCTTGAACGAGACACATCGCCCGTAACAATTTCATTCGTTTTCGTTACATCCTCCATACATGTCCAAGATGTTCAGATCTATCAATCGGGCTGTTAAGAAGCTCACGGAGGAGGCTCCGCAGGGCAATGATCAAATGATCATTAAGGTCAAGCGCCTGGACTCTCGGTATAACCGTCGAGGGCACCAAATAGTTGTGGACTCCGGAACAGTTCCAACGATTGAGGCGGACAACTATGACCCTAATGGTGCATATGTTCTTGTCCATTGCAAATACTTCAACCAGCTTGGCCTGTTGCACCGTCAAACACTGGATATCAAGAGCTTGATGGTCAAGAAAGTCCTGAAGGAGATCATCGGAGATAGCTATCCGGGGGTCAGTTTCAATACGTCGAATATCGTGTTGGAGTACCCGTTGAGATGCTTGTGGCATTATCGGGATGAGATCCGGGCCGTAGCGAAGGAGGACAAGAAGTCGGAGAAAGGACGGCATTTGAAGCTGGTCCTTGACTTCCTGGACGCTGAGTTTGCAAAGTTGGACGCAGACTATAACAATTACATGGAACAAGAACTGACTTCCTTCGAGATGTGAGTATCAATGACCTTGGAAAACCCTTTCAATAGCCCACATGCTAATGTTGGAATTTCTCGTGGGTAGCATGTGGACCCTCTTCAAACCTGGCGAACTTGTGTACACGAGCTTTGACGGCCATGCACGAGTCTTCGAGGTGAAAGGATACAAGGAACAATGTATCAAAGGCTCCTTATACGGTGTCATTGACGGCAGCTACGTCGACTACAATGGAGACGATTTTGGCTATGCCCAGAGATACGTCTTAAACCCTGAATTTGATGGGACTCGCAAAATCACCGAGCTCGATGTCTTCCCGTTGAGGTATCATCCCCGGGAAAAGGAAGTCAAACTCGATTTGATCTCTCGCGGGCGAAAATTTGAAAGTTTGGCTGGTATCCATTGTATGGATTACAACGGACCAACCATTTCTGGGGCTGGGCATTGGGGATCCAAGTTGTTTGTAAGTCATATTTGTATAAGGGGAACAATATTCCTAGAGACTAACGGAAATACTTTAGGTCAATGGGCGAGTGATGGTCGACGTTAAGACTCACGTCCACTACCATCCGGACAAAGTAGTTTCCATCAACTCTCTGAATGGAGATAAAGACAAAATTAAGGAGCTCGCAGACAGCCAGAATAAGCCCCGGTATACCACTGGTGGTTATCATAATGGGGTCTACTACGAAGAAGTACCATCACAAGGAGCAAACAATGTCACCATGGAGGTGACTTTGCCCACAGAGGGTAGCGGACAAGACTTGAAGAGCAAAGCGAAGGGCAATCAGAAAAGCAAAGCTCTTACAGCATTGACAGAAGACCAGCTTCTGCTTTGCTCTAGTTTGATCTACGGCTTCGCCTTGAATGAGAAGCAATGGGGTATGTATCATCCTAATGCGACGTCGCCGATTTAATACTTTCGAAATTGCTGACCAGCCCTACTAGTTCAACTCTTCGTCGATATTCTTGAGCCAGTAAGATGGAATGCTATATCTTTTGACCAGCTAGTGCTCCCGAAGTCACAGAAGCAGCTTGTTAAGGCATTGGTTGAATCACACCAAACATCTAACTCGAACTTCGACGATTTCATCGCCGGGAAGGGCAAGGGCCTGATCTGCTGCTTGCATGGGTCTCCAGGGTGTGGTAAAACAATGACTGCTGTTAGTATTCATCAATCATCCCCACTTCTATACGGGGTGCTAATTGAGATTGTGATATGTAGGAATCCGTCGCAGAGTTCACAAAGTCGCCACTCTATACAATTTCCGCTGGTGATCTTGGAGCCGATCCCGCTGAAATGGAGAAAGCACTTTCAAAAATTCTCCGTCTATGCACAATCTGGAATGCTGTCCTGCTTCTCGATGAAGCTGATGTGTTCCTTGAGGAGCGATCTCTCCACGATCTAGGTCGTAACGCTCTCGTTTCTATCTTCTTGAGAATGCTAGAATATTGTAAGTTACAATACCTTGCTCCATGATGGCCAGTGGAAGCTTTCTAACTTTCTATATTTAGATTCCGGCATCCTCTTCCTGACGACCAATCGTGTCAAAACATTCGACGAGGCCTTCCAGTCTCGTATCCACGTCGCACTTCGCTACCGTGACCTCGACAAGTCCGCCCGCGAACAAGTTTGGCGCAACTTCATCCAAAAGATCGAGGCCTCCGGAAATACCACCGCGATCAAAGAGGCCGATTATGATTTCTTGGGATCCGTTCCACTTAACGGTCGTCAGATCAAGAATGCTGCTAGGACGGCATTGAGCTTGGCAGAGAATATGGGTGAGAAGTTGAGTGTGGAGAGTGTAAAGAGTGTTTTGGGGATCGTTGAGGCATTTGAAAGAGATTTTCAAGAGTTGAAGAAGACGAAACAGATTGAGGCCTAATAACTAAGCAATTTTGCTATTCTTTAAAAAAGATTTTCTACCCGTCGGAATTTTTGCTTTACGGATCTTTATTTTTTTGGGAAGTGCGGCGTATTAAGATTTTGGAAAAGCAGCGCATTAGTTCAGGAAATCTCTCGTATGGAACCCAATATAAATTCAATTTCATTAGCACTTGATACACTTGACGTATATCGGTTGCCAGCGGACTATGACTTGAAGTATTTAACAAGTCGGAACGGAGGCCCGGTGCGTATGCGTATACATAAACCTCTAATTAAAAGAAAAAAATTAAAAAAATTTAAGAGTTTGATATAGCGAGACATCAATGGGGTTCAAAATCACAAACTATAAATATCATAGCATGAAAAAATGTGCAAAAAAGGAAAGGGTATAACTTTGGTCAATATACGCGTATACGGAGTAGCGACACCGCAAAATTTTTAAGAATCACCAGCCCTAGTACGGCCAACATAGAAGGGCTCCTTGTCCATCGGGGTGATCCACCAATCGCCAATTTGGAAGCCATCCATATTGTGGTATTCCTCAACATGTAAAAGCATATTGATCTTCTCGCATTTTCGTGGGGACTGAACCAAATCCTTGTTGGAGGTAGCAAATCTTCTCCCGTGAGCATCGAACTCCTTCCTGGTATTCAGCATGAGGTCACCACCCCAAGCCGATGAGCCAGCATGGTGGAAAAGGACGAGACAATCAGAAATCCATTCGGGTTGAAGCACATCATGGATGTTCTCACCAACAGGATTAGGATATGCGGACCAGTCAGGCAAGACTCCGGCGTAACCAACTTCAGAAATGTTACGGTTTTGAATGAGACTGGTTAACCAGTACCTTCCTGCTTTGCTCTCATTATCGATATGAAGATAGTAGTTGATACCCCGGAAGCACATGCTCTGAACATAATCACCGCCCAACTTGTGGAGATCCCCAAACGGCTTAAGTGGCAAGTGTGATTCGCCCTTCGGAGTGATATGCTTTATGACACCACAGTAGCCGACCCATTCGGACCAAACGTCGTAATTTTCAGCACCCTTGGGGAAGAATGGGACGGGGTAATGTTGGTCAACGTTCTTGACAGGTTGTACAGACTTCTTCACAGGTACCGATCCTTCAGTCGGACTTGGGAAAACAATTGGTTGGCCATTTGAAAGTGTTTCCGGTCCCTCATGTTCCCCGTGCGCATGTCCAGTAGGAACCGTACTTGAAGTCGATGGACCAACCCAATTCGGGCCAGGTTCAACGGTGAAGAACGGGTTTTCGCTGTAATCCGGTTGACCAGGCCATTGAGGGATATCTGGAACTGGGGTTTTGGCAGGTGCAGGATATTGCGTAGTGATTGAAACGTAAACGTCGATCCAGTTGTCCCAAGTGCCCTCAACGGTCTTGTTCCAAGTGGTGTTGGTTCGATGATCCCAGACAATGTCATAACGTGTGGGCATAGCGGGGTATGTGCCACCGTTAGCCTTCCAGCTGGACATAATGGAAATATGGTCGGCTCTAGTGGGCGCTCCAGTCGCAATTGGGTTCCAATAGATAGAGTAAGTGTCCTTGGGATCATCGCCCTGCATAGGAATAAGTTCATAAGTTGTATTTATGACTGGTTCGAAAACAGTGACAATGGGGCCGACGATTTGGTTCGTTGGGATTGGTGGAGCTGGCACAAACGGAGTCGTAACCTGCCTCCAAGTAGAACCAGAGACGTGTGTGACGGTCTGAGTGACGTCAAAAAAGGCGTCGGCAATGATTGACATGGTGACTTCGGAACGGGGTGCCTTTGTGATGGTGGTGGCGTTAAAATGTGGGACGTCTCCATCCCCATCGTCATGGCCTACCGAAAGATGAGTATGATTGTGTGTGTAGCTGGAATCTCCATGGCTCGCATTACCTCCGTTGTGGATATCGTTCAATTTATTGGAGCTTAAGGCTATCGGTGCAACCTTGGCCACCCGGGCGCTGGTAGATTGTTCCGTTGGAACGCCAGTTTCCTTTGACTGAGCTTCGCTATTGACTTGGGCAGGAGCAGCCGTTGGGGCAGCCTCACTGTTCGCACCCTTGTTATGTATATGAGGTGGGAATGTAGTCGTCATCTTGATTGTGCCAGGAAGTTCACGGTTGACAACCTTGGCTTTGTCCCCATCGGCCATGTCAGGGTTGATATCGGGGACAAGCGGTACAGGCGCGCCAGCGCGGTGGGTGTGGAGTTTCTCCAAAATAGAAGGGCGATAAACTGGCAATAAAGTGTAAGAACATGTGGCTACACCATTTAGGAAAATAATTTGGGTCAACTTACGAACCATCCCGTCATCGTCAGTAGAGTAAGCGACAGTGCGGGTCTCAAAATCAGTGTGGATTTGGTCACCGGTCAAGGCTCGAGCTTCTAGATCGATAAAACAGCATTAGTCCAAAATACGGTGCAATGAATGTTTTGTGAAATATCCAATTACAAACCTTTGGTTCTACCAACGTCAAACAGGATATCTTCAAGGTCGGCGGCATTGTGGATTACAGGACCTGGGGGGTGGTGTGTATGAGAAGCGGACGAGACCGTGGTCTTATCCGCCTCAACATCACGAGTAAGTCTGGGAGGAACATTGTTCGGATGAGTATGGCTCACACGAGCGGTAACAGTCTTCCCATCCGCTGCTAGCTCAATAAATGGGACGACTTGGTCCGGCTTTTGTGGTTTTCCATCTATAAGCTCTGTTAGCATAGGGTCTTATTGTTTGGGGGGCAACGCGAACCGCTGTTGGATTTTTGGGCAGGTATTGAGGCGAAATATATAGCTACTGAGAGGATCGAAACAGGAAACAATAGATACTTAAGAACTTACTTTTAGATTTATGAAGGGACTGGTAGGCAAATCTCCCTGTGATATCGGCCTCCTCGAGGCCCCTGGCGACAAGAGGAAGGCTGTCGACAGAAGTATTGGATTGCGGTTTAACAGCCAAAACGCCCATGAACACTATGGTGGCAACGAGCATAAGGGCAACGAAGCCGCGAAGCAAATAATAATGCAATGGCTTTTTGGGCATCGATGGGGTGGAAACTTGAAGGGTAGGGCATCTTGAACAGGCACACCCGGTTGGCTTTTCGTTAAGCGTAACCTCAGACATATTGGCGTGATGGCCTAATTCGACTGGGAGCTTTCCGGTCTGATCTCCGAATTCGGATTGCATCTTGTAGTCGTAATACATAAATTAAAGTTTAGATTTGTTTGAATATCTCAAATTGATACCCTCCACGAGGTAGTAGTAGCGTACTCGGCAATACGAGGGCGGAGGATGATGAAGGATGCAGAAGTCCTCGCTTGGGGGGATGGGGGAAGCGGGATTAAGAACACGAACACAGTATGTGGGGAGGCTAAATATAGAAAGTTGCTCCTATACGGTCTTAGACCTAAAGAGGGGCAAAGAAACCACCATGATCACCCGAATATATACATATAGATCCAGATGCGGGGGAGGAGATACGAGGGGCAATCGTGAATGTACCCGTTCCAACGATCTAGATGCATTAATCTTCCGTCTCGTTAATGATGCGCCAGACTACCCCCATCCATCATGGCGATTCCTGGTTGATGAAGTGGTTGATTTGCATCACCCCCCACCATCAATACCGTTCCATCCGGTAGGAGGCTACGTGGTCTGATCGCCCCAGTCTCGTTTAACTGGCTCTCCAAGCTATTCTGCGAACAATCCTTGAAGCCATTATACGACCCACTATCTCTAAACTCGTTTTGACACTCAATAACATACTGTGCAATGTTCTTGAGGGTTGAGAAAGTGCCATCTTTATAACAGCTCTGGAGGGCATCGTAATAATCTTTCACACATTCACCGTCGCTACTGATAATGCATGGAGCAGTGACTGTGGGTGGCATACTGCAAGTTCCTATAGATACCAGTTCCATAATTAGCCAGATCGTCGCTTTACTATATTTAGTCTCTCATCTTGATATGATGGGTAATGATCCTACCAGTTGGTGTCATGACGCTCGCAGCAGTGCTGGTCGTCGAACGGATCGATGCACTCTCGCCAGATCCATCGTAGAAAGCGGTAATCGTCTGCGGTGGAGCAGTTATAGTCTCCACCGCGGTCAAAAAAGAGGTATACGTGGGAGTAACTGTGAGTTTCCTAGAGACTTGCCGACCATCAATGTCGACGTCAGATCCTCCTATTTCATTTGCATTTCCTGCAATGTTAACGGCTGTTTCATTTGCTTGACTAAGTTGGATTGCAGCACCAGCGTCGATAGTAGCGGTGGCTATTCGCAGCCACGGTAGAATTAACCACGGAATTAGCTTCCTCATGGCTGTAGCGTATCCAGTGATCGCTCGCAACGTGGTTGTAATTTAAGCAACTAGCGAGCGTTGATCTGCTTGCTCGATGATCTTTGGGCGTGCTCTTTGAGAGGTATGAAGGGGTAGGCAGCACATTTTGAAGCGTTTTCGAAGATGATGTGGTCTGAGCCAATTTCAGAGGACATTTGCGGTATCCAAGTTCTGCAGGGGCTGTTAGGGTATCTGAGCTTGAACATGAGCGGATTAGTTGCTGGTAGATAGATAAATTGTTTGGATTTCGACCGAAGTCGTAAGCATGTATAGCTATGAATAAATATGAATAAATATGAAAATACTAAGGTGTAACCACAGAACACTCTTTAACCTGTAATAATTTGAATCATCATATCTTTGAACCTAATTGAATACAGCTCGAAGACAAGTCCCGCATATCTCCACCATGTGCACCTTATAAAGTGCATGGCCATGAGGACAGCGAAAAATGCAACAATTTCAACACGTTTCGTATTCGATCCAAGTATACAGGTAGTCCAGGATTCGAGAGCTCTGGTTCCACAATTCATCACGAACAAGAGGAATAAGATCACCGTAACATGGTATGGCTATTGTTATAGCCTCCTGTGCCGTCACGTATTGATAAGGGCTAAAAATGCCAAAGTTGATTTAAAGTTTAAAGGGAAAACAGCCACCAGGCAATGACGATAGGTGTGAAATGTAGCGATATATCTTGACTGTAGATGCCCTAGGTCTTGACCTAAAACTCGGCCCTATTTTTCCTGAAAGGGCAATAGATACCTTATCTCAAACCCTCGCTGTAGAACCCTCCCCCAGATCTCGTGACTAGCCCTCATTCTCAACTATTTAAGCAGTCCCCACCCCACACCCCCCCTCTACCCCCCACCTTCGACACTAAAGCCCCCTCGCGACTAGTAAAGGTCAGGTCCTTCACGAATCTCTATTGATACTAAAGGAGACGCGCATCCTACTCTTTTATCTTTATCCCTCCTAACCAATAAAGATAGACACGTATAAGCCTCCGAACCTGACAAAGTGAGTTAACTACCCTTCCTATGCATCGAGTACGCTCGTTGCTGCATCTATGAGAGATTGAAAAGAGACTTAGGATCAACCCTCGATGCTACTAAGCCCTCACGTCGAAAGTAGCATCAAGTGAGGATACGACATCTGCTTTCATACGATCGTATCCTAATCCTTCCTCTAGATCTTCTCCTTCTCTCCTCTTCTGACCCTCTTTCCAGTCCATACTACCTTCTGTTACATTGTATGTTCAAGCTGGGAAGGAGCGAAGCTCAACTACTTGAATACATGAACCTATTCTAATAGATCATTTCCTCGCAGGATCTTCAACCACGATGTCCCCAACCAATCTTCTCTACAAGCACGAGTGCATCCCATGCACTTGGTTGTGAGTATTCCCCTAGTGGCCTTCCACTCCTCGTGTCTCCTATCACTTTGTTGGCTTTTTGTCAAAGGTGTAGCTTGCTAATTCGAACCTCCTTTATCCTGAAGTTTCTCCTCTGCGATTGAGCTTCAAGTTCACATCATCAAGGATCACGCTTCGATCACTTGCATCACTTGTAACGGCAAGAAATTCGATGGGCTTGATGCTTTCAAAGCTCATTACCCATTCAAGTTACACAAGTTCAAGTGTGGCAGATGCGGTACTGGTCTGAATGGAACAGATCCACACAGTCTTACCAAGGCAATGGGGCACCTAAAAGGGTGTCAGTCAATTCTTGACCGTCACTGTGTCGAGGTCTACACGGATAAGGAGAACTACTATAAGCATTGTCATACGGACAAAGCTCATCTCAAGCTCTCAAAGGCCTGGGAGTAAGTAGTGTTATCCCTCAATAATTCCAGCTGATGCAGTAGTCAGCTAATTTGAAGATCACAATAGACACGAAGACTACCTCAAGAGGTGCAAAGCCCGCGAGGAGCGTGAGAAGGAAAACAAGCAACGCGAAGTTGAAAATGAAAACTTGTGGAAGGCTATTCAACTCCAAGTCGCTGCTGAACGTCTCGAATATGAACGTTCGCAAGATTATCCAGCCTTTGAGCCGGAAGAGTCCGCCAGGGAAGACTACGCTCCTGCGACTGGACTTCAAACTCAAGATTCGGAATCAGATGACGGCAAATTCTTCGACATCGGTGGATTTCAAATCGAGTTCAGCTCCGGTGAAGACAGCGAGATCAGCGAATACGATACCGATTGGACTGATCACGCAACCAAGTCTGAGGAAGAACGAATGCCCATCAGGGAACGAATCAAAAGGAAGAATAAGAATGTCAAACGCACTAATAGAAACGAGGCTAGGAAGAAAGAGGAGGAACGTAAGAAGCTAGAAAAGAAAAGACTCCAGGCTGAAGCCGTCGAGGCCGCACGCTTGGAGGCTAGGATGAGGTTGAGCAAGCAAGAATTGGAAGCGTTGGAGAGAGCGGAACGTAAGGAGAAGGAAAGGATGAAAGGGGTCGAAGAGATGATCAAGGCGTGGGTCCGAGCCAATAGTGTGGCGAGACGTGAGTATCACCGCATGAAAGCTCTGGGCGAACGTCGTGATGATTGAAAAGCTAGACGTACCAGTCACCTAGCTAGGTACTTCTCCTCAAGTAAGTATCCTATCGGTGCTGGTTGTCGCTATTCATACTACTACTATTAATGCATGGCGTCCTCCAACAACGGAGGGGACGTTTATTACTACTTGTATTTCTATCATCAATCAATTCTTCTATCAATATAAACCGGAACCCCAATCGCGGGGAACGCCGGTTTATAAATTAAGTATTAATTCCACCCTTCCTATGTAATACCAAAAGGACCCATACGCTAGCTATCGACTATGAATGAAGGAGACATCGTATCAGTAGCATCGAATAGGCCGTTACGTGAGTTCAAAGTGAAGGGATTATGATATCAGCTGCCCTGCGAAGCTATGGTGGCCAAAAAGGGTCAGAAATATGTATTACAACAAAACCACAAAATATATATAATCCGTGAATAAATACTTATATATAAAACGACAAAACATATACAATATATATCACCAAACCAAACCAAATTATGAACCACTACCAGCTCATTCACAAACCACTGCTAGTTTGTTTATTGGCTTGTATGTATATTGGTTTGTGTATTTATTAGGCCAGCCTGTGTATAATACATACTTGTGACCCCTTTTGGCCGTCTTAAGCAGTTTCTACCCAATGTTCGAATGATGACGATAGCCTAGCCTAGCCGGGGCGTCATAGCCAACGTGCAATGGAGTACCAGTACATATGATAGGCCGAAATTCCTTCCTTGGATCCCTTTCTCGGCTCAACTCCGTCGACGCGTCTCCTTTCTTCCCCGTCCATCTATCCTTGATCTCCAGAACGCGAGAGCCCCCCCAAGCTAACCTACTTCATCACGCTACGCTACGTTACACAATTGGCATTCAAAGATGGACGTCCTGATTGCTGCTGGATTCGTCTCTGCGGAGACTCCGTCTCAGGTGCGTCGTGATATCCATCCAGAAGGTTCTCCCCTTCAAACCTCACCGCTTACTGACAGACCTTACCAACAGACGCCCCAATCAACTTCAACTTCAACCTCACCGGCTCTCACCCTTACGCTACCGCTAATATCAACCGCCTCTATCTCTCAAAGGGCTCCGTCTCCATCCCTCATCGAGTTCTCAGATAGTGAATCTCCTCCTCGTTCGGTCATGCTGCGACCAGAGACTCAAACTACCACCACAACTCCAGTTCCAGCTGGCTACATAGATCCCGTAAGTTGAGAGCTATCATTTGCAAACCTTTCACGTAATCCATCGACTTGGACCAATCCTAACATCAACGGCCATAGGTTTCGGCTTCATTCTCAGCCCGCATCCCTCGCATCAACAAGGAACTCCATCACCTTGAGGCTGAAGTTCAGCAAGCATCCCGTTTCCGATCCAAAGGAGTAATGGGTTCCATCACCGCCAAAGAGAAGGAGATTGCTAGCCTCCGTGCTGATATTGATGCACAAAAGACTGCACATATGCTAGAAGTCCAAGATTTGAAGGAACAGATTGAGATCCAAAAGCAGCTTGTGGACAAGGCCCGAACCGATCAAACCACCAAAACCGATAAACAGATCAATAAAACCACTGCTAAAGCCCTCCAGAGCAATGGTTTTAAAAAGGGTTCATGCCGTCGTTGCAACGGTCCCTCTGGCGAATCCGAGCTATGCAACCCATGCCAGGAGAACGAGAAGAACAAAGAAGACATAAGCAACTTAACTACCCGACTTGAGATGGCACATAACGAGTACTTTAAGACCATTGACAGCCTCATGGAGTACCAATCTGCCACCGGTGTTCTCAAGTCTCGACTTAAGAATTCAGAAGCGGAAATCCGCAATCTTAACGAAAAACTTGAGGAAGTTGACAAACTGGCAGAGAAAATTACATTGCTCCAGAAGACGAATACCGGCTTGCAACAGGAGGTTGATGCTATCGTTACAGAAAAGTCGGGACTTGCAGATGATCTCGACCTCGTTGTTAAGAAGTATACGGATCTCGAGAGCAAGCTTGAAACCGCCCTTACGCTGAATGCGACCCTCGAGAGCAAACTCGACGCCGCTCTTGCTCAGACTTCGGACCTCACCAACAAGCTTAACGCTGCCCTGATTCAAAATTCGGATCTCACTCGCAGGGTCCAAGAAAATTCTGGTAAGATGGCGAAATTGGAGAAGGAGCGAAAAACCTCCAATGGTGCCCTCCATCGTCGTGGCTTACAAGTCGAGGTCATGCGAAATACTATCGGTAGCCTCGAGGCGGATAAACACCGACTGGAATGCGCTGCGACTGCTCGCGCCAGATTTGATCGCGAAACCGATACGGATGAGAACGTCGCCCCTGGACTCCGTCCCGGTGCCAAACCTTTCATCCCTTCCTCTATCGATTTCAAAAAAACCTGAGTAGCTTACGCCCCGGAATTAGGAGCAGATGTTTCTCCTCTTTGCGCTGTAGCTACGGGTTTTCTGATAACTAAGGTGTTTCTTGGCATAGATTTATCGGACTGTTTTTAAACTCTGTTCTGTTTGTGTTCGAAGGGTATTACTTGAGCCTTTGATGTATCTACATTGACGCACTTGTTATTTCTTCCCTTCTCTTTCGAGATCTTTCTCAGATGTCTTATAAGGGAAATTCAATACAGCAGTGCTATTCTAGTGATGTAGCCCTACCAAACTGAGAAATGAGAACACATGCCCCCCCGAAACGCTATAAGACTTATAACTCATCGGAATCTGCGTGATACTTCTTGATTTTTGGTTTCTCGTTTGGATCCCTAATTGCTCATGTTATTAGCCAGTCGACATGGAAGGGTTTTTGGAACGGCCTCACTCAGCGAATTCCAGCATTCCCACGAAAATGCCATGACGCTTGACAGTCACGCTGATTTTGTTCTTCACAGTTCCCAAATGCACACTCCTCCAGAGATCCGTCAACATGTATTTTTTCTTCCTTCGATCCCATTCATCCAAGAAGACGTCTTCAAAATAAATTGTGAAGTCGTTGTCTTTATCCCCGTTGTTGATCAGTGCAACCGTCATATCCCCACTCCCATCGGTCGAATCTTGCACCCACAATTGCGAGTGTTCCTTCTTATACGAACGATACGCCACTCCCCACTTTCCTTGGCTTAGACCGATAATATCCCTGTTCGTCAGGATTCTCAGCGTCTGCTCTGATGTATGCATGATATCGTGCCCCATGATCAGTGGGCTTTTCACCATTGCCCAAATCGAAAAATGCAACTTTTGCTCTTCATAATCCAGGTTATCGTTCCCAACCTCCAACATATCCAAATCATTCCATGCTCCGGTGTGCGCCTTCTGCCCCAACGGTGCTGCCTTGTTGATGATATTCATAATAGAGCAATGGTGGCCTGGAAGTCTGCAGATGTAGTCTTCGCAAGGACATCGATCGTCGTATCTATCGAATACATTGACGATATCCCCGCTCATCCGCCAGCTGTTCGCGATAGTGGGCGCCCAATCCCACGGCGAATCTTCACCCCAATTGCAGATGCTATAGAGGATCGGCCGACCAGTATTGTTAAGAGCCTTGCTCATAACTTCGTATCTGTTATAACTTATCAACGGTGTACCGCTCTGCCCTTCATTATGACAGTTGTCGTATTTCAAGTAGTCAACCTCCCATTCCGCGAATAGATCGGCGTCTTTTTCTTCGAAGCCGAGACTACCAGGATACCGACCGCAAGTATACTTCCCAGCGGACGAGTACATCCCAAACTTAAGTCCCAAAGCATGGATCTCATCGGCCATATGTTTGATTCCCTTGGGAAACTTAACAGGGTCGTATTGAAGATACCCTGTAGCATTCCGCTCATGCAATGACCAGCAGTCATCCATGACGATATAGTTGTAACCGTATCCGTCGAGCCCCAGATCCTTAAGGGCCTTTGCGGCACCGAGGATTGTGTCTTCGTTTATGTCACACGCGAAGGTGTTCCATGTGTTCCAGCCTATGGTGTTGACTATGTGTTATTTTTGAAGCTAGCAGAGGGGGGGTTGATTCGATTGCAAGGATTTTGGCATACCCATTTGAGGCTTGAGAGCGAGACCATTGTCTGATGCCAGGGAATGCCCTAGCAGTGTCGCCAAAGCGACGATGAAGCTGGAAACCTGAGGCATATCGTCGGTTTTGGAGAGTAATGAGCCGACAACAAGATTTTTTGCTCACAACTGGTGCCTACGGTGGGTTTCAAGAAGCCATAGGAATGGAAAGAGCTTAAGAGCTCGACAGTAGTATTTGTGGGGTAGCTCCACGCTTTTTCCAAATGCCTGGCCAAGTCACGTCACAAGCGTCCGGTACGTCTACTTCCGCGAATGAATTACGAAGACTCCCGAGCCAGAGCCTGCAAGGGCGTGGCACAGGACAAATTTGTAAGTCGGTTAAAGCCGATGCGATAGCAGAGACTTTGGCCGCCGTGATACCATCGATGGGTTGCGGCGGGATCACACATTTCCCTTAGTTAATAAGCCAGCGCCGATTTATCATTTGAGAACGCTTTAATTTCGGCGACTTCAATCGGTGCTCCGCAACGCGAAAAATACCACAACCTTATCCGAAATAAAAGTTGAGGCAACAGGATTGAACTGGAGAGAAGGCCGCCCCATGATCTATGGGAAAGTTTTCTCCCATCGGAATTGTATCATGGGCACATATAATATCGATTTTCAACATGGGATGGAAAATACAGCTGAATTCAGGAAAGCAGCCTTGATTTTTCCTCGTCCTGGCTTGACACGACTACGTTTGGTCGGATTATTTCCTGTTTGGGTAAAGTTTTCCTTCGACAGGCAGGTAGCTAGACGCATGATTCGCCGCACAGCGCAAGGATGTCGAACCTAAATTCAGCCCTTTATTTGAGATGCATGCTGCTTGATATGATGCAGGACATTGTGTCGTCTGCACGGGTGAATTGCTTTGTAATCTTTATGGTTTTAACATATATATTGGACTTCAAGGTTCGAGCGTCCGTTCTATGATCAATAGAAAACTATATTTTTTCAAGTAGTATATATCGATATCCATCTGTTTTGCTCCAAGTCCCTCACGGCGGCTTAAAACTATAGAACTATTCTCATCTGCCAGGCAATATATTTCGTATCAGAGACACAATGGACCGAAAAGCAAGCGGTTTTTCGATGAAAGACCGTGTCCCAACTGGTGTACTAGGAATACAAACTCTAGAAAATAAAGGACGAACACAAACTTTGACTTCGATACCGCGGCCGCCTACTCTCAGAAATATTCAGACCGGCTTGCCGGTTGACGCAATTGGCCAGAAGGGTTCACCCATTCATCAGTCTCCAGGGGGGTTACAAAATCTCAATATGAACATGGTAGTGCCGGAGCCACAACAAGTCCCTCAAGATGAAGCTACGGCGGGCCCATGGAATCCATTATGCGACACGAAGATACTTGAGTTGAATGATCTAAGTTATCCAGAACATACAGAGGCGACTTATATAGAGATATACCACTATCCAGTAAGTAAATCCGTTAGACTTGGATTTATATACGATAAAAGGTCTAACAGCGTTACAGACTGCGGAGAGTCGGGTTTTCCAAGGATCTTTGGACGATTCTAACTATGAAGACTGGCTCGAACAAGGTCCATGTGTCAACAAAGGCGAACATCCAATATCTGGATGCCGCTTAGTGTAAGTATCCCTCATCCAACTCGGATCTCAAATTTGAATTTACGTTCTAATGATATAGCTTGACAGCTTCACACGGCGACCACAATTTGGGCTAGCGGCACTAGTACCCATGCTAATACGTAAAGATCACCTTGAAAAAACTGTGCGAAAGTGGGATCTAGATGATAGTTTCCCGGAACAAATGATCCTATGGTCGTCTCTCACCAAGAAGAAAAATATACCAAAACGGCCCTTTCGTAAGTTTGAATAGTTCAACAACAGTTAGGATCTGTCCAAAGCCATCGGTTCTGACTATATATGTGGAATAGAATTCATATCCCGCCTCATAAACGGCACCGATCAAGGATCTTCTTGCGGCGTTGTTACCTTTAACCCAGATGCTAATCTGACCTACGGGATTATAATGGGATTATATTCCAACGAACAAATTCAAACACATGGTTCAAATCTCGTCATGTGGGAAACCCACATGTTTTACGAAAGAACGCTCCACTCTATAAACTGGACATGGCATCCCGTCGCTCACGTTATCATTCAAATAGAAGAAACCCTTCGTTTCTTCCAAATCATCGCTCGTCTTGCATCGATTCGAGTTGTCGAGATGAGTCACTCTGCCGGTATCACGCAGATTACAACGGCGAGTGAGATGACACCATTGGCCGAAGCTCTGGCGAGAGATTATACTGCAGATACGGCATCTCTGGCAATTCAGTCTGTGCAAATGGCTATGTGCCAGACGGCTTTGGAGTCTAATATGTCGATATTGGATGATCTGGTGGAGACGATTGACGAGATCGAGGCGATAGCGCCTACCACCAAGGAGCTTAGACCGTACCTCATGGCGGAAATTAACAATTTGAAGAGTAGATGCAATAGCAGTACTTTGTTCGCCCAAGGGATTCAGCGAAACATTTCGTTTACGCAAACAGCGGTAGGTCTTAAATATTTTCAGTTCCATAATGAATAGGCTAAGATTACTAACTAACGTCGTTAATAGATCTACAATTTGATTGCGCAGCGAGATTCAAAGTTGAACATAGAGCTCGCCAAAGATTCCCGTATGCTAGCTATCGCCAGTAAACGAGATAGCTCGTCTATGAAAACTATCGCTGTCTTAACTATAGCATTTTTGCCCGGAACCTTCGTATCGGTAAGTCGTATTTAAATAAAGCGCAACATGTGAAGCGTTAACGGTGATAGCTGATCGAATATATGTCACAACTATAGGCTCTTTTCGCAATGCCAGTCTTGAACTGGGAAGCTAAATCATATTCAGATGTCATGACGGAGAAGTTTTGGGTATACTGGGCGGTGACACTCCCCATGACACTCCTCGTAGTTCTAGCCTGGGTAGCATGGACTAAGAGGCAGTCGTGGCTTAGCCGAAAGGATCATGAGGAAGGTATGAAGACGTATGACGAAGTCGACGTGGAGAAAGCGATGATGGAATCCAAGGAGCCGGAGAAAGTCCCGCTCAATACGGATTTCTCCCATGGACCAGGGGAAAGCGATAGGCTGCGAAACACCAATTCCCAGAAGCGCAATTGGTTTTCACTACATTTGGGTAAGAAAGGCAGCAAGAAGTATTATTAAAATCGAAAATGTAGCGCATGAATGATCCCCAGAGGTCTTAAACATTGTACATAATTACATATTCGCATCAGATATCTACCGGAAGCTGTACATGACTCTATTCTACCTTGGGAACCCTCTTCATAACTTTGCTGGTGCTTCGAACGCCAAGATATTGCGGCTTACGCTCGTTATATCTTTGATTCCAGCAAGGGCCATATTGATTTCTAGATCTGCCCGTAAGCATTTGAAAACATGTTCTACACCGACTTCACCTCCCATTGCGAGGCCCCACATCATTGGTCTAGCGCGGAATAGAAGTTAGCTAGTTTAAACGTAACGGGTTATAGAATGCTAGACTTCACTTACCGTCCGATTAGAACGCCTTGGGCACCAAGGGCCATCGCTTTAAGGACATCACTGCCGGTTCTGACACCGCTGTCGAAGAGAATAGTTAAATGGCTATTCTTAATTGCTTCATCGGAAGTAATTCTCTCTAGGGCATCCAAACTAGCAATAGCGCCATCGACTTGGCGGCCCCCATGATTGCTAACAATAATCCCATCAATGATACCATTCATACTGGCGGCTAATCTTGCATCGTCGACACTTTGGATACCCTTCAATAGGATCTTTCCTGGCCAGTGCTCCTTTAGGAACGCGAGATCTTTCCATGTTTTATAGCTTGCACCGGATATTTCCGAGATCCAAGCCAGGGATTTCTTGATTGTGAGGGCATTATAGAGAAGCTTGCAGGCTTGGAAGGGATTTGATGCTCTTCCCAGCAGGTCAAAGACGGAACTCGGTTTATTGGGGTCGTTGTAGTTTCCAGCGGCATAGAGACGTTGGAATACAGGGTCAGAGAAGCCGATCTGACAACCTTCTCCCCAAATGAATGGTAGATAGCCTGCATACAGGTGCCTAGTTAATACTTAGGTCTACGGTGTACGGGCTAGACTGGGTAATGCTTACAATTATCTAGATCCCCTGGTCTATACCCAAGCTGGAATGTATCTAGGGTAACAACTAGAGTAGTATACCCGTTATTCCACGCTCTATTCAATAAACTTATTGTGATTTCATCGGTCTTCGGCCAGTATAGCTGATACCATCTATCACCGTCGCCTGATGCTTCAGCCGCCTGTTCAATAGACCTTGTCGACGCAGTACTCAAAATGTATGGAATTCCCAGATTAGCGCAAGCCTTGGCAGTCGCTTCTTCCCCTTCCGGGTTCATAATATTTTGTACACCAACCGGCGCGCAAATTAATGGTGATGAATATTTTTTGCCCAAGATTTCGACTGCAGTCGATTTTTCCTTTGCGTCTACAAGCATCCGCGGCACTATCTTACGCGACTCGAACGCTTGTAGATTTGCGCGACAAGTCTGCCCGGTTGTCGCAGAACCGTAGACATACATAAAATTTGGGGATGGGACAGAGCGCCTCGCAAGGGCTTCCCATTGTGTCGGATCGGTGGGAAATCGAGGTGGGTTGAATTGCCCATATATCTCGATCTGAAAGGCGCCATGCTCTGTTGTTTTGGAAGTATCCGAAGCCATGGTGATAGTAATTAGGTAACTAAGGGATGAGTTGTCCCTCTCAACAACCAATTTGCAAGGCTTTGGCGGGGTTAAAGGTGAGAAAACCTGGTTCGGATACCATTAACCGGTATCGCGATGGAGGGGAGAGTGGGCAGGGTGGCGATGCATTCTATTCTCCAGCATTCCAAGGTCTATTAAATGCATTCTTACTTTCGGCTAGGTCGCGATATTCTGATTCTCATTCGTGATACCTCGGCTGAAAGCGTGCAGCGAAAAATACCACATTCAACACATTTCGTGATCACGGGCTGTCTGGGCTCGTATGATCGTTCTTGGTCGAGTGCCCGTATACGAAGGTAGGTAGTCAAAATACAAAGGCATAGCCGTGAGCTGAACTATTCAACGCTATTTTATGCAAGTTGACGCCCGTTTCATAGTGTGCAACTAATTTTCGTACTATAAATTACAGAATTTAAGACGCGGCTGAATTCTGAATTGCGTTTAGACGTCTATCGATATCGAAGGGCCCGAAGCATCGGGGGTCGGGCTGTTCGTAGGCACCGAATAATGAATTTCAATCTATAAACTAGTAGCCTCGCGGAAATGGGTCTATGGAATATTCTCCTCTTATATATTTCGGCCTATGGCCAAATCCGTGCTACAGCTGATCCAAGGACGCATCTAACCCGTTCTATATTCGAGATGCGTGGGATGTAGTCCCCCAATCCGAAATCCTATTACTAGCTTATCTAATGTCCTTGCTTACACTTACTTTGCCCCATCTTTTTCTTACATACGACAACAACGATAATACAATATAACATTTTATTTTAATGTTTTTCGAGAGACAAGGGTGGTTTACGATGACGCGTAAGCACCAGGTTTTTCGTACTATAGATACGGCATCGGAGGTACTGGTGCGTCTATTACAGGAATATCATTGACGCCACCATTTTTGAGTATTGGAGAATCGAATCATAGCACTCTCAGAGTGATAAGCCTGGTTGGTAGTCTAATATACACATATATCTGGGACACATATGGCACCAGGAAGAATATTAACACACCATCGATTCCACTGACAACCGAACCCAGCTAAATGGCATTAGGTCACTCCAACATGCGCAAACTGAGAGGCTGACCTGTCACCTCGCATGGCGCTCTGCATGACGCAGAGCTTGGGCCATTTTATTCTGTGGGCCAACGCCAAACAACACGGCGCTGCGAACCAACCACCACACGCGTACAAAATCTCGAGCAATTGAGACCCGACACGCGATATCCCCCTTCAATTTGACAATGATTGTTGACCCACTTCAATATATTCATATCCTATAAACAACCGGCCAAAGGGCTTCGTGGCTCCTAGAATAGTTAAAAGAGCGTGCTATACCTGCAGTTCCCAGATTACTCACCTGGCCGGCGCTTGCAATGAACTCCAAATGTCACGTCAACGACTGTCAATTGGAAGGCAAGACCGGGACCAACGAGAATCGATTCGGTAGTGATACCATCTTTTCGGTGAAGGGTTTCTTGGTAACACCGATGCAAGGACCACCCAGTCTTAGGTCTGGATCAGTAATCGCAAAATTGGCGGCGGCGCCCTCGTCATCCCGAACCCCGGCCCGGCTAAAGCTCCAAGCGGCACATCCGCCTTTGAGCTAGAACAATGCAGCCCCGAGCCCTCGAGCTCCGAAACTCCAAACAATCCAAGCTCTTACGATTTCCCTACTGTAGAGTTGGCAAGGCGGCCTGAACCAGAGCACCCTCCGCGCGCAGAATGACGGTAGAGTTCGACGCCTTCGATTATTGATTTATACTAGCCTTGCATCTTGATCCATACGGCACGGCAGGAGATTGAAAAACAATGCATTCTGAGAGCTCTGTACCTGACCATAGGTCCCATTCTCTAATCATTCTAGTTAGCCGGACCCACAACATGCAACACCCTTGATTGACGAGCCGGCCTATCGACAATCGATCGGGTTCCACCACTGGTGCTTTTGGACCCACTTTTTCATCCAGGGATTCTTCACGAAAGCTATCAAAGGTTCCAGGTGGGCCTATACAATTGCGACTCAAAAGCACGTCGGCATTTGTGGTCTGTCATCCATTTCTTCGTACATGGGTTACGAGAATCTGCACAATTGGACAAACAATTGGGCCTGGCGAGCAATTATTATTTAAAGTGACAATGGTTCCCGGATTATTTTTTCTCCTATTCCTGTCCGCAAGCCATTGACTTCGCAACTTGGAGGCGTAGAGCTACAAAGTTAAAACAAGATGCATGTCTCAAGTCTTTTGACCACCACCTGGATCGCATTTGCGGTCCGCGTTGCTTCGCAGACAACATCCTTCGACTACATGTAAGGATTACCTTTGTTTCCGTTGGCACCGATTACATTTATTGACAATCTCATAGTATTGCTGGGGGTGGTACCGCTGGCTTGGTTCTTGCTGCGCGGTTAACCGAAAATCCTGATATTACAGTTGCTATTGTCGAAGCCGGTGAAAGTCGGCTCGATGATCTCAACATCCTTGCACCAGGGCTTGCAACCGGCCTGTATACTTCTCCGGACTATGATTGGGATTTCCACACCGTTCCACAATCCAATGTCAACAACAGGATATATTCTCAACCCCGAGGCAAGGTCCTTGGGGGTTCTAGTGCCATAAACTTCCTCTTCTGGACACATCCATCCCAGAAGGACATCAACAACTGGGGGCTCTTAGGGAACGCGAATTGGACTTGGAATGCGCTCAAGCCTTACTTCAAAAAATCGGAGCAATATGTAGCTCCGTCTCCGCAGGTAGCGTCTGACTTGCAAACTCAGTACATTGTCCCAGGCTCCCATGGGAATTCTGGTCCAGTTAAGACTGGGTTCCCGGACTGGTATAGCGAGCTCGCAGAAGCGTGGCCGCGGACCTTTGCCAACCGTGGCCTGGCAATCAACGGAGATCCGAAAGATGGGTTAGCCCTTGGCGGTTACACGAATCTTTTGAATCTAGACCTTTCAGGTCATACGAGAAGTTATGCCGCAACCGCTTACTATGCTCCAAACGCTGGCAGGCCAAATCTCCATCTCTTTACCGGGTCATTGGTAAAGAAGGTTGTTACCGCAAGTGTGGGTGGCCAGATAACTGCTACGGGCATTCAATTTATCAAGAATGGTACTACAACTACTCTAACGGCTACAAAGGAGGTCATTGTATCGGCGGGCACCTATGGATCTCCGCATATACTTGAACTTTCCGGTATCGGCAAGCCTAGCCTTCTCACCCAGTACGGAATTCCTGTTGTTGTAAACAACCCGAATGTCGGAGAGAACCTACAAGATCATGTTTACGTTCCAATTGGGTTTGAAGTAAACCCAGGAATCTTTACCCTCGACAGCTTTAGGGATGGTGATGTTTTCCTAGCTGCTTACCAAGAGTATCTCGCCAACAGGACTGGGCCTATCTCGGTCGCCGGATCAAGCTCGGCTTTGCTATCTCTTAGACAGATCGCTGGAAACAATTATGTTCCCCCCTTGGCTGCGAGTACCTCATCCTCCGCTCTTGGGTTGGGGGCACAGCATGCTCTTCAGATTCAAGATCTCTTCACAGAAGCTGTCGCCCAGGAGCTTACCATAGGAGCTGGCATCACGCCTATTTGGCAAAACAATACAAAGAAATTGTTCGGCAACGAAATTCCTACAGGCAACTTCTTTTCCCTCCTCGGTGTTCTTGAGCACCCATTCTCTCGTGGTTCGAGCCATATCAAATCTTCGGATCCAGCTGTCTACCCAGCCATTGACCCAAAATACCTCTCTCACCCTCTCGACATCGAATTACTCTCCAAGATTGTACTACATCAACAAACAATTGCTAGGACTCCTCCCCTCAGTGATTTACTCAAGGGTAATGGAACAGTCTATCAGCCCGGATATCACGAGATTACACCGGCCAACGTAAAATCGTGGATCAAAGCCGCTCTTCAGAGCGAATTCCATCCCTCGGGAACTTGTTCTATGTTGCCAAGAATTAAAGGAGGTGTTGTCGATGAGAGATTTAAGGTGTATGGAGTTAAGAAGTTGAGAGTGGTGGATGCTAGTGTCTTCCCGTTGCTTTCGAGGGCAAATATTCAGAGTTTGGTGTATGCTGTTGCAGAGAGGGCGGCGGATTTTATCAAGGAGGACCAGTGAACTAACGGCTAAAGTCAAGCCGGCTAGATGTATTTACGAGCTTACAAATATATACATATTACGTACATCATTAATGGGGATTAATTGAACACATAATAACCTGTATGTAGTAGGGTGGTGTTAATACTTAGTGGCCTATATTCATCCATGGAGACTCCTTGAACGCTCGAATCAGGCCAGCAGGGTCGATCGCAGGCAGTTGTCAAGCTGAGAAGTTTCAAGGCGTCGATCAACACAATAACTGTTGCATTTTGATCCCGCTCAGTCGTCAGTTAGAAAGGCTGGTTGGGTGCGTGCAATTGCGAGCATTTAGAATAGATAAAAGCGATGCCTTTCAAGGATGTAGTCGAGGTCGTTTCAGCTTCGAAGCTTCTAAAGTGCTTCAACTGGCTCATATTAGAAAGTATACTCACCGCGGTAAACGTGCCATGTTCTTTGCGGCGTTAACTTCATGAGGCAGCCATGTGCAAAATTATTTGAATTCCTACGATAGGCTTTAGTGCCATGGATAACATTGTGAGGAATCATCCGGGGTAGTTCCTATCGTCGTTGTGTTTTATAACAATGTCGCACCAAAAATACATAGTAAGAAGTACCTTTCATATCCTTAGGCCACAAAGAAATAATATGTTAATGGTTCATATGCCTCTAGATCGTCACATTCCAAACTTGCGTCGTCCTCTCTATTATTATCACGACAGTCCTAGCCCAGACGCAAACCGAGTTTACGTCGAATTATGCCCCTCCCGAACAAGTAACTCTTAAAAAGCGAGACTGCCAAAGTCTTCTCCAACATAACCGAACCCTCTACCGTGAAATCGCATATAAGGGTCATATCACAAACTACTATGGTAGTCCAGAAGCAGATGCCGAACTTGTTGCTATTACTTACAAAGGTTGTGTAAAAGTCTGCGGCAGCTTCTGGAAGAATGACACACAGACAACGCTTGATCTTCTACTCGATTGGATTCTACCTGCCTTGGGTCTTGTCACCCAGATGCCATGGGAATCGAATCGGAATTCCGTCACAGTTGTATGGTTGGCGCGGTGGATCGGGTCCCCTATTGCAGCGTTGACGTTCTGTCTTTGGGACGTTAAGATTGCGGCCAGATGTGCGAAGTTGGTGAATCTAACACTCAAGTATCGATACAAGAAATACCATTCGGACGTTCTGCGGGTTGCATCCGACGCGGAGGACGAACTTGAGACCTTTGCGCAGGCTAGGGATCAGTTTTACATTCTTCTCGTCATGAATCAGTTTCAACTCAAGAAGTCGGCCGAACGGTATCTGTCGCCTGAGGAGTTGGTGACGGCGGTTGAAACGGCAATATTCAGTAAGGAAGTCGTGCATGGCCTTGATTTAGTGAAAGAGAGAACAAGGCTCGCGAAAGCTTTGAGAGACGCTAGAAAAAGAGGGATTGTTCCGATTTTGCTTGGCCTGGGCGGGTTCTTCTTTGCCATGTCAGTGGCCATTCGCAAAGCATTCAGCGGCGGGGAAAGTGGAGGAGTTACGGCTTTCAACGTGGGATTAGGGCTACTGGTTGGCTGGCTGCCAGTTCTATATCTTGCGGCTGTGGTAGATAATGATCACGATAATAAGCCTGAATTTGCGAGGGATTTCAACGCAATGGTGTCTGCTTGCCACAGGGACGGAGAGATTATCGATATCTTCGGGGAGGGCAAGGGACAAGGTCGAGGGAGATGGCATTTTGGAATCGGCCAAACTATTATGTCCCGGATCGAGCACGAATTTCTAGACAAGTGGACAAAGGGCACTATCGTTGACTGGGCGCACTTAAGTGAAGCATCACCGGAAACTGAACGTAAGATTGAGTTTGGACATTGGAGAATTATCGAGCCTATGATCACTGCGTTTGTGATCGTTGCAGGCATCAGTTCCGGATCTTTTATTCTCGCCTACTTCACACCTCCTGTCGGATTTGCCTGGAGGTCTGCCTCGTACTTGACTTGCCTCTGCCTTTCGGTCCTAATCTTTTTTATCGATATTGTCCTTTTTAAGGTTGTGCGACACTCCTTTATGACGCCGTCCCAGAGTCTTAAACACGGTCGGGTATATTACTTTCTCAGGAGCATTAGGTTTCGTCGGACGGCACATTATACCCTTATCTTCTTAGAAATGCTGAACACATTAACCCTCTGCCTACTTGTCATCGCCATGTCAGTAGGGTTGTTTAACTTTTGTGCAGGCTCGGTGGTTGATAGAAATGGACCTAATGGAGGACTCATCATCCTAAACAGCGCCGAGTTCTATACGAAATATTTCGACGTTTCGGGTTACTATATGATTGGGATTATGCCTGCCATGATCTTGATGGGTGGGGGTACGCTGTACTTGATTGAGCAGTGGTTTACACAGAGTTTCCTATGGGCCAAGAGTGATGTCAGTGGCCTGATAGGTTTTAAGAGAACGAGGAAGTGGAAATGGTTCTACAGCTTAGGTGGAATCCTGGAAACCGGAGAGACTCTACGGTGGACGATGTAGATTGAGTATAAATTAGTTCTATTCGCTAGGAGATAAAGTGTAAATAGTGGTGGTGGTGAAATTAAATACATTAGTCAAGTGATTCATTCTCAGATTTATAAGTAAAGAGAGAGTCCGTAAAGTCTATTTAAAAGAAAAACTCCTTCCTGGGTATCATGCATTTTTAAAAAGGAAAGATAACAATAGGCCGTGCGCTGATGGAACAAAAGATCCTTCGTTCGTAGAATATCCCAACGATGCATAGTGATTTCCGAAATCCAATAAGAAAGAAATAAGAAAACGCCAGTAATGACCAAATGCAACAATATCGAGTTGGACATTTTCATCAAATAAGATCGTAGAATCCGAGACCATTCGTGTCGTCGAACTGTGTTTGTCTTTGAAATTGGGATGGTTGAACAGCTGGGCGGCTTCGTTGACGGTTTGCGAAGGATGTATGACCCCGTAATTTTTTCCAAACTCTTGATCTGAATCCTCGGTAGCTCTCTGTAAGAGTACCTGGAAATTGTTTACTCGGCTCTGTAGACTCAGGCGCTCTGTATTTTCGGGTTTTGAACTTCGAAATGTCAACTCGGTGCATACTCGGGACGGCCGACATCCTCGCGATTCTGGCGTGGCATTCTGAGCACATGCTGAAGAGGGTTGCAACTTCTATTGTCGGCCGTTTGCATGGTGGATTTTTCTGGCAAAAGACTGTGGCTCCCTGGTTTGGGGAAACTGGCTCAAGGAGGGAGAGATGGCCGCACGAAGCTCGGTACATGTGAACTTGACACATTTTCGCTGTTATGTGTATTATTGTGGTAGGGACGAATCATGGATATGTGGATGAAGTAGTAGAGAGAGCCTATGGTCTAACCCACGATGTTGACGGATGGCCAGAGCCAAAGAATATATGGGCTTCGGCGGAAGATATGGAAGGTTTGGGGTTTGATGAGGACAAAAATCCATAATTGTTTTCTTGGAGACACCCGCCCCGCTATATACCGAGGCGAGTCTACTGACCTTGAGTCAGATCCTCGAGCTCAGAGACTTGCAGAAATTGTGGAGGGCAGTGACGTTGGTGCTGTGCTAGCCAAAGCTGCACATCGGTTACAAGGATTACGGACCCGCAAGCCCAAGTAGTCCGAAATTCGCGCTACCTGCAGAATGTACATTGCAGACAGCCTCGTCGAAGTATCTTGCGCCATCCGATACCTTGCCGTTGGCTCGTTTGCTGGCAAACGGTGCATACCGTCGCCATCCATGCAAATCACCTGGCTCCACCAAGGTCCCAGTGCTATGGATTGATGGAATGCTAAAAATACCAAGCTTATCAGCCTCCTGCGGAAGTACTGCCCAAAGAGCCAGTGAAAGCAGTTCCGATCCACGGCTTCAGCCTCTTTGGCACTGTTTATAACACTTATCGACCCGGGGAGGCTGAGGCCATATCGATAAATACCTGCGAGAAGGTATGTCAGATCGATGGTGAGCTATGTCAGCCATCGAGCAGAATACTCTGCCGTCCGCGAAAGATATCCTGTCTGGGAACTCACGAGTTCCTTGAAGCTGGGATCTTCGAGACTAGGAAGGTCGCCCAGACCGGGCTTGTCCATGTTCTAGGCGATGGTGGTTAGCAATATAATTTGCTTTGGGACTAGTGCTTGTTAGTAGTAACGGCCAGTAGCGGGGTTGGTGTGGTCGTGGTTGGCGATGTCTCGTGGTGGACGACGCCTTGCGTTGGGTTGGCGAACCGTCTATGGGGAGAATGGCGTGTTGTTTTGGTGACTGTAAACACTTCAATTGAAAGGACCTCATCAACCAACCACCTCACATTCGTCCATCGACCTGACCGACGGCTGTTTCCAGATGACCCGATAACGAGAATGACAAGACAGAAAGATCCTTCGCCATGTTGATATCCGGCTTCCACCATCCTCAGGAGCCTCACAGGCAGGTCAAGAAACGACGTATCTTCCATGGCATATTTCCACCAGCCGCCTCTGCCTCGCTGCCTACCCCGATAGTAACTCCAGCAGGATCCTTCAACGAGAACACTCCAATAGCACCACCGGCCGTTCAAGCCTCGCCGTTCGCCCAAGGCCAGGCCTTCTCGAGCCCGGGAGGCGAAGCATTCGTTACTCATAGCCGTGCATGGCACCTCGCGACAACTTTCCTCTCGTTTCCAGATTCGCCTTTTGACGTATCGGAGGAAGAGAGCACTGCTCTTGGAGTTCAGAGGGATGGCGTCTACCTACGGAGGAAAGCAGATTTATTTGGTCCAGATACAAGGGAGGCAATTGCATATCTCATGACGTCTGGGGTTAATGCTGAACCTGGCGAGAACTTGGTCGAGTGGTATACTTGTGAAGTGCGACGGCATTTCCTGGAGCATATAAGACCTATTCTAGAAGAAGTCGAGGTAAATTCATTCTACTATTCGCGAGAATGACTCTAAGAGTGACCATACATTGTCTAACTCGATGAACTATCAGAGGGAACCAGTAGCGAAAACACGCCCAGAGTACCAGCTCAACGACATCATTTCCCAGCTTCGAGTTACCTGCAAAATATACTACTCCGTTTATTCCGCCTACATCCTACCTTACCTTGCGAAAATAGACCCGATTGCTTCTGTTGAACCCTTCCACCGATCTCTCGCCTCGATTATAGCCTACTGTCTCCCGTCAACATTCCCGTCCCTACTACGCAAAACTTTCTATGCTTATTTTACTGTCATACTATCCCTCCCCAGCTCTACCTCAGCAGTCACAGATGTTGGTCTCTTCACATCACCACATATCCCAGGCGCAGATGAAACGGTACATAGTACGGACGTGGATCTTGAACTGGAAGAAGATGAGAAGGCGGTCGTGGATCAAGAAGAGGCAAATAGACGGTGTGAGGAGGCTCGACATGCTGTCTTCAAACTTGTTGAAAGTCTGAACGCCATCGGGTTAATGGCCAATGGTGTTGGGGAACGGGAGTTCGCCTTAGTAATTGACCGCGTCGCGGGGGAATGGGTTACGCATAGGTTCAGTGGGAGATACACAGATTCTGATCTCGAGACTGAAGACGCGGAAGGAGACACGAGCATGGCAAAACTTCCAACTTCAGTTGCTTCAGCAGAAATAATGAAAGAGTGGCTGTTTGACTCTCTTATGCCATTAGTCATCCCAATCATGAAAATCATACGGCCGGGAGATGTAGACGAAGAGCTACCCCCGGTTCTAAATCGCCTCGCACAAAGATTATCGCGGGTACGGATGAAGGAGATGTTCGATATAATTGTTGACTTCCCCCAGTCCATGCCCGGTATTATGGACCTCATACCAACACTCAACACCCCGATTGCTCGACTGGTTTTAACCAGTACATTTGCATACACGCTTAATCGGCGGCTATTGCATCAGGGTGCTAGTACGGTTGACGTTCTACGCGCTTACATCAACATGATTAAATGTTTCCAAATCATTGATGCGAAGGGCGTCCTGCTAGACAAAGTTGGTGCGAGGGTCCGTCGGTACCTTGGCACCCGAGAAGACACAGTTGTGGAGATCGTTAAGGGAATATTATGTTATGAATACGACGAAGAGGAGGCCGATGAGAACGGCGAGTCCATGGTACAATCCGCAGACCAATCTACTTCGATCGAGAGTGCCGAGGTTTTCAAGGAGACGCTTCGACGTCGCAAAGCGATTCCAGATGAAGCCGAAGATCTCGACGACGAAGACATTCTTCAGGAAATCAGTACTGAGCTGCAGGCTTGCGCGCAAATGGGGGCCGATAAGAAAAACGAGGTTCTTGGAGCTGCCGCCGCTGCAAGCTTAGAAGATCTAGATTATGATGATATGGAATGGCAGCCTGACCCAGCAGATGCCGGACCAGAGTTCCGGCGTGATAAGGGGACTGATATTATCTCTCACCTTTTCACCATGCTGGAAAGCACAAAATTCATCAACGAGTTTCAGAACCAACTAGGGAAGAGGCTGCTTCTCCAGCCTACATCCGAGTTCCTAAGGGAGAAGGCCACTATCGAGCTTTTGAAAGTCAGATTCGGTGAGACTGAAATGCAGAACGCGGCAATCATGCTGAAAGACCTTAGCGAGTCCCGGAAAATTGATGCTCATCTGCGGGATATGATTCTCACTAAGCACCTGTCTCAGAGTATTGCTACGAGCGGAGCGCCTCTGAGAATGGAAACAGAGGTGCATGTGAAAGTCATTAGCCGTCTCTTCTGGCCGCAGCATATGATATCCGAAGGAGATTTCAATCCGCCGAGCAGAATCGCGAGCACATTAGATCTTTGCAATCATGAATTTGAGCTTCTGAAGAAGTCGCGGAAGTTAAATTGGCTGAAGGAAGAAGGCTTCGCCGTAGTTGAACTCGAGTTGAATGACAGGACACTCGGTTTCAAGCAAGTCCCGACATATGCTGCAACTGTCATAGATGCTTTCGCTAAAGATCCGACCCCCCCAAACCCTGACATTCCGCGAGAGCTTAACGGTGGACAAGTTGGGAACGCTTGGTCAATAGATCAACTAAAAGAGAAACTATCCATGGAAACCGAATTACTCCGCAAATCCATTGAGTTCTGGGTGGATCGAAATGTCCTCGCGGAATATCCTCTAAACAGGAAGATCTATTACGTGATGGAGACATTGCCTCGCAGTGACATCCCCGCCTCAAGACGAACTACGCCTCACACCTCACCACAAAAGAGGGACGACTCGCATACAACTCCACGGAGACGGCGTGCGCTTAGCTTCATTTCCGAAGATTCAAATGACTCCGGGAATGAGGAAGGTGGTACTAGGAAGGAAGAGCCAACGCCTGCGAAAGCAGATGCAGAGGACGATGACCCTCTCAAGAATCCACGTTTTACCATGGCTTGGAACTACATTGCTGGCATGTTAACAAATCAAGGCCCATTAACAACCGACAGGGTATTTGCGACACTTAGTTTGTTCCTAATCCCCATGGGTGGGCTTCAATTTGATGCTGCAGAGTTAGATCATTTCATGATGAAGATGGAAGAAAACGGGAAGGTTGATAAAACTCCTAGCGGGTGGAAGATGCGCAAATGAAGTAACTTTTGGCCCTCTTTATACAGCCATACGGGTCATCGCGAGGCCCTTTCAATGGAGGTTTGAGGGTTATAGTACTCTCGTTTTTACGGCGTGTTTATTATATTGCTCCTTAGCGGGTACTGGCATTCATAGATTTGTAGAGCTCGATATAGAGCTTCTCTAAATACCCGGCAGTGGAAACCGGATTCAGGGATCATTCTATTAAACTATATTTTCGAAAACCGTTGGCTTGTGTCAATTCGTAGAAACATCGAGATTAGATAGCAATCAACTCGTACGATTGTGCTCTGGGACTAATTATAAAGCAGATACTTGGAAGTTCTAGGTGGTTTGGCTACATTACTGTAAACAGATTTGCAAATTGGAAGTCAAATTCTACATGCAAGTTTTATATATCCCAGCTTTGGATCTAAGAACCAGTTTATCTCATGCAGCTGGTGCTGGTACAGGCGCTGCATTTGCAGTCTCGAGCTTAACACTAGCGCCTTCACCGAATGCCGTACCGAGAATATCGCCAGGACCTTTCGCGTTTAAAACGTCGGCAGTTGCGAATCCCTGGGGCCGGTTTATCTCAAATCTAGTTCCTCCATTTTCTAGAATAACGGTATCGAACCCTTCTCGGCCGTCAGTATCTTCAAACTTTGCGCCCCATCCGTTCCCGAAATCCTTAATAACCTGTTCTGCATCATCACCTCCCTGAGTGTTTACAAGGACGGTATTAGGGTCGATTTGTGAAGCGGAGATGATATCTGGATTTCCAGACACCACTTCATTCAAAAGGGGTGTTAGAGGGGTGTTAGGGTCTGTGGTTTGGTCTGTAAATGATGATTGACCGCCCACGTTAAATGCACTCAATATTTGAGACGGAACATCTGAAGCGGAATGTGAGTTCCCATTTGCATCAATGTATACGGGAACACAATTGAAGCTGATGGTTCCACCGTTGGGGAGGAAGACGTTGGTAGGTATAGATCCGAATGTACCACCGAAGATATCTTGGTTCGCCCCTGATGGCTGGTTTATTGTGCCGTCAAAGTTTTGGTCAATGCCATTAAATGGAGGGAGGAGGCTTGGGCCAAAAGGCCCAACGGGGCTCATTTCGAAGCCATTTGGTGTAAATAGCATTGAGCCGGAGTCGGTGTGAACGGATGGGCCGGGTAAGAAGCCATTACTAAACCCGTCTATTGGGAATGGGGTTGGGGTCCGAAGATTATCGATGGTGTCAATCACGCTTGCAAGGTCGGTGGGACGTGTCTGTGCTAGGCTGGCAATATTGTGACCTTCTTTTATTAAATCCAACTGCTGGTCGAGAGGTAGAGTATTCAGCAAATTCAAGAACGGTGTGATGTTCTCTGGTGTTGGATGGTTCAAACTTGGAACAAGGCTATTTGCAATACTAGGGTTCTGCTCTAATTGCGACTTGGTGCTGGGATCAAGCAGAGGTTGTAAGCCCTCGGGAGTATTGTCTTGCAGGAATTGCTGAATATTGGGATCATCTAAAACCTGGCGCCAGAGATCGGGGGCACTAACTATGGCCGGAACGATGGATGGGTCAGAACTCTGGATGGCCTGGCCTGGTTGCGTCTGACCCACATCGCTGAGGATTTGGTTATCATTAGGAATACCGGGCGCAGCAAAACCTTCGGGCGCCGCGATTGGTTGTGAAGCACCCGCTTGTAGTAGGTTTCCATTTCCATCGAGGACCTGGAAAGGTTCATCGAACAGCGTTGGATCGAAGTATTGTTCTGGGTCTTGTACTACTCTCTGAGGTTGTGGGACACCTGCTTGCAACGGATTCCCGTTACCATCGAGGACTTGAAGAGGCTGATTTGCAACCTGGTTCGGGTTGACGGGCTGCTCTAGAATTGGATTGCCAGCGCCGTCTAACACCCGAAATGCTTGTCCAGCGGGTGCCGCCGCCGCTACTGCTGCTGCAGATGCAAGTGGATCCCATGTACTAACTCCATTCGTTGGCCAGGCTGGCTGAACAGGACTGGCTGACGGCCACACATATGAATTATCGTCTTGGCTACCGTGGAAGTTTGGGTTATCGACTCCGTCCTTTTGTTCTTCAGCTGCGTTTCGAACAGCCGCGTTCGCTACACTCTCCATGTGGTTAACAGCTTCGTCGGCTGCTTGTTTGATTTTTTCCGCAGCAGCGCCGATTGCATCTTCTTCAGCGTTGGTATTCGGGGTATCTGGCGGCGTGCTTAAAATTGCTGGGGCCGACCAACTTCTTTGTCGGGTTGACGTTTGGCGTTTCCCTAGGTGTTTAGGCGAGGGGTCTGGTGAGGTTGCTCCATCATCGACTCCACTCTCCTGCTGAACACCAGCCTCCGGAGAGGTTGTGCCTGTAGGAACAATATTTATACTTCGTTTCGTAATCTCGTCCTCCGAATTGGGTGCGTTGAAAAAAATCTCTTCTTTCTTGTGAATAGGTTGCTCATCGCCTGGAGTTAAGTTAGGGGCAGGATTTGGAGCACTGCTGACAGCTGTGACTATATCTGCTGTCGGCGCTGCAACAGACAACCGCGCGGCGGAAAGAGTAGCGACTAGAAGCAGCGTCGTCCTACACGGAGACAATAACTTCAAGAGCGCCATCGTTACCCCTTTGCAAGAAATATTGTTTAACTAGCTGTTACTCAATATAACACGTTTCTGAGAGACTTGAACGAGTGGATGTCGAATGTGGTCAAGACATGGGAGAAGCGTGACTTGCTTTTCGTTTTTAAGATGAGTAAAGTTGACCAGAAACCACGAATTTGCCATTCTTACGCTCGGGGGTTTAAGGGCATTTTTAGTCCTCGCAAGAGCTCAAAGTACGTAACACGTGTAGCGGTATGCTTTGGGGTGCCTTATCCAATCCGTGATTCGAGGGCATTTGTGCGGGTTTGGGATGAAGATGGTGTACATGTGTTGTGTGTGGTATTGTGGTCTATAGGGGATTTGCTGTAGAATGCGTGGTATCAGAGCTTAATGCGATAGTTTCAGGGACCAGGAACAGGGTGGCCTGGCCTAGGGGTTTAGAATGTGGATTTAAGTGAGACATCTTATTTTTATAACTTGAGAGCTAGATCTCGATGTGCCCGATCTTTTGGACGGGGGATATGTATCCACGTCGGAACTTTCATTGTTGGTTCCGTTATTGCTCCTCTACTAGCTGTATCTATGCATCTACCTGCATGACATCTGTCTGAAGAGTCGCTTCTCCCTTTGCGTCGACCTCCGTCACTGTAATATATCTCCTCAGTTCATCCTTCTTGATAACCTTTTCTTGCAGTACTCCTGTTGTTCCCTTCTCAAACTTGTAGTTCAACTCCTTCGGAACACGAACATTCGGCGTAATGTAGTTCCTCATCAATGTAGCCTTTTCTGGGGTAATAACACAAACGTCGACATTCGAGCCGGACCCTAGATCGTTGAAAATACCAGCCAAGATAGCTTCGGAGCAGATTTTGACAGCACCTTCGCGGTCGAGATCCTTCTTCCAAGTTGTTTCGAATACGGACATGGCTGCCAAGCTTCCGGATCCCATGGTGACATATGGTAATCTATCGGTAGAACCGTGGGCGTGAACTGTGTAAAGGTGAGAACCTGTAGGATCGCAGCCTGCGACGACCAGGTAGGCTCCAATGTGTCCTTGGTATTTGAAAAGATGTTGCTTTAGCATTGTCATAACTGTTACGACACGAGGTTTTCTGCCAGTGGAAAGAGAGTGTAGCTCCAAGTTTGACGAGACTATAGCGGTGGTAAATTCGGTATCGGCAGCGGTACCAGCACCTGCACACCAGATTTGTGGGGAGATGTAGTGGAGCTTTTCGCAGTTCTTGTCGGCAACGATAGGACCGGAGGTGGCACGGGTATCGGCTGCAATCTAGCATTGATAATGGTAGCTCGTTAGCATGCAGGGAGGCATAGAAGAATCAGAGTGGGGGAGACATACGACGACACCTCCGTCATAGAGGCAGCCAACAATAGTAGTACCTGTGCTAGTTGCCTTGATTCATCCATCCGTTAGTTGTTTCCATATTCCATAGGGTATTTAATAACTGAAGAAATATACCTTAGGAGCTGGCATACCAGCAGCCATTAAAGCTGCATTACGCGTGTGGTTGGAGAAATCGAAGCCACCCATCTTGGAGAAGCTCAAGCTGTGTCGACGAAGTAGAGCTTCGGAGAGTCTGTGGAAGGTAGCTACGAGGACGCAGTGCGGGGGTATGCACTATGGAATGGTCGTTGGAGCTTGGAAGATGGCAATCCGGGATGTCGGTGATGGTTCGGATCGGATTCGAGGGGTTGAAGGTGGTGGGTAGGTTGGTAGGTCGTCGTCAGCGCGTTTGCTGGGTGCTGGCTGGTGTTGTTGGAGGTTGTCGATCAGCCACAGCAGGGATCCGCCAATGAGGCTGTGTAACGCCACACGACGTGGGTCAACACATCAACACATCACGTGACGGCCAGCTGCATCCGGCGGTGTGCCGAAGCCGATGTTCAGACGAACGAAGAGAGCTCAACCTCCTCGTCCAAACGAGCAATCGAATCCAGGCCTTGAGCTTAATTCAATCTACCGAACCAACCGGCAGGCGGCGGACCATGCTTTTTGGCCTCCCGGGCATTTGTCGGCTTCTGATAAATCATTTCCACGCTAACGAACAGGATTTGGACCCTTTCCTTTTCAATGCCCGCCCAGAATATAAGCGGGCTAATGAATCGAGTCGCCAAATTTATATTACACATCGACCTCGCCCCTCCACATCGACCTTTTTCCCGATTCTTTCTCTCGTACGAATCCCGTCAGCCATCAACTCCGTACGAGAGGGGCATGCACGTCGACTTACCCCAGCTCACGAGATTATGGTAAATTCCGTTTCCAGGCCTATGCATAGTATCGGATAATATAGCTTTATTGCTTAAATCCCTACCTCTTACGTCGTCCATGTCCTCGGCAGGCTCTTACGTTTCAGACCATGGCCATGCGACTCGTGGAGAGTCTGAATCGGATTCACCTGGCACACCCCATCACAACTCCCATTCTCATGCCACCACTCCATCCGCATCGACAAAAGCGAGGCCTATTACCGCGTGCTTGACCTGTCGCAATAGGAAAGTCAAATGTGACAAGGTATACCCCCTCTGCGGGCCATGCAGCAAGTCGGGAAGGGAATGTAAATACGACAAGTCCGCGCCGGGTGCTGTAGCTGCTCATGCCGGCCATAGTAGCAACAGCAGCTCTGCCGCCAATAGCGCCACCAGCGGCCACCCGCATCCCAGGTCTACCACCGGTGCAGGTGTAACAAAGCATGGGCACGCTCACGTTGCACACACGACACATTCTCCGGCGGGCGGGAGCAATGGACACCACGGACACGGTCATGGGGGAAACAAGACAAAAGTGGACCTGCAGCAGCGGATTACGCGGCTCGAAGGGTTGTTAGCCGCTAGTGTCGAACAGCTCAAGTCTGGAAATGTGGCGATTAACCTTCCGAACACCGATTTTTCGCAGAATCCCGGGTATCCCGGAACCCAAGGGCCCCAGGGGACGCAAGATGTTCTACCGGTAGCGGATTCCCATTTGAAAGTTAGAGATGGAGGGAAGACGAGGTACATTGGGCCATTGTCATGGATCTCGGCCGTTGAAAATGAGGTTCGTCCAACCCTCGAGGTCGCACATGGTACCTACGAAGTCGGCCGACTGATAAAGATCAATATCTTAGATCGATGATATAAAACAAGCAATCTCGGCTGCAGACGACGATGCCACGCCTCGTCCTGCTGCCGAAGCGGGTACAGCTTGGGCATCAAATATGATGTTCCCTTCCGCCATTTCTTTGATGGATACCACCAATCTCTCGTCATATATCCCGACAAAGTCGCATTCCGACTTCCTTTGGCGGGTATATGTTGAAAGGGTTCATCCTATGGTACATATCCTACATAAGCCCTCGTTTGAAGTCAGCTACGACGCCTTCTGGCAGGCCCGGATGCCAGCGGAGAATATCAAATCATTTGTTGCGCTGTTATTCTCGATATATTATGCTAGTGTCGTCACAATGGACCCGCCGATGGCTAGAAATGCTTGTGGGATGGAGCGCGAGGAGCAACTTAGGATATACAGGGAGGCTACGCAACATGCCCTCGTGAATGCTCGGTTTATGGAGGCAGAGGAGCTGTGGTCCTTACAATCACTGACGTTACTGATCGTGAGTGTGTGGCCTGATCGATCCTTCGTATCAACTGTTAACCATTTCGCTTTATAGTCAATGCTGCTTCAACATTCCGGCCAGGCGCAGGGAAATGCGACTTGGACTCTCGTGGCAGTCGCCTTTAGACTTGGTAGATCAATGGGTCTTCATCGTGATCCTTCGATTTTCCCGAACATCGGTGTCATCGAAGGCGAACTGCGGCGGAGACTGTGGTATTACCTATTCCAACTGGAACTGTACGCCATTGGCCCCGCCACCGCTATCCCGGCAATCACCGAAGAAAGCTATGATACCCGTCTGCCACACAACCTCGATGATCACGAGATCGTTGACGGTCAACCATTACCGGAGGACAGAACTGGATATACTGAGATGTCACACTATCTTTTCCGCTGTCTTGCCGGAAAATACTATCTCTCGAGTTTGAAGGTTACAAGCAGCCTTCGAAAAGTCAGAAAGGATGATTTTCACAATCTGATAAGAGAAATGCAGGCTTGGGGAAAGAAACTAGAAATGGAGTGGTTACCAAAATTTAACAGTGAATCAGCCAAGGAGAGATTAGCCAAGAAGACCGCGATATTGCTTGTTCACAAAGCAATACTCGTTCTATACTACCCTCTTAGCAAGCCAAAGCACCGAGCACTACTGCCACCCTCAGTACGGGATAAGTACGTTATTCTCACTATAATATTCTCACTAAATCACCTGAGCATCTCGTTGACATCAGCTTAGTGCCATTCATGCAGCCTGCGTCGTTGTCGAAATGTCCAATTCAATGGAAACGGATCCCGGGGTTGGTCCTTTCGTATGGTTTTACAGTTCATACACGCAATACCACGGTGCAGCAATCATCCTCGGGGAGCTTCTTGCAAACCCGGAAAGCAAGTTCAAAGACCGCGCGTGGAAGTGCCTAGACGAGATGTTCGCACTGAGTAGCTCACCTGATCTTTCTTGGGCAAAGGGGGTGAAGGAAACGTCAGACTGGAAACTTTGTAAAGGGCTTTATGAAAAAGCGTGTAGCACCAGAAGATGGGCAAACCCGCCCGGTGTTGTGACAATGACTAGTAGTGATGGATATAGTGTCCCGCTTCCTACTTCCGGAAGACCTGTTAATGTGCAAGAAGGGTGGACTCCAGATGTTGATTGGGTAGGCTTCCTATTCCGAGTATTGGAATTTCAGATTGCTGACAAAGGACATGTTTCGATAGTCGAGTTGGGACCAAATGATGACGAATGCTCTCTTCGACGACTACCTACTCGGGAACCCAGATTTTCAAGAAATAGGTAACTTGTATTTCAGCGGTCAGTCGTTGCCGACGAATTAAGTACTTGTATCATTGCGAGATTGGCGTTGTCCTTTTCTTTTCTTTTCTTTTCCTTTTCTGTATCTTTACCTGATTTCATTGGCGTGTGGACCGGTGTTCTTGCGGAACGATATCCTTATCTACGGATTGGTAATATTCTGGAAAATTGATTCATTTTGGTCTTGTTAGCTAGCCCTAACAAAATTTCACTTACAACCTAAATATTTTCTCCGTAAACGTATTAAAGTACGAGCTACACCACAATCAACATGCATGCTTCGTTTTAGTCTCGACCTTCCAAGCACTCGCACGAACGCTCCCGTACCTTGGCTTAACTAAGGAACAAGTATAGATGTACCTATGGCTCTTATCCTAGGGTCAGCTTATCTTACTTCGTTAACTTCCGGCGATCTCGCGAAGGGTATATGCAGTTGAGTTTTGTGTAATTCTCAGCAATGTTCTCGACATCATCGTGATATTTGACGAGCATCATTCGTACGAATTCGTGTGTTACATCGAGGTATTTACTTAGGTACTTGGTCGTCTAGAGACGTGTATTCATCAGTATAATCTAGAGCCTGGCTAATTAAAAGATCCTACGCATCTTGGTCCGGAGGAAATTTTGATACAAGGTTCACTGTCGCATTTCGATCTACTAGTCTTGTGCTACACAGAAGAGGAGCGTTGGACGATCTCGATCACTAAGACTAGAATTTGGACATATACCCGCTAGGCTTATAAAGGTATATGATAAACGGTAAGCACATGCGTGTAGCCCTGCCAGGCAGCCAGTAACGTTCGGAAACACTTCTAAACCGTGGATCCCCAGTGAATTTTCCCTAATACTAGTCCTTTTTTTTTTTAGCCTGCCTTGGTTGAAAATCTATGGGGAAGTATATATAAGAGAGATTTCGCAATCTTAGGTCAGACGCCAACTCGAGTATTACAGAATCCGAGTGCAGTAATTTAGTTAATGGGTCTTGTATTATCTCGTAAACCAGCTTATAGCCGATCTTGTGAAACTAGGTCCTTTCTAGGTAAGTATTCACAACATTAGGTATATATAAGGGAGCAGAGCTCCTGTTCTCGGTGTCAAACCTAAATATCCGATGCTAAATTTGTGAAGCCCCTATAACATATACTTGGGCCCACCTTTATTCGTCTATTTAAGTATATATATTCCAATCAAAAGGGTTCTTAGTTAGAGCTCCCGAGTGCATGAATCTTCAGAATGCCGCCTTCGACTGCCCAGCAACCAGTAGTGAATAGCGATGGCCATACCTGGACGAACGAAGATGGTTTGGTTATTCAAATGAGGCGACCAGAGCCGAACAACGAAGATACCGTGGTAGTTAAGCTCCCGAATCTATTTAGGTCTATCTTGGCTACTCCAAGGGTAATCAACCCACTGTTGGAGACAGTAAAAGATATAGACGCCTGGATGTCTAAAAAGCTAGGCCTCGGGAAAGCATCTCAGAAGTTTTCAGATATAAAAATTCCGTTCCTATGCTCTGCAATGCTTCCAGATGCGCCAGAACAGCCATTGCGGGCTATGATAGAATGGATGTCGTGGGTCGTTTTTTTCGATGATCGTATGTTTTTCAAGTTCATCAGCCATATGAAATTAATTTCGAAACCCAGCGCCCGCTGACTACTCTGGCGTCAAGGTTACGATAGGGGGGATTTCAAAAACAATCCCATTGCGGCTGCGGAAGATATCATTGGAACTTTGGCTATCCTGGACGATGACCATCCACCGATACCAGTAGAGGAAAATAGCTTAAGGCATATATACCAATGTGTCTGGAAAAGAATTAGGAATGTGAGTTGGGTCGATTCCCTTGATGGAATCTCGTCGAGTTTATCCCGCGGAATTATTTCCTAGAGCTATTGAGTCGCTAAGCTGTCTCCTCTAGAATGCACCTCCAGGTAAACTACAGTTTAGGATCCGTCGCGAATGATGTTGGAGAGTAGTTAAGCTAACTGTTATTCCAGACGAAAGAGCCCGATTCAAAAGATGCGATCGGGACTATATGATCGGGTTGCTTCACCAAGACAAATTGTTGAGATGTGACTCCAAGATCTTGAGCCCAGACGAGTATCTGTCTTTCAGACGGAAAACCAGCGGGGTCAGGACAACGGTGCTATTTTCTGAGTATGTATGACTGTTTGAATTGGTAACCTACCATAATTATATAACAACCTCAGGTTTGCTGAACTTTACAATTGACCCTGATCTGCTGATTGGAAACGGACTAAGAGACATAGTTTGCTAACTTGGTACTAGATGGGCAGTAAATTTGTCCGCGAAACTTCCGCTTTGCGTCGTGGAACATCCGTCTATACTAGTCTTTAGAGAACTATCCGTCGATATTATAGCATTGTACGTATGATTCAGCCTTGATCGGCTTGCCAAAGAAATATCGAAATACGGTATTCTAATTAAGATACATAGATGTAATGACGTCCTGTCGTCAGCAAAAGACATAGTACGTACACAATTATAGAATCGTTCGTATGCCACATGAGCTAACTACAGTTGCTAACACTTACTGCCTTAACAGCCTAACGGGGAGGGGTCGAATATGGTTGTCGTTCTCTTGAAACAGGGCTATAACTTACAAGAGGCAATGGACAAAACTGGTGATATGGTATATGCAAGGTATCAAAGATGGGAAGAAGCGTTGCAGGAGCTACCTCAATGGGGTGGAGATATCGATGCCAACGTCACGACGCTCATCCAAGGATATGCTGACGTCTGCTGGGGAAATCTGGAATGGAGGTATGTCTAAGTTCATTCTCTCTTCTATCAGTATCCGGCTTCGGATCTATATTTCCGTTGAGCGGGTGAAAAGTGACAAACTAATTCTAATATATAATTATGTAAAACAGTTACTACACTGCAAGATATCTGGGAAAGGGTCGAGAAATGGCTCGGACTACGGGGATGGCGTCTTTTGATGTGAAAGACATTCAAAAAATCCAGAAAGCATGTACATCCAGCTAGATTTCTGAGGCTAGGCCGAATTTGAGATCGACCTCTATCAATTGGCACTTGTAATTTAGTGCATAGGGTGGGTTTCGATATTCAGAGTTCGAAGCCAATTAAATCTGTTTTTGTATTTTCGCTCAACCAAGCACGCAAGATACGGATTTTGTACAGCTTGAGCGCTTTAGGGACTACTACATGTCCCTACTGACAAGTCTCGCCTTCGAATATATCGATCTCGAGGATGTGTGTTGTACTTTAACTTATTGAGCTCTCCCTCGCGCTCCCTTATGAGCGGAATCTTTAAAATTGTATGAAAACAGCGTAGTATTGGTTTTACTTGACGGAAGGAAAGTAACGATATTGAAGCGATATTAATCTTATATAAGGCGGCGGAACCTGCCATTTCGCTGAATCTACAAAGCAATATAAGCTAAGATAATAACTAGCTATAGAACGACCCTTCCGAGTATCGAAAGCCTAGAAAAGTAATTTCGAAAGACCATCCCCTCAGAGAATCGTAAGTAAACCGAATTGAAACTAAAGTATGGACTCGGACGAGGCTACTTTACCACCATAGCCACCGTCGTTAATGCTACCTTTGGAATGCATTAATGCAAGTAACCCACCCTAACATATATATTGCTACAGATCAAATATCAAAGAAATAATTCAAAATGCAAACCACTATTCGAGCCCCAAATCTCTGTATCACTTTCTTCCTCATCCTCGTCGCTATTATCCAGCCTCTCCTCGCCGCTCCGGTCGAAATCACGACTGACGCCAAATGCGCAGGAGACAAAGAGCGCACAAATGAAGCCGATAACTTCAAGCTCCATGCTGCAGACATCCCAAAATCGAAGTATACGCCACGTAGTGTCGTAGATGCAAAGAAACTGAAGAAGCGTTCGCAGTTGGCTGCTCAACTCAAGAAGAGAGCAGTTCAGACCCGTGATAGCTCTAGGAAGTGAAGCGGGTATTCTGGATGATAATATTACTGTAGTTATGCGGGTACGAGGGAATGAGTTTTATACTACCTGTAAATGTTCGAACTTAGCTTTGTGGGATTCTGTGTCGGCAATACACATGCATTCACAAATATTTGCAACGAAGACGGGCCAGAAGTCTATGCTCGCAGTTGAATCTGTCTCGAACCGTAGCCCCTTTAGTAAATGAATCTGTGTATATGCGAATTATTAGTCAAATTAGATAACGGTTAAGATCTGTACATGTAGCTGCGCTATGACCGTGTCAACGATATAGTAAAATAAGAGCCTTTCTGACCTCCACATATAGTCGATACAGGCTCCTCCATTGCAGGAAGACGAGAAAAGGAAAAAGAAAATAAGGATGAGATATATTAATTAGAATTGCCTACTGCGGATGGGAGTTTATCCCACCGCAGATAAACGGTATCCATGCAGTATGCGGAGGGAAACCGGATCGTGTTCTCCAGCCGGGTTTGATACTTTTAGGATCTCAAAGGTCATATAGTACCTCAAAGGACCTCTATACTGCAATATAACTTCAAATGCAAACTTGCGAAGTTAAAATCAAACTCCGGCCTGTGAACGAGGGTTCTATTGTCGTTGAATCGTAGCCTTCACCTTATATTTAGCGTATCGCTAATAATCTTGAGGCGGGACATTGGCCATAATGGTGATGCTGAAATTAGTCGCTATTCTATCAGTATCGACCCTCGTGGTCGCCCCTCCTCCAGGGTTCAACAACAAATACAAAGCCCAAAACCAGAACCAGAACCAAAACCAAAACCAACAGGGCTCCGGCAGTTCTCGTGGCACTACCTCACAATTTGGGGCCCCTGTAATTATCCCGGCAACACCCCTTACTGAAAACCCGAACCCCCTAAGCAGAAATATCAACATCGCGCTCAATAGTGATTATTCGATATCACAATACTCACCCTCGGAAAGCTCAAGAGATATGTACCTCGAACTCGCTGGGATGCGATATCCGTCTGGTCAGAATTCCAGATTCTCAGCAAGCCCAGTTGGTACACCAAGAAGCGCTCGACGAACAGATGTCAGATTCCCGAGCGTAGAACAGGAGAACGCGGGCGTAAAACCCGGTACACAGAAGACGAGGCAGGTCCAATGGTATGGCTACGAGGACCATGTTGGGTACCTCCCACCCGAGGACCGTGTCGACATTCCCACAACGAGGAGCATGCTTGGTATGCCCTCGAACCGTAGAGGGCCGAAGCTACCTCAAAAGCAAATAATGATGGCGTTGAATTGGGGGGGGTTGGGCCGGGGATCTGATGAAGAAGATGACGACGACGATGGTTTAGGGCTGGATGAGCTATCTGGCATTGATACATTGATCCAACAGCCTGGTCTAACTCCAAGAGTGTCAAGATTTACGGCATCACGAGGATCCTAATTAGCTAAGTGGCCAGATGTATACGATATTTTCAATATTCATCAACTTTAAATATACTTAATTGTTAAAGAACGGCTAGAGCTATGATATAAAAAGCGACTCTTAATGTACTTATAATATGAAACAAAGGCTTTAACTACGAGTACTTTGATGTAAGGCTGCCGGTATACTTTGGCTTAACTACGTCGTTTGAGCACACCACAGCTGGGGCGATAGTCTACAACACATTCGGCCACCAAAATACCACGCACAAGACGCAATCTGTATCATTCTAACGCAGCCTCACCAACGGCAAGACGGATTCGGTCATGCTCGAGAAAATATTATTTTGTCGTATCAAAAAAAATGTCAATTTTAGTACTGGTACCGATACTTGACTCTAGAACTAGGGTTGCAGTTTTACGAATTTTTGAACGCACATAAGTTAATATGCTAGCTTTGTAATTCTCGGCTTCGCAATGGTCATAACGGCCTATCTACCTATCCTCCTTTTAGGCGCCAGGGTTGCCTACTCGACCCCCGTCCCATGGCCGCCAAATGACCTTCCCAAAACATTTGGGGGGAGTCGACCCGGCACCCGAATAATACAGAAATCACAGCCGCTGGTACAGGGAGAAGCATCTCCACCAGAGTTTACAGCAAGGGAGGATGAGACTGTCTCGATCTCTATCCCAAGTGTGAACGAAGAGAAAGTTGGACGAGGGTGGCTAAATAATATCGCTGGGCCTCCTCTGGATAGCTTTACAAGTCTTCAGCAGCCGAACTACGGGGATGGTACAGGGACGTACCAAGATCCCCCGCTCTATAAAGAGCAATTCAGAGGCGTAAAACTGCAGCAAGAGTCTAATCTTGACCGACTCAAAACGGCACATGAAGAAGAGTTCGAGGAGAGCGATCCGGAAGAATTGGCCTATACACCGGGTGAAAATACGAATTATAATTACTACGCAGATGAGCCACACACTGCCAGGTTTAAGGCACAGCCTCAACAATCAAGCCGCTTAACACTTCAATTTTCGGACGCCGAAGATCAGGGAATAAATATAGATGAAGAGGAAGAGGAAGAAACATATGAAGAAGAAAAAGAGCCTGATTATGATCCAGCCAGTGATCCATTCTATAGGATTAATCCACGAGACTCACCACTCCGGCATGTCCTAAGAAGACTGCTCGAGGAACCGCTTTATAAACCTCTACCAACGTGGAAAGGGAACCCCAAGAAATTGTTGATAGACGAGGACGATTCCTCTGCCACAGCAAGACGGAAAATGCGACACAATCTCCAATCAATCCCCGAAGGTCCGAGTATAATGGAGCTGCAAAGTACGCTTCGGGGCGGCGAAGGTCTCCCTCACATCCGAAAAAAGATTGGAGCGGTGAATCCGAAATTCCTACCGCAGGGGCGCGAATCACTGCAACTGCCGTCTCCGGGGTTAAACCCCAGCTCTAGAGTCGCTTCCATCGAGTATAGTCAAACAGATGATCAGATTAATCGTGAACCGCAAACGATTACATTGACATTACCAGAGGTAGGAAGTGTATTCAGGGGTCCAAAGGATACTACCGTGCCCAAGTTACGACTTAGAATGAATGATAAAGCACTGTAAATTATGAATATAAATTGCTTCATATATTTGTGTTTGAACTCCAGGCGTGGGATAGATCTAGTATATACGACTTCCAATCCACGCTCCTAGATTGCACATTCTTTAAATTTTCTTGACCATGTCTGTCAATAAATCAAATAAAATAATTTTATTCGAAGGCTTGTTGTATTTAAATAAGGTTATAGTATTAATATCACAGCGGCGGCTACATATGTGAGGCAACAGTTATCTACAGACCCCATTTGATCTAGATTTTATATATTATACCCTCGATCATGAAAGGGAGGTGGTAGATCGTAATATACCTGTGGGTCCCGTTGTACTCCTTGTAAGTACAGGGATGCGCGCCCATCCTGTCGGTAGGGATCGTGCCTAGGTAGCCCTAGCGAAGATTCCCAGTCTAGCGGTAGGAGTGCCGGCCGCGGTAGAGGTCCAGGTCCGTTCAAATCCGCTCTCTGCGTCAAACTCCTGCCAATCCTGCCTGGGTTCCTAACCTCAAAGCCTCCATTCCCCCTTGTTACCCGCGATGCTAACGGCAAATTCTCACCACCTACGCAATCGCCCTCGGTAACATCGCAGCTGGCTTTCGTCCCACCCCCATTTGCGAGCCCGGGCGTACCTTCGACAGGGTCTGTATCTACATACTGCGATAGTATGTTCTCTAGGTCGCTCGGTAGCATATCAGATTCCTTTCTGTCTCCACCTCTGATGAATTCTGGGTTTGCAAGCTGATTTCTGCTCCCACCTACCCCCTGGTCAAAATTTACCAGAGGCGGCACACGAATTCTCGGTGTAGTTGTGAATCCAAACTGCTCCACCAGCTTCTTTTCGGGCGACATGTTCCTATCCTCTTCCTCTATATATTCAATGGTTTCTGCCAAGTTCGGGTACTGCTCTCGATAGGACTCGATGAAATCTTGCTTCTCTTCCTCTGCTGAAGTTTGGCGTGGCGATCCTCTGCCTGTATTTCCCAGTTTGCCGGGAGTATAGTTTGCGTGCCTGCTACTCCCAAGCGGGGTGGTATTCTGTGGACCTGTATTTCGAGAATACGCCTTCCCTGGTTGCATATCCTTCCTAAAAATACCTTCTTGCATCCCACTAAGCCGCACCGTAGGCGGATTACTATTATAAGGCGACGAAAGCCTCGTTTGGTCTTGATTTTGAACTTTCAGCTGCGGAAACTTCATCGATCCACCGAGGCCTAGACTACTCTCGGGTGGTATTCTTTCAATATACTCCCACGGCCACCCCGGCTGTCCATCCCGTGGCTCGGCAAACACTCCTGGAGGAGCAAGCTTCCCGTTAAAAGTCGAGGTTACCTTAGACTCGCGTCGTGCAGTATCCGTAGGACTACCTCCTGGTAATATTTTTCGCAAACTGGTATCGAGTCCTCCTAGGCCTCCCCCTGGCCCGTCTGTATCTTGTCCCAGGGTCAGCGGATTCAATTGGGTTCCCCACCGTGAGACCACGCTTTGCCCTATAGTTTGGGGGTTCGTCTGTAGCTGTCGGGTTTGTGCAGTCGTTCGTTGGTTTGGAGTAGTTGGATTTACCGCGCCAGATAATTGGACGGGTTCGGTTGTCCCAGGAAGTGATATCGTCGAATCGGAACCATCGCTGCCTTGACTGCCGTCAGCGCCGCCTCCGCCCTGGGGTACCGGCATGGCTACCACGAGGCTCAGCCATGCCGAGATCAGCAATCCACGTGCTAGCGTCATTGTAAAATGCCCACGCATGCCACGCACAGTAAAAAAAATTTCGTGGTAATAAGGCCGATACATTAACTATTGCCATGTGTGGGTAGGTACATACAAAATTATTATCTCAATTGCAATGAGTCTATTATCCACATCAGATATGTCAACGGAAAAACGCCTCAAAAATTCGAAATGTATAAAAAGCATGCTTTTTTCATTTTTTTGCTCAAATTACTTCAGAAACGCCCTCTTATTCCCCGCTAAGTCGTCTTAATCTGGTTCGTCTTTGGTATACGGCCACTGCAATTGGCCTCGTGGGGGCACACTAGGGCCTCCGTATACAGGTCCGGCATAACCGCCGGGTCCCGTCAATTGCTTCTGTGCATCGAGATTGCCCTTCCATTGTCTCAAGTATGCAATCTGCCTCTGATGTTCCTTGTCGCTAGCTTCTTCGATTTCCTGTTGTCGCTTTCTCTCCGCCGCAACCTTGAATTCAATCATTTTGAGCTCTTCTTTGTTCATTGCTGACTTATGTTGTTGCTCTTCCTCGTGCATTCGCTGCATATGGTTCACTTGTTTGGCCATATCCATATCCTCCGCTCGTTGCCTTTGATCATTCATCAGTTTGATATGAGCTAGCTCTGCGGCGCGTTGCTGTGCGATCCGGGCTTCTTCGCGGGCTTTCCGATCTGCTTGTCGAACTAATTCGGCTTGATACTCGTGATTTCTTATTCGCTCCCTTTCCGTTGCCTCTTCCTTCTCCATTCGTAGTCGAGCTTGTTGTAGCATCTTTTCGTGATCAATTTTGCGTTGCACGACCTGTCGTTCCTCTTCAATCCTTGATAGGTAATCGGGTATTCCAACGTAACCGACCGGCTGAGGCATCTTAGGATCGTCGATGTAGTATCTATCATCCCCCCGGAAGGCTTTTAGGAGTCGGTAAAGCTCCTCCTGCACCTCAGGCGATTTGTTCTGGCACAAACCCTTTCTAACATACATCGTCAACGAGTAAACGACGTTTTTCTCATCTCTGTATAGATTGAACTCGCTATTGATAGTCTTGTAAAGACCCGAGTTGAGCAAGAGTCGAGTCATTTCCACCGGGTTTTTATTGTCTAAGCCAAATATTAGTGGGGAACGGTTGTCGGTCCGTAGTCTTAAATCCGCCCCATTGTCCAGTAAAGCTTCCACTGTTTCTTTCACTCGTTCTTTATTTGTCATTGCGTCGCCCTCCAGTGCTAGCTCAGCAAGAGCGCTTCTGCCATTATGCCTCGATGATGGGAAGTCAGGATCATGATGTCCCTCCCTAATCAGTAATCGAACGACGTCTGGGTGGCAGAACGCAGCAGCTTCGTGTAAACTTCCATCATTTCGAGAAGTATTCCTTGCCATTAATAACTCGACAATATCGTATTGGCCTTCTTGGCAAGCTTTGAACAATGCTGTTTGCCCCTTCTGGTCCTCTGTAGTTACGGAAGCTCCAGCTTTTATCAACTCAAAGACTATATCTCGGCGCTGTCGTTGGACTGCAACCATCAGGGGCGTTGTAAGAGAGTATTCGGTCTTGAAGTTCACATTTGCTATATTGCACCGTTAGCTTGTCTTACATAAATCTTATCGTAGAGCCGAGGACTTACCACCAGATTCGATAAACGCTTTGATAACGCTACTGTCAACTTCACCCGGAGGCTGCAAGAGAGCCCAGAGTAGGGGTGTAACTCCCTCACTAACGCTATGAAAGTTGACCTTAACCTCACTTTCCAGGCTTGCCCCGCCGTCGACTAGTAACTTGTAAAAGCTTACAAAGTTAGGGTATTTTGTCAAGACTCCGAAGAACAGCGGTCCAAAAGATGGATGCTGAAAGTTCAAGTCTGTTTCCAATCCATCGGCAAGGAATAAGCGGCCAAGCGCCATTAGATTTTCCTCCTCGGTTCCTGATGAGATGATGTGTGGGAACGCCATTGACAATGTTCGTTTTGACGGGTTTCCTTGTAACAAAAGTTCAACGAGCTCAATGTTGGCGTTCTGAGCTGCGACCTTGAGGCACCGTCCATCCTCACGGTTGACATTAGCGTTCGCAGTTTGCAAAAGTGCTTCTACGAATCGTTTTGCTGTGGGATATTTCTCATACTCTTCGGCGGCAGTGACAAAAGCCTTGTCCACGCACATTCCGCTCGCGCCATGCGTCAGTAGAATCTTCATCGTAGCAAGACCGTCTTCGGTTTTCCAAATGCCCAAAGTCATAGCTTCGTCGAAGATCAAAGTTGTGATTGTAGAGAGCTCGGAAACGGCGTGTGGGGATTTTTCCAGGAGGATTTGCAGGACCTCATGGTGTCCCCCAAGTGAAGCAAGTTTAATAGGTTTTCCTTCCTCATGGAGGGCAGACGCTTCGTTATCAAGAAGCAAAGTAACAAGGTGTTTGCTTGGAGATTCATCCTCAAGAGCTCGGACTAAAGCATCATTAATGTCTTCAAACTCCGGCTGCTTTTGGAGAATTGCTTCAACCATCGCTTGTTTTAAAACGACGTCTCTTTGTTCCATGGCCATCTGTAAAGCGTCGTGTATGACTGTGGGCACCGGATCCTGTTGGAGCAGAAGCTTCAATCGATCCACAAATCCCCGGCGAATACAGTACATAATAGCAGCCCCGGAAGCATGGTTGACGGATGCGCCATGTTTTAACAGTAGGGTGAAGACTCGAGAGTCACTTCCTTCCTGCTGTGCTAGTTTGATAAGAGCGTCATCAACAATTGGTCCCTTGAGTTTCGCGCCAAGGATAACTTCCATCACTCTGTACTGCCACTCGGCGTCTTTATAGTCCCAAGCCATCTGGAAAACTGTGGATAAATTGGCTTGACTAGTTCCGCGGTACGCAAGCTTCTTGAGAACACCAAGCTGCTTTGAAGTAAATGCGGCTCTAATCACTTCACCGTTTGCAAAGTTGACATCCGCACCATTATTCAAGAGTAGGTCGATCTGTCCAATAGCTTCTGGATGTTGTCGAATAGTTTTCACGAGAGCCATCGAAATTTCGTCACCCTCTGCGCCGGAAGTGAGCAACATTTCCAGGATATCAAACCTTGTTGACGGGCTCTGGATATCCATTGCCAAGGGTACCGCGGAAGAGACAATAGAATGTTCAGGACCTGCTTCCAGGAGTATCCTGACCAATCGAACATCCCCGCGACTAACAGCGGTTTTGAGTGCCATACCACCATTTGCGCTCAGGTCGGCGTCACCCTCTTTCACTAATATTTCAACCGCAGCATAGTTCGTTGGCGTCTTGTTGATCTCTTGGATGAGTGTGTCGGACACGGCATCACCGCGCAGCCCCGATCGTAGGAACAGTGGCATGATAGCGGCTCTCGCGCTGTCTGTCAATCTATCGATAAGCGGAAATGCCGCCGCCATTGCTGCCATACCGTCGGAGCAATTTGTGCATTTCGGGATAACAATCTTGACCAATTGGTCATCACCGGTCTGAACTGCTTTCTTCAACGAAGCACCGCCGTCGTATACGACAGAGGCTCCACTCGATAGCAAAAGTTGGACAACAGTATAGTTCTTTCTTTCCACAGCGCTGACAAGCAGCTTCGACAATGGGTTTCCTTTAGCGCCAGCGGCAATAAGCTTTTGCGCCATAGGATATAGGTCCTTGGTGTCCATTCTAAGAGTGTCAAACACAGCATTGGCCGTTCCTGTGGGTATCGGGTTTCTCAACAGAGTATCCAGCATCGCTTCATCTGCTTCGGAAACCGCGTGAATCAAGCTAGCCGCGTTTGCATATCCAACGTCCGCATTGTTCGATAGCAACAGGTTAATGATAGTCCACTGCTGTTTCCGAACAGCGTTCAACAAGGCCTGGTTCACAGGATCGCCGTAAGCTCCTTTCGCGAGCAGAAGACTCATAACTTCGTGCAATTGTGTCTCGTCCAGGAACATATCAATCGCTGCAAAGGCTATCGAGGCAGAATTCGGTCCTATTGTTGCTTTGAGCAGCGCTTTCACCTTTCGAGTGTCCACCGCTGTGATTGCATGCACCAACGCCTCTGCATTATTGTATTCTATTGATACCCCTCCATCAATTAGTAGGTGGAGGAGGTCGTTGTAACCTGCTCGAACTGCCTGCACAAGCAATTTGGCTGCATTTTCTCCAACCCCGCCTGCTGCTAACAGAAGCGAGGCAAGTTTTTTGATGTTCTCTTCCGTTTGTGAAGCGAATGGTATTTCTCCAAATGCTATGTTGAGGTACTCGGGTATCGGCGGCCTCGCCAATAGTAGAGAGACGATATCTAACTGCGACATAGACACAACATACCGCAATGCAGCTGCTTGGTCGTAGTTTACATCGACGTCAAATTCAAGTAGCAGATTAATTAGGTTATTATCCCTTTCAGCGACAGCCTGAACCAATGCTCGAGCAAGATCATCTCCTCTCGCCCCGGCGCAAAGCAGAATTTCGATTAGGATCAGCCGCAGAGCTGGTTCAAAGTTGGCGAGCATTACGGTATTGACCGCTGATAACAGATAGGTTTGCGATATCTCGTGCGGTGGAGCGACCTGATTCAGTGCCATTTTCAAGAGAATATCCCATCGTCCTAGCTTAACCGCCGCCGTTAATGCTTCCGCGCTGTTGTACTCCAGATCCGCACCGTTAGCGACTAACAGTTCCACCATATCCACGTACCCCGTTTCGATAACCCCTTTTAGTGGGCGTGTGAGACACTCCCTTGCAAGAGGGTTGCCAGAGCGGAGTATTAGTTTGACGATGTCGAAATATCCTGCTAAAACCATACTCTCGAAGGCAGTTGAAGAAGAGTTTGGGTCAGCGCCGTACTCCAGTAAAACTCTGATAGCATCGATATTGGCGTTTCTCATAGCGATTTGATATGATTCGTTCAAACTCGCTTGCCTCACACCTCGCGAAGCCAAAACTTGCATTACGTTGATTTTACCCCTCTCAGTTGCATCTTGAAGATATCTTGCTGGGATTTCAATATTGGCATCGCTCTTTCCGATATGCATCTTGGACACCAAGCTATCCTTCGCTTGTTTATAGATATTGACGTCCGCGCCCATATTCAAAAGCGCCTCGACAGTTGCCGCGCATTGGATATCCGATTCAGGTCCTGTTATCGGTTGGAGTACCTCTTGTCCCAGCAAGAAACTGAGTTCTTTGAATTTGAATGTAGCCGTTTGCGCTTCATTGTTGCCTGTTACTTTGACAGTTTTTTTTCTTAAGAAACCAGTACCCGAAGCAGATGGGGGTTTGTAGTCGGGTTGAGAGCGACGTATTGTTATCAACTTTTCGCGAACTACGAGTGCAGTCCCTTGGTCGCTAAAGGTAGGTCGAGGAGCAGCTTGTAACGGAGGTTCTAGAGAAGCTTTGGCGACACCACTTCGCGATGCGAGGCTAGCCAATCGACTTTGAAGGCTCGGATTGAAGGCTTGGAACTGAGATGCTTGGACTTGTGGCATATAGACTGGAGAGGGATGTGTTGGAGAGGACTGCATGGGGGATGCCGCCGACGTCGGGATAGAGGAATCATTTTGGGAAGTATTGAAGGAGTTTGCCGGGCTTGTGGGACTGGTATGCGAGGGCGAATGGTCCATGGGATACTCAGGGAAGGAATGACCTGGCGGACCTTTATATCATCAGTAGCGGGAAAATGTTAGTTTGAGGATTATAAAACCGACGGCTTCAGATAGAAAGGCCGTCGGCCTAGGGTTTTCCATTGGATTCTTATACTGAAATAACATGCCTGGTAATGAAAAATTCCTGTGGTGAGGGTGCTGATTCAGTTGAGGCTGTGCAGACGAAGCCGCGTTGACTGGACGCCTCTGGGTCCAGTTGAAGGTAGAGTGACGACGGCCATTTGCAAGACCTGGAGGAACGTTAGCCGGCGAAGGACCGGCGCCTACCAATGCAATGTTTCATTAGCCAGGTACGTATACACCGGGTGTTTATTGACCGGTGCTTTAAATAGAGCGACCAGGCATACCCTCGAACGAGAACTGTCGGTGTGGAACCGTTCCGGACATATTCCAAATGGCCCGTACGTCGTATATACGTATACCCAGGCCCGAGATATTAAGCCGTGTAATTAAACGTCGTTTTGTAACGGCCGGATTAGGCCGACTTCCATATCTGACTAGCCTAGATGGTCCCCTGCCTGGTCTGTTGCGGGGTGTTTAGGACGAAGATGCAAATGCAGGAACCCTTCGTAAAGCGAGCTTCGGTTCGAATGACGGACGTATCGATATATCCCCTAGCGAAAACGAACGGTCGACTCCTAGAGAAGGTAGTAGGTAAGAACGGTCGAAAAGGCGATGAAGCCGAAAGAACGCGAGAGAAACGAGTGTGATAGCGAACAGTCAGGACGAACGGTGGGGTTTTTCAGTGGGAGCCGCCGGGGCTTTCGATGGCGGATGAAGGAGGGTGCAAAGGAAACAGTGCATATGGGTTTGACCACAAAGGGACGAGTGGAGAGCACGATTCGGGCCAATCCTTGTCTGCAGGGCCGTTTCGCATATCTCAGATGCCCGTTCGAAGGATGCTAGTGAAGTGAAGATGCTGCTGGATGGCGTGGCAGCCTGTGATTCTTCTGCATAAGCCCACCGCTTAGCTTGACGATAACATTATATTGTATTGAATGGATGGATGGAAGAACGAGGCGGAGGGGGCTCGTGCTTCTAATATAACTGCGCATATAGTGCTAGTTAGTAATTAGCAGAGCCGCACGATATCGTCGGAGCGAACAACCAAGCCCTTGGTAGTAAGCAATCTAATCTATACTAGTCGTTCCTTGTAGATGTCTATTGAATTCAGACACGACTTCGATATAGTATTTATTCACTTACTTGCTTGGTCGACTGGGGTGGCCTGCTATCTCGGCCACGAGGATTGATATCCAGTTCATGAAAGTTGTCGGTACCGCCTGAGTTTGAGTTTGAGTGTAGCAGCATTCCAGTCCGCCGGGAATGCATCACTTCTTCTTCATTCCGATTCTATCGAATAGGAGTAAACGAATACTCTCTCGAAGCTTCCGCGATTAATTCATACTCTATCCGAATGGTACATGTAGTCTATCATATCCTCGCCCAGAGAATAAGTAGTAAAATAGTGGAGTCCCAGCTGTCCTTCCTGCAGATGAGAACCGCCGCCAACAAACCACACCGCTCTTTTCCCCCCATCAAACACACCATCTCAACCTCCTAGCTTAATTCTCCCTCCCAGTAACGTTAGCTCCTAGTTAGCTACTCCGACAAACCTCCTTCCATACCATCGACCTTAGGCTTCCTACGCATCATTCCTGAATCAAAGACCGGGTATTCACTTTACTACACCGCCGAAAGCTCCTCGGATTCGATCCCGTTCGCGATTCCAATCGGTGCCGTGGACCAACGAGGTCTCCCGAGCGATTCTCTCGGACGAGTTGTCCTTACACCCCGGTTCGGAGCCTTCCCGCAAGAGCGCTCTCCACGCAGGAGCCAGGACACGACCTTCAAAGCCGCGTCACTGCCCTTAAAATCACCGAACTTTGCTTGGACAAGAATAAGAGGGATAAGAAACCTTCTGTCAAGCATCCGCCATGGCGGAATCTCAAGCCGATGACCATCAGCCAGCAGGCTCGTCGTCAGCCGCTGCTGCTTCACCATCCTCCTCCTCCTCGGCCCACCAAGCCAGCTCCTCTGCCACATACTCCAATCCCAAACTTCCGATCCCGAATGGTGTCACAAGTCCCTCCCAGACATCATCCCCTCAGCCAACCAATGGGACTCCCGGAGAGTCTTCGTCGACACCTAACTCGCCTAACACCACAACCACCACCACACATCGGGACGATGCGACTACCCCTACACTACCCAGCGGCCTTTCAAATGGCCTTACAAAGAGTCTGCCAAACGGTACTCCAAACGGCTTACCAAACGGTTCCTCTAATACCCTGCCAAGCAGTGTTCCCAACGGCCAGCCAGCCAAGCCATCTGTGGAATCCGACACGATTGCCTTGGCAGAGCCGAAGGAAGCTGAAAGGCTCAAGCCCACGACAACAATCAACGGAATTGACGGTCCCTCTAGTGAAACCGGATCCATCTCTGCTGAAGAACGAGAAATTGAGCTGAAGTTGGCGGAGGAAGCTACTGCCGGTAAGTTCCGTTGTCGTAATCATACCCCATTTTAAAGCATACCTTAACATCCAAGCTTTACTTTTACCAGAAGAGACAAAAGAGCCCGAAACGAAAGCAACAAGACAGAAACCCGGCCCATCGTCTGATATTACAGCTGTTGAATGGGACGGTGGAATGGCGAAAGAGGATGTGCAAGACAATTTGGACGACCTTGAAAACGCCGATTCCGAGTCAGAAGCAGCAGATGAGAAGGTTTCTGATAAATCAAAGCTTGATAAGGGAAAGGCTCCTATCCACTTGATGGTTAGGAACAATCCCAAAACAACAAATACGGACAAAAAGAAGGAGAAAGCCAAGTCACTCAAGCTGATAGACCTTCCACTAGATGTGCTAAAGGAGATAGTCCGAGAGGTATGACTCGCCCACGCCACCTCATTCGTCCGTTCCTGACTTAAGGCCTTCTAACCAAACTCCACGAGTAGGTAACTAATACGACCGATCTTTGTTCACTTTGTCTCTCACATTCATCTCTACATGCTCTCGCCATTCCCCTCATATACTCGCGGTTCGATATAGTGTGGCCGGATCAAAATGTGTCCTCGGATAGGACTGGTGTTGATGCATTGACATACGGTCTGGCAACCCTTGTGTCTAATGAAAACGATTATGCTCAATACGTCCGGAAGTTCTCCCTCGGGAACGGTCCGAAAGAATGGGTTGGAGAATATGCGACGAACAAAGAAGGCGGCAAAATGCTGGGAACTCTTGTCGGTTTGGCTGTTTGGAAAATGGGTATGTTGGAAACTTTCAGCTGGGATATGCCAACTGGTATACTTAGGGATGTCTGGAGGGCCTTGCACCGGCTGCAAACACTGCGGAATATCCATGTCAGATGGCACGACAATACACTTATCGACAATTCTGGATCCCCGGATGGCTCGCGTAAGATCGAACGGCCAACTTTCAGCGGATTCAAAGACCTCAAATCTCTAAGCGTGCTCGACCTAGACGAATTGGTATATTTGAGGGAAATGGCACTAGCCGTTGAGAAGAGCTATGCATCACTTCGGGAGCTACGTTTGGGTATTGCAGTTAACGCTACAACAAAACGTTGGGTGCACGACGATATGGAAACCATAACCCCCGATACCCCTGAAGGGGTCGGCGAAGGAGGTGCAATTGGTATAATCGTCGGAAAGATTTGTGATTTTAACAAGCGCGCCCCAACCTCCACGACCCTTCCGACCTCCCAATCCGTGACTCCAGATAATGCATTGACACAGGAGCAATTGGCTCAGATCCTACAAGGCCAGCAACAAGCTCAACAATCGGCCCAGGGCGATGCTGATAATGCCGCGTCTACATCTGGGGCTAGCACCGTTAATACGGCAATGGCGACCGTCGCTACGTCTGTTCCGCCAGTTGCAAAGACTTCGTCCAAATCAAAAAAGGAAGGCTCCGGACCAAGTAAGCAGCTAAGGCTCCAGACTCTTGAGCTTGAAAGAGTGCCGATCTCGACTAGGATTTTGACCAAAGCAATCGACTTCTCTTATCTCGTCAACTTGACTCTACTCAACTGTAGTAACCAATCAAAGCTCTTTAAGACGCTGAAGCGGAAATTCTCGCCCTACCCCCCAAGCGTCCTAATCAAACTCAACAAACTCGCCGTAAACCCAGGCCCCGCTAACAAACCACCAGTACATATTCCACCTCCCAGCTACCGACTACGGTTGAAGAAAGTCCACACCGATATGGTATCTACTTCATTGATCGAATTCCTACACACCACCCTTGCACCAAACTCTCTTGAGACGCTCTTCCTTCAGGAAGCAGCGGGAGATCATTATATATCTTCTGTGGATCTTTCTCAAATCCTTAATGATGTTCTCCGTCGCCACCGTCTTTCTCTACAACGCCTTCTCATCGATTCCTATGTGCACAACCCAGATATCCCTATGGAATCTCAGTTAAACCTCCAGAACCTCAATAATCGCAAGTCGAAATGGTGCTTCAACCAAGAAACCATCTCATTCCTCACCGAGATGCCGAGGTTGCGTGAGCTGGCATTTGGAGTCGACTACTCGGACTGGCATTATATGATCACCCGGCTACCAGAGATGAGAAGCCTGAAAAGCCTCTACATCCCCCACGTGATTGGTGGCGTCGAGTTTCACAAGGTGGAAAGACAAAGCGAAGAGCTTGCCAAGTCGATTGTAGATGTTGTCACGCTACGTCCAGAGTGTGGAATTTGTTATGTTGGCATTGTGAACAAATGCTTCGAGTTGTTGGAGGGTGAAGAGAGTGGTAACGAAGATGGTGTGCATCCTGACAACGCAGCGGTCACCGACGACGAGGATGACGATGACGCGAGCGATGAAGATGATGGAACAGACGACGGGAACGACGACGATGGTAGTGATGATGGCAACGAGACCGAGGACGCTGATGAAACGAGCGATGCTGAGAGTTCACCACTAGCAACTAGCGCCATGTACTCACCGCAAATCCCATCCTTCGGTTCCTTTAACGAATACGAGGATGATCTACCCTCGAAGAAAAAGCGAGTAAGCATACGAGAGAGAGAGATTTTGTTCTACGACGACAAAGTTGCCGTGTTCAAAGCTAGGTTTGCAAAGCTATAGGCACGCGAAGTGCTTTGCTTCGTTGAGGCTGGTTTACGAGAACAGGCTAGGATGTCTCGCTTCAAATCTTTCCCACATTATCTTTTATGGAGCTTTTGCCCAATACTCGGCCCCCTCCCGCAAAATCCCCTCTCAAAATCCGTGTGCTTTTTTTACTCTCCACTATTATCCCATATCAGTTGAGCCTTTCTTTCCTTTAGTTCCCACTCTTCGCTCTCAATCCCCTGTTTTATTTGCGACCACGCGCTTTCGTTTCTTCCTAACGGGGCAGTTTTCCGTTCTTCCATTCCAAGCGGTTGCAGGCGTGTCACGTTTTTTTCTTCTCCTTTTTGCTAATGTTTCACTACGACTAATGCTTAACACATAACTATATTCTTCCTTTTACTCGTCTTTGATAGGGTTCAAGCAATACTACCGGACAATGTTATATTCATGAATATGGAGTATTGTTTATGTTTGAGATTTTACTGTTCCTTTTTACTGTCAAGGGAGAATTATATTGCTACGAGGGGCGGAATTTGTCTCATAAACAGAATGGTTATTGCGGGATGAAAAGAGAGAAAACAGTTCTTTTCCCTTCGACAAAGAGAATGATACATATCTCGTGTGGTAAGAGATATGCACAATCCTACGTATGCACATTGTAAAGAGTAAAGATCTCAAGGCACTCCAATGAAATTAATTAAAGACTCGGGTCCAGGTGCCTGTTCATGCGGTCCAGCGAAAACGCCCCGTCCGGGGTAAGGACCACTCACGGCCACTGCTACCCTAGTCCTGCGATATCCAAGGTTATCCACGTGTCCGCTCGATCGGATCGAAAACACAAATTGGGAAAACCGTCCACGGCGGAATATCCAAAGCTTTGTGTCAGATTCATCACGCATTGACAATATTGCATCTTTTGGTACATAAGAAGGGTCCGAAAAGGGGAACTCTGTTAAGAGGGTCGCCGACATGGATTTCCATTTCGATATGAGATTAAATGAAAACTTTTTTGCGACATATACAAACGAAACTCGATCGGTCCATCTGAAGATACACGGCCGTAGATAGTACTATAGTGCTATAGACGCACGTACCTGCATGTCTGAGCGTATGCAATGCATATCACAAGAAGGACATCGCATCGAAGTCGCTACGCCGTGTGCCGATGCATGCAATGACACCCTAACACTATCACAGTCTCACTACAGTATCGTCCGTTCTTCCCCTTGGCATGCTGATGTCATCCACACGGAGATTTGATATATATATTAGCTAATTATCTAAATTAAAATTAGATACGGCGATGCCTATATTGATTGGTCGCATGGTAAATATTAGATTTCCGCACACGTTTGTGATATTAAACGAAACGTGGGTTCTAGAACCTTTGCCGCTGCTTCGGTTATTTTCTGTGGGTTTTTTCGTCTGGGATATAGCATTTATACCCATCATCCATGGTGTTATACCCCAATATCAAGATAGAAAAAAGGGTATAATAGTGGGTCTTCTTTTACTAAACTCCAGAATACCCAAACTCCGCGGACCCGGTTGATATCGGTTGTATATCCTTACGTGATACTTCCGCGAACGGAATTAATTATTAATCCATCCTTGGGTTTTCGCCTGATTCCATCCCATGATACGATATCATCTGTCATCAACCAGCAACAACTATCGTACGATATCTGTATAAGCAACGAATTCTTCCTTATCGAACAAGGGTTTGAGCATTCGCGAGATGCCGGATAACGTAACTGAGGAGGTTGGGGACTGTTAAAAGTAGGCAGAAGCCTAAACCGATCGTTTAACTCTGCACAGGCGTAATTTTCTGTGGGGCAGGATGTCTTGGAAGTAAGCGGGAAACCCTAAAACTTTGGTAACACAAGGATCGCATGGACTCCTGTTGAGTTGCCGGTTGTTGCAATTTTTCAGCTCAACCCCAAAACAGCTCAGCCTTATCGGCGGTTGCAAATGCATGCAATGCACATTGCTGGCAGTTCTAGTTCAGATATTTTACCGGTTGTTCAAATATCTTCTTTGGCATCACTATCTCGGAGGTTGAGATATACCATACATACTGACGTATATTCAACAAAAATAGAAAAAGGAAAGTAGAAAAAAGAGCATGCGCATGCAACAAGTCTTTCCGAGCCAGAGACATGGTTAAGGGTACACAACCTGGTCGTTTCTTTTTTTTTCCCGCGTTGACTTGCGTTTATGATAGTATCCTGATCGATTCCCTAAAACCCCGCGAGAAAGCTCAATCCGAACTTGAAGAAAGCGAAAAAATGATCCGCAAAATACCACATCGAAGCTGCCTAAAGTTTCAAAAGGCGGTAAATGTCAAATTCCTTTAATTTAGGACGTAGATAAGTATGACGAGCAGTATCTTGCCACGCGGCCGATATTGATAGTGAACCAACAATCGTGATTGACCAGGGTGAAGCTTGTAAGAATTCAGATCGATATTCTGGAAGCGGAGGAATGGCAGGGAGATCGGAGGCTTATTTTCGCGGTATAACACCGCTTTCTTGGTGTCCGAGAGCTCATCCAGCTTTCCAGTTTCTAGTGTGTGAACACGTCGCTGACAAACGGTGCAGACACATCCGCTCCAGGATATGTTAGGCTAAGCTAAAAAGGTATCATTGCACACTGGCAGGGATCCTTGGGAAGTTTCGAGGTCGCGACGCTTGGGAAGATGAACCCATAGCTCCCTCGAGTTAACTGGGAGGAAAAGAATCGGAAAACCCCTTCCACTTCGCAAGCTATTTCTGCAACCTTTTTTTTGGCGCTATCCACGGATTGAGTCAAGTGCTTCTTTGAAAAAAATAAAAATAAAGGAAAGCTTTAAGCTAGGGACCAAGTCAAAAAAGATTAAGCAGAGGACGCTTGTTATTCGCCGATATGGGCGAATCGTAGTCAAGTAGTATGTCGAACAGCATGCTCAGGTGTTCCCTGTGGGTCGCTGTCCGTCATTGCGGATCTCCCTGCGGCAGTGCCGCAGCTAGCTAGCAGTAGCCAGCCAATCTTGCAGATTGAAATGCAAGCCGCGAGTTTTCAACGACCCTGGCGCTCAGCTTGAGGTCTTGTAAAAATTTTGGGCAAAGCTTTGAGTAAAGCTTTAAGCCTTGTTCAGACTCCTCCGACTACCAGAATCCCGACGCCATCGTCGCAATTCCACATTCTCATAACCCTTCCAAACGTTTCAAATGCAGTAATCTCTTCAGCTAGAAAACCAATTCATCGATTTTTGCGGCCCCTTGATAAACGAACATTCCATATTGCCTCGTGGACATCGTTTTTAGAGCTAGCCGGGGTAGCACGGTTCGGACCGCGAAAGCCCCAACACCGGTAAGCCTCGACCAACCAACTACGCACCTCCTGGAAGGCAGCGCAGTTTGGGAAAGGGAATATTTCCCATCAGCTGCTTAGAATACCTTGAACATCTGCATTCAAATTCCTTCGTTGCCTGGCTCGGACTTTTCGAGTCAGATGTCAATTGCTTTGTAACCGTGGAAATGAATCAAGAAACTTCACCGGACCGGGCGACATGAAAAAAAAAAAAAAAAAAAAAAAAAAAAAACACCTTTCTACGCATGCTGTAGTTCAAGAATATACTGATTAGGCACCATTGAAGAGATATTCAGGTTATCAATCGTCATACCGGCTCAGAAGTAATAAAAGCAATCTCTACCACACCTTCACCGCCTGAAATCTACATTGAAATCAATTCTCAATGGCTCACTAGCATATATATCGAAGAAAAAAAACAACCACGATACGATTATTAGCTTGACACCACTGAGCCAGCCGGCTAAATACGAACGTTTCACTTCTCCGGATAGTATTCACAGTCTGGAGAGGATACCCAACCCTGGGCGAGCGGACGGCGTCTTTGCTTTTTCATCCGAAGCCCACCTTGCTTCCTCCGGCATCCCAAAAAAACATCTTCATCAGCAGCAATATCCATCAATTGCTTTTTTGAGTTTAATCGATTACCCAAACGCACCGAGGCGAAATTATCGCTACCTCCGCCAAACTCAGGACCCGGGAAACCTTTCCTGCATCGGCATCCTTGCAGAGCGTGGTGAGTGCTGCCAATTTTTATTTTACTTCCAGTTTTGTATCCTTTTCCCTCGCTGCCAGTGTACAGTGTGTGTCTATTTTCCGGGATATGTCTATACCCCAATTTACATATCCGGCCTTCTCCTGCGTTCTATACCCCCCCCCCCCAAAAAAAAAATCCGCGGATTAGATGTACAGAAATTCCAGAAGCCCGACTACTTTTTCGTTCTTATACACATTGCATCAATTCGGCAGGTGGGAAAACGAATATAACGTTACCCCTGAATATTTCGAAAACGTGCCTTTCCGCATACTGCATGGGATGTGCGCCTATCCGTGGAAGTTCTGGAAGCTAAGGGAGAAGAGAACTGGAAGCCACTTTAAGTTTTAAGCATGGCTGCCATGTGCCTTCCCACTAGCTTCCTAGCTTGCAAGGCCCAACTTCTCAGCTATATAAGATGCCCGATCCTCCCCAATCCAATCTTCTTTAACCTTCAGATAACTACATAATTCATCACATACACAATAGTTTTCTTTGCAACTGCAAACCACACTCTTTTACTTGATTTTGCTGTCCTTTTCTCTCATTCTCGACCCCATCTCGCTCTTTCTTCTTCTAATATCCTATCTTGATACACATACCTCAACTGGACCAAGCTTTCCAAATAGTCTGAAGACTACTTGTAGACACATCTTCAGCTTGCGTTTGTAGAGTTTCGTTCACCATAAAAACACAATCTCTTGCATTTATACCGTGCTTTGATTCACTTATTTCTATCATATATACTCATCCTAATTGTGCAGTGCACACTCTCTATCTCCATTCATCCTGTCGTACCACTCTGGGCCATATTGCCTGTTGTATTTTCATATCACTCTGAGTATATATTTCGCGCCACTAACAGCATCTAGCAAACTGTCTATAAACGCCGACGACGAAATATAGTTCAACAATCAATCCGTTTCGAAAATACGCAAATATTCTACAAAATGCCTTTTGTATCTCAGTTACGCTTCCAATCGACAACTGGGAACACGCTTGATAGCGACATCCCTTCCACGTTGCCATCTTCAGAGGCTCGCGAGGTTGATAATATGGACCCGGCATCTCCCACTTCCGGCGCAGGCGCGGGCCAAAGGGTTTTGCAGCGCCCACTCTGTCCGAGATACGCTGAATCCATCTCAGATACCGAGTCTGATATTAGGTATTCCTTTACTTTATGTCCTTACGCTTTTGTCCATAATACAAGTTTACTAACGTGGTTTTATTGCCTCTAGTGACGACCCTCTGCAAGATTCAATCTCGTCCAACGCTTCAATATCCTCTGCCTCAAGCGTCAATGGGGATGATGAACTGGAGCTGCCTCACGGTTTTGCTGATTTGAGTCTCACCCAAGTTAGCACCCCATTGGAGTGCAAAAAATACGAGGCTAAGGTGGAGGCTAAGGATGACCTACCTCCCAACCTGGCCTATCCTTCAGAGAAGACCCAAGACACGGCACCCCAAAGAATTCCTAGTATCGACCGCAGCTCCAAGCTCTTGGAAACCCTCCTAAATAAACAGCAATACGCCTCCGAGGTGGCTAAAGCCGCCTCTAACGAGACAATCGCCTGCTTTCCTCTCGGGCGCGGAAAGATGTTTACGCCACCCCAAGCGACGATCGATATTGATTCCTGGCAAGAAGATATGAGGATGCACGGATATACTCACGGGAGACAGGCTGGTTTTTCTCAGGGATCAGGCGGAAACAATGGATCCAGGGCTCTACCAATCTACCCAGCTCACGTCAAACCACCTACTGAGTGGGGCACACGAAACCAACAAGGCAGCGGAAATGAGGACAGCTATGAAGACGGTGGCTGGGGCCGCGAGACTCGTGGCCCTCGTGCAAAGAAGAGAATTGCATGTCCGGCTGCTAAAGGTGATCCGTTTCACAATCGAGATTGTCTTGGGGTGTCTTTTCCCAATCTCGCCAAAACAAGGTACGAGAGTTTTCCATAGCTAATATACACATATATAATGTCCACGAGCTAACTATCACATTTTGAAATATTTAGACAACATCTAAGCTGCGCTGCTCACTTCGCGGTCGAAAAGACCCCGCTCCTTCCTGACGAAATCAGAGACCCTAATGGTTGGGACGAGATTATAACTTATGTGTATCCCGGCAAGGATATTCCATCTAGCGGTACGCAACAAAGGCCCTATCCAATTAAAATGTGTGTCAAATTTCTAACATGTATACTATCTCCCAGATGAGGATTTCCACCCGACAATGGATATTATTCAGCGGCGAGGAATGGGGCCGGGGAAACCAGACTTCAGATCCACGCTCATGCGTATGATTCGGCGCATCATGGAAGATCAAGAATACGGCATGGAAACCCTTCGCGAGTTGGAATCTATCGATCCTAACCCCCAGGATGACTACATGATGATGCAACATCCAGTAACTCTGTACTCTTCCCCATCGACCATTAGTAGCTACCAAAATTGCCTCGACACAAGCGACTCTTCAATGTATTCCCAACAGCTAGGTCTCCATTACAACAGTCCAATCAATTCAGAAGCATCCCCAAACGTTCTCAGTTCGGTCTCCATGAGCGGTATGCACACACCAACCAGCGGTAGCAGCGGCTCTTTTCCAGTGGCCCTCTCCAGCTATGGTCCCGGCATCACCAGCACTGGGACCTTCGGCAACCGGCAACTCTCAAGCTTCATTAGTCAACCAACTATCATGGACACAAACCGATGCTCTCCTGCGATCCCTGACCTCCATCACCAAGCAGACAGTGAACTCCAAACAGACCCTGCAAGCGGCCCCTCTCCGGATCGACAACCACAAATCTACGTTAGAGTTCTAAGTTCCGACTACCAATTCCCCTCCGACGGCGACCTTAGCTTGTTTGAAAGTTCGGCCCAGTGTATTTTTCCAGGCTTCTCATTTGGAACCTGTTGTCTTCGTCCCCTTGGCATTGTTGGGCCGTTTATCAACTCTGTCCAAAGCCTCTGCGAATTCTACGCCACTTTCCGAAGAGACTATCCCGGACAAGACATGCTCCTCGAAGTTTTCCCAAAGCCCGGATCTCCTTTCGTATACGGTCAATTGTAAAACCTTTTTGAATTTTTGACTCTACCAGTTTCCCGACTATAGACATTCATTTGAAGTTTTATCATATCCTTCCACTTCTGCCTTTAAGTTTATAGGACAGCCTTGTTCGTTCTAGGTGACCTTTTTTCTGTTCTTTTCTCTCTCTTATTATCTGTTTTAGTACTTTAACATACACATCACAAGGTCTTATGTTTGGCACTTATACGAGAGACGCAGCGACGATAACATTTTGATGGAGTTGAAGAAAAATGCCCCTCACGTATACTGGACGAAACTTTATGACCGCTTTTCTAATCTCTGTATATAGTTTTACCCTACTTACCCATTTTCTTGTACCCCTCGTTATATTTCTTTTCTTGTAGGATGCATATCCCATGGCTGTCGATTACCCCTCAGTCTCGATTTCACCGGTTTTGGATTCGAGACAACCTGGGGAGTCGCTGACGGACATTGAGACGGCACCCCAGCATTGATCTTTTACTACTTGCCTAGTTTAAGTGATTGTGTAGATTAGTAATTCCAAATAGCCAAAAACCCTCCCAAAAAAAATGTATTTTTTATCCTTCGTTTTTTTTGGACCTTTGGGAGTTGTCAAGTATCGTTTGTCGTATCTACTGTTTGGAAAAACACTTCTTCGTGATATATCCTCAGCTGAATTATCTGAGGCTATCGCGAGCTGACAGCACAGAGTTGTGGTAATATGGATACTTAGGCCAAATCAGGCAATGGAATCCCACCACAACGACCTTAAGCTTTTAGTGGCGTCCGGAACATCATCCGACTGCCCCATTGGGACGACTAGTGACTTCATCTCCCTATCAGGAGCATGAGAACTAAAATGGGAGGCAGTGCAGACCCTTGCAAAATAGACGATTCAGCAGAGAAAAAAGGCTTGTTTCTGGTGGAGCTGATTTGGGCTGAAGATGTGAGAATAGCATCCAAAAAGACCAGGGGCATATTTGCGCTATATATAAGATGGCGCCGCCGAGGGGAGCTTGGTGGAAACTTTGGATTCTGACGCCCACCTAATTTTATAATATTCGAGAGCATTCTATATCGATCTCGAGACGTTACATCTAGATCGAGATCTTAATACTTCATCTCCCTGCACCCTGCCGTTACCTGGTGTAACATCCAACGACAGCCTTCAAAATGTCACACCCAACACATTCCTATGCACCGCTGGACTCCACACCCCCTAATAACCCGGATATCACAGCGACGGAGTCTCATTACCAACCCTCTTCTCCACCACCGTTATACTCTAATTCCAGAGGAGGTTCAAACTCACCGCCTCGGGGCGCGGGTGGCTACCGCCCCGAGAGCATGCTATATACCAAACATTCGACCTCGCCATCCCTTTCCACAACCTCGGAAGCCTCCCTGACAGCCCTTCTGTCCAAATACGAGCATGAAAATGAAAAGGATCATACATCTGAATCCCTAGGTAGCGACTTACGCTCCATCTCTCCTGTCAGAAACACCTTCCATTATAAAGGAAAACGCTGGCTATCAGTCTTTCGTACTCTTTTCGCTCTTTTCAATATCCTGGTATCTATTGTCGCATTCGTAATGATTGCAATAGTGATCTGGGGTATATACGCCAAAGACAAAGATAACTGGCAGCAACCAACATCAAATCCCAAAGACCCCAATAAACCGCATCCAAACCGGACATACGCCTTCCCTCAGGCGATCGAACCGTTACCGAGTAATCTTATACTCGCAGCAAGCCTATTCGCCACCGTCCTCAACACAATCACCGTCTTCGCCCCATGCTGGCGATCGAACAAAAAGTTTCACAAAAAGCGATTTGCGAAAAGCGAGATCTTTGAAATAATCGGTAATATTATCGTTGTCGGAGCCGGCGCGGCAGGATGCTACTTCGCCATCTCTACAAAATCAAATCTCGAGCACAGTCTATGGGGTTTCACCTGCGATGTTACCGGAAACCCGGCGAAATACCCACAAGCCAGGCTCTTCGCGGAGATAAAGTATCCCAACGCTTGTAACAACTACAATGCGGCCGTCTACTCCCTTCTTGCCGTTGTGGCCCTCTCGGCGGTGACTTTGGGAACATTCTTGATTAATATCTGTTTGAGGAAGAAGAGAGGGGAATATAGGCATGACGATTCGGCGTTTTGTGTGGGAGTTTGTGATTGTTGTGGTGCTTGTGCGGGTCCGCTCACTGATTGTGCAATCTGCTGTGAATGCTGTTGTATTTGCTTTCAGTTATGTTCATGATCTTGTGGGACGAAGCTCGCGCGCAGTGGAAGTATAAATGGCTCCCGACTTCCCAGTTTAATGATTTTGTATATAGAAGTTTGTATTGAATTCATATTAGATACTAATGATAGTCTACGATTTAGAAGCCCACTCTACAGAGTTCAGGCACATACTGGCGACGTTTGGTGTTAGAATGTTTCGCGAGCAAGTATTATAATGGTATCAACAGTAATTGTTCAATTTGTATTTACTACTTATGTCAGATCCTAGTGCTCCGTTTTGCATTTTGAAGAAATGAAACGTTTGAAATATAGTACACTTGAAAGGAGTCGAAGCAGAAGTAAAAGCCGATGAAAAACCCCGGAGTCCTGGTAAAAACGAATGTGGACTATGATGTAATTAAAAAACGAGTACCGAAGAGACAGAAGATAAGAGACATGAATGAAGGAAAGGAAAGAACGAAGACAGGACGAGTTTTGGCCTGCATAGACAGGATAAAAACGATTCACAACTTCTGGAGTTATCTGGAAGAAAAAAGAATTCCTTGAATATCGTCCGCAGAATCTTCGCGATTATGTTGAGGGTCTTAATTAATGCCGAGGAAGGCGAGTGGCAGTTGGCATACCAGATGGTCCCTAAATTCTGTGTTTCTCGCTCTCTATAAGGTTCTGTTAGTATGGAGGCTTTGGATACATAATGGCCGGGGAAAATTTACTCACCCAACCTCGAGTATAGCATGTACAACGCCATCTGGTTGCACTCCTGTGTTCCAGTGATCGTAACCAGCCTCTCATTACTATTGTCTTGAGGCTCGTTGATCTTAATGACACTTCCGCTAAGCTGTCTAATTTCATTAATTTTCGCGCCACCCTTTCCAATAATAGCACCGACCATATCATTGGGAATATATATTTGCTGGGTCAATGGTGCACCAGGAATCATGGCAGCCATATTCCCATGGCCTTGTGCAGCGGGGCCAGTGTGGGCACCATGATGTGGGACGTTGGGTTGATGAGGTCCGGCACCACTGTAGGCAGGCTGTGCTGACGGGTCAGCATAGTGAATAGGCGCAGCTGGCTGCTGCACAGGCGGTTGGCCATGCAAGTAAGGGATTCCGTAAGGATTCGCTGGAGTTCGCTGCGCTTGATTGTTATGGCGTCGGTAATTATCGGGATGACCGTAGTTACCGAAAGCAGGCTGGGGTGTATAGGGCACGACCTGCATTCCACCCGGGACAGCTCCAGCTGGCCCTCCAGATCGCGAAGCATAAGCAGACGCAGCGGGACCGCCGAATCTCTCTGTTAGCTGTTCGACCAGGGTTGTGGCAACATAGTACGTGGCAATATGAACGGCATCCGCAACACCAACAACCATTAGTGACCTCTCAGTGGAGAGCGGGAGACAAGAGTCTGAAGCATTGAGTCGAGCCCCAGATGCATCTTGGATCTCCCTAATGCGCATTCCACCCTTCCCAATGATAGAGCCAATGAGAATGTGCGGAATCAATAGACGAAGAGGAAATGTCTTTGAATTTTGGGTCGAGGCTGAGCTGAGTGGCTCGCTGTTAATTGTTCGTATGATCAATCCGAAAGCCTGTATATTCATCTATGTGAGCACTATGATAGAAGATAAGCATATGAGGGTTCTTTCTAACCTTTGCAACCGCATCGACGCCACCGCTGACTGTTAGTATCCTTTCTACTGCCCCCCTTGTGTATTCAGAAACCGTGCATTTCGCCTCAGATAGTCGTCGAATCTGTGTCACATTCTCACCGCCCTTACCAATCACGGTAGCAGCCTCAGCACTAGTGATCAAGGCTCTCACGTGGATCCAGTTCGATTCATCTACAGGTTGAATGCTGGAGGTTAGAGTCTGTGGTGCGTCTGGAACCTTGGTGTCTCCGTCTGCCTCGGACTTGGCCTCGGTAATGAATTCGTTGGGATCGCCTTTAACGGGGCCACCCTTATCGAGAGCTGGACGCTTAGCATCTGGCTCGTTAGGCGCAGTCGGTGACGACGGGTCTTCGAGAGGTCGCTTTGTAGTCGTGGTTGTGGTGATGGTGGTGGTTTCAGGGGCAGAAGCTGTCAGGGTGACGCTAGACTGCGACGATTCCGGCTTTATGTCGACGGAACTCATGTTGTCGGACTCTTGGTTGATACTTGCGAATGGATGAAGGACTTTGTCGCTCGTTTCGTCTTTCTCACACTTCACGTGATACTACTTCTGAGGTCTTGAAGCCAAAACCTCGGGATTCTCTCTGATAGAAAAGACTGCAAGGACTAATCGCCTGCGCGTTTATATTGAATTGCTCTACTCGATATACACCTTTGACGGGCAATGGGTGCTGTAGAAAGAGTGCTGTGGGTAGGAGCGAGGTGCGAATGGTTGATGGGTGGGAGTTGGAGGTGTCGGAGGAACGGACGACGAGGTGAGCCGGGCAGGAGAAGGGTGAAGTGTGGTTAGCGTGCAGGAGAAGCCTCGTAAGATATCTCTCAATGCAAGCAAGAGAGGTATATGTGGAGGGAGGTGAAGATGGTAGTGATCGGAAGTGATGGGTGCAAGCAAGGACAACAGTTCTGAATTCAACGGAACGAAGGAGCCCTAAGATGTATTAGGGGCGAACTGCAGATGGTATGGTGATGATGATGAAGATGAAGATGGTGATGGTGAGGAGAAGGTGGAGGTGGAGGGAGGAAGAATACGAGGATGAAAGGTGGTGATGGAGAGTTGATAGTTTTATACGGGGTGACGCGACAGCAGGTCCAAATAACCTGCGACGGACACAGCCTCTAAGAGAGCAGGCAGGCCACGACAAGAACCTCCGATGAGACAAGCCGAGACAAGAACACTCTCAAGAAGGCAACTGCTGGCGGTCGAAGTCGACGATGCCGCTGTTCTGATACCGTTCGACGGGGAAGCGTGGAATGCGGCTGGTACGGTTGGCGATGATGTGGATTTGGTGGATGTGGAGATTTAGATTTTAAGGAGAGAAGCAGCCTGGAAAATTCTTTTTTTATTTTAATTTATTTCTGCGGGCGAGGGAAACTGCTAAGCGGGTTTTGGTGGCGGAAACCGCATTGAGAATTCGACAAACACCAAACCACCAACGTTAACTGCAACTTCGAGTTCAAACGACAGGTTGCTGAACATAGTCGCCTGCGGATATTAATAGTAACCGCCCTGGTAATGCCCTGTTGCTTTTGTGTTCTCTCGTCACTGACAGTTCATTGTAGCTATCGGGCTCTGATGGCGATTTGATACCGTCGAACGCCCCTGATATCGTCTCCAAGGCCTCATTGGATGGCCTCCCAGAAAAAAAACCCGTTTTAGGCATATCGACCCAGAGCATGCCTCGCCTGACATCATTTGGAACCTCTGAGGTAGCTCTTCATGCTTCGACCATGTTAAGCAGGTAATGCACAGTTCCGGACTCATTGCAACCACTGCTGCGAGAGGCTGTATCCTCCCGGTTGCCCGGCAAATCGACCATATCTGGATCCCTGACTCCCTTGTCAAAAATGTCTTTCGTACATTTACACTAAGATGGATGAAGAGTTCGAGAAACCTATTGGTGGCAAGAAGATCGAGAGTCGGGAGGCATCTACGGTGCTGCCACGGATTCCATACAAATCGATCTTCTCAGACTTCCCAAAAGTCGAATACTAGTAATGGAACCTCGAACCACGGAGCAGATGGCCTTTTTAGCTGGGGCTCTCAGCTTAAAGGCCCCCTTAGTTTCGACTATTCCCGGTTGTCAGGCGGATCGCCAGACGTTAAACCCAGTCACGGATTCCTTAATTCGGCAAAGGTGAAAGCTGATAAGAAAGAATCGCCCTGGTTGCTAGCTCAGCGATCCCCAGCCAAACCGGGGACCTTAGTCGGGTTCCCTCCTCAGGTGCCCTACTCGGTAGCAAAGTCGCCTTCGGAACCCTGGATTTTGGCTCCTCGAGATCGTCTTAGCGAACTTATACAACATGATAATCTACCACCTGCAAGGAACCTGCGATCCTCGAGTCACCGATCAGCAATTGTCGAGCAGCAAGTCCACGATATTCTTCGCGACCTCTTAGGGCCACTGATGGGACAAGAGATCGAATCCAGGCACATTAAACTTGATACTGAGGTAGTTCTAGAAACAGTTAAGGAACATACCCCTAGCAGCAGTCTCCAATTGGTACCATATTCGCAGCGATCCTTTGCTCTTACTGTCAATTATATCGATCCGGACTTGCGCCATGGGGATACAATTACCAATAGAAGCCAGTTCTTACAAACCGATGAACACAAAATAATCGCAGGAATACCAGAAACAGCCAAAACAGATGAATTTCCGACCCCGATAGTGCCCTCTACTCCAATGCGCACCGATTCAATCCCTCCTATCATCGAACCAACCCCATCCAAAAGTGCTGAAACATCAACTCCAGCGAGGGTTCTCGAGGAAGCAGCATTAAGTCCGGAAAATGTCGACGCACCAGCGGACCCCACACAAGCAAGTTTGCTTGTGGAAGCCGAGGAACCCTTATCATCCCCGAACTTGGTTATCGAGCATGCCGCCATCATAGATACGCCACCCACTTTTGTCCAAACAATCTACTGGGACGGATTGAACCTCCCGTTGCAACCACCAAAGCTATTACTGCCGAAGGAAGCAAGGTTAGATATGTTGAGTCTCCCAACACTCGATGTTGTCCAGTCTGAACTGCTCGACTTGGTAATGGACGACTCAATATCTATGGAAACCCGAGTGCTCATATACTCCCAAATTGATACAATATATGGATTAGAGAATCTCCCAGACCCAAAATCCTTTTTGGACGCTTTTCTGTTAGGGCTCAATAGGCTGGGGTGGAAGGGCGTTATCGGCCCAGATTCTGCGGTTTGGCTTTCCACGCACAGAAGTATTTTGAGACTGCAGCTGAAGGGGTTATTGTCAAGTGATTACCTTGAAGAACACATGAAATCTCTGACTGCCGGGCAGAAGGGCTACAGACCCCACCGGTTTCAAAGTCGAGTTCTCGACGATCCCTTTAGAAACCCCAATATGCCGATACATAGTGCCTGGGGCATGGCGAAGGAGTACGTGAAACAAAGAGAAAAGGTCACCTTCTCCAAGTACCCCGCTCTACCCCTAGCAAGTGCAAAGATATTTCTCGAGAAGATTATAAAATTGCTGCATAGTGGAACCTGGAATAGCACCAAGAGTCGCGCAGTCGTAACAGGCCTGGACATCTTTAAATACTGCTTCGGGTATAGAGCGTTCCGCCCCGCCCTGCTCTTCTCCGAACTGGCCAGGTTTTTGATGGCTTGGAAAAGACATTGGAGCACGCCGGAATTTGTCCATCTGACTTCTGGGGACAACCGGGCAGGAACAGGGGTCAACGGCGCATCAGAACCGAAAAACCCAGAACCCAACTCGCTTCCCAATATCCCAGAGCTTGACAAGCTCTTTGAGATGCTTCCGAGAAAATACGCTGGTCGACTAGTGTGCACTCTGCTGCTTCACACCATCGTCAACTCTGACGGTACCCTTTCTGAAGCCCAGTACCTCAGGAAAATAATGACTGCTATCCAGCGGAACCCTATGGTGGATGTAAGGCAAGTCACGTACAGGAACGAAGGCTATCTGTCTTTCCTGAATGACCCGAGTCTATATGAGAAGAAAGTCGCTTTAGAGGGCCACCATTCCGTTGCGAGGTTTCTTCAAGGATCTCAGGATATCGATATTATTTCATTTCATTTGAGAACATGGCCGGCGTGCCAAGGAGTGCGATACATCGATGATAGAGAACTTCTAGACCGGGTCCAGGAAGCTCTGGAGGAAGTCATCAACCGGATCCAGGCACGGATTTCCAAGGATGCGATGAGCCCTAACCCCCGAGCTCCTGGCCTCCCCTTTGCTCAGGCCATCCTGTCCCTTTTTTATCTCAACCTCCCGACAGAAGGGTTGATTGTGGGTATCTTCCTTACCCTAAATCGATCGAAGAAGGTCCAAGAACTCAAGTCCTGTCTCAACATTCTGAGCCATTTTGAAGGAAAGTACAATGGTCAAGTCAAATTCAAGATCCCCAAGCAAGCAAACTCCATTGCACTGAACTGCTTTCGCGAAAACCATCTTCCTTGGGCTTTAGAGCTCCTCATGCACTACCACAACCGTCATAACACGACATTCGCGAACGTTATCCTCGCAGCAGCAGACAAGTATCCGACGCAAGCCGAAACAGTTTTTAACGAATTCTTGAAACCTCTGCGGGTTACATCCCTCTGGAATTCACAAATCAGCTTTCAGAAACCTGCGGGTTGGCCCTCAGAGTGGTTTCTTAGAAGCCTGGCCGTCAAGTACGCCCTTTCCAACCACCATTATCCCACCAAAGCAACAAGAAGGATCATACGTCTCCGCCATCTTTACGGAAAATACGGTTACGGTGTCAGCATGCAAATCACGAGAGCATTAGTTGCTACAGCTATGATCCGTACTGCGACCCATAGGTTATGGACGGGACAAGAGTTAACATCCGCCGAGGACCTCTTCAAACATGGGAGACTTAAATTTGTGATCACCACATTCATGAAGGATGCAGATAAGAGTTCCACCTACCTTGCTGGGTTAACGAAGGAGGAAGCGATGGTGAAGAAAAAAGAATTCATTGAGAGGTGTATCAAGGAAGTTTGGGAGGAAATTTTCAAGTGGAAGAAGTATCGGTTTGCTGTCGCAACTGAGAAAAGAAATACGATTAAGGGCATTATATAGGGTTGCATTAGCGCTTTGCTGGGCTTGGATTTTTTTTTTTTTTTAAGAAGAAACTCGCCAGGTGTGTCATGTCTGGGAGAATTCGCTAGAGTATCTCAGCTTTCCTCCTCGACCTAGCTTTGGCAACAGCGTTGGAGGGTCCCATATATATGTTTAGGGGTTTTCTGGTTGTACATAGCACGCATGCTCGCTGTCAAAGCTCGCCTGACCGTGTATATATTTCTGGCAAAACTGATGGGTACATACAACAATTTATTACACAATGGATGCAGCGACACCTTCATACATAGTAAGATTATTTTACAGCAAAAACAAACTATCTTCCAAATTCTCGGACCTCAACAGTAAAAGAAGAAGAGGGAAAGACGGTGATGATAATCGGACTAACAAAGGAATTGAAAAAACAACAAGGGGAAAGCAGGCGCATCTCTTCTTCTTTTTTTTTTTTTTTTTTTTTTGGAAAAATCTAAGGAGAGGCAAACGCAAGATCGAAATCAAATTCACCCACAGCCAGTCGATTGACTTACACCATCTGATCGCAGTTCATTTCCCAAACCTTCTGAAGATTCGCCGTTTGCAGCCGAGCTGGAGGGTTCAAGTACAGAGCGACGCCTATCTGAGGATCGGTGCTGCGCCAGGAATACTGGAGGAGCCACTGGGAGATTACAGGCAGGGATACGTAGTTGACAGTGCTTAGATCGATAGGGAAAACAGTCTCGACCTGTATGCGGGCTTTATCCCTCATTTCCGAGTACCTCTTCTGTGGTGAAAAATCCCAGATTTTCGCGGCCAGCATGTGGTGTGCAAGTAGCCATATCTCCTTGCGAGGGATTGTCCTCTTCTCACCGGAAAAGTTACAGACCTCCATGAACTCCGGGTTATCCGTATTGGGTGTTTTGCAACCCGCAAAGATGGGGCGGCATCCGGGGGGTACCTCCATCTGACCACCGAAGCCTCCATTATCGTTGAAGATCCGCATAATATGGTCGAAAAAAAACTCCATATACCGTGGGATGTAGTCCATTGGCCAGTTCCCAGCTGAAAGAGTCTCCTGGTGTTCTTCTGTCCATGGATGGCGTTTGCTAAGTAGCCCTGACCCTTCGAGATCCGTAAAATTGCCGCTGAACAAGCCTCTTCCAGTAGAGTTATAGTACTACTTAGCCGAATAGATGATATATCGTCAGCAAACGATAGATGATGTAGGGGAGTACCAAGTGAAACGTCCTTTTCCACTTGAAACCCCGGAAAATTGCCGGACTAACTCCAGCTGTAGAAAGATCTTAAGACTTACGTGCTCCGCAGGGTTCATTTTAGGTTGGTGTCGGACATGAATGTCTCGTTGCTAGAGTTTTATACACCTGTCAGTCGATACTCCTCTAATATCTAGTTGTTCGCTAGCCAGTTGAACGAGAAGCTCCTACCTTAAGTCTATTTGCTCCAACCCCCGACACACTGAGGTGCAAAGCGCACACAGTGAAAATGAATAGAATTTTGGATAGTATCATTTTGGATATCGCAATATCCGTGAGATTAGAGCTTTGATACTTCTGATACCTTGTGTCAGAGACTTATCCAAAAGATTCTTTCTTAAAAACAAAAGGTAATAATACTTATATATGGGACAGTAGGAAGGCTATACCTGGCCTATTCTCGGGATAGTGTTTGAAAAAGTGTAAAGAATCTTATTCGCACCAGCCGGGCAGCTACGGTTCTTATTAGCATCACGGCGCCATCTACACCGAAACTACAGCTACGGCCAACTCTACCTGTGCCACTGTAGCTTCACATATAGCTACACAAGTTTCAATCCTCCTTGGGGACGAAACCAAACGTTGGATTTTGTGTGTTGGAGGGAACTGGGCCGCCAACATAATCTAGGCCCTCGTAGGCCAACAGCCACGAAGACTCCAGTGGAAAAGTCTCAATGATTCCAGCCTACACTGTCCATGAGACTTTCAAACCAACAAAACTATAGATTTCAAAAAAGACAAGCATTAATTGACATTCGTTTCAAAAATCATTAACAAGTAACTAATCAGGACAAAAGCCAAGCAAAATACAGCATACATTCTGACATCCCCGTGTGTGGTTCATCCTCAGCTCAAAGGAAGGTAACGTCATTCTACAGACACAATCCTGCCACACATTGCCGCATCCAACCCCAATCCAACATCACCTACGCCACCGCCCTGTCGTCCGCTGTCAGTGACTAACAGGATAGTCTCTTCCTCAATCCATTCAACAGTAGCGGTGAATCCAAACGAATACCTAACTGTGCTCCCAACAACCGTTTCAGCTGGCACCCCATCCTCCTCCTCATCAAACCCGAACAGTCCCCCTGAGTCCTCCGCAGACTTGTCGTGCACTTCACCGCCACTCTCGCCAGCAACAAGCACTCTGTCCAAAACTCTTGCACAGGTCCTTACGCTACCAAAATACACAATTGCGTTGGCACCAATGCTTAGCGGGACACCACCGCGCTCCTCTGAGATTTCGAACTCAGCGCTAAAACCAGTCGATATTTTAGGCTGCGCTCCGCTTCCTGTGCCCGTGCCGCATGGTAACAAGACCATACCTTTCCGCAACCTGCGGTCCCCTGAAAGACCGATATGCATTGTGTGGGGCACATCAAGAGTATTTGCGAATGAAACCGACTTCTGAAGGGAGTTCCTATGCGGTATTGTCGGCTGTGGGGCATGGATTTTCGGCCCAGGTGGGCTAAGCCTATCACTCGACATCAATCGGGTGATGGCAGGATGAGATGGTGCGTCTGGAGCTGGAACCTCACTCCACTGACACAACCCAATAGTTCCAACTTCACCCGCCATCAATGATGCAACAGGGAGGCGGCATTTGCGTATGCTAACTACCTTCACTGTTTTCCATTCACCAATCTCCTCTGGCGCCAAATGATCATGGCTGTGCTTCCCAGGGGACATGTTTGGTGAACGGCTGAGGTATCTCCCGTGCTCTGCAAAACTTGATGCCGGCGTTGTTGGCCTAGAATAGGAGAGAGACGGGAATGGCCCAAGCAACAGTTTGTCTCCCATATTGATCTGCCCGTACTTGACGTGCCCACCAAGAACGGTTTCAACTAAGGTTGAGACGGTCTCGAAAACATCCTCAACGTGGAACAAAGGCTTCAAATGTCCTGACGCCTCTGCTGGGTCCTCATCATCTCCGGGAATAGGCTCTGTGGAAGGTGGGATTGGTAGGTGTCCGATGAGCGCCTGTAACGTGTCAATTCCTTTTCCAGTCACAGAACTAACAAGAAGGATTGGAACAACAGAGCCGTCAAGAACCGCGTCCTTATTCAGGGAAAGGAACTTGATCATCTCCGCTTCGCCACCTTGCACAACCTTTGGCTCTTTCCCTGCCGCCCTAATAACCTCAAATGCCAATTTGCACAATTTTCGTAATCCAACGTTGCTTGCAAGGTCTAATTTCGTGATCAATAGGAAAAACCGGAGCTTAAGCTTTAGGCAGAGCATAATATACTCAAACGCAGGTCCCGTAGTAGTTTCTGGGAGCTCAATATCGCTAGCCATGACGATGGCAGTGTAATGAGGCGCCCATCCAACTAGGCCCCTTATTGCTGTGCGCCGGTATTTAAATAGGCCAGCAGAGTCGAGCAGAAACACGGTCCTTGCAAGATTCTCTTGGCCTTCTTTGAGATCCGCCGTACTCGATCCTACTGTGGCATGTATATCCATCCAACTTCCAACATTCCCTGAATGGTAATTTACCATCTCGCCACTCGCCGTAAACCCAAGCAATTCACTTGCTATACTTGAGGTATTGCCGGTTGCGACTTCGTGTCGGTGCTTGAGCAGTGAAAGTCTAGATTTTCCACGCCCATTGTCAAGGGTGCTAGAGGTCAGAGTCCCTAGTAAGGAAGATTTGCCCACGTTTGTAGGGCCAGTCAACGTTATTCGCAGCTGTGGAATGTTATGCGCATGGCGAGCCTCTGCGGTAGGGTCATTACCAGCAGCCTGAGCCGCCGTGAACTGTCCGGGCCTAACAAGAGCTTCAGCAGCAAACAGAGGAACTGTCTCTCCATCTTCAGTCGTTGTATTGGCAACGTTGACTTTTCGGACAACGTCAACCACACATCCCAGCGCGTCAGCCATCTTTCTCAAAGTATCCAAACTCGTTTCCAGCTCCTCTTCAACAAGACCCAGTAATCTGCCATTATCTGCTACTCCAATTTCATAGAGACATCCCTGGCTGTCCTGCAGTAGCGTAGCATAGTATGCTTTGTCTACCGCTCGACTCCCAGATTGATCGTCCGTCTCTTTTCCATCCTCGGTTTCGAAAACAGAGACCGGCGGCGCTATTAATCCGGCGGTGTTATGGGACGGACAGCTCTGCTGCAGCCTCCATAGAAGCTGAGTGGTCAAATGTTGAAGTCGCAGCGGGTTTGGGTTGAGCAGGGACAGTTTGTACTCTGTTGATCCCTCCTGAGGCTCGCTGACGAGAGATTGTATCCCATCCCCTTCCCTCTTATTCGGGTGTACCTTGCTCGGGCCTGGAAGTAGCAGTGTGGGGGTCGCTACTCGAGTATTTGCGGCCGAGTTCGGTGGGACCGGGGTTGAGAGGGCCGAATTCCATGGGGAAGACGGCGGAGAAGGCGAGTGATTGAAAGTGAACAAGCTAGACATGTTTCTGCTATGAATGAAAAGGACATTAATATAAGCTCCGGAGTCGTAATTCTGGCAAAGTTTTGCGTACGTACCTTCACTGACTTAATTCCTAGGCGTAATTATATATTTAAATGAGAAGTCGCAGCAACCGATCGGGCTTTGCAGGACAAGAACCTCGTTGGGGGGTTTATATTATTGGTATCGTATATCACGTTTAAACGTGAGGCGGACCCGGTAGAGACGATTCACACTCTTTTTCGTAAAGAGTTCCAATTTGTCTGGTGGAGGTGTACTTTGAACAATGCTACTAATCGCCGTGTCATCTTGACGGTATTGTGTGGAGAGTAGATACTCGTTCACTTGACTAAGTCAAGTAGAGTGTCTGTTGTCGCTATATATTGAAATGGAACGGAAGTCCTCGGGGGGTCCTAAAAGGCGAGCATTGTGGCTGGCCTGTTATACAATCTCGTGCACTGGTTGCGGTGTGTCTATGCTGAAGCCATGTTGGTGGTAGTGGTGATGGTGATGATATCAGAGCTGGAGATTATCATTAGGGGGTTTTTGGCGAGTGCGACCTGGCGGGTTTAAACATCAGCTGGCCGGCTGGCGGTATGACTAACAACACGGTCAACACCAAAAACATGACAGCTTCGAGTCAGCCTGGCCGTCCAAATGAGCAATTCCACGAGCTTCGATGGATGAACTAGGCAGTTCAAGCTATGAAGTTGCCAATAGTAGTCTTTGATATTGAAACAGGCTACTATCCCGTGGTAAGAATCATATTCGTTTATTCACCTATCAACCGGGCAATTATTAGTCTCGAATTCAACATTTACCTTGCGAGTTATATAATTGCATTTCAAGTATTATTCTTGAGTTCGAAATTCCTGTGGTAAAGTGCTATCGATCGATATCGATATTAGCACTGGCATCGAAGTAAGTTCCAAAATTTAGATTTAGTCTTAAGCTTCGTATTAATCCTGAGACCTCTACTACCCAACTCTCATACTCCTGATATCCGGTACACAACGTATATTCAACTGCATGTTCCCCGATCGACACTGCACTGCCTCCGTATGCATACAATAATCTGACTCAAAAAAGTTTCCCCAAAACTCCAATACCGATATCGATTATCCCCCACATCTAAACCCTCCTCCTCTCCCGCTCCTGCATAACAGTCCACTTCGCCGGCTTCCTCTCGTACGATAGATCCCAATAATACGGCACAGAATCCTGAAAATCCACTTCCCGGTCCCCCGCCGCGGATTTTCTACACGACCGGTCCATATTCATATGAGTTGCACCTATTAACTGAATAATTTCCATCCCGATCGTCGCGTAGATTGTGACTCTTTGGTGACCTGGGTAGTACGTAAAGTGCGATGGGTGTAGCATTTGGGCGATGTAGAAGATTAGATGCCAGGCTTCGGTTTTGAACATGGATTTTGCGTCTTTGCCGCCGGAGTTAATGAACACTAGTGTTGTAAATTCGAATATATTAGTAATATCACTAAAGTATAGATAGATATAGGTGGCTGTAAAAAATTGTGGGTAGGCGCCCTCAGATTATCCGTTAGTCTTTGGTGTGTATATATACCTTTAGCATCCTCAAGCTGCTCGTCGAATTTGGTCTTTGGATCCCATAGCTCAGTATCTTCAAGGAATTCGACTACCCGTTTTTCAACGTAGAGGTATGCATCTATGATTATGAGTGTAAAGGATATGATTAGTGATCATAACACTCTAAGATGGGTTTAAACTCTACTACGTATACACTGTCTATTATCTATCGATATAGATGGATTTTGAAAACATTCCGCGGATACAATCAAATAACTAATGGTACTTAGACCAAAAGCTAATACTAACCTCGAAACTGTTTCAAAATATCTGGATCAAGATAACCCTCCCGATCCGGATCCAGGGCGTCTTCCAGTATAGGAATATTATTTTTCTCTTTCGGCGTCCGCGGCTTTTTGTAGATATAAACCTTTTCCTCGACTGGCATTTCCGATTCTCTAGCCTCCTGCTCAAGAATGTAGTCTAAAGGACTACTAAGGGGTATCCCCATCTCGAATGGTATAGAAACTACCACGTCGGCCGTCATTTTTCTTCCAGAATTTCGAGAACCTAGCTTCCGTCGATATTTCAAACTTTCGCAAACGACCAAGTTGATGATCGGGACCCATCGAGTATTTAAATACAATCTACCACCACCAATAGGAAAGGGTATATGAGGTTCCTACAATTCATAGAATGAGATTATGAAATTCTGGGCTGACCTAATATTATCATCCACTACCGGTACACCCATCGATCTCAGCGAGGTTTGATCCCAGCCGCCCAGGATCCTGTCAGCCCTTGTGCGGCTGCATAGTAAGCTAACTACAAAAAACATCCCAGCCGCCACGCTCCACCTGTCAAGCTTGATATTATACCCCCCATGTAGTAATGATATCACAAATCTGGCAGCTCCGGCTTGACGGAACTCGACAAGCACACATCACCCGACAGCCCCTCCTTCAACCCGGTTCCAGGTGCAGCAGCCGCACCCTCACCCTCAGCATCAGCAGCTTGACGATTCGGGTTCCGTTGGATTATTTCCGCCAGACAGCCCTGTATAAACTTTTCCAGCTCCTGCTCTGTCATGGTAAATATCTCATCCATCTCACCCGCATTGATTTGCTTCCTCAGGCGTGACGATTTGGCTCTCGCGGAGTTTGGGCTATTATGCCCGCCCTCGATTAGCCCCCTCGTGACCCCTCTTGTCACCGTATCGATTCTGATACTCCTCCTCCAGGCCTTAACTTTCTCTTCATACGGCTTCCGTTTATCGAATCTGTCCAATGCTTCTTCGAGCACCTTCTCCCTTGTAAGTCTCCCTTCAGGTGTCTCAGCACCGCCTTCTTGGACCCCCTCACCCCTCCTTCGCAACCTCTTCTTCGACTTTCGTACCTTCCTCCTCCTCCTCCTTCTTCGCACCCCCCTCATCATTCGCACCCCCTTCTCCCTTCTCACCACCCTCCACCTTACCAATCAACGCAATATCCACCCCCAAAAACGCAAAGAACCCCTTCATCATCTCCCTCTTCCCAACCTTACTCCGATCATGAGCATTAGCAAACCTCTTCTCCTTAAAATACCTCTCCTCAAAAAAACCTGCTCTGAACCGCAAACTCATAAATCTCCTCTACATTCTCAAACCCCATTTCAAACCTTTCAACATCCAATCCAAAGAATTCAAGGGTCTCGCTAACACTTCTTGTCAGCTCAACTTTGGCCAACTCGCGATTGTGGTCTTCGATTTCTTTGATGCGGACGTTTAGACATTTTTCGTCCGCAACTAGTCCCTTTGCTCGACCCATCATGCCGAGTATGGACCAGAGATCGCCGTAGGAATGTTTGAAGGATATCCACCACATGGTCTCCGCAGAAGTGCAGACGTGCACATCTACCTGTGCATAGACTTTATCTTCCACCTTCCCATCTCCGTCTTGATCCGGCTCAACAAGAACAGCAAACGACGTAGTAGCACCGGCGACAGCGGTCATATACTCCGCTCCAAACGCAACCTTCACATCAGCCATTGTTGTAGCGTGTGATATTCCTCCGTTTTCACCTTCTCCACCAGCTTTGATCTTTGGAATCGGCCCAGCGACAAGGTAGTCGAGATCACCGTATGAGGTTTTCCCCGGCGCTTCCGGAGGGGTCGTTACATGACCATAGAGGGTTGTGAGAATATCATAGTATTTGCTTTTGAGTCGGTTATAAGTCGCAGGACTCATTCGAGGCGTGATGATGCCTTTGTTGGAGAATGCCGAGCCACCCATCTTCTTTTCCGGCTGGGAGGCTAGGTTAACGGGGCACGGATATCGCTCTTTGCGTGGAACCTAGGTGATACAGATGCTTCGGATATAGAGATATCGAGGTTATTTTAGACTTGGAACTTTTCGTGGAACTTCGTGGGACTCGCGCGTGTGTCTGTGCTATCTGGGATGATATATATATGGGCTTGATGGGATTACTGGCGAATCTCAAGATAACGCTGATTACGAGCGAGATTCGATTAATAGTACGAGGGAAAACTACAGTACTTCGAATTACGGAAACAGGGTTTGAATTATAGAAGGACGTTTATCGTGTTGACGGGGAAGCATTATAAACGTTCCTGTTATGAGTCAAGCTCCAGGCACCTTTTAGCAACTGCGCCCCAGTCAGCCTTACGAGGTACGGGCTATCTATAATTTCTGAAGAAGGCCTTATAAAGCCGCAGAAGTAAACTAGCGTGGTGATTACTTGGAGGCAAGAAATGATGCTGCAGGCCATGGGCATATCAATACTTCAGCGGTAGTAGTTGTTATCATAATACATAGGCAGAATCGAAGCAAAGGAAAGCCGCTAATAAAAATACAAAAAAAAAAGGAAAATGGGACTACCTCCCCCAAAATAAAAACATCAGGCACACAAAGGAACACCACATCGCTCATGCTACAGGTAATGTCATAAGGAAAAAGATAAAGCCACCAAATGCTTCGAGCCAATATTACACCTTACTTCGACCCTCCTTTCCTTCTACCTCCCAAACTTTGGCTCCCTCCACCAGCCAGAACTACAAATCCCTCCTCTTCACTTCCACTATTACTCCTCACCACGCTAATGCTGTTCTTCTCCTTTGCAAAACGGCCTCGTCCCGTTCTTCCAAATCCGAATCCCATCCCGGTCTCCATATCTCTCACTCCGTATACCCGTCTATTAGCCTGGACAATTCCCAAGTTCGTAAGAACCATCAAGAAAGGGCGAGCGAGTAGATATGCAAGTCCGACGCAGAATCCGACGAGCACGACGATATATAAGAAAATAAACCTAGTTCCGTGCGCTGTTTCGTGAGGTGCGGTATGTTCTTCCACTTTAACGTCCGTTGAAGAGAGCGGGAGATGCTCATGATCATCTCCCTCTAAAAATGCATCCTCCGCAAGGTCGGGATACAAGTGCTTCAGATTTCCGATAGAAACGCAGAGACTTTGTTGCTTATTCGGTTGAGGCTTCTTGGCGAGTGGGTTGACAGATTTCGGGGGCGGGTGGAAAACGGGGATGACGTAGGTGCAGAGCATGTCGATAAGATCACGCTTGGGTGAAATGCTAGGTTCGATAGAAGCAAAAACAAGGTTTTTGTCTTCATTGAGAAGCGATTAGTACTGGTTTTGACAACAATGCGAAATTGTGATGTGAGATCGAAAGTTTGGAGCCGGGTCAGACAGCAGTTGGATATCAATTTATGCTTCCACATGACTTTGTTTTCAGAACAGGTCTGTGTGAAATTGTGCTTCATCATGTAGGCCATTGGGGTGATTATAAGGAGCAGGGGATTCTCACCTTCTTCGTGAATTTTCTCAGCGGCCGCCTTCGTAACTTGATACAACTTCACTCTCCTCGCTTTCATCTCGCTGTTCTGCGGAACCACGCTTCGGAAAGTCGACTTCGGGGCATCAGGATCCGCATTCTCCCAATCCCGTCCAACAACTATAATGTGAGCGTCTGGCCTTGCTGACTCCCTCAAACGGCCCAAGAATACCATTAACTCCCTCTTGAACTTCTCTGCATCAACGGGTTCCTCCAGCCTCAAGAAGTCCCTCTCGCCGACATCTACAATCACCGTCTGCGGGACAACCTGTTTCAGCCACGGATCGTCCTTAAAGAACTGCAATTCTTTCTGCAACATTTCCTGGAACTGCTTCGATAGTTTCCCCAACTCTTCAGCCCTAACCTGGGTCGGTAGCGGATTCTCGCTGAAGTACTGGTCTTTCAATCCTGGTAAAGGGTCTCTCGGGTCACATTTCGATAAGAAGCATGTACCAGCATCGGTGTGTGCGTGTCTGATCCCCAGAATCTCAGCTGCCCTGAATTGGGTAGAGTTGACCACTGAAATTCCATTCTTGACAACCTGGCGCACAGCATGTGCACTTCCGTCATCTCCAACGCCTCCTCCGGAATTATCGTGATCGTATCCGAGCAACCCGCCATAAACCTCCGCGTCGACACCCTCACCAATAAACTCAACGTATAACCGATCGTCTTGTCCGTCTGTCCACAGTTGTCCTTGTCGTACCAGGGTATTCGCCACCAAAAATCCTTCAAACGAGAAGGGATGGTCCGCGATACTAATGATCCTCACGGTATGGGGGTCTAAGGTACTCTGCCTCCCTTTCCCCTGGTTCTTGTTTTTGCCAGGAATAGTGATAGGGACAAAGATAATTTCTCGCTCTCTGTCCAGCGAATCGAATGATGGGAGCGTGTATAGGAGATCTTCGGAGCCGTCAACGGAGACGTAGAAGCTGTAGTCGTTTATTTTTCCTTGTGGCTTTGGGCGCAGTTTGAGGATGCATGTGTCGCCGTAGACTAGTACGGTAAGGTATGTTCCCGGCCATCTTGAGGCAGTATAGGTATCACGTCGTCGACGCCATCGACCAGTAAACTAGAAACAGGCCAGTTTTATATTAGCGTCTATCCGGAGGAACAATTGACCAATGGAGGGGTTTTTGGCATACGCTAAATAACCCGGCATGAGTCTTGGGCGTTATCAAAAGCTCTTGATAGGGTATATATTTTGGATCGAACCTGTATATCAGAGCCGGCTCGTTAACTGCAAGTTCTAGAATCGGGAAGCTCTATCCGCACGTGATGTGAAAACTTACACTGAGGATCTAAAGCCGTCCGTCTCCGCCTGTGCCTCGACGGGGGTATCGTAGAAGCATAGCAGTGATATTAACACCACCAAAAGCTGGAAGGGCAGAGATGTGAAGAACCGTCTCGCCATGACGATGTCCTAGAAACGTCGAGACGGCCTTTGTGCACGGCGTTTTGCTCGAACCCTCCCCTGATCCCCCGCGCGGAATCCTCCGTCTCGGAACGTGGAGTTTTGTTGTGGCTGGCTGGCGGGTTCTGGAAAACGTGTCTTCGCTGCTCTGCTGGACAACTCAATTACCCTCAAGCTTCGTCCACGAGCTTAATTTCCCCGATGATTGGATGACACTAGAGTTCGCTCGGGGATGGCTTTACGGTGGTCGTGGAAGTAGTGAGGTTAATGGGTAACGTTGGGAGAGACACCAGTTGGATTCCAGCTACTTAGGCCGGGGAGGAGGTAAAGACACGGAGGTTGAAAGGAAGTTGGACGTGACACAAGATCCAGAACACCAGAGGACCAGAAGATAGCTGACCATATTCTCCGAGGGGAGCAGGTGACATTCGAGATACACCGACGTTGGGTTGAAGTGGCAGGAAAGGGGAACCCGATTGGGCAGGCCCGCCGTCCAAAGATGCATCCGCTTGGCTGGTGAGAATGGGCGCTGTCGCCGAATACGGAAAGTCGCCGCTCAACACCAACAAATGCAACAGGTCGAGGATACGTGATGGCATTCCAGAGATAATGATGATGACGATGATGGATTGGGTCCGTATATTTGTTCTACCTAAAGTTCTACATACAGGAAAAACAAAAAATGTTCATTCATGTGGTCTGGGCGAGGAATCAGAATCCGTAACTCGAGGTATCGTATCGTCCACAGCAGTTGGTTGGGGAAACCTTCAGTGTGACAATAATAATCTCTCATCATTTTCCTACTAAGCCCGCTCCTCCCCACATCACAGCAGGCATTTATATTTAAAAGAAGAAGGAAACAGAGCACGCATCTCGACAGTCCCAGAAGTAAAGAAATCATTGTTTTTTTCTTACCTAAGTTTTGTTAAAAAGGAAGACGCGCGGGGAAACCGTACGTACGTGAGGAGTTGTTATTCAATCCTAAGAATGAATATCTCCGTTTGTTCTTGTTGATTAAATGCCGAACACTACTTAAAATATTCGCTTGGTGGTAAGCAGTACCGTTAGAAAGCAGATCCATTCAATTGGATGTGGGGGGGATATTTCAATACTCACGAGAGGTTTTTTTTTTTTTTGTATGGTTATTTGTAAAAGATATCCAATCACGAAGAAAGAATATTTAAGATACAAAATTGCATCTGTAAATGTACCGGTAGGCACCTCGGTGGAAGTCAGTACTCGACATGTAGCCTGGCGAATTATAGACGATTACCTACATATGTCACCCCTATGGGAATGATGGGGAAACGGCCTCAAAATTTGAGGCGGTGGGTTTAAACAAGTCGGTCTTGGCGGCAGCCAGTGTCGGTTCAAGTTGGGATGGTGGAGACGCTGTAAAGGGTCTCCGATTCGAGCTGGCCTCCAGGGTAGGCCTAGGACGATAGTCTCGAGAGACCAGACCTAACATGCTAGGACCAGACCCTAGGTTATATTCAAGTTGGTCTCCGGGAAGGGCGGGCCCTAGCAGTATAGTCTGGAAAGACCTTTTATGCTAGGGCTAGACCCCTCCCGGGTTAAATTCAAGTTGGAATAGCGAACCGTTGTTGACCTCAGGTCCATTTGTAGTGGATACCCGGTTTAATTTCAAGTGAGATGATTTTGAAGAAATCAAAAAAGGGATTCAAGTTTAAGTCCGCTTTGGAGGGTTATCTTGTGTAAAAAGACAAGGATTGTCCGCTTCGGAATATCAAAGGGTGTTGAAACCAAATCTGGAGTCAAAAGCCTAAGAGACTGTGGGTAAGCGCTGACTGCCTACATTTAATAAGAAAAGAGACTGCCGAGATGCGTGCTCTGCATATTGACATGGCCTGAGGAAGGTCCATCGTCAAACCAGATTGCAAATAAGAAAACAGAGAGAGTAGGTTGGGCGGAAACAGTGTTGGAGAAATAGGAGGAGTGGGGGAAAGAATTGGGAGGAAAATTGTGGGAAGATTCCAGGGCGCTCGTTGCATGAGACTGAAGATTCCAGATGATTCAAGGAAGTGGCTATCCTATTCAGAATTGAGATATTGTTGTGGGAGTCAAACATCCAGGTACCAGCTGCAAGCAGCTATCTACCTTTCTGAGGACCATGAATATTAACTTTCCATAATTCATCATGATAAGATAGGGTGTAAAGAAGTGCCGAGTATATGATGGAATGGGGGACGACGCCAATGATAGGAAGGTTGAGTGATGACAGTAACCAGGTGAAGGGCCGAGCACGGAGCAAGGTCAGGTCGCCTGCAGAAGGATGAGATACCCAAAGAAAGCCAACACGTGAGAAGGCAGTGAGAGAGAAGAGGGAGAGGGAGAGGAAAGGATGAGTAAGGAGAAGAAAGAAGGGAAAGAAGATGAAGGTAAGGGGGAAGAAATAAAGAGGAAGGAAGAGAAGAGAAAACGGGAGACGAATAAGGATAAAGAATGTGGAGATTAAGAGAAGATGAAGAGAAAATGATGATGGGAGGAAGGTGAAGGTGAATGTGAAGTCTTAGAAGAAGAAAAAGAAGAAGAAGATGATGAAGATGATGAAAATAATGAAAACGAGGATGAAGAGAAGATGAAGATGGGAATGAAGATAAGAGAAAATGACGATGGGAATAAAGATTAGAATAAAGATGAAGAGAAGATAAAGAGAAGGCAAAGAGAAGATAAAGATGGAGATGAAGATGAAGATGAAGATGAAGATAATAGAAGATGAAGATGGGGATGAAGATTAGAATGAAGATAATAGAAGATGAAGATGGGGATGAAGATTAGAATGAAGATGGAGATGAAGGAGAGATGAGGATGCAGATGAGGATGCAGATGATGAAGAAGATGATGAAGAAGTATGAAGGAAGGGAAGGAAGAAGGAAGAAGGAAGAAGAAAAGAAAAAAGTAAGAACCGCTCAGAAGCTGCTTAAGGATACGGATTATCCGTTTGTTTGGAGCCATGCCATGGTTGTCCATAAAGTAGTTGTTCATCCTTGCGGTTGGCCCCCTGAAACCCTCCGGATAAGTAAAGAGATGGCAAACCTTAAACAGCTGAAGTATGCCCGGGTGATACTGTAGCACTTATCCATTTTGTTGTGTCCCTTGATGATTGATCAGATCATGTACAGGCCTGTATTGATTGCTACGTCACCGATGGAGGAGGAAGAGAGAAAGAAGGAAATGGAGGGGGGCAGGGGGGGTTTAAATAGTTGAGCTTCCTCGGTGAGGGAAAAATTCTGGAGGGATTGTGTCTATTGCCTAAAGGGATTTATGAAGGTATTTTGAGACTTTTGATTTGCTGGAGGTTGCGTCGACACCGTTGTTGCCGAGCGTGATGGTGTTTATTACTGTCTACTATCAACCGTCGACTGTCGACACAGATCCAAGCCATTGATGATGATGTCAGAAATGTGTTGTGCTGTTGCACTTTTATCCATAAGACCTGTGTTGCCGCGTTGCAGGGATCGCCCTGCGGCAGGCATTCTTTCCCGCCAAGCCGCAGCCCAGCCCAGCCAGGAACCACCCACCGCCAAACAGGCCATGCGAACAGCCATGCAAAACCGAAACCTCGAAATTTTTCTGGTCTCTGCGAACAAAGACCCGCCCGCCGTTCTCCAACATCTGTCCCGCAACACTCTGCTTTTGTCCCAATTCCTTTCTTCTTCATCATCATCTTCTTCCATTCCCGGCGACATCATCTCCGAAACCAACATTCTACCATCTGCTACTGCTCACTTAATTATCCTTTTTGCATCGCAATGACTATTTCCTCGCGGAAACCTACCTGCATACAGATCCCACCTGCATAATCGTTCATTCCGTTGCAACATCACGTATCCCCACCACTACCTTTCCTACCACCATCGATACACCAAACATGTTCCACCCGAATAAACGTCAGAAAGTACAGGGCATTCCTTCTCCATCAGTGTCCGTCTCTGCTCTCTCTAAGATCCGGCACCAGCACCAGCACCAGCAGGATGCACCGCACGAAACCTTGCGCTCAAGCACAGGACAGGGCAAGAAAACCAAATTCCTGTCGGAATCACCTGAACCATCTACACTACAACCTCCGATAATCAAAGTCTCCAAGGGTACCAACACCGTAGGGGGGTCACCGATAACCAATGGCGGCATTAGCGACATTGAAGCCATAGAACTTCGTCAGCAAAACGAGAAGGCGAGAAGAAAGCAGGAGAAGCGGGAGAGGAAGAAACGAAAACAAGCAGATAAAAAGCGAGCTGAGAAGGAAGCTGAAGATGGGTATTCGTCTTGGAATGGTTTCAGTGACGGTGGCCAGGAGCCTGAAGACAACGCCGCTCCTCCCCGAAATATCCAGAAGAAGTTTGTCGAAGAGGCCGTCGTGCTCGAGAAACCGGTAAAACCTTCGAAAGAGAACAAGGGATCACCGAAAAAACCTACTGTCGATATTATTCCCGCATCTGTGGTTGCTGCACCCGAAAAGCCATCCAAACAGAAGAAGAAAAGACGGCGGGAGGATACCGAACCCCACAGATCTCCCCTGGGGCCGTCGACTAAAGCAGAAGCACCGAAGTTCCCAGCTGTTTCAGAGCAAGATGAGACGGGGAACATCCTACCGGAGTCGTTGTTGGCATCACCTGTTGCACGGAAGCCGGTCAAGCCAGCTACTCAGAAAATAGAGAGCGTTTGGGATAGGCTGAAATCAAAGCCCAAGAGTTCTACGGAATCTTCGGAATCCTCAAGGGCCTCGCTTGGATCTCTGTCAGAAAACACCAACTCCGATAACTCCGCTACCACTATCGAATCTGGTTCTAAACTGTCACCCGACCTCCAAACCGACTCCCATAAACCCCAGCAGGGGGCTCCTCCGCAGAATAAAGTCTTCAAGAATCTTCAGCTAAAGGACAAGTCAAAGGTTCAGCAAGAAGTCGGAAACGACTCGACTGCTGGACTGGTAGACCCACTGACACCCGTTCCCCCCAAACCACTCATTAAGTCGAAATCTCAAATCTCACAGGAGCTCCAAACCGTCCGAAAATCCCTGCCGATATGGTCCTTTCAAAGTGAAATCCGCACCACAATCCGCGACTCCGACACAATGGTTCTAGTCGGTGAAACCGGTTCCGGTAAATCGACACAAATAGGCCAGTTTCTCCTCAATCAACCCTACATGTCAAAGATGATCAGCGCAAGTGGCAAGAAATACGGTGGATGTATTGCTATCACACAACCACGTCGAGTCGCTGCCATCTCGCTTGCTCAGCGTGTGTCTAGTGAAATGGGTACTACCCTCGGTAAGGAGGTTGGTTACTGCGTTCGATTCGATAATGTGAGCGACGCTAGTACGAAAATTCGTTATCTAACGGATGGTATGCTACTCAACGAGATTCTACACGATCCTGAGCTGTCCCGTTACTCTGTGGTTGTCGTTGATGAAGCTCACGAGCGTAGCGTCTCGACGGACCTGGGAATGGGACTCTTAAAGGGTATTGTGGAGTCTCGCAGGAAGGAAAAAGTGCCCTTGAAGCTTATTGTCATGAGTGCTACTCTTGATGTGGAAAAGATGGCAAACTATGTCGGAGGGACTCCAAAGCCCGGAGAAACGAGCGAAGAGGTCATACCCGCGCCTATCTGTCGGATTCCGGGAAAAATCTTTCCTGTAGAGGTCTTTTACACCCCAGTGTCGATCGATAATTTCCAGACAGCGGCGGCGAAGACAATCTTCCAAGTCCACTACCAGTATCCCTGTCCCGGTGATATCCTTGTTTTTTCTACTGGAAGCGAGGAAATTGAGGAATTGGCATCGATGGTTGAGGAACTTGCGCTACAGATGGAACCTGATAAGCCCAAACTGAATGTCATGAGGCTATACGCTAGTCTAGACCCAGTGGAGCAGCAGAAGGTATTCGTAAAAGGGAGCCCTAAGGAGCGAAAGGTCATCATCTCGACAAACATCGCAGAAACTTCCGTTACAGTCCCGGGCGTCAGACATGTCATCGACTGTGGAAAAGTAAAGATGAAGCGGTTCAGACACCAACTCGGTATCGAATCACTTCTCGTCACCGACATCTCACAAGCATCGGCTCAACAAAGGAAAGGTCGAGCAGGACGTGAAGCTGCCGGAACCTGTTATAGACTTTACACTGAGGGTCACTTCAAAAGGCTCCAAAAGGATACAGAGCCAGATATTCTCCATTGCGATCTCGCAGGCGCCATGTTGACATTACTCGCAATGAAATCCGAGCATAGTATGACAACGGTTAATAACTTCCCATTTCTGGATGGTCCGAACCACCAGAGCCGGGTAAAAGCATTGACGACGTTACTTGAACTAGGCGCTCTAGACAATAAAGGGAATATTACTAAAGTGGGGACGAAGATGAGTAAATTCCCATTACCTCCTGCGCAAAGTCGGGTTATTGTGGCGGCAGGTGAAGAAGAGGAACAGAATAAGAAGAGTGAAGAGAATGTTTTGGTGGATGTCATTGATGTTCTTAGTTGCCTTTCGGTGGATGGGAATATTATATTACAACCGACAAGGTGGAGGAAGACTTTGGCGGAACCGAAGAAGGAGGTTGATCCTTTACTCCCTCAAAAGAAAAAGAAGAAGAGGAAGCATGCGGATGATGAAGATTCGGATGAGGATTTGACGCTGGAGGAAAGGGTGCACAGCAAGCGGATGGATATTGTTCATCCTTCCGGCGATCACATTACTTATCTGAACATCCTCCGACGGTACCTGAGCAAGCGTGCGAATGAACAAAAGAAATTCTGTCAGGAATACCAGATTTCGTACCCCTTGATGCGCAAGGTGGAGAATATTCGCAAGCAACTCCGGGGTTATTGCCGACTAGACAAAGTTGGGGATTTACCGAGGGACAGCGAGATGAAATATGAGAGCGATACGATGGTAGCGAGGTACCCGAGAGTCAGTCAGGAACAAACGGAGAAAATTCTGAAATGCTTCATGGCGGGCCTTGGGGTTGAAAATATCGCCAAGAGGGCTAAGGGTGGGAAGTATAGGACCTTGACATCTTCGGGGAATACATCTTCTGGAGTCGATGTATCGGTCCACCCGAGCAGTTGTTTGATGTGGGAGAGAAGTGAACACGAAGCTAAGCGAACGAAGAAAGACGAAGGAAGATCTTCGTGGCAGCGGTTACCGGAAGGATTTGGAGAGGCGGTAATGTATCAAGATGTGGTTTGGACGAGTAAGGCGTTCATGAAGTGCGTGAGCAAGATTCGGTTGGAATGGACAACCGAAGTCTTTGAAGACCTTACGATTTACGGCACCTGAAAGTTAAAGTGATACCCATAAATACCCCGGATAGAAGGTGGTTATCTGGATGTCAGTTGTTTTAGCAGGCATGCGGTAGATGGATTCTATGGCGTGTATATATCATGGTCATGAATTGAAGACTTAAGTCTTTGTGGTTCGCGAGTTTGCTCAAGGAAAAAAAAATGTAGAGATACCTAGCCTGTAGCGTGTAATCGTGATATAAAATATGTATATTGTAGTCATCCGTCAGGGGTGTTGGATATTCAGTTGCACTTAAGTACTTCGTACAAGGCTCAATCGAGTCTGTCAGACCCGAAGCTGGAGGACCCACCTCCTTCATATTTCGGTGTCTATAAAACCACATTTTTATTGATACGTGGAGTTCGTGATATCGACACCATCAACAAACCAAAAGGGGGCTCCTGATATCGATACTCGATCTCCAAATGGCGTCGTTCGAAATGCTTCCATTCGAGCTGTACGGCGATATCATCCAGTATCTCGACAAAGAATCTACGAAATCACTCCGATTGGCATACCCGAGTCCCAAAATCCTTGCAACTACCAGCCTCTCTCTCTTTGAAACTCTGGTACTCCGTCTTGGGAATCACAGGAATAGTAGATCCATCCTCGAACGTCTTCGGTCCTGTCTTCTCACCACGAACGACGGTGACCTGAGTACCAATGTCATTCTGGCAAATGTTCGAACTCTTGTCGTGGATACTAGATATCCATTCGAAGTGACTGACGAGTTTATTTCGACACGGCCAAAGTGGCGTGGATCTGACGGGGATATCACGCTGGTTGATTTTGCGAATGATGTTCCGGATGAAGAAATTGCATCTTTCTTAGACCTACTCAAAAGGGTATTTTCTGCAGTTTCTGGCCGTCTAAGATCACTTAAGTCTGTAACAATTGTCCTCATAACCCGAAAAAGATATATATATTACCGTTTCGACGAACAGATATTGACTTCTGTGAATATATTGTATAGATGGCAAACCTCAGATTTCCTGGTACTCGAAACGTACAATGAAATCGCAAAACTCCTCTGCCCTCCCGCGACACAGGGAAAATACGAATTAACCATATCTCACACCTTCAGCCAACCTTGGGTGCTCACAGAATACCTCCAACCGCTATCAAACTGTCATCGCCTTGAAATTGTTGGACAGTATATCCAAAAGGACACCGATGTTGAGTCTGCCGACATGGCCGCTGTAACCGACCTAATTCAACGATCCAATCAATTGAAAAGTCTCAGTTTCGCATGCGAAGCCTGGATGGAAGATGGCGCCGTAGATATCCTATGGGAAGCAATAAACCGAATCTCAACCCTCGAAGAATTAAAAATTCAAGCAAGCGAATGTTGCGCAATAGGGTCGGTGAAGCCATCACTTAGCTCGAAAAGATTAAAATATCTTTCTTTGATATTCTTCGATTACGATTTCTCTGCTATAGGATATGATCCCGTCAAGACCTTTTGGCCTCCTTCGACTGATACTGGCTCCGGAGGTCATCAGGGATTAACAAAACTTGCGATCGGGGTATATCCTATTTCTACTAAGAAACTTGTTCTGCAACAACAGGGATTGACTGACCTTAGACTTCATGTAAGAACCAAAGAGGATGCTCTAGAAGTCTGGGGGATAATAGTCCCCGCTGTTGCAAAAACATTACGCCGCTTTAAACTCACCGGTTGCACGGGAGGACAACCATGGGGGTGGTCACAAACCGCAAGTTATGCAAGGGCACTCTTGAAATGCAAGAATCTAGAAGAAGTCGAAGTCCCGTTCATAGAGCGGGACTGGCGGCTGTCTGATGATAAAAGTGTTATCAACAGTTTACCCACGCTGATTCACGAGTTTGTGCAGAATTGTCCAAAGTTATTTAGGATCTATACTGGCGATATTGTGGCTGATTATAATGTTTCATGCTCACTTCTTAATGTTCTGAAGGGGTTTAAATCCACGGATGGGTGTTTTAGAGGGAGAGGGGTTGAGGTGGTGCTTCGGCGCTACACTCCTGGTGAATGGGCGGGGTCGAGAAGTAAGACGAGGTTCCCTCGTAGTGGAGATGGAGAGGATATGGTTGGGGTGTTTGATTATTATATTCATCGATGGAGACTCAAAGAGGTTTATAACGGTAGAACTGATAAAACGTATATCTTCCAGCGGGCGGAGGACGATTGCTGGCTGCGCAACGAATGTTGGGAGGATGATTAAATTGTCAACATTATTGTTTCGTGGAGGATTTTGTTTTTACAAGGCCGGCATCATGCTGGCGAATAACATGTAGCTTATGTCTTCGGTCCTCTAAACTTGGTGACGGAGCTCATCATTCACCGATTCATATATTTGTATTTTGTCCGTATGACGCTATACATCCAACCCTCAAGAGCCGTTTTTTTAAAATATATTCCGAAATTTCAAAAGGGCTTTACGACAACAAGCCGGCGAAGTGGTTCGGACTATGGAGTAGTAACAACATCCACTGGCCACCTGAACATATTTTCGACGGGGTAGCTCCCAAGTTAGCACCTAAGTTTAACCTGCGCCGTTTTCAATCCTAGTATTTCTCCATGTCAGGTCGACACTGGCGCACGCGACACATTAGCAAATACGTAGCGCAGTGTCGGCACATCGATCGCAAGAATTCCGCATGTACGTATATTGGCCAAGATTTGAACGATAGCCTTATTGACAACATGATCTGATTACATAAGAAACTGCAAGGGACCATTTCTGTTCCCAACACATAAATTCTCGTAAGATCCAAAGAACACGATCATGAGGTTTTATAGACGGCCGACGGACCTGCCTCCGAGGTCATCTGTGGTTGGTCAGGAGGGCATCAGCAACACAAAAAATACAACAGTCGAAACCCCTACTGGTCACTTTAGAGACAACAGAAAACGTGGAGATATCACAAAGATGGTAAGATATCACTTGGGCAATAATTCTGACCGCTCAAGCTACGTATGAGGGTCTAAGGTTATTTAAATCAGGTCAGCCCCCAGGTGTGAAAGACTCTTCTTCTGCCACTCACACGAGTAACACAAAGAATCATAGTCACCTTTTCACAAACCCTTATAACGAGTCTTACCCTGTCTTTCTAAGTTTCTTTCTGTTTAAAAGATCTATCAATATGGCTCTTAAAGGCGAAAGAGTTAGAGTTTTCCTTAGAGATAAAGTCTTTTACTTCAAGCGCTGGTATCACCGTGTCGTCAGGAAGAAGGTCACCACTGAGGTCGAGCCACACGATTAAATCTCTTATATGCCCGACAGATATACACTTCGACGCCTCTGGTTGAAGAAACGGGAGGTCACTTACTTCAGCTTTCCCGAATTCCTCGACCGAAGCGCAACCTCAAACCAACCCAAACGCCTTCGTCGAGCCCGTTCTCTTCAACCAACAGACTTCGAAGATATCGCTCCTTCTGAGAATGAAAATTATACACATTACACCAACAACAGCAACAGCAACAAGACTTTCGTTTCCAAATACCGTTCTTTCTTTCCTTTTTCTTCTCGTAGCACTAGTACCTAGTTTCACTCTCGCAGACCGCGGTTATGACGATCAAGTGGTTACCACAGACCCGCAGCGGATTGTGCGAGAATCTGCCCCATTATGGCTCCTACCTCAGGGAACCTGCATTCCCGATGCCGCCGTCAAAAACGGAGTACAAAATAACGGAACTGATACCGACGTTTGCCAGCTCTACGGTTCTCTCGACGCTGGTTGCTCCGCTCAAGCTCCTTTCAACGGCCCTTACACCAAATCCACCGCCTTCCCAACATACTACCACTTCAGATTCTGCCCAAACGTAAACCAGATTCGGATTCTGTACGACGTGTATTTTCCGAAGGATACAGGTCATCGACATGATTGGGAATGGGCGGTCGTCACTTTTAAGCAGCGGGGTGAAAACACGGACTGGCGCTGGCATCGCGAACAACTCATCCTTCAGAACGAAGGGATCAATAGCGTCTTTCCGTGGGATAGTATTCCCGAGGCGTACTCCGAAGGCGACGACTTACGGAATAACGCCGGTCCCAATGGTGATCACCCCAAGCTCTACATCGGAAAGTTTCACCATTCAGTGCATACAGATCCTTACACCTCCATCTGGACCAAGTATAAATGTGCGTTCAACGCAGCTCCAGTTTACGGTGCATGGGATTACAGGGACTCGGATTACTACTTCCCTGCGCAAGAGTGGCTGGTAAATGGTGATTTGGTCCGGAAGGACTGGACTTGGGGTACGTCGGATAGTCCGCCGCCTGCTTTCTTTAGTGATGGGAACTACGACATTTGTTATTTGAGGGTTGATGCTACTTCTTGATACCCATTTTCATTCATTTTTTTCATTCCTTTTCTTTTGTGATTTTTTTTTTTTTTTTGCTGTTGGTTGCATTATTTCGGCGTATGTGGAGATTGATGGAGTTTTGCTTTTCGTTATACGGTACCCGGCGTTCTTTCCCTTTTTCCTTTTAGTTAGGTTCTACACTATCATTCCCAAGACCCTGTTCTTTGATATCATTACACCCCCGGCATCTGCATAATTAATTTTTGTTGATAATACACCAATATACCCTCTATACCCATAGAATAACCCCAGGCCCCACTTAGGCCCCTTGCTCTAAATCCTGTTCGAAGAGTAATGCGTGGGAGGGTCATTCGTCCAAACCATCTCAACACCTGACGCCACAGACTGTGTGATAGAAGCACCTGATTGTAAAATAGGTGCCGCCACATCCAACAGCGGTCACAAAATCAAGCATACTGCTGCCTCCCTACATCTCTAACATACCAGCTTCCTTTTCGACCATCCCACTCTTGTTCATACTGCTGTATCCGACCGTGGCTTCCAGGCAACGCACCTAGTGTCTATTAGCGAAAATACAACATAAGACCTGAGAAACTATTGTAAAGTAGAGAACATATGCATACCTCCAGCACCCCAAGCCAAGTAATCCAAGGGCTTAACGGCCCCTTTATCCCTAGCGAAAGCTAATGCTTTATCCTTCGCATCCGATAGTTCGTTCTTGTAGTACCACATAAATAGTCGAACTGCGAGATTTGAGGGCAACCCTCCGGTGAAATACAACGCGGTGAGCAAGCCGCTAACAACCCCTGCTATTGATTTCTTGATCAAATAGCCAACGAACTGAACAGGTAGGGCAGGTATTGAAGAGCCTCGTAGGATTCCGAAGGAAGTAAATGATTGATGAATCGTGTACTCTGGGCTCTGTGGATTTTTAAATGTCAGAACTTTCTGTACTCATTATACCTGTTTAGATTTGGAACATACCACCACTAATATCTTATCACTCTCATCCGTTACCACGAACCTATAAAACCCATCCTGCGTGGTCAACGGGATATGCACGCTAACATGCGTAACTGCGTCAAACTTCCTAGTATTTGCATTTGATATCTCCTGTTCCCCAGCTGCAGCGTTTAGATCGTAGGTCGCCACATCTTTGCAAAATGATTTTGAAGGCGAAATTTCCGTTCCATCGGCTGCAGTATACACCATCTTCCCGCCAGATGAGAAAGCCTTGAGTTCAACATGTGGCGTTACATCTTTCCAGCTGTTCTTCTTGGCTTTCTTACCAGTCCAACTGGCAGAATTCCATCCGAAGAAACCATCTATCCATCCTTTTCTCATCCGATAGACCTTGAATTTTGAAGGTAGCCCTTCGCCGGCAGGATGGAATATCGGAAAGTCTACTGAAGAATGTAGAAGGGTGTATCGATCTCGTAGCCCTTGGCGGACGATGGCATAGTTCGGTGTGACGGTTATAGCAGAACCAATGTAGACGTCTTTAGAATATCTCGCTGTGAACCGTGCTGTTCGATAAATCAACCGGGCGGTTCGGGCTATCGCATTGGGGAGGATAGATATTGCAGAGCCACTCGGGTTTGAGGGCTGTGCTTGCGCTGCGGGTGGTGCCGCGGTATCAGACATGATGATTTTGATGGGGTGAGAGTATCAAGAAACGTAGTTTTGCCTCTTGTTGAAGATGAATCTGTGAATTTATAAATTTCATCTTTAGGGATTTCTAGACCAAGGCGCGACTTGACAAGAAACATCATGAGTATGCTTGCGTGACGTCATAACTCGACGGAAAGGGCCGAACAAAATGCAACAACATCAACACAACATATATACTATTTCGGGTAGAGGATAGGGACGCACTACAATGCTGGGCGATGCTAATATCTCTATTGCGAAATTTTTAGAGTTATCTATCTCTAGGGAATGGTGATCTAGATTTTTTTAAAGCACATTTTCTGAGACCCTAGATGGCTTTCGTTGTGGATAATTTATCTTTTCCCGCCACAAACTCCACAATATGATACATCTGTAGAATTTCGATACCCAGAGTCACTATCCTTACATGACTCGCTCTTGCACTTCCAGGATTGGACATCGTCTTGCAAAACGTTGGAGCAGACAATACAAGTAATAGCGTGGTGATCGTTCGTCATTTGGCACGCGCTGCATAATTTTTCTTCTTGATCTGGTCTGCTTGTTTTGGGTTCCGTGAGCTGACCCTGTTCTTTTTGTGAGGTCGAGGTTTTGCTAGATCTCGAGGTTGCTGGTTGTAACGGCTTGCTCCCATCGATAGCAGGTTTCTTCGGTAGCTTGTTTGATTTGTCCTTGGTTCTGTGCTGTCTGTCGTCCTCGTCCTCGTCGTCTGAAAGAATAATCACTGCTGGCTCTTTCTTCCGTTTCCGAGCCCGTACGCTATCAAGATCCCCGAGGCTGTCTGATCGCGTACTCGAACTGTTGGTTCCGGGTGCCGTGGAAACGTCGTCGATATCACCAATCTCAGGGAAGGCATCCTTGGAGGACTCCAAAGCCTGGCTTCTGCCGCAGGCGAGAGCGCTCATCTCCTCCATCATAGCATTCATATCGACTTCATCATCTTCCAACTTCACTAGCTCACCATCACCATCGTCTTCGCTCTCACTTTCTGTCTCACTGTCATCCTCTTTCTTCGGCTCTTCTTCTTTCTTCTGTGTCTCAAACCTCTTCAAGGCAGCTTCGGCTCTGAGATCCCTTCCTCTCGCACTAGATGCTACTCTCGGTTTCCCTTTTGGCTTCCTCCCTCCCTCCAACTTTTGTCTCAGATCATCGTCGCCTCCTACGGCATTCCCTTCCAGACTCCCAAATTTCTTGATAATTCTCCGTTTCTTTTGTTCCTGGTAGTCTATTTTCTTTTTCGGATCTCTCTTCTTCTTAACACGCCTGTAAACACCCCCGCATAGGTCTTCCGGTAGTTCCTCTTTAGGAATCTGCCGATCCCCCGTTAGGTCTGCTGAGGGGTGTAGCGACTTTCCTTTACCCCAAAAGCCTTCACCCGTGTACCCTTTGCCTTTTAGTTCCGCAAGCTCAGAGACATACCCTAATCTGTGCTTATGAAAACGGCGGGAGTGGTTCTGTCGAGTAAATTCGATAAGTCTCTGCAAAATCTCTACATATTGAGGTCTTCCAGTATGTATTCGTACCATCTCTTTGCTGTTGCCGCAACAATCAAGTTAGAGGACATTCTGCGTTATTTTAATTATTGAGCATTAAAGACTCACTTGTGTGCTAATTCATGTAGCATGACGGCTTGTATCATCGGTATCGGTAACCACATGCCGTTGTGGGGGCTCTTGAGAACTAACTGGATAACCTCTCCAGCGTTGAAGTTTCGCCCCCAAAACTCTCGGTTTGGCGGGAATTCCTCGAGGCTGTGTGGATGTAGAGTTAGCAAATAGGCTAACTCGAATATTAGCTTCGAATAAGTAATATTCATACGCCATGACGTATAAGTGGTTTTTCTTCATGATCTATCCTGAATGTTAGTTATAAGAATTCACAGAATTATTTCATAAATAGAGGGAAGCAGCTCACTGGATATACGATCGCAGCAACTCGTTCTAAGATATCTTGCGCGATCTAGGAAATTTGTCAGGCAATCTGATATAAGATACATCCAGGCGCATGGATTATAAAAGAGGCACTAACCGCCTTATCCGGGCCCTCCAGTGGCTTTATAAAGTTGATATTCTTGTTTGGGCGCTGGACCCTTTCATTTAGACCTGTGGCATGCATCCGATTCAGCGAACTATGCATTGCAAAGCCGACGACTTGGACGTTGATGGGGCCTTACGTTCGAATCCCAGTGGCATCTTGGTCCTCTATTCACGGCTATCCTCGCGTCACCGTCAAAATATTGATCGAGGTAGTATATGAGGTTGGTAGAGTTTGAATTCTGGTTTAGAAGTCGCAGGCTGGATCTGATCTGGACGACGCGTTTGTTGGATAATATGACAAACATCTTCCAAAGGTTAACGGTCAAGCCACGCGATGTCACGTTGTCTCAATTACACTGCTAAATTAGGCAGCCACCGGCATAATACGGCTCCGATGATAGCTATCGATAGTACGATGAGGAGCCGGAACTTTATACCAATTCATATTTAGTATCGGATACTTTGAAGCTGGTTTACGGTGTGTCGAAAGTTTGGTTGTGAAGGTATATTCACAGATCTCGAGCTCAGAATTACTGCGACAAACACCTTAAGATGCCTAACCCTTTCTCTGTCAACGAGAGCGAATTCTCAGCCCTACTTGCACAAATCCAGGGCGTTATAACTAAATATTATATCTCAAACCCACCGAAAGATATCCGCCCCCCAGAACATATTCTCCAAACGACAATACAAGCTGAACCTCCAGCGCTCCTCCATAGAGAACCATTAGGTACCCATGCCACAATCCAGAACCTTCTCAATGATCTCCTGCCCGGGATTTTTGTCCAATCCTCTCCACATTTCTATGGATTCGTTACGGGCGGCGCTCTCCCTCCAGCTCTGCTGGCCGATTTCCTCGTCACAATGCTCGATTTAGATGTAATGGTTCATCTCCCCAGAGATAGCATTCATACGATCATAGAGCGTCATACAATATATCTGCTTTGTGATCTCTTCCAGCTTCCAAGGTCGTTTGCTCCTGGAAGCACCATCACCACAGGCGCCACCGGGAGCAACATTGTTGGACTTGCGTGTGGTCGTGAATGGCTATTCTCGCGAGACGATCCGAGTTGCAGTTTAGCAAAGGTTGGTTACTTGCAGGCCGCCATCAAGTCCGGGGTCCACAACGGTATCAAGATCATTGTTGCAAAACCCCATTCTTCGATCGCGAAAGCAGCGTCCATCCTGGGGCTAGGATCTGAGAATTTGATTAATCTGCCAGCTTCAGAGGCCGAACCTTGGAACCTGGACTTCGTGCGACTTGAGACCCTTCTTGCAAAACAACAAGAAGATAAAGTGAGGTATATTGTCGTTGGGCAACTCGGAGAGGTCAATACGGGCCGTTTCATGAACGATGTACCCCGCCTCCGAGAGCTGTGTACGAAATATGGGGCATGGTTACATGTCGACGCTGCGTTCGGGTTACCGGTTCGCTGCGTTAAGGTGTATGACAAGGATACTGAGGAACTTGCGAATTGGGATGAGATCTATAACTGGTGTTCAGGTGTCGAGTTGGCGGATAGTATAACCTCGGATGGCCACAAGCTGGTCAATGTGTAAGCTGCTAAATGGCCTATTGACCTCCATCAAGGAAAAGATCTAACAGTTTCCACTAGACCATACGATGCCGGGTTATTCTTTTCGCGACATCCGGATATTTTGCAAAGGGTCTTCGAAAACCCAGGAGCCGCCTACCTCGCCACATCAGGGGCGGATATTGTTGCACCTTGCGTGAGTACAACCTGTTGTTGACCTTGGTCAATCCCTGAAGGCTAATGATATCCAGAACCTCAACATTGAGAATTCGAGACGTTTCCGTGCCCTTCCAATATATGCAGCGTTGACGGCACTTGGAACATCCGGATATAGTGCCCTAATTCGGAGATTGATTTTGCATGCCAGGAGAATTGCGAGTATTATACAGGAAGAGCTTTCTCAATATTATGAGCTGCTCCTTCCAAATATCGATGATATGTTCATGGTGGTGATATTTAGGGCCAAGGACGAAGTTCTGAACGACATCCTAGCAGAGAAGATAAATGCCACCGGGAAAATCTGGGTTAGCGGTACCTTATGGGGAGGCTCCAAAGCAGTAAGGATCGCGGCTGCGAACTGGAGAGTGAATCTCGAGGAAGAAGGGTTTGGAAGTGTAGCTATTGTTCGGGAGGCGCTAAAAGAGGTAGCCAGTCTTGATAGATAGTCCTCCGATACAAGGATCGTCGAGTGTATCTAATATTCAAGAGAGTACTTAACGGCCCCCGTCGATTTTGCCTGCAAAGTCGAGCAGACGGATTCTCATTGCGTCTTTAGGATGTAAACTAGCGACGAACGATCTGACCAAGTAGCGAGACGCGGCTGACTCTCGGGTCAATCTTGTATATGCATGAGGATCATCATTAAGCATTTTATTGACCAATCCCTTCCCATATTGTTAGCGATTGCAATCTTAATGAGCATTGATTCAACATACCTCAATAAGCTCCAGAAATTCCTCTCCTGCTTTTGCTTCGGGGCTAATCAAGGCACCTTCTTCATCCCGGCTACCCCATATCTCATCTAGCCGCTTCTGTCCTCTTTCTCTAGCCTTCGCAGCCTTGGTTTTCCTCCCAGTCCCATCAGTCTCCTCAATGTCCAAATAATTTCTCAATTCGACAAGGTTAAGTTTGCTCCCAGCGACCGGTCCGCCAGCTTCCTCCACAGCGATCATGGCTCCAAGCTTTGCTTTCACAAACTTCTGGAGTTCTTTCCCGAGTCTCGTACTCACTCGCGTCGTTTCCTTCGCCATATTCTCGTACTCCTCAATCTGTTTCCTTTCACGCTTCTTGGGATTATCCGGCAACCTGTCAATTCCTTCGAGTTCATAGATTTTCCTCTCAAGCTCCTTCTCAATTTCTTGAGCAGTAGCAACCCATCCTTGCTCTCGTCTAACCGTTCTTTTCATCTCCTCAAGCTTCCGTTCTGCGTCCGTAACACCCTCTCTATTCGCCTCAATGACTTTTAATACACTCCGCAGAGTGAGTAAAGTGTTGATCCCACTATCATCTTCCGGTAACCAAGGTAGCTCCTCGAAGTATCGTTCGGATCCATTTTTAAGAGCAGTCGCCTTCGCGACAGCTATCTTCTGTGGCGTAGCTTCCTCTCGTTTGTGTAGTTCCTCGATCTGAGATTTTAGGCCTCGAATCGCGTCTTCTTGCTTCTTGATGAGTTCATCTAAAGTTCTGATATCCTGCCTGACGGTTTTTCGATGTTGGTCCTCGGCGGAATCAACGGTGTCCTGGGTACTTTGGTCAGGTCGAGGGTAGTTGTTTACGGAGGATGCATGGAGGAAGGACGTATGAGTGAGGGCTTGTAGGCGGGCGACTACTGCCGGAGATACTGGAGAGTCGTAATCCATGGTTCTGAATAAGTCCCGGAGGCAATTGGTGGGGAGATGTAGGGGTGAGGTTAACGCGACTCTTAGTTTGGGGTTGGTAGACGTGTTGGATCTTGGACACAACAAACGATTACGCCCCAAGACTCGTCGACCAGGATGTGTATGGTCTTACTGCCGGAAATACGCACTTTGGTAGATAGTACTTCTTCTCTATTAGAGAAAAGGGCCTTAAAAGCTCTCGAGTAGAAGAATACCATAAACAACAGAACGTATTTACATTGTAAGCTTTTAGGTAGAATCTAGACCTGGTTACGCCTCATCAAACAGGTCTGCCAGAATAGCTTCTTCCAAACCCTCTTCATCCACTTTTCCCATTCCGTACGTATTCTCAAAATTCCAAATGCTCAAGTACCTCAAAAACCGAGTGACCACTTTCTTAACTTCCCCGTTACTACTTCCGTTGGCTTGTATCAAAGCCGCGTCTCTTTCTTTGATCATTAATCGCCTCGAACCACTCGATTCACCAGCCATAGTATCAACACTATCGCTCCTCCTCGCTCTCGTCTTACTCTCCGTAAGCTCCCTGCTAACGTAGTCAGCCAAAGCTATCGATGGGACGTCGACCGTATAGTCTGGTTTATAAACAGCCTCAACGGTATCCGTAATAAATAACCATTCGTTTAGCTGCCATTCGTCCGGCTGAACTACCAAAAGTGTGTCGAGGAGCTTGCACCCTTCTAGTAAACTGCCATCCGAATACGTTTCTTGAGCCCCTTCCTTTGCCATCCCGGTGCCACTCAGCGACATCAACAGATTCTGCAATTCCGAAACGATGATCGGCCAGAAGCTGGTAAGGTGAATACTATCCGTCCTCAGCACGAGGGCTCGTAGGAAGAGGTAGACTTCACAGCGGGTTGCTGCGCTAGGACTGGTGATCGCGTTAGCACTCAGGACTTCTAAAATTTTGCCTTCAAACTCTTGCAAATATATTGCGAAATAGTCCTTCTCTCCGGCTAGAAGCAACATCGCCATCCGCCTCAGAACTAGCCCGATCCTCTTGTCGGCTTCAGCCCGTGCGCTTGAAGCGCCAACACCAAAGACACCGGCGGTTGCTGGAGGCGTAATTTTGGCAAATAAGTCAAGCATTCGCTCTTTATCACTGATAACCCACTGTTGTAGTAACGGTTTCCAGTGGTTCTTCACACTAGAAACACTAGTCGTAAAGAACCTGTTATCATTGAAGGCGTCTGAAATTTCTTTTCTCCATAATTTTTGTGTGCTTGGGATTTTCGTGATGTGATATATCATTTCCAGTAAAGCTTTGGGAAGAGCGGTAGGGAAGGCCTTCGATCGAAGAGCAGGGGCAACATAGGAGTTAATGATTGTTGTAACCGCTGTGGCGGTTCGATCTTGCTCGACCAGGATTTTCCGGAGCTTGGGGGCCATGTTGTTAAGAATCACGGTTATGTCGTCGGCAGCCGGTTCCACCTCCGACGGCCTTCTGTCGCCTGATATTGTTATATCCGGCAAGATCCCAGCAGCTGGCCTGAGAGTAAACACTGTTCCTAGAATCCGAATGAAAATATCCTACACCAATCAGCACATCGTATACTAATTCTAGGTTCTGCTAGTTAAACTTACCCCGAGATCTTTCCGCATTTTCTTCTGCTCACCAAAAATCGTGTTATCAACCTTCTCACCGATAATTGCCGTGAAGTGAAGAAGTAATGGTATCGTCTGCCGATGCGGAAAGGGATTCTTCAAAACATCAGACAAGAAAAGCAGACAATCAGACCAGATTTCCTCCATTGCATCGTCTTCCAAAGACTTGACGTAGTCGACCAAAAACGCTGCAACATCAAGATCGGTCAATTCTGAAGTCAAAGATGAACGACGGTTTTGCTCAAGTGCGGCGGCATTTGTCCTGCTAAAGATGCTATTGAAGATCGCTCCAATCGTATGCTTCGGTCTTGAGGCGTCCAGAACATTGATCAGTTTGAAAACGGAAGCGTTTCCCGACGGGCTATACTTCCACATCTCCATAAACGTTTCTAAGCACTCGAGGGTTTCAACTTGGTACAGATGTTCTAGTATACGTCTTGCCCTTGCCCTCATTCTAGACGATGTGTATGCATAAGACGCGGAACAACTATCCACGCTCGTGAATCCAGTGCTAGGATCACCCCACGACCATATAGAATAACAGATACGGACGGTATCCTGGAAACAGAGAAGGACGGTGAGCCGATTATTTGCCTTCGCACTCTTCACAACTGGGGCCTCGCCAGCAAACACCCCGGATACCATGTTACCGAAGAACCCAGCAGTTTCATGTGGCGTTTTGGGTATTGCGGATCGAACCTCGGCCACCATAATCTGGTCATGAGCGGCAGCAATAAGGTGTTCTAGTCCGTTTAACATAGCCACCAAAGTTGCCTCTGGGGTATTGATGACTGAATCCGAGTCCTTGAACTGTTGCTTTAGAACCTCGAAAGTTTGTCGAACCTGCTTGCAAATACACTCTACTAAAGGTAAAAGCACCTGGAAGATAACCGGTGAGAGAAGTGGGAGACACTCCGTCAGGAAGTTAATCCAGCTATCGAGAACCGGTCTAGTTGTAGAAGATGCAAGTCCATCAATGAGGACCTGAATTAGTTCGTGAGGGGGTGTCGGTTGTGCCATTGCCGCTTCCTTCTCTAGGTCTGTGGCACTCGCAATCCGCAGGCTACCTTTTCCATCTCGGGAGGGTGGCGGTTTCAATTGAGAAAGTAAAGAAAGTTGTGAATCCGGCCGCCGCAAGCTTAACTTTAGTGATGCAAATAGGACATCAAGTATTTCTACTTGAACGAAGGTATCGTCCTCTCTCAGGGCATCCTTAAGTCGTTTAACTAGCTTTATTTCGAATTCCAATTCAGCTAGTGGGGTAGAATAAGGGCTCAGAAGCAACTGGTGAAGAACGGCTAGGGCAGATCGATGTAGTCGTGTAACCGATCGGATGACAGACTTCTCGGACTCAGCAGGCGCATACTTCGTTATCGCAAAATACGATAACTCGGCGAGAACAAATTGTAAAGTAATATTCTCCTCCGTAATCGCTAAAGAATCCCATTAATAGCAGTCCAGGATTGCGAAGGGTAACATAACTCACCGTCGTCAAGATACTCATGAAGCCACGCATGCGTGGTAAGATGATCTTCACCCAAAGACTGAAGAACCGCTTCGGTCGAAAATCTCAAAACATTGTTTAATGTTTGGAAGTAATAAATGCATGTTTCAATATCCGTGTCATCCGATATGCTTTGGTCCTTTGCTGCAACCTTGACACCAGCTGGTGGAGGTAAACCGAGGAAAGGAAATTGAAGAATCTTGGATAGAATGATATCGAATAGCCTACACCAAATCAGTGATCCACACAGCACTAGACCCGAGCGCTAAGGGACGCTTACCTCTCAGTAGATGATAAATTTTGTAACCATCCGCGAGTATGTACGTTTCTTTCCTCGTCGTTCTCTCCAAGAGCATCCAGCAGCAGGAACAGTGGTCTCGAGAGTACTGTTTTGTAATCCGGGAAATTGTAGCTGTGGTTCCACAAGACTGCAAAGCGGCGTCCCGGAGCTGCTGAAGTTTGGATGCCAGATTCGACCATAAGACTGCAGATAGCAGCCTCAATCCTTTGGTCTCTAAAGGACGCCTGTAAAGTCCAAATTCCACGTGTAGCCTCAACATGATGCTTCGGAGTGTCAGGCGATAGTTCCGCCCAGAATGCAGTAATAAAGGGAATAATAAGGTGTTTGGTGACAAGCCCATCAGCGTATCCCTTTTCCACCAGAATCGCTAACAAGTTAGCTGCACCGGCAATACTGGCGAAACCCGCCTCTGTGTTTCCCAAAATCACTTGGATACTATCAAGCAGATTCTTAGGATTGAAAGTCTCATCAAATGAAACCTTTTTCAGGATTTTTACGAGGAATCTCGTAGCCGAAGGAACATTTGGTTCGTTGTTTTTCAGGGACTCTGAAGTTAACTCAGCGAATTGGCGTAGAATGAGATGACCTCCAAGTTTTGTCGAGAAGGGCGGGAACGCTGTTCTTTTTCTTGAATCTAGAGAAAAGAAATCGGTGACTTTAGTGAGAATCGTTTCCGTGTCTAGATCCACACTGAACTCATCCTTGACCATAGTAGAAGTAAACGCCCTCTCGGGAATTAAATCGATAAGGTCACTTGCAACCCCCCAGATCAGCTGGTTTGCCTTTGTCAACGGATTTTCGGTTTTCTTTGCCTCCGCAATGATAGCGAGTAGTACTAGCGGGGCATATATGATAACCATCTCTTCTTCCTGTACGTTGAACGTCTTGAGGACATATCTTGCAACAGTGAGCCTTTCGGCTGCCGCCTCATTTTGTAGCAAAGGGTAGTATTTCGACCCCAGTGCTGTAAGCAGCATTTCTAGAAGCTCTGACCACACTAAGCCAGGCTCAACTCCGTCAAAAAATTGGGCAGCCGATCTCAAAACTTCATGGTATTTTTCTGGTGACGGGGCAAGCTTTTCGTACTGCTGTGCTGATTGCATCGCCGGGAAGAAGAGCTTAGGGACCACCGAGCCACCGATTTCCCAACGGTCCATTAGAGAGAGCAAAATTCTGTACGGCCTCGCCATCTCCGCTGGGTTAGACTTTTGTACCAAGATCCGTTCGGTGAGCCCTGAGCAGAGGCTTTCGAGGCCGTATCGACCAAAGTAGGTGTTGGTATCGACCGCTGCATTAATCGGGGTGGTGACGGCCTCCGGTTGCTCTGGCCCAAGAAGCCAGACCCATAATCTTCTGTTTAAGGACATATCTCTTCGGAGCACCACTCTACATGCTGAAACTAGGAGCGTTTCGCGGTCTTTAGGTGTAACAAGCCTTTCCCTCTATATTAGCAAAATTCAACAGCCTCCGGTTATTCAGAGAACCTACTTTTGAAGAATAGGGGATGATAACGGCAAACATTGAACCAATACATCCAGAAAACCACGTTGCACGAGCAATTGGCTATCCAAAAGGCCTGTCGCAAAGCATCTGATTAGGAGCCCCGGTTCAGGCGTCACTAGAGGAGACTGGAGAGCATCTTCATCGCCTAGCTTTGGTAGCTTCCGCGAGAGATAAGCCAATGCACCCTGCCTTCGTCCTGGAGATGACATCGAAGCGAGAAGGAAGCACTGCCAAAAGTACGCATCTTCATCAATATTCGTTCGAATTGACTCCAATAGGGTAAATGTCCTATCAAAGAACTCGCCCCCTTCCTCGTCAATCCCAGGGAGGATAGCTAGAATAAGACTTCGAAGAGCCGGCCGTAACGATTTCCCGAGAGGAAGGTAATGTGTTTCTAGTACTGTAAGCAGGTATGGCTTTACACTGATGGCAGCGTACGAAAGTAGCGGTGCGATTCCAGGCGTCCATGTTGCAAGGTCCCGAGCTAAGCCTTCTTGCTACTCCCCTAGTTCTTAGCCTTCGTCTAGGTTATCCCAGCATTATCTTGTAAAACGTACTCCGATTATAGAGAAGACACTGGAGTAAACTTCAAGTGACTTTTGGTGAACTCCGGAAGGTAGCCGTGAATTGAGGCATTGCGCGAGACGTTTCGATACAATGGACTTCGAGGGTATGACGGCTATCCCATGGTTCGCTTGAATGGCCTATTATAGAAGACATTGGTTCTTTAGCTCCAAAATAATATCGCTTTAGAGAACATCTATGTAATTAGATACCTTATGAAGCCTTCCGAGAAAAGAGATATAGTCCGCCCATTCTTGCAATGTATTCTCAAAGAGTGCCAGCGCTCTTTCGACACCTGCAGCATACTTCTTGAACGCTCTAGGATCCCTTTGAATTAAACTATCTAATCATCAATTAGCCAGTTCCCGAGTACTTTGCCCAATTAAAGCTTTCTGCCAGAGGAGTAGCCTCATACCATCATACTCATTGGTCCACCTTGGCGCTGGCGACGAACGGCCAGAGCTCAGCGGCGAATTATCCAGCCGTCCCGGTTCCAGTGACATGCCTGGCAAAAATCTAGAGACCCCGTATAATCGACTTCGCTACAGCGCTTAGGTTCTAGACAATCATCGAGTGGTCGTGAGGTTGATATCGAGAGCTTCGTGGGGTTATGTTACGCGGTCAGCTAACTGGACACGAATCCGCAGTGGTTTGCGCAGCTCCAGATGAGACTAATGCCAAGACGTCGGCCTTGGGTGATATCATGCGCGCCGGCACCGCCCAATCAGCTCCACTCCTCTCCTGACAGCACCGCTTTCTGTCGCGCGATCAGGCGCTTCACCATAACTTCACGGACGTCACTCTACCGCCGCATACGGAGCTTCGAGGTGGTGTCGCCCGGGGATATACGATTCTCGGGAACATGAGTTTGCGACTTTCAGGCCATTCCCAAGCAAACAGAAGCTCAACCCTGCAACCATGATAAGGCGTTATGGATCTTTACTCCAAGACCATCAACTTGGTCGTTACACCTCTCAAGGATATCTCCGATAGTGTGAACTCGACAATCTCGAACTCAGCAGAAAGAACCTGGAAACTGGTCAAGAGAGACGGTGGTGACGGCAGCGATAGCTCAGCTACCGCAGAAGGAAGCTCCGGTGACACAGCAGATATGGCTGGACCTTCGGAAGCAGAAGGCGCTTTAGCTACTGGTAGTCAGGATGGGACAATAGGTACTACGGAGAGTAACACAAATGAAAATTCCAGCGATGAGACGGACATAGAGGCTATTACATCAGCTCCGAGTGATCCTGAGATAGAAACCCGGCCAGACCCAGTCGACGAAGTAGATCAGGAGGACGACTCCCGGACGCCACGGCCACAGTCACCTTCTCAACCATCTAGAGCAGAGGCAGCGGGGCCCAGCGGCGAAAATATCCAAATTACCGAGGATTACTTTACACGGCCCCCTCATCTCGACCTGTCCGGGGCAAGTACCCTCAGAGGGGCGGATAACGGGATGCTTGGACCAGGATCGTGTCCGGTCACTCCGTCGCTTGAACGTCTACAAAGCAAGCCTACAACAGCCCTATCCTTATCGCAAGTCCATGCAAATAGCGGAGTCGCATCATCAGGTGTTAGCGTCGTTATCCCGTACACTGAATCGAGTAGTATCCGCAGTCTAGTTCCCACAATCGACTCAGGTGACAACGATGTCGCTGGTATGCTTGGCGAAATCCTCAACGAAGATAATGTTGCTTTCACGGCTGGGTATAACCAAGGATGGGCTTTGTCCCAGCAAATGGAGGAGGAGGAGGAACTTGTGGAAGACTCGGATGACGACTGGGACGAAAGCGATAACGAGGAGGAATTGTCCGAAGACGAGCGTATCGAAAAATGGAGATCACGGAAAAAACACTTCTTTATTCTTTCATCGGCTGGAAAACCAGTATATAGTCGCTACGGGGATGAGGCCGTGGTGTCGCAGTTTATGGGTGTGATTCAGACAATCATATCTTTCTTTCAAGAGGGAAGCGACCCTCTTAAGTCGTTTTCCGCCGGCAAACACAGGTTTACAATATTGCAAGAAGGTCATCTATACCTAGTCGGCGTATCTTCATTGGGGGAAACAGACACCCAACTCCGGACCCAGCTGGATATGCTGTATACGCAGGTGCTCTCAACCCTTACTCTGACTACTGTTGCAAAGGTGTTCGGCGAGCGAGAGAATTTTGACCTACGGCGGCTGTTGGGCGGCACAGAGGTCTTCTTGGATGGACTCTCTGACGCCATGGTCAGAGGGGAACCAAATATTCTATTAGGCTCGCTAGAATGCGTCAAGATGCGAAAGCACGTCCGGGAGAAGATCAACAGTATTCTTCTAAAGTGCCGGACGAACAATCTACTCTACGGGTTAATCATCGCCGATGGCCGTTTAGTATCGGTCATTCGACCAAAACGACACTCCCTTCATCCGCCAGACCTCCAACTCTTTATTTCTATGCTATTCAGCGCTAGTACCTTTAAAGGTGGCGGCGAACATTGGACACCCATATGCCTGCCGAAGTTCAATGCAAAAGGCTTCCTCCACGCCTACATCTGTTTCTTCCAACCGGAAATAGCACTAGTTCTCATATCCCCGACTCGAGAGGCGTTCTTCGATATGAAAGAAGTGAAAGACAACATCATAGAGCAATTAGACAGAGCAGGCAGCATACCAATCATTGAGGGCGCAGTCAAGCGGGGGAGGTATTTAGCATCCGACCTAATTGAGGGGACGGTCATTCAACATTTCCTATATAAATCGAAGGCAAACGTACAGTTTACCATGCCTTCTTTCGATCCACATTTCTCGAGCCCACACGCTCGTAGGAGGTACGAAACAATACAAATCCCTTGAAAAGGCCGAAGTACTAACACCGAAACTAGATTGATGATACTGTATCAGCGCCTCCACGCTGCGGTCCACGCTCGCAATGCACATCTCAAGGTACACCATAGCATAAGGAGAAGATCGGTTTCCCTAGCATGGGTAACCCCAACATTTGAACTGTACTGCGTAGCCGGAGCAGGGACACCCAGGAATGTCCTGGCGAAACACGCAAACATGATTGTAGGATGGATCAAGAAAGAGGAAGAACGGCTGTTCATTGTCGGTGGTGCGGTATGTCTTTTTGATTACAAATAATGCTTCCTGCCCTCTAGTTTCTATTCTGACTATCATACTTCTAGACGTTTTAATGGGCTATTAGCGATTTCCTATATGCTTACCGGGGGCCCATATTTTAAATTTTGATAGAAAGCACTTAGTATCTATCGCTATCACCGTTTTTCAAGGAGATAGTTTCAACCTGTACATAAACAGTATCCCACTTAGGCGGCCAAGCCTACATAAAGATCAAATTCGCAAAGTTTCGCCCCATAGCCGAACGTATCTAGATGGAATCTCGAACATGTCATGTCCGAACTCTTAGGGAGTGGGTTTAGCATCCTATATACCTTATTTATGGCTGCTAAATTAGTATACACTATGCATGCCAACTCTATATTAGGCAGAAAAGAGAAACAGAGAGGATTAACGTTACACGCGATTCTACTACCGAATTTATCAATCACTACCGGCGTATACATCACTTTCAATTTCTATCCGAGAATATGTATTAATCTTAGTAGGTCATTCCATATGGCCATACGTACAAGGAAACCCAAACCATGTAGGAAATCCATATAGTATAAGGATAAGGAAACTCTCGCCTCCAGTCACCCTGTGCATAGGCAGACCTTATGAGATTCACAGCCGGGAAAGACTACGTTCGATTCCGTATATGTAACCGAAAAACTTGCACACTCGTGCTCATATCATTCGTAAGGTCATAACTTCGTAACATGAAAATGCTAAAGACAACCACATGCGGCTGCAACAATTGTATGAATGAAGCATGAGAAGGCGAAAAAAAATGGTTTAACAAACTCCAATCCTATGTTCCAATTTTCCTGTATTTATCGTTATAGGTACTTCAACCGAATATTCTACAGTACAGTATGGCCTTGCATCCACTTCAGCTGCTTAGATGGCAGTTGGAACGGTCCTGGCGGCAACCTTCTTGTTCTTAGTGGTGGTGCAAGAGGTTGTGGTCTTCTTCTTAGTAGTGGTGCAAGAAGTAGAGGAGGAGGTCTTAGCGGGCTTGCCACCTGGCTTTGGGTAGCCTGTCTTTGGTCCAGGCCCACCTACGCAGACCATTGTGGTGTGCTTCTTGCAATAGCCGCCGGAGCATTTCTGGTACACCTTCGGGCTGCACTTCACGAAAGTGGTGGTATTACCCTTTCCACCCGGGTATGGATCCTTCTTCGTGGTAGTTGTTCCTTTGCCTCCTGGAGAAGATGTGCTGGGAGGTGGGAGGGTAGCGGAAGATGGCTTGGTGGTGGTGGTGGTGGTGGTCTTCTTTGTGGTGGTGGTGGTAGACTTTGTGGTGGTGGTAGTAGTAGTGGTCTTGGAGGTAGTGGTGGTAGTGGTGGTCTTTGGGGTAACTGGCTCACTGGGGCAGTGCTTCTTGAAGAGATCAGCAATGTGAGTGGTTTCTTTGGCGTTGGCCGCATTGCAGTCCTGGTTCTGTTTGTTGCAGGCAGCGTTGGTCTTGCCGAACTTCTTGTGGCACTCCTTGAGCTGCTCAACGCAAGCATTCTGGCAAGCGGCCTGGAGTTGGGTGATCTTCTTGCATGTGTAGTCGGTCTGGCACTTGGATCCTGGGAGGGCGATGAGCTTGAAGCCACCGGTCTTGACTTCAACAGGTGGGGCCTTGATCCCACCGAGAGGATAGTCCTTGCCAGACGGTGTAGCGCAGATACTGCTTCCCTTGCCGCCAGGAGTTCCCTCACCGCCATCATCTTCTTCTTCATCATCCATTGGTGGTGGTGGGAGGGTAGGCTTAGGTGGCTCTGGTTCCTCTTTGTCATCACCATCCTTTGGTGGGGTGCCCTTGCCGCCGTCATCGGCTTCCTTGTCGTCACCGTCCTTTGGTGGAGTGTCAGTTTCCTTGTCGTCACCATCCTTTGGTGGGGTTTCCTTATCGTCGCCGTCCTTTGGTGGAGTCTCTTTGTCGTCGCCGTCCTTTGGAGGAGTGTCAGTTTCCTTGTCATCACCGTCCTTTGGTGGAGTTTCCTTGTCATCACCGTCCTTTGGTGGCGTTTCCTTGTCGTCGCCGTCCTTTGGTGGGGTGTCCTTGCCGCCGTCGTCGGTTTCCTTGTCATCACCATCTTTTGGAGGAGTCTCTTTATCATCGCCGTCCTTTGGAGGAGTCTCTTTATCATCACCATCCTTTGGAGGAGTTTCTTTATCATCGCCGTCCTTTGGTGGGGTGTCAGTTTCTTTGTCATCTCCGTCCTTTGGTGGTGTTTCCTTGTCATCACCATCCTTTGGTGGAGTCTCTTTGTCGTCACCGTCCTTTGGAGGAGTGTCAGTTTCCTTGTCATCACCGTCCTTTGGTGGTGTTTCCTTGTCGTCGCCGTCCTTTGGTGGCGTTTCCTTATCATCACCATCCTTTGGAGGTGTCTCTTTATCATCGCCGTCCTTTGGAGGAGTGTCAGTTTCCTTGTCATCGCCATCCTTTGGTGGTGTTTCCTTGTCATCACCATCCTTTGGTGGAGTCTCTTTGTCGTCCTTTGGAGGAGTGTCAGTTTCCTTGTCATCACCGTCCTTTGGTGGTGTTTCCTTGTCGTCGCCGTCCTTTGGTGGCGTTTCCTTGTCATCACCATCTTTTGGAGGTGTCTCTTTATCATCACCGTCCTTTGGAGGAGTATCAGTTTCCTTGTCATCGCCATCCTTTGGTGGGGTTTCCTTGTCGTCGCCGTCCTTTGGAGGGGTGTCAGTTTCCTTATCATCACCATCTTTTGGCGGGTTTTCCTTATCGCCATCCTTTGGTGGTGTTTCCTTGTCATCACCATCTTTTGGAGGGGTGTCGGTTTCCTTATCGTCACCATCCTTTGGTGGGGTTTCCTTGTCGTCACCATCCTTTGGTGGGGTTTCCTTGTCGTCACCATCCTTTGGTGGGGTTTCCTTATCGTCGCCGTCCTTTGGTGGAGTGGTAGGGGTCTCTTTGCTAGGGCATCCAGGCTTGAAAGTGGTCTTAATATGGGCGGTGCTCTGGCCGTTGGCATCCCAGCAGGCTTTGTACTGGTTCTGGCAAAGTTTCTGCAGCTTAGCAACGCTGCAGCCCTTAGCCTTCGGGTATTTGTCACAAGTCGCTTTAACGGCCCATTTGGCTCGGCAATTGTTCAATTGCTCTGTGCAAGCGTTCCAGCAGGCAAATTGCAACTCGGTGATGGTGCACTGGTAGGTGGTACGGCAGGTGGACTCCGGATAAGGGTGGAGCCTGATACCCTTGTCCTTATAGCAGACAAGAGGGAGAGCTTTGCCAAGTGGGTATGTAAGGCCCGGGAAGTCTTTCTTATCCTGGGCATTACAAACCGGAACTTTGCAAAGACTAGGGCCCTTGGACGAGATGTCCGTATCCTTTGGGGTAGTGGTGGGGGTCTTTCCTGCCTCGGTAATTCTGTGAGATAGATAGTTAGCCTCAGGTCGGTTATCGATGTTTGTCATATATATGCCAACTTACCCGAGGAGCAGGACACCGGCGAGCGCGACGTTAAGCCGCATTTTAGCTACTTGGTGATGAACTTTCTCTTAGAGCAGTTGCTGTAAAAGGAGTGCTGGGTCGAAATGAACGAATGAATGTCTGGGTATGATTCCCAATGAATGCCGTAACGGATCGTAAGGAACGAATGAACGAAACCAATGCAAAGAATGAAAATGAATGTATGAACTAAGAGAGTGTCATAAAATTCGTATCACCAAGAGCCTGCACCGATGCGAGATCGAGCGAGTGCATGAGGGTAGAAAGAAAAGTCCGGGCTTCGTCTGGGTCCTGCCTCCCTTCATATAGACATCTTGGCCGATGGAAGGACTCTTGGTAAGCTGCCCATACAATAATAGAGCGAACTTTTGCTCGTCCGCAGACTGCATACCCAGCCGGGAGGGCGTTCGGTTGCTAACGTAGAGCCATACCGAGAGCTTGGCGCTTGAGATTGAATGGCTGTTTCTGAGTTAGACGCCGTAACATTCGCATGCCCCATCCCTAGGAAGATGCTATCGAGCGTCTACTAAGTAGTTCAACCCGATGAAGCTCGTTGACTCGTGGGAGGCGATAGCTGTCTGCTAGCCCGAGAGGACCAAAGAGGCCCCGTAGAAGGTTTCTGTTGTTTTGTGTTGTCCAGCCGAAAATGACACACTATACGACCCTTCCTTGCAGATGCCGCATGGAGGCTCTTCTCTAGGACACAACCACCCAGATCTCCCCTCCCCTTACGGTCGGTGTGTGAAATTAGGGAGATGGTGCCCAGTGAAGATATTTAACCCCGCTTGGCGGCCATGAGGTTTGGCAATAGATCTTCGCGCGTGCATGGAGCTTGTCAATGGTTGGCGACACCGGTATTACCGTCTGAGAGATGGATACGATAGACGCCACGTCTGCCACCTGGCCTAGCTATGTGATCATTCCCACTAGCCTCTTCGGCCTCGAAGAACCACAAGAAGCCCAACGGGCCAAGCAGTTGGTGTCTATTATTCGAGAGCCCCATCGGACGCCGATACTCGAGATACGCCGGGAGAAGCCATGTGCAGTTGGTCAGCATCATTGAACACATATGCATCGTCCAGCACCGTCCGGCATCGTCCGTCAGCAATAACTAAATTCGAGAGGGCCATATTGATGGAGCTAGCTGGCGCGTATACACCGGCTTTGAAGCAGTTGATCTGCAAACCAGAACAGTGGGGCCGACCACGGACGACTGTTGAGGTGAATTGATGGTACAGTGAACAGGTGTTAATGCTGGTTGTTCCGGCCGTGGAGAAAGAAATGTTTTGTCAATTGTTTCGCTCTTGGATGCGAGCGCGGGGAAGACCCACCGTGCCCGCGGCTGCCGCTGCCGCATTCGAACCAGATACGCGGAAAGAGGTTCGAATAGGCCCAGCAGGAAACACCTCACGAGGGGCCCGATCATGAAACCTTAAACAACATCTCGTTTGTATTTTAATAACCTCATTCTAATTACATAAATGTGTATTTTCTTTGTTTCCCATGCATCATGCATCAGTTTACCAATCCGATCTACTTTTGGAAAGAGAAACCAGGTTCCCTAATATCTCTCTTACGGATCTTGAGTCTCTAGCCGTAGCTCTCGTAGTATGATCTCATGTACGAAATGATTCTTCAAATTTCCCTAGATTCTCATGGTTTTCGGAAGGCGACGAAGAGCTCGAGGTGCGAGTGAGTGCCGAATTTTCCGACGCCAATTTGATGCCAATCTACGTTTCCCGCAACGTTTTCTTAATTCATCTTATACAAACCTAAGATATAGGATATATCTCGGGCTCCCACGGTATATCGAACTTAAGCTTAATTCATAGAGACCTCCATTTTGGTATTTTTATTAGGGTTCGGAATCAGCTCCGCCGCTGGCATGGCCCCATATCACGTTAGGAACTCCGCCTGCTCAACCTCGACAAGATCGGGAAAAAAATTACACAAGATCTTAAGATCCCATTAATAGACATCTGTTCGAATTCCCGGATATACTGCTGGTGGCTGACAGTACCCAACGCGGCATGATTGAATTCCCAGGCCCCAAAACCTTGGCCGAGAATGGTCTCATAAACCAGCCTCAGCCGAGAAAGCTTTCGTCTTAAAAAAAAAAAAAAAACATTATAATAATCAAAATTCAACCCGAAGCATCTTCGCGCCTACTAAGCCCACAATCATAGCCTCTTTCTAGGTTACCACACCAGTTCACAGAATTTCTTATTATTTGTATCTGGACTAAGCTCTTCACGATAACATGACCGGGACACCGGCATCTCCAAAGATCATGACGGCATAACTAATCCAGAGTAGTAGAAACATTTTGGAACTCTCCCTTCTCCAACTTCTGCTTCCAGAATACCGGGTTTGTATCCTAAATAAAATTAGCATCCACCCGTCTCCAAGTCTCAAGGAATAAGCAAGATACTCACATCGAATCCATGATGAACCCACCCGTCTTTCTGGATATGGTACAAGTTGAGGTAACCGCCAGAGTATGCATCACGATGTGTAGCCGCCAAGATACTTCGCCTTCCAAGTTCGAGCGCCTCCTCATCCGTCAGGTCCCACTTGTATCCCCGATCCAGCACACCATAGGCGAATGTCTGACCGGATCCAACACAGAACAGATTGCCTTCGACACGGTTGCCATCGCTGTCGACGTAGTATAAACCAAAGACACCACCGTGGCCGACACCGGTTAACATAGTTCCCATGGATAGACCCATTCCCTTGTACGAGTAGACGAGCTAGCGAACGTTCATGATTAGTTACGTCTAGCCCTAGAAATAGTTGCCCAGATCGTGACGCTTACGTTGGCCAGTATCTTACTAGCAGCGGCAACTGATATTAATCGCTTGTGACGGAGCTGGTGAAGACGGCATTCCATCCCGAGATACGTAAGCCAGTATTGGCAGTCCTGTTGTACCCTCTATCAGCATGTCGCCGCTAAAACCGTCGATCAGACCATCCATAACATACTGCAGCACCACCAGCCATAGTACCCAGCAAATACGGGCTATAACACGCTTTATATTAGCCTCCCGCTGCCATTCCATAGCCTTCCCATGATGACGCGTACTTGATCTCGATAACTTTCTTCACCGTCTGCGAAGCAATCCACGAGCCTTGAGTAGCCCTAGAATCCGTGCAGACGATAACTCCACCCTGGTACTTAAACGCCAGTGTCGTAGTACCATGCTTCAGCTTTATCGGGGCGCTGGGGTTCGTGTGGTCGTCTGTCATTGCCCGGAGGAACTTGGCAGGCTACAGCAGAAACAATCGCCGTTAGCTTTAGTATAGCAGCAAAGGGATAGGTAGAATAGTACCGAGTCTATTGGAGGCAGTATGAAAGAAACTGATTGTGGTAAGCTTGAGGTAACCTCATCCTGGTCTTCTTCAAGGATGTTAAGGTCATCTAGTTCGGAGCCTCCATACTTGGAGACGAGGGCATCCATATTGGTAGGATTGGAGCTTCAGCGAGGGCCTAGGCAACGGATAGACGAGCAGTATGATGCAGTTCGATGTCGAGGTTGGCCGTGGTGGGGTTGATGGGAGTTGACGGGAGGTTGTGAAGCTGGGATGCTATACGCGGCGTGCTTTCGTAACGAAGCAGTGGTGTTGGAGCTTCCCGCGCTAGTCCTGTTTTGGTAACAAACGAAATACAACATCTACAACACATCCTCATCCACGGTCCTAGACAGCCGCCACGGGTTCGCAGCTCTAGAATAGTAGTCTGAATATCATAGTTCAAACCAAGGATTGCAAAGCATAGCAAACGAGCTGAATCTGATAGCTCTAAAACTACATCCAATGTCTTGAATCAGTATCTGATGAGAATTAAGCTAGCCGCAACTTTCGTGCCCTTCTATAGTAACCTGAAAGCTGACCAAATAGGCTTTGCTCAGCAATACACCACTAGTGGCCTTATCCACGTGATGATATTCAGCTTCAGAAGGTCTAAACGGGGCAGCATTTAAATGTGTTGACAACTAAACTCTAATTTTAATCTTATATCCAGCAGTCTCCAGGGTTGCCCTGTAAAAGCATTTTGAAGCTGAAGATTATCATGTGGATGATATCAAGCGCTGCTTCACTAACCAGCCACCTCATCCTAAGAGCTTGCCCACCGATAGGTGACAGCGTACAGTGATGTCTCGCCATGATAAATGTTGATGGTATGACCAGAATGTTGATACGGAGTAATCACAATCCCAATATTGCACGATTTTGCCCGTCAAGACCCATTTCAGTATTAATAAATGCCAGTATTATATAAGCCTATATATTAGAAGGGGTAGAGAACAATCTATACGATTAAACTAGAGTGCAATATAGAAATGCAATTATAAACCCAACAAATTTTATGAACTCCCAAAACGCCGACCCAATGGACAGTATACTCTAACATTAACCTGCAATGTGAACCATTAAACTATGCGAATTCAGTAACATCCCCCCCACTTTAACTCTACCGATGAATCGGCAATCTCGTTATGCTTGGGTTCGAATACATCGAATGTCTCTGATCCCCAACACCGCTAAGCCCAAGCCCAAGCCCCGACGCATGCGGGTCAAAGGGATACGGTGTCGTCGTAGATTCCGCCTCCCATCCCTCCTCTAAACTCCGCTCATTTCCCATATACGGCATAGCGGCCATCTGTGCCGAACTCCCCCTCTTCGACTTCGGTGGCGGTAAGCCCTGCAACTTCCGCTGCTTTAAGTATCTGAAAATTCCAAACCCGAGGAGAACGACGACGACAACCACAACGATGGTAATGCCGACTGCTCCGCCGGTGCTAATACGTGGAGATGTTGCTTCTGTGGGTTGAGTTGATGCAGTATTGTTTTCGCTATTGTTTGAAGTGGTAGGAACGGACATTTCTGTTCTGGTGACCTCGGCCGTTCCTTGGGCGTCTGTTGCCATGACTAGTGTGGGGAAGGTTGGTAGAGAAGGTGGGGATGTTACTAGCGGAGGCTGGGTTGTAGGTATTGATCTTGTTGATGTGGATTGTGTGTCTTCTAGTATTGTGCTGATGAGGGAGGAGGAAGATGCATCGATTCTATTGAGCGGTCTACTCTGTGTTACTGTTGCCAATGTAGTACTAAAATTTGTTTCAATTAGCTTTAGTCCTAGTGCCCAATATGCCTAGTTAGTTGTCTGGTATCTAACTTACGTTTCGGCTGGTGTAGATAGTGATACTGAAGTAATGATGCTGGAAGAAAGGGTTGTTCTTGTATTCCCGATTACTGTATTGATATCGATGGTAGAGAACCCGGGTCCGAAGTCCGTGAATTGCGGCGAGTTTTCCTCTCGGCTCTCGCCTGTCGGTATCCCAAAAGACATATTGAAGAGACGTATCCGAATTTAAATAGTCTCACGTCGGTAATTATAAAATGTAAACCGGGCGGAGGTAAAAATCGCCACGAAAATTACACTTTCCCCTTTTATTATGCGGCTGGTTAATAGTATTACTATTGTTGGGTGGTGTAAGTATCCCAATGCTAATAGGTGAGAATCGATGTCGCTTAGGGGCACAGTAAAGCTCAGATAATCTGCTCAGAAGGCTTGCGACGAAAATATGGTAACTGCTGTATATGCTTGTGGAAGTAGCTGGAAAGTCTAATATTGAGAGAAGTCGAAGGGTCCGTTGAAAAATGGGAGGAGGGAAAGACCTGTCGGTAATTCTAGCGAAAGCTTGTTTAAGGCTAGTAGCGACGATGAGGTTTGAGTTGAAGCAAGAGAATATTTGTTCTGAGAAGTATTGCAGATGACGGAGTACTTGTATCGGGTGCTAGCTGACGTTTTCGAACCAAAATTGATCTAAGATTCTGATGATTGTAGGCTAGGTGCATCGCCTTACGATTCAACATGTAACATGTCGGTAGTGGAGAAATCGGTCGGAGCCCGCTATGGCTAGGTACATACATGGTAGGCTTGCTGGCCCATAAGTAGCTTAATATAGACAACCCACCTGGCAAGGTTAACTAATTAAGCGCTGACATTTTGCTGACCCCAGCCCAAACTGCATAAGAAAAGCCTGCGCTACGGCGGCAAGGTAGACCCTCCTCGACTGCTGAAACTTGGGCCTAAACGTTACAAAAATACTGCACCGTCATACTCGAATCCGAACGTTTCGTTTCTCCTACACACATCCCAAAAATTGAGGTTTGGATTGCCATGTCGACATGTCACAATTGCCCTTACCTTTGCCTTGGCGCCCGGATGAGGCTGGGACTCATACCTAAGCGCTTAAAGCTATATGGTTTTTCATTAAAAATATATTTTCACTCTCCAATGGGCAGATAAGATCCTTTCTAGGATTTTAGGGTAACATAATAACCAGATAGGAAGCTTCGAAGCGCTATCAAGATGCTAGATGCATGAATTGCAGGCTGAGTTTCCTTTGGATACTGGTTGCTGCGGTTGTTTTAAAGCTATTTTGAAGCTGCGGTGAAAAATTTAATAAAACAATACGAGCTAGATTTTTTTAAACAAAATTTTATTATAAACGAAAAAAAAGTAGGGAACAATAGATAGTACTCGTTCCAGGCAACTCATACTTTATAGGATTTCGGCGAAAACCACAAAAGCGCTAGCCTAGTACCCCATATTACCTAATTCGTGAGGTTAAAATTCGAAAACATCATCACTTGCTCGCAATCTTGTACCCTTTCATATCTAAAATAATTAGTATAGATATCGTCATTTTGCGTGGTTGGTGATGTCCACGAAAACTGTCGATAATGACGTGCCAACCGCCATCCTTTAGGACACCCTAAAGCTTCTATGTTTGCAATATGATTGATAGAGTGTGCAAACGACATCCCCCTCTTCGCAATTGCCGCGTTGTATGTATCCGTAATTTCGTCAATACTAAACGTAATAGACTTCCTGGCCAGAATAAAGCATAAAGCAAGAACAAAAGAAAGCTCTTCGGGGGAAAGAAAGTGAAATCCAGAAAAGCAGAGGATATGATCGATGTCTCCATCATGATAGAGGCGGTGATTAGTGAGGCAAGTTTGCATTGGATGTAGGTATATTCGTTCATAGTGACCGCTTTTTCGACAAACCTCGGTCATACCAGCTGATATATCGAATCCAATAATGTGACTCGCAGTAGTGTCACCCCTAGCCGCTTTGCTTTCTGCCAGAGCACGACCGAAAACACCGGTGCCACAGGCAAGGTCGAAAGAAATCCCAGAGAAGTCGAATCCATCTATAGATTTGAATGTGCCAGCATACATTTGGCTGTGGGATGCACCCCACGTATCGTATTTATCAACAAGTTTGTCGTAGACATTGGCGACCTTGGGCATAACTTCCCGGAGTGGGTGGCGAATGGTTTGATTGGTGATAAACGTATTAATCAGAGCAAGGTAGCCACCAGGAAAATCTCGTTTTATTGCAACATTCTGAGAACTTTTCCGGAGAGAAAACGGGGCCGGCAGTGGGTTGACTTCGAGGACGACCAACTCTCCATCAGCTTGGACCTGAATGTCGACGTCGCAGCCCATGTTGTTTCCTCGGCTGTTACTGACATGGAAAGCTTCCATGGCAGTTGTTTGTAACTGTTCGAATAGTTTTGGATTGTTACTCTTATCCAAGAGATGTGAAGAGGTGCCTAAGGCCACATTCGACCCAAGCCCTGGAAACGCTTTATCTTCTGCATCCCGAGGTTGGCAAATGTACGGATTGAGGGCCACAGAACCAACACCCATCTCGATCACAGTTACGCTGTAATAGCTGTCGTAGCCCGCGCTTAAGGAGAAATTATTAGGTTCAGGGGCAGCTACTGCGTTTGCGTCCGAATTTTTCGGTTGTATTTTCGACTCCTGAGTCTTGACGCCGATAATGCGAAGCGCTAGCGTCTGAAGATAACGAGTTTCCTCGATGCCGACAATGGGATCATCTGTTGTACCCCCCATCATATTGATGTAGAAGTCATATCCCTCGGCTACCGCGGCGTCTATTTGTTGCTTTGCGGTTGCTTTACGGATGAAAGCAGTTTTGATAAGATGTTGGCAAGTAAGGCCATCAAGTTCGAGTAGTGTTTTATCGATCGGAGCGGGATCGTCAGAACCCTCGTAGGAGGATTGAAAGGCGCAGATCCTCATCCTGGTGACTTCGGCTTACAAAGCGTATTTTCTAGAAGTAATCTTTGTCAAATAGCGTATTAGATGTATTGATTCTATATGTCGTTCCTTCGGATGGCTATCGAAGATTCTATGACTAGAAATATATAAACTGAAATGCTCTTGTAGATTGTCATTTTTGGGTGCCTTTAGAATAACTATATCAAGAATATATACTGATACCCAACGACCGGGGATCTGGTCAAATGTAACTTGTCGGAACATGAATCGCTCCATCTTAAAAATTGCTTCTGTAGCATAGCTTAGTTGAGCGCATGATTTTCTCATATGTAGGCGATATTTTAGCTTTCTGGGGAGATTTATCAAGCCGGCTCACTTTAGAATGGTAGATTGGCTCCACAGAGTCAATAAAAAGGTTAACGGCGTAAACTAGTCATAGCGATAAGGCCAACGTTCTAGATCTTCTTAGTGGGCCGCGCATCTAGCCTGTGGGGTTATTTAATCTGATATAGCATATTTAACCCCTTTCCAAATATTCCTGAAGCTAGCTTCCTAAATGTGAAAAGTGTACAATGGCTAATTTCAGAACAGGCCATCGGGAAAGGGACTCTCGCATATGATAAGCAAGAATGGTCTAGTGACTGACAAAAGCAAGAACAAAAACAATACTTCTTTAACAAGTCGGGACTACCACTTGCCGAATTAATCCCTAGAATGAGTACGAGGATGAGTTAACAATTTCCTACGCAAGTTCGATCAAAAATTAAAGTTCGGCAAAGAAAGAGGCTTCAGAATCGCCGACATCTTAAATCCCAGCCCTTCAAGCTTAAGGCTCCACAGAAAATACTAGGGTATCATTATCTACAAAGCTACGATTAAGTTTTGGGGACTACCTTAACTGTGAGTGCCAGCTCGAGCGCTCTTTAATATGTAACATGGAACAGAAATTCTTAATATTACTATTGATTCTTGTCTTGCAGTGCTAGTCTCATCCCCGGTCCCGACTCCATGATATTCAATAAGTATATCTTAATACAAGGCACATATAACTGGATTTCCTTAAAGGCTCAACTGATTTAGACAAGAATAGTCTAAATCGGGCCCACAATTCTACCCCTTCGTCTGATATAAAATCTAGAAAGAAAACAGATCTTACTTGTTTGGATTGCAGCATATTGAGCTCCCTCATTAATCATTTCAACACACTATACATGTTTTGTCGACTACACATGAAATCCAACGTTTGTATCCTCAAGCCGGATGCGTAAAGTCTTAGAAATGATAGGTCCTAAAGCCTGCAGCCGTTACTCGACGTGGAATCGGATACTCTGCACCTAAAATACTATACTTGCGTAATTTAGTGAAAAGATAAGCATGGTTAGTCTGATACTCAGGTCAAAAAATCAGAAACTTTTCAATCAGGTAACAATCAATCTTCAGTAGAAGAAGTTCGGATAATAATATCTGTATTGCATGAAGTTGGCTGTATATACCTACGTTTGGTGCTATATGGTATGATAGATCGATATGGATTTATTCAAGTGCCAAGCAACGTTGTGCAACCGTCCGCCGTGTTGCGATCGACGCTCCATCGACCATCCCAACACGCAAATCGCTTCTCCCAGCAAGGCCCTCATTCACGCCGCACGCGACGTCTAACATTAGTAACCTTAACGTTCACCGACACCCGCCAAACCTTATCCCAGAATGTATCCCACTGTAGAACTCCTCCCTTCGAAGGGAAACAAAGGCACCACCGGCGCCTCCTCATGGTACTACTCCACCGCACCGCCCGCACAATCCGTCTCCGCCATGCCAAAGCCCGAAGACCTACGTGCCCGCAAGGCGAAAACCACGGCCAATGCAAACCTCGGCGCTGCAAATGCCAATAACGCTACCAATGATGGAGATGTTGACAATGTCAAGCTAGATGTCGCGACAACTCGTCGGATTACGGAGCTCGAGAAGGTCAACTGGCACGACGTCCAGATCAAGATTGAGCAAGCATTCTCTGGGAAACGACCGGCTTCGCAGAACGTCCGTCGGATATTGGCTTCACAGAAAACGTTTCAAAATCATCTTTCGGACGATATCGCCAACCATGAGATCCAGGCGCAGAATCCGCTATACAAGCCTGAGCCATACGATGCAGCCACAACGCCCCTAGGCTATGTCAAAAGTGTAGCAGAGCCGCCGGCAAACGGTGCGACAAGATACAGAAGGTTCTGCGAGATCTGTGGATACTGGGGAACTATTGGGTGTATGAGGTGTGGGGTCAGGTTATGCTCCGGTGAATGTGAGGTCACACATCGAGAAGCGAGGTGTGCAAGGAGGTTTTGATGATGGATGGCGTAATGCTTACGGTTACAACGTTGACCGCGGGTGGTTTACCAAGGACGATTGTATTATCAGCAGCATTCACCGGCGTTTACGGAGGTCTTATGAAAAGCATTAGATATCCCCACGGGTAGCATTCAATATACACATTTTCAGTCTTTTCAACTGCTATTAATAAAATTGTTTAATGTAGTAATACTCTATGCAAGAAACGAATGATCCAAGATGCTGGCTCTGCCTCATCCCTCTCTCCTCCAACTCATCTTGAACAAAAAGTATCGACCGTCGTCAGGCCATGATTCATAAACTCATGCTTCCCTCTAACCTACCTAGCATTAAATACCCTGTAATAAAAGGCGAACGCAGTATATCGAGCGTGCATGCCAGCTAACGCAACCGCAGAAACAGCAAGAGCGAGTGACTCTAGCGCTGAAAGAACAAAACAATAGGGCGTCATATCCAGACGCTTCTTAATGCGAAAAGGCGTAGAAATTATGAATCAAATGGAGTCTAGTTGAACTCCGGGAACGGTTCGTATAATGGGAGTTGCGGACCATTCCACTTCTCACCGTACATGTTGACTCTGTTGCCGTTCAGAAACCCGTCATGAGTTCTGCGGACCATGTCGAGCCAGGAATTCGGTTCAGGGTGTTTCGCCCACTGTTAAAACATAGTCAGCTACTTGAAGCGTTTATTAGTCATATTCGATTGACATACCTGATTATGGATGTGGTACGCATAAGCGCCCTTGAAGAAATTCTCCAATGTTCTGTTATTTGGTGGATAAGGGTCCTTATCGATATCGTACCCAGGTGCAAATCCAGCAGGCGAACGCGGCTCATCGTAGGTGTAAGCCTCTTCCGCGAGACCACGTTCCCCGATTTCCATACGAGGTTTCGCCTCTCGTCTTCGACGCCGCCGCTTATCATTCCAGTCCGAATCTTCTGCTGAACGGCCGGTATTCCTACCACCAGCCGAATTCCTCCCAGCATCGTTACCACTAGCTCCACCATCAATCTCTTCAAATCTCTCTCCATCATACGCCTTCCAATCCCTTGGAATCGCGTTCTTTCGGCCCAAAAACGCCTGTCCGTAGTTCTCTAAACATGGGACGGTGCACCTCGTTACTCCGGGTGTATTAAACTGGCCCCAAATAGGGTCAAAAAATCCGTCTTCGAACATTGTAAACTCTTCGCCTCTACCGTCTTTATAAACAAGTCGACCAATGATGTATGGGTGGAAGTTGATGCCCATTTTTACAGCACCTTTGAGGAAGTGCTGGGAGAGTGATGAATTAGGGTGGAGGGACATAATCGCAGTGTTGTAGTCCCATGGGCCTTCGTACCAACCCCATCGTTCAGCGAAGCCGTGGTTTGGAGGGATGAGCAGTGGTCGGAGGTCTATCCCAGTTTGTCAGCTCCTAAAACCTTCAGTGCATCTTGATAGCTAAAGCGACTTACCTCTCAACAGAACATTATCCATATCACAATAAACGCCGCCTTCATAGTGCAGTACCACAAATCTGACAGCATCCGAAACCGCCACGGGCAAGAAAGTCATTTTTCTTGTCGAAAATTCCAACCACTCATTCCCAACCTCATCAATATAAGCGCCATCTCCTAACTTAATAATTTTTCCGTTTCCTTCACCATCATTCGCCTGCTTCAATAGCACTCTCGCCGGAAATCTCCACTCTCTCAATTTAATATCTCCTCTCTTTACCAACGGCAAGAACCTGATGAAACCCGGATCACGCATCATCTCCTCTACCGCATTCGGATTCACATCAACATCCAACCACAGATTCAATCTCGAACATGGTAGATTCTGCGAATGGAAGTAGCTCTTGATGAACAGCTCCACCCGCCACGTACATTTACCGCTCCACCAGATGTGGTACGGGACAATCGGGCCATTGCAGGTTCCGACATCGTTTACGGAGGACGGGACGTATGACGGATAACCTATCGAAGCTGCATTCTCGGAGGGGATGTAGTAGTAATCGTCTTTACGCTCAATGAGGTATTGCATGCAGTCATAGACGTATTTCATACGCTCAAGACTCTGGATGCTGCCTCGGCAGACTTCTACGAGCCGGGTGAAGTTCGCGTATGTGTCAACATGGGGACGAGAGCCCATATAAGCGTCGTTGGCGACGACAAGGGAGTCCGGCCGGAGCTTTGCATAGCCGTTCGACGATTTCGAGCCACTGGACGGGTCGGTGGATTGAGACGAGTGCTGGCCGGAGGAGTGCTGGCCGGTGGGTCTGGGGGGATGGGTTGACGTCAGGCTCCCGTAGAAGAAGAATTGGAGGACTGCGGTGAGAACGGTGTAGACGGCAACGGCGAGCAGCAGATTCCGGATAGTCTGGAGGGCCCTCGCCGCCGGCCGTTGGGAGTCGAGCTTGTCCATTGTCGAGGTCGTGGGGGAGTCGAGGCTCCTTTTGGCCACAGCTTCGGCGCTGGAGCTGGAAAAGGGCGAAGGTGTTGTTCGTGTGTTGAAGCAATGCAAATTAATACAAGCGTGTCGCGAAAAGTTGAAAAAGTCTATTCAGCGAGCCATTCGGTGATGATGTTCTGGTAGGAATAGCAAGAAGGAGGGACGATGGAATAAAGGATCGAGAGAAGGAAGGAAGAAGCTTTGAAGCTCACACACGGCTGAGTCGTTGGAAAGAGGGTCTGCTGTCTGAGAAAAATCCCAGATTCTAAGGATGGCTATGCATTGGCCCCTGTCATAATCCATCCAAAACAGTTATTCGAAACCTGAACAGGCAATCGTATTAAGCCTTTTCAGCCTCAGTCCGCCGCGTAAGCCAAAGTAGCCGTGCAGGACGGAGCCTTGGGGGCCCTGGCAAGAAAGATCGATGCCGTAAATATATCGAGGAAGTCGCTTTTCGGGCTGTACAGACAATGGGATTGTGAGAGGAGCCGTTGACAGACTGGCATCCAACTTTAAAATACAACAGTTGCAGGCATGGTTCTATTCCTATCCAACAGCCCACGCCGCATAGGCGGAGGTATCGAAGTGTACCCGTCGACGCATGTAAGGGACCAAATCGCTCGATCTGGAAAACAATGTCACTCCGAGGTCCAATCAGATAGCACTAGTGGAGTAGCGCACTGTTGCATTTTTCAAGGAGGTTGCGTTGCCTATTACGTGTTTATAACGTTTATAATTAAATAGTCTAGGGGCACGTTTGAAGACCGAGATTAGTTTAAAGACACCGATGCTACCTGTTGGTAATATCGGGTGGTTATATTGTGTAGCTCCTAAGTCTGTCCGTTCCACAGTGGTACCGCCTTAAACGCAAGCATCTGCTTGTTAAAGGCCTTACAAGTCCCCAGTTCATTTGGATCAATGGTTCCCTTGATCCCTCCACTGCAATCAACAGTATCATAAACATAGAATTTAAACGCTCCACTTGGAGCAGTTACCTGGAGTGACCCAAAAGTAACCCAGACAGGGAAAGAAACTGGCCACTGGAAAGCGAAGCAGTTGGAAACACCATCACTGGAACTGACTGAAGTGCCGCCAGACGGGCAGCCAAGGCCATTGCCAACTGTTGGGGAAGGACATGTCCCTGGGTTGTTGGAGTAGCAGGAGGTATTCCCGTAGACAAGTCCCCAGCTTGGGTCGGCGGGGAGGTGGATCGAGCTAACGACGGCAGGAGGGGTTGGAGGACCGCTAAGGTCAGAGAGGAGGAAGCCGTTATAGACAGCAATATGCTCATCTTTATAAATATCGATATTAATATAGGAAATTGCACAATATCCCAGGCTTCGAGGAAATAGATATGAGAGGCCACCTACCGAGAGCAATGGAGGCGGGTATATGCTGACCCCAAGTCGGTCTGCACTTGCAGTTGAGTTTAACGGGTGATGTAGAAAGCGAGCATTCGATACAGCTTGCCGCAAAGTTTCCATTTACTGCCCACTATATAGCGATTAATATAAGTAAAGTTGCCTTAGTCATTTTTTGCATAATAGAGGTTTAAAAGAGTATGACAACCCAAAATGCTCAAAGGGCAATACCTCAAGAACCCCCTCGTGATTGGAAATCCTATTCTGGAGATAAACAGAGCTCTCAATTCTCGTCGTCCCAGAGCCGGTAAGACAGTCTCCAACAAGCCACCGGTTTTGGAGTCGGATGTTGATGCATTGGCTGCTAATGGTAGCTTGCACACCAGCAAGCCAACCGGCCAGGAGGATGAACGACGACTTGCGAACCATTCTCAGCTTCGGTAATTATTAGTGTACCTGGAATTTTCTAAGACTAGAATGGTGCAGAAGGCACTATATATATAATTCCAAGATAAAGCCAGTTGTTGGGTGAAGCATACACCGGTATCGGTTTTTCTGCAGCGCACACCTACGCGTACAGCGTACAGTCTTATATATACTTAGTGCTTAGGCTAGTTTAAGCTTCAGTCCAAGCAAACCCTGTATATTATCGACATAATAGTCTAATTGCCGATGCCATTTTACCCCTGGGCCGCGGAGCGACTCATCTATATCCCGCGATACCACGATATCGGGAAGCCTCATGGCTGTCAGCCTAAGATAGCTAATGAACGTAACTGGGGTTGAGCAGGTTTCGAATTGCCAGTATCAATGACTCGGACCCTTGAACCTTCAGCTACTCGAAAACCTCAATCCCAGCATTTTTCCGGGATAACGGTTGAAAAGAGCCTCTACTCACATATCGGCCGATACCGAGGCGCACATCTACACCCCGCTTTGTCGATAAACGAGAATGAATGTTCCAAACAGCCAATATACCCGGCCGTGACGCCAGTTTTAAGCCACCCGAACCCGTTAACGCTAGCCTAACGTAAAAAAGAGGCCATAGTTTGGTATTTGAATGAGATTTATAAACCATTAGTCAGGAATATTAAATTGAAATCTAGTGTTCTATAACCTTCGGCAGTTGAAATAGACGAGTGTGCAGCAACCTTATAGCTCAAATAACCTGTCTAGTTTCTTAAAACTGATAATTTATACCGCTTTTACGCTTGCCCGTCCCGTCGCTCCGGTTATATGTAGCTATCCTGTATTAATTAGAAGGCTTTTAACTACCAGATCAGCTGGCCAGAGTGTTAACATGTTATTATAGGAACCACTCTCTGATATATTCGACGGCGGAACCCTTTTGTAATGGACTGCTAAGTGACTTTCGCTTCTGTTTTCTACTGTCTACCAACCTACCAATGCATCAGAGTCAGAGTACCAGTACCCAACTTAGACGACTCGACTTTCCAATATCCTACGACTAGCTAGGGCTAGAGGGGAACGAAAACCAAACCGAACTCGCGAAGTCAATAAGGACTTAAAACCGATAACATCTATCTCGGCTTATACAGATAGGTGGTGCGAAAATGTCGTATTTGCACTGACGTATATTACGCATCCATTAGGTTCGTATTTCCTATTAATCCAATATCCTAAATCTGCGGAGCTAACTAGGGTATCCCAAAATATGATACAAAAGAATCGAAAGACATCAAACTCCTAAAAAAACAATTGTACAAATGTGCGGACATTCCGCCGAATTGGCCAAAGCGAAGTCCGCGAATATAATGCTAAAAAACATGCAAGAAAACAAACTATTAAAACAAAAATCCAAAGAACACTGAGGCGAGTAAAAAAGTTTCCACAGATGTCCAGACAAACCCTTAACTAAACAGGTGCCTCGTATGGACCTTGTGATCCGTAAGGCTGCTGCTGTGAGCTGTGGGGGTATGCGTATGTATCTACCGGATTACCCGGCAGCTCAACCTTAACTGCACTGTGATTCCCGTGCAACTCCATCCTCTGGTGAACATATGGGCCTTGAAGTTCTGATGGGCTGGGAACCCACCCTTTATCAGGTCCAGTTGGCGGAGGCGGCGGCGGCAAGGGTGTAGCCAGCTCTTCTGGCTCTTTGCGTTTCCGAAAGAAAAACCATATTCCGACGGCTACTAATGCTATGACTGCGACTACGCCGACCACAATCCCTCCAATTGCGCCTCCTGATAGTGCGGGGCTAGAGGATGGGGCTGCTGAAGTGGTTTCTACGCCTGTGGTTGTAGAAGCTGGTGCTGTAGTTGTTGAGGTTGTGGAGGTTGCGAATGCCGCGAAGACAGTCGACATGCCGGCTTGGTTGAACCCACCGGGGGGCTGCGTTAATGTAGCTCCTCCGTTGGCACTATAAAGTCGTAGTAGTCAGCACCAGGGTCTTCTTCACAGCCTTGAACGGTCAATTGAAACTTACTCGCCACCAATGGTATCGTAGATCATCTGCGGTACCCTGTAATCCTCTGGCTCCGCTCCACTGACTACACTAGACCACTCCAAGAGATTTAAATCGAAAAACCATGCCAATTTCCCGTCCGTGTCACATTGAGGAAAGTTGTAAGTGGACCCTCCAATGACCCTATTCCCACCGAACACAACCATCGTATGCTTTTTCATCAAATTACAAGAAGGTGAATACCGCGGTGCCGCGGCCACGTTCGAATCGATATCATCGGATAGTTTCGTCCATGTAAAAGATGGGATACTCAGCGCCCAGACGTCACCAAATGTTACCTCGTTGTTTGCGCCGCCGTAGACTATGATTTGGTAGGACGATTTATCCTGCGCTGCAATAAGGACGCTGCAGCCGGACCAAAACCTGTTCTCGGGGGGTGTGCCATTTGTGCGCTGGGTGTACCATTGTGTCGAGTTGGTGTCGTATACTCGTACAAGGTCGACTGAGCCTTGTTGACCATTTGTAACTCCCATACCGGCCAGTAAAACTACTCTTCCTTCAAGTGTTATCCCGTGCATCCACCCCGAGGCAGTCTGGGAAAATGGTGTGGTCTCGTTCCTCCAGGCCCCGGTCTTAGCATTGAATGTCAGAAGCTGGTTTACAGGTTCGCCGAACTCTGAGCTTTCGATATACGCCCCACCGAAGGCGTATCCCACTCTTGACTCCTCGTCAAACCAACTTGCAGCGGTTCCTACTAGGTTTCCATCCCTCCCGCCTATTTTAAGGTCCGATTCCGTCCAGTCGGTAAGAATATTATTGTCCTTTAAATTTGCCGTCCACAGTTTCCCAGGTTCTCCAGGGTTCCAGTCCCGGCCGGAGATATAGGATGTGTTTGCGATATTCATTCGGGCACCGAGCGCTAAGTATGCCTTTTTGACAGCGGGATCGAGCCAAAACAATGGAGAACGTGTATCTGGCATCAGTTCACCGTCCCAATTGAAGGGCGGTGTTTTGGATCTGACGACTTGGATATTGTTCGCGACATTTTCCATGCGAACGGTGGATGTTAGGTTTAGGACTCGAAGATACGGATCTAAGATTTCGTACAAGCGTCAGCATATTTTGGTAGGTTTAATAGTTAATTCGTAGATATTAGTATACTTTGACCATAACCGTCCCAGCCTATCTGCCAATTGTATATCATTCGGCCACCTTGAATGTAGAGTAAATCACCAACCACCAAACCTAAACAAGCATACGAAATTAGATTCAAATTAAACTCTGAATTTTTAACAAAATACGTATACGTCTCGTGCAGCCTTTCGCGAACTTGATACAGCACATACCAGAATGTCCCGTTAACGAACATGAATCGCGGACTGGGTCCGCTCCTCCTTGTGACATGTTTTCCGTTCTCTTCAAAGATGTTGGCGTCGCCAAATATGCAAACAAGTTGTCGGTTCAGCCTCAAACAAAAACAAATCGTAGTCGAAGATCGTGACGCAAACCAACGTCGCAACGTCGCAATATTATCAAAGTCGGCTCGTCGTACAAGAATGGACAGGAAGGATAGAAGATCGAAGATATCAGATGTCAATTGTTAACCAAAGAATTGAATTATCCCCCAAAACCTTGAACACATAATCATTTATCAACAGGAGGACGGGCGCGGCCTGGCCAAAGTTCCTATAGATTTTTCCGAAATTGCATCTAAGACATCCCAGGATACCCCCAGCCAGTAAAAACTATGCGTGTGTAACGGGAACAAAAAAAAAAAAGTTAAACAAGAGAGCGAACGAAGGTGAGATTCTTGAAACGGGGGAACGACAGATGTCTTGTCCCTTCTTATTTATTGCTGACCTGGTTGGCCATGGTTGAATAATAGGAAGAAAGGCAAAATTGACGATCCCTTTGGGTTTCTAGTCTCCATTCGTGGGGGAAGCGAGGGTGTCAGGATGCAGCCAATTAAGGGGCGCTTTGTATGCATCGAGTGGGGCGTAGTTAAGGTCGGCGCGGGTAAAATACCTTTTATCGATTAGAAGGGCGGAGCCCCTGATAATGCAGTTGGTCTGTTGGTTGAGAAGGTGATGCAAAAATCCTGCTTGTACCCCGGCTTAAATACAAGCTTCACAGGCTATTAATATCAAATATGCATATGCATTTGCATTTTCTAGGCACTACTTATGTAGCTAGCTTTCTAACCTCGGAAACCTAGTTTTTCGTCGAAGGATGCTTTAACGAAGGTACAGGTACGAAATTGTACGAAGAAGTTTTCTCATCCTGCCCCGCTCCCCTAAGATCCTCCCGCCATAGCGACCAAATTTCCGTACTTCACTGTATTCATGGTCGCAGCATACTGATCAGCAGTTGGTGATACCGTCAGGATCATGGCAGAAAATCCATCCTCGCTACCCAGGAAATGCTCCCTCAATACCATGGTTAGGGGTGACGACCTGAATGGGATTCTAGTTTGATTTGAAGACCTTGCGCGTATAACCTCCTTTAAAGCGAACAAATCCGAGTTGATTTGTCGTCCTTCCTGTTTCTCCTCAGCCGTTTGCTTGGACCCTGCAGCTGAAGTTGAGGACTTTTGGTCGTAGTACTCAGATCCTGCCAGGTCGACAAATACGAATTTTCCTCCAAGGCATGGGTGCTGACTAGTTGCAAAGATTTCCTGCACTTTTGCCTCAGCAAGTTCTAGGCGTTCTTCATACTCTCTCTTTATCGCTTCTGCGGCATCGATACGCCCTTGATTAATGGTGTAATCTGGGTTCACCATATATCCGCCCCTAACGTCGGGGTTGGAAATATATGCTTTGGTGTTCTCCTCGAGATATACATCCGTCGCAAATTTTCCATGGGGGACGAGTTCTGCCTGTCGTTCTATCACAGCGTCCCTAGCCTCCACGAGAGCTTTGTTCACGATCTCCAGCTCGAAGACGGCATGAGTACGAGAACTCTTGTCATGCACGGTCGAAGTTCCTGTTGCTCGGAGATCCAATCCCTTTTCCAATACCGTTCGAAGTTCCTCGAATGACCAGCATGGAACTACCAGAATCGGCTTTACCCTGACCTTCCCACCTTCGAGGGTCTCGGTTTCACCACGAATGTGTACTTTCCCGTCTTGCCCTTCACGAACGAAACATTCGGTATGTCCGTTCAAGAGATCGAAAGCACTCTTTTTTCGAACCTCGTACATACGAAGTCCCACAGCTAGTTTCTGGTCAGGCTCAGCCGATCCGTTTAACCCTTCGATGTTTTGAAATAGTTCTTTTGCAGCTGAGAGACACAATCCCACCTGTTGGGGATCCTCGTGATCGTAACCAACGATAGTGTGTGTCTTCCCACTGCCTGTATGGCCGTATGCGAAGAAGTTGCAAGTTTTCCCTGCCATAATCCTAGGGAAGGTCTGAGAGACTACATTGTCGTAGACGCTCCGATTGTTGTCGTCTGCCTCGAATACTTTGGCAAAAGAGGGGGCACTCGTCCAAGAGCGGGCACCTCGACCAGTGCTTGAACCGCTCGCGTCGGGCAGAGATAAGGAAACCAAATGGCCTTCGTCTCCGGGCTTTTGGGTCTTTTGGATCTCAGTGGCTCCCGGTTCTTCTGGGAGGGGTCGCCATCTGATATAGACGTTGAAGGGTGTGAGCTTCTGGGATTTTTTTGGTGGCATATTGTGGCTACTCGTGTTGGATTTGTAGAGTTCTCGAAGCGAGCACCTTTAAAGCTTTGACTACAAGGCCGTCCCAATCGTGATTGGTATGGTAGCTATAGTCTGAGGTTGTTATTGATTTTCGAGGTGATTTGAAAAGGGTCTGTCGAGTAGCTTTTATTCACGAGGACTATATGTTAGAATGCAATGGAGCCATGAACAATAACAAAACCGCAGACCGCGGAATCCGTGGATACTCCAATGTGCAATTGCGCCTCGCACTTGGCCGAAATCAGGTCAATAGATTAGTGTTAGGAAGCTCGCGAGGGGACATCGTGCACATGCAGCAGAGGCGTTGTTGCTTCCAGGAAGCTATCCCAATTGTCCAATCACAGCATTTGGAGCTAGTCAAGCCGTGCTTCACGCAGGCCACTTTTGAGCGAGATACTGGAGGGAACTGCTCCTGATGAGTCTTTCGGGCTTTTAATCCTTGGTTGCAGTTTTGTCATCGCGGGATATCGACAGGGAAGAGCTGTATCCGTGCAGCACCTAGAGTTCCAGCTGTGTTAGGTATACACAGACAATTGGGAAGTTTAGTGGCTTCGCAACAGATAAAATGTTACACGTGGAAACGTTGCGCGTATCGAGCTACAACCCCGCGATCCTGCCGTAGCAGAGCCTCTAATCCAACATCGACACCGACACATCCTCAGCACTAACCTCCACTACTTCTACAAGTCCGCGACCTTGCTTACCTTGACCCATATAATTCACAATCAACGACGGTACCGCAACTCCTTTGATCATGTCGGAGTTTGGTCAAGAACCTTCAGCGTCATTGGCAACCCTTCCTACGGAGATAGCGTACGTTTGTCCCGCACGGCCTTGGCGGAGCTTAATGCAGAAGCTAGAAGCTCCATTCCACATTCATGAACTGTGATCAGGCTAATAACCTGAATCTGTTATAGTGATTCAATCTACTATTCTCTGCCACCTGCGACTCTTTGCACCCTTGCTCGAGTCTCAAAGGATATCTATGCCGCTGTTCAAGGGCCGCTCTACAGACGCCCGATCATCAACAGCTTCCGAAAGCTCCAGGCTTTCGTCAAAACTCTCAACAATGTTGCAAGTTGGGATAATAAGACTGGAGGTGCGAGGAGCAAGAGCGTCGTCCATCTTACCTTGATGATTGATCCTGCAAAGGAGGAAGGTGCTACTGGGAGACCTCTGATTGCTGTCATACTTGCACGAATGATTCGTGTCATAGCTAGGTGATATTTCATTAATGCCCGATGTTTTTTGATATCTTGATATAAAATATCAAGGCTTACAATTCGTCATTGCATTGACAGATACAACGAAAATATCACAATATCATTAATCATCGCTCACTCTGCATGCGACGCCCAGCCCGTCCGCTCCTTTGAAAGCGAGCAATTTCCTCGTGTTACAAATCTTATCCTAGATCTTGGTGGGGAACCAGTTACCCAATTGTCACCATCGGCTTCGAGAACTCTCAATACTGTAATACCTGTTCGCCGCAACATCAATCGAGGCTATGACTTCAATACGACAGGGCAACGTTGCATTCCTACTGCCAAGTTTTGGACCCGGTTTTTCAATGGATCGAGTTTCCCTGACCTCCGGAGGCTAGAACTTCACCACAGGTCCCGAAGCGGGCCATCATACGGAGCTGGAAACTGGGAAGGGGAGAGAATCTTGTTTACGGAGTTGGATACTTTAGGATTGGCCAGGATTGAGCGCTTAGTGGTGAATTCAGTGCCTGAGTTTAACGATTCTGTCTTGATGGCGGGTTTGCAGCATGCTCCGTTACTGACGGATCTGCAAATTGAGGATTGTCAAGTTACTTACAATGGTAAGCTCGGTGTTTATGGGCTGCTAAACAATGTTCCCATTCTCTAATTGTTTTGATCTGGTACAGCACTGGATAAGTTACTGCTTCACGCCCTTCCGGTTCTTCACAGGCTGGTTCTACGAGTCTCGCCTCATTCGCGCTTTGCTCGGTACGCCAAAGAAGCGCTGAACGTTCGAGGCATGCGGAATTCTAGGGAAGAGGTTCCGCATCTTTGTCCACACTTTCGACGAGGTGGGAAGAATCTGAAGCATTTTGAGTTCGCGGCACCATACATCTGCCGGAGTCTATTTATTGACGAGTACGAAAAGGAGAAATTACGTGAGTCTGGACACCCGGGAACCTTGGCCGGTGATGATAGTGGGAAGATTGTGCAGGGAGAACTAGATACTATGTTGGTTACCGGAGTTTTGAAGAGAATTCGACAAACAAGGGATACGGATTCGGCGGGACAAAAGTTACTGGAAGGGTCGAGCATGGAGGAAGATAGAACAATTCTGGAGAGGGAGAGGTCACTCAGGACTAGGAGAGCGACTATCGAGAAAGAAGGATGGACGAGAAGGCTGAACGTACTCGAGGGTATATGCATTGATGGCGATACCTTTGAGGAATTAACTACTTTAGCGAAAGTTGAAGAGCATGGGATTGGTTGGACATTGGGAAGTCGGCCGGAGCGGAGGGCGTTTAAGGTCAATGGGGATTTCATAGATTCTGTTCGGTATTCTCATGAATTTGAGAAGGATCGGCCGAGAAGGAGGGAGAGGCAGATTGAGCGAGACGTTAACGATGAACTTGCAGGGCATTGAAGGGCCACGAGTTCGGTCTGGCAATAGCTAACGGGGCCGATAGCTGAGTGAGACATCTACGCTTTATTCAGAACGGCCGAGTTATTTGTGGGACTTCGAGTTTGGGAGTTATCAAAAACGTCACTGATTGATGCCGGAAATCAACACTATCGTTCCATAATATTCTGTTTAGTATACATTGAAATGGAAAGTCGGCGCATTGAAAGCACTCGGTCGTTCAACCACTGCGGGGTTCGTGGTCCGGGATTCAGGCATTATAGTCTGCAAGTCGATCCACTCGGGTGAAGACATGGTTCTCGTGAGCGGTCTGCATGGTGGCTATGAGGGTGCACAACATCTAATGTATGGTGCTGGTATAGCCTCGTGATGACGAACGGTCATATCGTCGGTTGGATCCGGGATGAATGTATGGTAGAAACTAGTTATCCTACCCATACGAAGTGGCTAGTCCTCCTTTTCGGGCGGCGGGCCTACCGGCTGTATCATTTTCTATATGCAAGATCCCGTTAGCCCCCATGATTTTCATGACTCGCTTTGGGATGCAGGATGAACCAACCTCTATCAGCCTTGTTCTAAGCTTTGCCGCCGGCTCATTCAGACCAAGTGCCATATACGACAACAGCGGCGGGTGTCCGACGTATGAAGCATAGGAGTCGCGGTGGATGTTGGAAGTCCACTCGAATTTGGTGGTGTCTGCATGACCAGTTCCCACGAAACGGGCTTGGAGCTGCTCGAGCTGCTGTTGAGTACGGAGTTTATCGGCCTGCAGGAAAGCATGGATTAGTTCTAGACTCGTACAACATATATAGACTGGCTAAAGGGCCGATAGATGAGGGCGTATCTTACCATTTTGTTAGATGTTCGAGGCTGTAAGTTGAGGGCGACTGGACCAGGATTGAAGGGACTGATGTGAATGAAGCTGGTGGTGTTTGACTGGGATGCCCGAATTTTGGGCGCGGTCTTGGCACCGGATGGCACTCAACGCGGGTCGCAGGTACAAACAAAGCGGGCAGCTCAGAAACGCGTTCCCCCAAACGACGACGGCCTAAACTTCAACATTCGCCTCGACTGCTTGTACTCCAACAAACATTCGCAAACCTTCCTAAGAACCAATCGAAAGAACGGATACGAGCCAGGTAGCGGACGGAGAAGGGATTATATAAACGGCCTTTCCTGCGAAAACGACGGTACTATGCTACTATAACGGCAACAAAAACTCTGTTCGCAAGATCCCTCCTTGGTCTTGACCGACTGTTCTGGATAACTTCAACAACTTCGAAAAGATATGCCAGCAAGACGAATGCCATAGGTTCGGATATGACGACCAAATCTAAAGGACCGAAGAACAATCTAAGCAGTCATCTTGCTTGGTTGATTCGAGAGAAACCTACAGTACCGCCGCCCCGAACCGAGAAACCGCCATCCGTACAAGCTATCTCTTCTGCGACCTTAGCTGCGATCGAAAGTCACAGTCGGCGGAATCCTGTCATCGCTGGGCCATCCGGTGCCGGCACGGGAGGGGCTGGTCCTATATCGCGGTCGAACTCGGCTGTCACATCTGCAGCGGTTTCGCAAAATCGAGAGATATCTCAGCAGAAGGATATCCCGCTCTTCCGCCGGTCTGATAGTTTTGACCACGACTCGAGCGCAGGGAGTGCGAGTAGGTCGGTTAGTTTCGCTCATCAGGCACCACAAAAGGACTCACAGGCGGCTGTTCCAGTAGCAAAGGGTCAAACAGCAGCCAACATGGCTGTCCTGCAGTTGGGCAAAACTCCGAGCAACAGGCGCAGACTTACTAGTGTTCAGAGAAAGGAGCCGTCTTTAGACGACGAGGAAGATGAAGAAGACCCTTATGTGCCAGTGCCTAGGAAGACACCTTTGCAGCGGAAACCTTCTACAACAGAACGACAACAGATTGATTCTGATGGTGAATCAGATCCTTATGAACCGGTTGCGAAGAAAGGGGCATTGCAGAGTAGTACCGCTACATTGAAGAAGAACGGTAGCAGCCTGCTTGAAAAATACACCCAACATTGTGCCGACGGGAAAGGGACAAGGACACCAGCTGGTATGTCACAAGTCAAGCAAAGAAATAGATGGTTGCTAACTATTAGGTTTCTTGGTAGCGACCAAAAAGGTTGTACTTGCTACAGGGCCAGTTGAGTCTATCGATCTTACAATGTCGGACGATGAGGATATCCCAAACCTCCCTACTTCAAGATTCAAACGAGATCTATCAACGAGGTCAGCCACAACCACACCTTCGCGGACGGCTGCCCTAGTAAAAGCGACCCTCCCTATTGGCCCGTCTGATCCACCACCGCCATACGCCAGCCAAGAACCAGCCGTTGGCCGTCCTCTTCTAGCGAAGGAAACATCGATGGCTTCACGGTTGTTGGTACATAGATCTGGTTCGAGACAAAGTGATGGGATAGAAGAGGAGTTTGAAGAAACGGAGGAGACCCTTACTGTACGCAAGTCCACAAAAACCAGGCGCAAAGTATCGTCTAAAGAACCTCAGGGCAATGAAACACCGACAATTCAGATCACACGAGCCGCCATGCAAGCGCAAGCGGTCTCCAAGGACAAAGAGAGAATCGCCGGCTTCAGCATGGCGGGTGCTGGGGTGGCCCAAACCACTCACAAATCCCGTGACATTGTATTCGATTCTGAGGACGAAGAGTCCGCCAATCTATCAGACCACAGTGTAACGATAGGTCGTGGAAGCGTTGTGGGTGACAATAATTCAGCGTTCAACGTCGACATGCCGATGCAAAGATGTGTGTCAGCGCCCGATATCGAGCGGTCAAGGACAATCTCTGTTCTCAGAAGCCCCAGCCCCGCAAAGGCCTTTAGTGCGAATCATCGCGACAACAGTCCAAAAGTTTCATTAGAAGACACACTAGTTCTCAAATCGAGCCCGTTCCAGAGGAGCCCGTCGAGAACGAAGCGGATGAATCAGAGAAATGCGACACCAGATCCTAAAGACCTTGCCAAAAATCTCGCCAGAATCTTGTCGCCTTCAACCGGAAAGGAGAATATCCAATCGCCCCTTCGGAGAACTGTCTCTACACCACCATTTGATTTCAGAGTCTCGCTCCGGAAACTGGATATCGAAAAGGAAATGGCTGAGGTCAATGCCATGATACATGCCTACACGTCTAACAAGTATAAGGGGTCTACCACGCTTGTCCAGATGGCAATGAAGTTCGAGGATTTAAAGAGGCAGCTTGCTGATCTAGAGAGGCCTGCTCAGGGGTTCATGGATCGAATACAAGATAGCCCGCCTCCTCGAACTCCAGAACATGTTGCAGTCAATGTATACGCTACTCAGCATGTTGTAGAAAACACGCCGACACGGAAACCCTTCCTTGCTAGGGTTGCCGAGGAGCCGACCCAGTTCGTCAAGCAGACCCAGTACCCTGTTAGATCTAAGTTATCTAACGAGTCGGCTGACGATAGAGTTAGCGCCACTATTCTACCGAAGGAACTTGATACAATGGATGTTGATGAGGATATGAATCAGGACGAAGATGCTAGAGGGAATCCATTTGATATGCAAATCTCAAGCCCGCCGGATGCGGAGTGTACCGCTCCGAGCTCACCGGCTCAGAGACCCCTTGACAAAGGCAAAGGACGGGCAACGGAAGACGACTTTGAGGAAGAACTGGGCAGCGACGATATTCCAGAGGAGTTCTACGACTTCGAAAATGAAATACAAGATCAAATTCAGGAGAACGAAGGACCCTCTGGATCCGGGGGAGATTCGTTCAACTTGTATGAACTGGATGCGGATGACTTTGAGTTAAGTCCTGAAGACCTCGCTGAGATTGAAGGGCAACCGTTGAATGAGCGTGCACGATCACCATCTTCAGACATTGAGGTTCTTGAACAACCACCTCCAAATATCTTCGAGACTCGCGCAAGGGCTGTCAGTCAGTTTGCCAAGGAACACGACAATCTGGATCTGGACGACCTCGAGCTAGACGAGGATATCATGGAAATTGGTACCCAAAAAGCTATTGAAGTAGACATGAAAGCTCCGGGCATGGCTCACCCATGGTCTAAAGATGTAGCCGATGCACTAACAACCACGTTCAAACTCAAAGGATTTCGATCCAACCAGCTTGAAGCCATAAATGCCACGCTTCAGGGAAGGGATGTGTTTGTTCTTATGCCTACTGGCGGTGGCAAGTCTCTCTGCTATCAGTTGCCTGCAGTGGTGTACTCTGGCACAACCCGAGGGATAACGTTCGTCATATCGCCCTTGTTGTCATTAATGGAGGATCAAGTTGATCATCTCCAGGCTCTACAGATTAATGCGTACATGTTCAACTCCTCCATCACAGCGGAGCAGAGGAGAGAGATTATCAAAGAACTCAAGAGTGTTGATGCCGCAACATCCATCCAGCTGCTCTATGTGACGCCGGAAATGTTGGCTTCGAGCAAAACTATGGAAGGGACCATGGATTCATTACACAGGCGCAAACTAATTGCACGGGTAGTAATTGATGAAGCTCACTGCGTCAGTCAATGGGGCCATGATTTCCGGAAAGACTACAAGGAATTAGGAAAGCTAAGGACGAGGCTCCAGGGCGTCCCATTCATGGCCCTCACGGCCACGGCCACTCCGCGAGTGCAGCAAGACACGATGCGCAACCTCTCAATCAACAAATGCAAAGTCTTCAAACAGAGCTTCAACCGGTCAAACCTTTTTTATGAAGTTCGTCCGAAAGGCAAAAAGCAAGATCTCGCCAAGGACATCATCGATCTCATTAAAGAAAAGTATAAAGACAAGTGCGGCATTGTCTATTGTCTTTCGAGAAAAGATTGCGAGGAGCTCACTGCTAAGCTTGTACAGGGGGGGATCCGGGCAAGTTTCTACCATGCGGGCCTGGAAGATAATGACCGGAGAAACGTTCAAAAGCTATGGCAAAATGGTGCAATCAAAGTCATCGTCGCGACCGTAGCCTTCGGAATGGGGATTGATAAACCGGATGTTAGGTTCGTCATTCACCACAGCATCCCCAAGTCATTAGAAGGATACTACCAGGAAACTGGTCGGGCTGGCCGCGACGGTAAACTTTCTGGTTGCTATCTGTTCTACAGCGGCGGCGATGTAATGAGAGTATTGAAGATGATTGAAACAGGCGATAATGCCACGGCCGATACCATCGAGCACGGCAAGACAATGGTCAGGGCAGTCAAAAGTTACTGCGAGAACCAGGCAGAATGCCGAAGGATGCTGGTCCTTGGTTATTTTGCCGAGAGATTCGATCCTGCCGAGTGTCGCAAGAGCTGCGACAATTGTAATTCTGATATTCAGCGTACTCTTCGCGATGTGGATAACGAATCGAAGGCGGTTTTGAGTATCGTGGCCGGGGCAAGAGGTAAAAACATCACCATTAACAATATCGTGGATATCTACAAGGGTTCCCGGCAAAGGGCCATTGTCGACAATGGCTGGGATAAACTAGAAGGCTATGGCGCTGGGAAAAGTTGGGAGAAAACCGATTCAACGAGGTTGGTTGAACATATGGTGTCCGAGGACGTCCTTTGCCAAAAACATGTGTCGAACAAAGTCGGGTTCACGATTTCTTATATTATCGTATGTTCATCCCATCTCCTTCAATATAGTGTTTTTATAAACCGAGACTAACTTTAGAGTTCACCTGTTTCCCAATAGCCTGGACCAAACGCGCATGCATTCCGCAGCGGGTTTAAGAAGTTAGTGCTACCATTCAATGGCTCTCCGACCGCCCCGTCGAAGAAAGCTGGGAAGAATAAAGCCAGTCACGATCAAGACTTTGAATCGACCAACGTCTCATCACCTATTCCGCCAACAAAAGGGAAATCTCGTAAACCTCCAGCAATCCAGAACACCCAGCCAGACGACGACGGATTTATGCCTATTCGCAACGGTGGTAGTGGAACTGCCGGCACGAAACGGAAGAGCGATGGCATTGTCGATGAAACCTCTGCGCCGAGGCGAAAAAAGGTCGCCGCCCAACCGATTGGGATCGCCGCCGATAACATACGTGCCGGGTTAAATGAATATGAGCTCGACATCCTCGAACGGTTTCTGAAGGATGCGAAGAGACTTCGTGGTGAGGTATGTAGGGGCCCTTTCCAATGTGTATCCTCTGATCAAACTAACATGGTGATATAGCTCATGAATGAAAAGGGGCTGCGTGTGGAATCGATATTTACGGATACCGAGCTGAGTTGGATTGGTGTCAAGCTGCCTTGCAGTAAGTCATCACGACTATATCGCTTACCTTATATGAAGGTTACTAATGTATGTCACAGGCATGAAGGAATTGGATGACATGCCCTACATTCAGGACAAAGAACGAATACGGCTCTATGGCTCTAAGTTCTTACGAATCTCCCAGGAGTACAACTCCGAGAGGTTTGTAAACTATCAGGGGACCCAGTTCAGCCATAGCGGTGGGACGCAAACGCAACTCCCTGGGATGGACGGGTTTTTGGAGGAAGACTTTGACGACGACTTTGAGGATGAAGGGGAAGAAGAAGAGGAGGGAGAACAGTCACGATTTTTTAGTAACGCTGCTGGGAGAAGCCAGGCTGTGTCGGATTTTAGTGCAAGGAGTAAGTTTAACACCTTCCATTTCCCGTTTTGAACTGAATCCTTACGAGACGGGTATAGTGGCTGCTGCATCTCAAGCTAAGAGTACGACTACGGCTAAGAAAACGACCTCCCGTGCTCCAAAACGTGGTTCCTCCGGGGGTGTTAGAGGCCGAGGAGGGAAAAAGTTCTTTAAAAGGGCATCAGGAGGAAGCACTAAGACTTCAAGAGGAGGAAAAGGCGGTGCCAAAGGTGGCGCGAAAGGTGGACGAGGTGGGTACGGCGGTTCCGGTTCTACTGGGATTCGACCGATGATATAATTGCTGCTCAAATTTTGAGCATTCAGCATTCTGTTTCCTTGCATCTTATGGCGTCTGGTTGGCGGTTTTTGACAAGGGCGTTTTAGGCATGCGCTGCTAGACCCTACTAAGAAGTAATGCTAATTGGGTATGCATGGCGTTTTCATCTATCTTTTTGGCCAATTATGGTCTGGCGGTGCATGATTTGCGATGTCTATATATTGCTTTAATGTTTTATTTTGAAGATGGACATGTAGAAATGCGCCTGTCTCGCGGTTCTCGCCCGTGGCATATCTACATTCATGCATAGACTTGGATCGGTCAAACATATGCATATTTGCTTTAGCCGTCAATATCATTCCAAGAACCAACTTCAGCAGTAACCTCGTGGGAATATATATCGTTAACCCATGACCTTTCAACCTTCGTTCGACATTAAGATTATGGCATTAAATAAAATCTCCACGATATGTTCCGGTATCTACATCGTTATTGGGGCGCACAGAGCCCCGAATACTCGAATTTGATATATTTCGGATTTAATTTTTTCAAAAAAAAAAATTTTTTTTTCAATTTTTTTTAAGCATTACATCTTCCAGAGGATGCCTCACAAAGCTAGCCCACGCCTGACCGAAGCACTGGTTTTCAATCCGGTTCAGCCAAATGTCAGCGGACACTTCAAGAGAAGTATCTAGAGGCTCAAGCTCAGGCTGCCTAGCGTACTAGGCGAGCCTAGGAGAGACAAGTATTCGAACTTAAGGTTGGCGATGCTGTGGCATTCTGGTGGAGCTACCTGGGTTTAAGTATCTGTGTGAATGCGCGTCCGTGTGTAGGACATGCGGAGGGTGGAACTGGAGGTATTTGTGGGACGTATGAGGAATCAGCGGAAAGGCTATTCCTGGGTCGATATATGGTGGATGGAGCTCCAATAGTCCTAATTTAGAAACCCAAAACCCTTGTTTTTCTTGTCCTTCGATAATACAGGCTGTGGAAAACGTATGTAGGAACGGACGAAAGACGTAATATATACACAATCAAGAACTCTCTTACGACGCTAGAACGTGATAATGCGCTTAGCAACCCAAGAACAAACCTCTTCTTGCCTCCTCTTCTCGGATCTCGAACATGAGATTGATACCAACGAATAGACATCCCAATGTTCCTCCTAGGAACGCCACACCTGCCCAGCCTGCATTGATGATACCATCATAAATTAGCTGCTTAACGCCGTCAACGCCGAGTGCGAATCCAACAAGATTGGCTCCACACATGGTTAGAACGGTTAGGGTCCCTCCCATAGCGGCCAGTGGTCTGTACCACCAGTTCCCACCATATTTGCTATACGGAAGTACTGCACGAGCTGTCAACTCAGGAAGGATGAAGAGAACAATCAACCAGCCCCATGTTAGGAGCGTTAGAGAGAGATCGTGCCACAGAGCAACGAAAGTAAACACGATCAACATGTTGACTACTGGCCGTTTCTTCGATCCTCCGAGGGGGATATAGAGGTATCTGATATTCCAACGATTATAACTTCTATGCCAACCTCTCCAAAATCCAACGGCAGAGTAATTGTCACTCATGCATCGCAACATGTTTTCGGGTGGGTCGATAGAATCTACCAATGACCAGAGCCTGAAGAAACGCCACGGGATCAAAAGTTTCAACCAGATGATATGGAGGTTGAAGTAGCCAATCATCATGAGTTGGAAAGGGGTATCGTTAATCCAAGCATTGTAAGGATGATGAGCAGCCTTTGAGATGGCTTGGACGTAACAATAGTGGAGTACCAACTCCATACAGAGAAGACCTAGCAAGAAGCGGATTCCGTAGAGAACTACAGGCTTGAGGTTCGTTGGGGGTAGTGCCTGTCTGGCAGCATGGATATTTTGAGCTACGAAGTCGTTAAATGTGATAATAGGTCCGGCGATGTAGAGAGGCGAGTAGAGACAGTAAGCGTGGTAGATAGAGAAGCTGTAGTAGCTCAGAGGGTGAGAAGTGGATACACGGTCCTTATCTGACTGGTGGGATGGTGGTGGCCTCTTTCTCCTCTAGACGTGTTTAGCAATAGTTTCAGTACACAATCAACTCTTAAACATAACAGCATTCGTAATAAAAGGGGGGGTTGTACCTCAAGATCTGGGCCAGTGGTCAAGGCCCAATAGTAGTCCATGTTGAAACTAATTATGCGGAGCATGGTAAAGTTGAAGTGAACCTCCCAACGAGGCATAATACCCCCGAACTGACTGTCAATCCATCCATACTCCGGTCCGAACATTCGGCCGAACATGTAGCCACGGTTCCATTCATTAAGGAATAGAAAGACGAGGTTGAAGCCCCAGGTGACAAAAGGGGTGGCTTTAGATGAACCAAAGGATTTTAGGATAGCGTAGTTTGTGCCCATCAAAAATAGAACCTTGAAATAGCTTATTCCGTGGAGAGCCAGAAGGAAAATGGCGGCGAAGAAGTTATCGAACATTACTCGACTCTCGATGTTTCCGTTTCCTAGGATTTTCGTCGAAAGCCTCCGTAGAGCGGAATGACCAATCAGGACGACAAACAGAACAGGTATATTGTCTCTAAACCCTTTGTATTGCATATCCGTATTATCCTATTATCAATAAACGATTAGGCTACTTGATGGAGAAGAAGAAGCAGGGTTGATCCCAAGAGGGTATGCACATACTACTTTTCTACCGGGGATCCAGCCCTTGGAGAGAATGCTCGAGTATCGTAGGTAGTTTGGATGATCCTCTAGCAGTACGTTCGACGGATTAGCTTATATCCAGTTGTAATATGGGAGTGATCGCGACGTACCCTTCGATATCTCGTATGCCGCCTTGAACATTGATGGTACGGCAATGATGAATATAATATAGTAGAGGAAGTACTCGATTGTCTGCCATCTTGGAGGGGACGTCCTCTTTGCCGGAGCCTTGCTTGAGGCAGACTCTTCCTCCCGTTTCGCTGCTCCATCTCTTTGAGTTGTATCTGAGATATCTGATACCAGCCGGCCGTCGAGAAGCTCCGGGGTAAATATGTATCGTAGTGAGGCCACCGACATGGTTGTAATCCGTGATCTATATTCCGTAAGTAAAAGGACGGTTGATGTTGACGGTAACCGATTGTATTTTTATACTCCGTCCGCCCCTATTACCTCCGTCCCGTCCAGCTATAATTAGTACGGGTTAGGAGGAGGACGGGATGTGGGGGAAATTAGGAACTGTCGAACTGAGAGTAACGGTGGAGTGAAATAGGCAGGGTCCGATTGGCCTCGGCTGCTTGAGCTGGGGCCTTTAATTAGGTCCGTCGCGCGATCGCAAAAGTTGACACCTCTCAGAGCACCCCGCCACTGAAATCATCGACGACAACAGCACCTCCGACATTCGTTTCTGCACGGACCCAAGCCTCCCGAGTCGTGCCAATTACCTCCATACACATTCGATACACGTTACAAAACCGACCAGCAGTCTGCCAGGTATCGTCGCGATCACGTTCGACGCGTCGGCTCTTTTCAGAATGGCGAGCACTCCACAGATGTCCCAGATCCTCCCATCGACGACCAAACCAGCTGAGCTTGAGTACGGAGGAGGTTAGTTGAGACCGGGCATAGCTTAAGCTACTTCATGATGCTAAAGTTATCTATAGATGAAGTATCCGCACTAGTCCTCGACCCCGGCACCGGCACGACAAGATGCGGCTTTGCTGGCGAAGACACACCAAAAACATGCGTTCCTACATCTTACGGGATCATTCCGGACCCGGAGGAACAGAAGTACTTTGGGAAGTTGAAGATTGGGGAGAACCCGATCAATTCGGTTGTTGATGGCATGGAGATTCGAAATCCGATGCACGAAGGAATTGGTGCGTCACACCTATCTTAGCTGTTGCCCGGCCTCATATGCTTACGTTTAGCTAGTCGAGAACTGGGAAGTTGCGACTGAAATCTGGCGACACTGCATCGAATACAGACTGTCGTCCAGGGTCGAGGAGCACCCACTTCTAGTCACAGAACCTATCTGGAACCCCCTCAAGAAGCGGGAGAAGACAACCGAGATCGTCTTCGAGGACTTTAACGCCCCTGCATACTTCCTTGTTAAGAGCGCCGTCTGCGAGTCCTTTGCGAATAGCAAACCGTCGGCCTTAGTGGTTGATATGGGTCATGCTTATACCAGCGTGACTCCTGTTATCGATGGTATCCCACTCCGAAAAGGTACGGTTCTGAACTACTCCCAGTTGATCAGGAGATACACGCTGACAATAAGCCACTTCAAGGATCCGAAAGAACACCACTTGCTGGTCAACATCTGACTACCCAACTGAGACATCAATTCACGGAGCTTGGAATTCGCATGGCGCCTTGGCTAACACTCAAGAGCAAGACCACTTATACCGACCTCACAGCTGCACCGCCTCTTAGAACCAAGGACTTCGGTTTCCAACCACACCAGTCATTCCTCGATCTCCAACAGGACCGCTTCATCCATGAATTCAAAGAATGTGTCTCCGAAACTTGGCCGGAGTCCAAGACCTTCCCTGCCGACATCAACAACCTGCCCGACAATTTTCGCGGAATCGTTGATAAGGCCTTCGAATTCCCCGATGGCTACCAACGCCGATTTGGAATTGACCGGTTTTTGGCTCCCGAGTCACTCTTCAACCCATCTGTTTCCCCCAAGCCCCTTAGCGGCGACCTACCGAAGGGCATCGCCGAAATGATTAAGGATTCCATTGATCACTTAGATGCCGACATCCGAGCTAACATGCTTAATAACATCGTTGTTGTTGGAGGAACTAGCTTGCTCTATAGGATCAACGAACGTCTCAACCACGAACTTATGACTATGTTCCCCGGGCCCCGTGTTAAGATCCACTCGCCTGGTCAGATACCAGAAAGAAAGTACTCTGCTTGGCTCGGCGGCAGTATCCTTGCTAGTTGTGGTGCATTCCATCAGCTCTGGATCAGTAAGCAAGAGTATGACGAGGTCGGGGCCAATATCATCGAACGAAGAGCTAAATAGTAAGGCCCTAAGACCGATGTGGTGGCTGACCTTTGTTGCACCTTGCGATCAGGATCCAGAATGAGGAAATGATATTGGGCTTGTAGGTGGTGTTGACTCGAGCTTACGATATATGGTGTCTATTTCATTTGATATGTGTACAATTACATAGTTTTTCGTCTCAGGATTGATAGACAAAAGCTGGCGTTTCAGATAGGGGAACGCTGATTCTAGCAGATATGATGCTGTAGTTCATATCGCCTTATTATAATACCACTTCGATTCAGAAAACGGGCTGAAATTCTTCTCTAAACTTGGTATATTTAAAGTGTAACAAGATCATAAAATTCACTTCGTTGAACATAAGTGGGCATTCGTAATAGCTAATCTAAATCAAAGGGCTTTTCGTAACATCAATCAAACATATAAACCGTGTAAAAATCATACGCCATGAAAAAATCATTTCTTCTCCTTTTCCTTATCTTCAAGGTATTTCTTCCAACCAACTTCCATGAGCATTTCATCAGTCTTGACCACTGCATCTCGCATTCCTTTCATGAAACTGGCCATCGCATCTCTATATCGCCCTTCACCGGCGCCCAAGATCCTAACCGCCAATAAAGCAGCATTGTCTGATCTATTCACACCAACGGTAGCAACAGGTATCCCATTCGGCATCTGAACAATAGAAAGCAAACTATCCATCCCTTCCAGACTAGACCCCTTCACCGGCACACCAATGACTGGTAAAGAGGTCATACTGGCGCACATGCCTGGCAGGTGTGCTGCACCACCTGCGCCGGCAATAATGACACGGATACCCCGTGCCTCAGCTGTTGTCGAGAACTCATAGAGCTCTTGTGTCATGCGGTGAGCTGAGACGATGCGGGGTTGCGTCGGGATATTGAAGTTGTCAAGAGTCTTCAGCGCAGCAGACATGACAGGCAAGTCAGATATAGAGCCCATGATGACTGCTATCGGTGAAGATGGGGTTGGGAGGGAGGCGGGGACAAGGGAGACCGATGGGGTATAAGAGGTTGCAGCTACCAAGGGTGCGATAAGGGTCTCGCAATCTGAGATGCTGTCGGCGACAACGGTGATGTGGCCCATCTTACGACCAGGCCGAGATTCGGTTTTCCCATAAAGGTGAAGAGTAGCCCCAGGAGTTTCTAATGCCAACTTGGAAACTCGTAGGTGGGAAGCTGGGTCCGGTCCTCCAAGAATGTTAAGCATTATCGAGGATGTTGTGGAAGTCCGAGGAACGGTAGTGGATGGTGGCAGTGGTAGGTCAAGGATAGCACGGATGTGAGCTTCAAACTGAGAGGTAGAGTGGGTTTCAATCGTATGGTGGCCGCTATTGTGTGGCCGGGGAGCGATTTCGTTGACGAGAATGGTGCCATCCTTGAGCAAGAACATCTCGACTCCAAAAATACCAGCTCCCGGGAAATGTCGTATTGCCTCCTCTGCAAGCTCCTGGGCTTTCTTCCTGATGTCTACCGTTGTTCTTGCTGGCATGTAGACAAGTTTGCAGATGTTGTTCTCGTGGATTGTCTCTACCGTCGGGTATGATAGAGTCCTTCCGTCCCTAGTTTTGACGACCATCACCGCGAGCTCCATGGTGAACTCCGCCCACCTCTCGGCATATAGAGGTCTGTTCGAGAGAGCCTCGAGTGCTCCAGGAACACTCTCCTTCGCTTTGACCACATAGTTTCCCCTTCCATCATATGCAAGCGTCCTCGACTTCAACATATAAGGATACCCAAACTCCTTTCCAACATTTTCCAAAGACTCAACACTCGGGGTATCAATCTTAATGGTATCTGCTACAGCAACATTGTTCCTGATTAAAAACTCCTTTTGCAAGTATTTGTCCTGAATAAGTCTAATCGTTTCGCTCGCCGGTTGGACATCGACTTTCCCTTCCTTTTCGATCTGTTCTAGTATGTTCGTATCGACATGTTCAATTTCGGTCGTTAAGATATCACAAGTTTTCGAGAGTTCGAGGATGTCTGCAGAGGAACTAAACGACCCCGTAACGTGGGAAGACAGAGCGTTTATTTGCTTCGCTGGAGAATTGTCCGCGTCGAGAATGGTAGTGCGGAGGTTTAATCTGTGAGCGGCTTCGACCATCATACGGCCCAGCTAAAAAGTTTGAAATAGAAGGTGTTAGTCTTGATACTGGCTGACCCCTCAATGGGCACTGGGGGGAGATATGAGCTTACCTGTCCGCCGCCGAGGATGCCTATAGTTCTGGGATCCATGTTCCGTAGATGCAATGAATTTTGTCTTTCTGTAAGTAGGATGTTGACCGGACTTCGTTGGGAATGGATTCGAAGAAGGATGTTCGAAGGGCGAAGTTAATGTTGGAGACGGAATTGTGTTGTCGAACAGAGATTTCATAGATTTATATTGAGAGTTCACATTCGAGACCATGCCCGCCGCACCGACTGCGGTTATTAAGATTGCAGAAGTGCGTCCTACCGACGACTTTAAAGAGCGAGAAAACATCGCCATGGTTGTTTTATTTGGGCGTCAAAGCAGAAATTGTTTGAAAGATATATCTAGGTTGGGTAGAAGCTAAAAAAGCGGGTTCTCGACTGGGTTTATGTATTCTATCGCTGTGAGGCCAGCAATATAGATTCTGCACTTCGGAAAATCAGGTAAAGCTTTGGGACAAGCCAAAGGAAATGGGTGAGCTCATATGCAGTATTGCACGATCCTCCTTTCTTATAAATCCTTGTGGAGTCATAGAAGAGACCATACAACTGTCTGATACCCGGCCCGCTTCATGGCCTGCCTACCTTATCACGATATGCATCCTTTCTGGCATGTCACATTTCATTCTCGCAAGGCCTGATTCGGCGGACGGGAGGTGTGCCAGTTAGATGTGACGACGAGATCTTCCGCGCAGCACTTCGGGCATCAAGCTTTAAGCTACAACCATGCGCCCTGTTTCACCGCCTGCCCTTGTGGTGGGTGTTTTTTCCTGACTTGGGACGGGAACTGTGCCCAGAGTCAGCAAGGCTTTCCCCTGTCCAGCGAGCTCGGAATCGGGTTTGCGAGAACACTCGAATTCGTATTCCGTCTGATTAGAAATGTTTCTATATTTGCGTCAAGAACTTATGAAAGATTAGATCAAATGACCAATACACGTAACGGTCTAACTGAGCCCTTGTTTGCTGGCGGTTCATGAGCCTCAGTGTAGTTATTTTTGACAAGCGGTTGAGCAGGTTCGCGGCACAGCAGGGATAAGGCAGAGCCTCTCCCGTCGCATCTCGCAAGAATTAACTCGGGAGGAGTATCCGACTAAGATATGGGACGAAACTATTTGTTGATCGATTCTTGAAGCTACTGGTTTCCCCGTTTGCATTAGCTTCCATAAGTATTTTTTTCATTCGTTGGAATGTAACTTCAAGATCAAGTAGTTCGCACCATTCGGCTGCTGCTTTGTCATAGAACAAAGTTTGCTTGTGTGATACTCTGAGTTAGCTTGATAACCCTCCATACCAGATTGAGGAGTAAGCCCGATCACCAAGAATAACAACTGCCGACCCCACCCGTCCGGATATCAAGCCGCTCCGCCTGCAGACTAAACGTCTGACAACGGGTGCTTAAGTAACTCGTCCGTCAGTGAGTTCCGCCTGGTAGACCTATATTTGTATTATAATATGCATTTCTTCAACCACCAGTGAATCATTCGGTTAAGTGTCCTCCTGCATCTCTGCAGCAGGGAGGATGGCTGTGATGCGATTGGCTTTCGGATCTCCTTTTCGTGGGTGCGGGGTTTGAACCTTAGGCAGCGGTGCACCGGCCTTGATGGTATTGGTATTTCGGTGTCCTCGTGGTGAATTCGTTTCATATTAGCCCTAAATCTATCGCCAGCATGCAGCTAACAGCGGTTTGCACGCTTTGGAAAACGGTGGAGTTCGGCTAGCCTTGAAACTAGAGTTCGGCATGAATTCAATGTTAGGCAGGTGGGTAAACCAGATCTTGAGTGCGGTTTGGAAAACGTTAAAACAATAACAATTTTACCGTCATAGTTCAAGAGATCAAAGATAACTCTGCCGCCTCAAGCTGGGGAAAGGCAAAAGGTGTATTTGAAGAAAGACAGGAAGCCGAGAAGGGTGGAGGCATCTTCGGAACCCTTGAATTCAATTGAACAACGTTGCAACGTTGCAATTGTCTCAATAGGCTATCGCGCAATACGGGAAGGCTAGTGAACGTGCTGATAAGGAGTGTTCCATTCTACCGAGAAAGAAGTAGTTATAACCGGGAAGAAGCTCACTATCAAACGGGAGATAGTTGAAATCTTGCAAACGATGTCAGATCTCGCAATTCAAGTCGCTCAGGGCGAGTTGGAGATGTGTTCACGTGATCCCTTGCTTTGTACAACATTACACAACACATCCCGATTTGGGATGGTTGGTAATCACCTGTCTAGCCTTGCAGGAGTATCGATACGCATCGTACGCATACGTTTGAAGCGTTTAAATTTGCGGCTATTGGGGATGGAGGCTTTGGACATTAAATTTGCCGGATACATCAGCAGTTGGTGTGTGCTACTAATATTGTTGAGTAAGGAGTCCACAAAACTCCCTATATAGTTCGCCACAGTCGACTAGTAGCTAGTTGGCCCGGTTCATGAGGTTGCTATGCACGTGTGTATATGCAAGATTAATAGCCGAACTTGATAACATAGAATACAGTAGATGTATTCGTGTATGGCCACGTACGGATGGAGTCCTTGTCCACGAGTTTTTTGCTTAGGAGCCCTAATATATACATACTTGGAAAATTCTCTCAAATCCACGTGAAACTTCCCCGCCCCCTAGTATGAATAAAATTCCTATAGAAACTCTCGGTTCTAGAAGCTAGGGCGGAGGCAGAGATGGAGTTAATATTTCGCGCAAATTAGTGCCTTCCATTTTACAGACGCTCTGTTTGGGATCGATTGAAGATAGAGTGTTTAAATTTCCTATAACAAAGTTGCCTGTACAGACGTATATTCTGCACCCTTTATATTCAGATAGAAAGCGCTGAATTTGTAGGGGTATATATTCAAAATACAGAATGAGGACTGGGGATATAACCTACAAGACTATCGGCTTCTGCTTGATCACTGGTTTTGTGCACAGCGCTGCGATTCCAGACTATGAAGTAACTGATACTCGGCCATCAAAAGACGCTCCCCGAATAGCTAACGAACTTGTCGGTCGCGATCCGACAAAGCGTAAACTATTAAAAAGAGCACCGGCTCCCCAACGCCTCTACACCCCTGGAGGTAGCAACGACAATACTTTGGAGAATATCGATCCTCAAGGTGATAGGAGGGCAAATGATCAGGATGAGGATGACACAAGCAATGGACCGTGGGATATGTTTGGAAATGTATCACCGGGGACTCTGGGCGACCTGAGGACGCATATAGATTTAGTGCAGGATCAAGCTCCACAAAATACGGGCTTAGGCCTTGGCCTCCAACTCCTACGGAATCCAGCTAATAATGCCGCTGGCGGTAATGCAGTCCAAGGTGGTCCTCAGGGTAACGATAGTGACACTGAGATCGAAGAAGAAGAGGAGAAGGAGGCTACCGAATTTGAAGAGGAAGAGAAGGAGACCACCGAGCTCGAGGAGAGAGAGAGGGGAGTTAGTGAAAATCTCGAAGATATTGTCGAAAGCTCTCACCGCTCTGAGTACGAGAGCAGTACTGGCGGGCAACGATTCTTCATTACTCAGCCTCCAGAAAACCTGTTTCCAGAGCTCCAACCCTCTCCTGGAAGCTTAAACCGCCGTCCTTCTCTCTTGAGCTCCCTGTCTATCAACAGCCGGATTGCAGCTGAAAGCAATGGGGCTCGTAGCCGCAGCTCACCACCCCGGGTCGGTCAAAGAGTCTCTGGTATGTTTGGGAACTTCGACCCATCTACGTTCCGGGACGAACCCGTAATCAACCGAAATAGAAGGCAGAGCTTCTCTTCGCCGTCAGATCTCCTAGACTTTGGTGGACATTCCCTCCTAAGCCGTTTAGGTAGCGCAGAAGGGCAATTTATACGGCCTGCTAGCTTTAACTCTGGCCACGGTAGTCCGTACCCACAGACAGCACGGGAGGTGACCGAAGCGCTAGCCAGGGAATCTATGCGAGAGGTCGATCTGTTTAACCAGGTCCTTAGCAACGAAGCACTACCTCCTCGTACGCTCGCTAACCAGCTTCCGCCGAGTGGTCAGTCTTCTCGAGGTATAAGACAAGTTGACGTCACGGGCGGCTTAGGAGAACAACGGGTGTACAGGGAGCAGGAAGAGGAGGGCAAAGAAGATAGCGATGTAAATAGCATGCAAGACGAGAATGCTTAGTCTGTATGTAGGCTGATACAGCTAGCTGTCGTTTCGCTCTATAACGTACTTCTACACTTACCCTTATACTTAACACGTTAAATCTGTAAGCATGCTGGCGTTAGAACACTCCCACGGATTATTCTCCGTTTTTCTAAAAATTCCACGCATTTTTGAATCGATATTGTAATCAGCATCACTATTAAGATATTAATACTGTACATCATCGAAGCACCTAGGTACCTCTCCTTTGGCCTCGGCGTATTCTAGGGTTCGTCTGAATTTGCGTGAAGTTGTACATCTTAACAGAATTTAAAGATAGTAACCAAAAGCCCTGCGTGCTTCCTCGCTCAAGTGTTCATGGCCCCTGTACCCCTTCAAAAGCCTTTCATTCACTTTGCCTTGTGTATCCGAAGGCTGAAGCCCTGCAAGAGTATCGGCCAGCTGTTGCTTAATGTAAACTTTCGTCATCGGTGTAGTTGGGACAGCTGCAATAAAGACGACCGATGCATTTTCTGTGCCCTCATGTTCAGGGTCCACAGCATGGCATAACTATTCATTGCTTGTATTAGTATCCCCTCGCTAATGCAGCGTTTTGTGAGTAGTAGAAACTTACGTCGCTATGCCACCAAACCGTATCTCCTGGTTGAATATCTGGTACATGCATCATACACTCCTCAAGTCGCAGGTGTGGATGCGAAGAACGGCTAAGGAATTGACTCTCGTCCTTTTTAGTTCCTGGGAAGACGCAACCGTTTTCGTCGAAAGTCCATTTACTAGCATCCATTATATCCGCCTCGTCTTCAGGCGGATTGAAGAATGGACGAAGCAGCATATATCCAATTGTTGCCGCGACATTTGGGTATAGCAGAATAGAACCTTCTCTCGCTCTTGAAGAGGTGAGAGCGGTCCATCCTTGGAATGCTCTGAATACGCTGGAGTGAGAGGGTGCCTTGAACAGATCTTGCACGGCATCCTTTCGAACCTCTAAGTTCCAAGCATCATGAGTTTCCGGATGACCGGAAAATACTGCCTCGTAAACCTTGCGGTAAGTTGGTGCTGCCCAACGGCTTAGACTCCCCGCATCGATGTGGGGACCTAAGCCAAGAAACACCTGCTTTGGCGGTCTATCTCGTACACCGTCATAGTATACCAGAGGGTCTGAGGAAGTCTCACCGGACTCGTCGTGCCATAGCGCATTTAAGAGTTTCTGGAGTTTGAGGTGGCGTGGGTGAGATCTAATCGTATTTTGAACAGGTGAATCGTAAATTTCGTACATGGATGGCGTCTCCGACGGCCATGCAGAGATTGTATTTCGGTTATCCGCGATATACTGATGCACTTCGGCATAGAGTGTCTGCACTTCCGCCTGGGGAAGAGCTCCGCGGACTATCACACAACCAGTCTTCTTAATCCGCTCTTGGTCATCTGGCAAAAAGCCATTTTCTAGAATTTGGTCTGAGAAACAGACTGGAATGATTTCGTTTCCCCGTTTGACGATTTCATCTGTTACCGACGACAGATCTGTGCAGACACGGATCCAAGCTTTTTGTAGATTTTCTTGACCGAACTCCTCGATTATGGTCTTTTTCGTATTGATGAAGTCTTGATCCTGGGAAGTAGCATTATCGGTGCTATACTCTGGCCATGCCGGCCATTTGTGGAGTTGTCCTGGCATCGTTATTTCCGTTTAAATATGGGAACTTGGGTGTTGGGGTTCAACGTTCAGGAGCTGCAGGCTGCAGGCTGCCGTACCAAAGAGAGTCTATCCAAGAAGAAAAAAAACTGTTGTAACGTAACAGCGAAAGCAGAAGCCGAATCTCAAAAAAAATAATAGCTGAGATTAAATCTTACCAGATTTAAATACTCATTTCGTAGGGTCGGAATTGGGTATCTTCCAATCGCAAGTGCAGACGCCCCATCTGTTGGAAATCCAGAAGAGGAAAGCGCCAAGTTCCACCCACCTTAGTTTGAGGTCCACCTTCAACTTCAGAGCTCCGGATACCCAATTGAGTAGACGATGTTCAGCCAGCACTAGCGCACTTCATATGGGCTTGAGTAGCCAGAAGCTAAGCATCGGAGACCCTTGCTGCTAGAGGCTCGCTTTTGCCTGTTGCGCCGCGGCCGGCCCGTCGCGACTCAAGCGGAAACTTTTTGTCTGAGGTTATTCTCCAATGAACTAAATCCCATTAGGAAAATTGCATAGCCAGTTCTGCAGATATGCACATGTGATACTATGGCAAACCAATGAAATCAGCATAGTAAGCCTTCAATTAATTAGGTTCCATAATTGCAAGGATCTTGATAGCGTAATTGCGAAGGGTGGAGGCCGGTCGTATGCTGAAGTCACTTTCAAGCACACTGTATATCCTTGCTGATAGACTGCTATAAAAGTTGCAATGGTTTCGATACGAGTGATAGAAATACATTTACCTGGTACTGTACTAATCTTCCTTGTGATCGATTACTATCGATATTCATATTTCTTTTCGACAGGATGGCTGGATTTGAGCGACAGTATGTGTCAAACCTGGTTCCTGGAAACCCAGCTGTTCTAAGAATCTTACTTATTGCAGTTGCGGTGGTGAACTCCGCGGTAAGTTAATCAGTAATTTGACAAAAAGGCTTATATGAAGCTTAGTAGCTAGGTTAACTAAAACTTTCGACTAAACTTGTTAGACCTTAGGATACGATGCGAGTGTTATGAATGGTCTCTCGATTCTTCCCTCATATACCGAATATTTCCACCTCAACGATGCAACCACCGGCTTGAACAATGCTGCTGTATGGATAGGGTCTATCCTGGGTATAGCCCTCGTACAACCAATTCCGGATCGTTACGGTCGTAAAAATGCCATCCTTATCGCCACTATAATAACTGTCATTGGGATCATTTTACAAGCAGCAGCGCAGAACATCGCCATGTTTGTAGTTGGTCGTATTATAATCGGTCTCGGCACGGTCCTAAGTAATGTTTCTGCGCCACCTCTGCTCGCAGAGCTCCTACCGCCCCGCAGTCGAAGCTATGTTTTGGGTATTTTCTTTTCGTGCTTCTACGTCGGTGGTCTTCTTTCGGCTATTATAAACTATGGCAGTCAGGATATTCAGTCGACGTGGGCATGGAGACTACCTTCTCTTCTTCAGTTTATCCCTAGTTTGATTGCAATTTGTCTTCTACCCTTCGTTCCTGAGTCTCCGCGGTGGCTTATCGCCAATGGACATGAAGAACATGCTACGGAAGTTTTAGCGGTTCTCAATGGCGCATCGGGGGACGATTCGTTAGTGAATGCTGCGGCGGAGATGCATGATATAAAGTCCACAATTGCCAGGGAGGCAGCTGCATACCCAAGAAACCCCTGGAAAGAGTTGCTTTCGACCCCATCAAACAAGAAGAGAGTCATAATATTGGTTCTCTTTGGTGTTATGACGGAAGCCGTGGGCAATTTCATAGTTTCGTAAGTCAATTCGCTCGTTTGAAAAGCTTGGGAGATTCCAGGTGGATTTAGTACTGCGTACTAATAATCTTTTAGTTACTACCTTACACGGATTCTTTCGCAAGCCGGGATCACGGACACCTATCGCCAAACTCAAATCAACGTCATCATCCAGTGTTGGGCGTTTGCGGTGGCAATAGCGGGCAGTTTCTTGCTCGACGTTATTGGGCGTCGGCTCCAGACTTTGATGGGTATGGTAGGAATGACGGTGACACTCTATATCTTAGGTGCTTTAATCAAAGGTATGATCCCATAGTAGTCGAATATCGTATTTTGTACCCCTACTGACTTTTCCTAGTTTACGGTGACAGCACTGAAACGTCGAAGAACTACGGGATCTTGGCCGTCATATTCCTGTTTCAGGCGTCCTACTCCTTTTCGATTACTCCGATGACAAGCTTATACCCGACAGAAATCTGTCAGTATAAACTTCGTGCGGCCGGTACTGCAGTATTTAGAGGCGTGGATGTAGCTCTTGGGTATGGTATCAAATTCAGATAAAATTTACACGAAACCTTTTTTCTAATTGAGTGGTATATATATAGATTGGTTATGTCCTTCACCATGTCTTTCGCCATGTCAGACCTGGGCTGGAAATTCTACCTCATCAACGCATCGTGGAATCTTGTTTTGACGGCCCTGGTCTGGTTCTACTTTGTGGAGACTAAGGGCTTGCAGCTTGAAGAGATTGCTCTTAAATTTGGGGATAACTTTATCACTGAAGGTTATGATAATTCTGTGGAGGGAACTGGAGGGCGGCCACCTAAGGGTCAGCTCGACTAGGCACGAAATCGCTTTTACTATTATCTATTGTCTATGTTTACCATAATGAACTTTGTATTTCATTGTACAGACTTTTAAAAGAATTAATTCATGGATATCCGGGGCCAGAATGTGTTATACAACACAGTTTGACGTTGTATTTTGCAATTGATTTCGTGGCGTTATGTCTAATATAATGGTCAACCCACCGGGCTGGTTGCGAACCAAATACACTAGACTGGTAATCGGTCTAGATACCTTGCTAATGATAAAAAGCTTGGATATCCTAAACACCAATCGTGTGATACTAGAACGGCGTGATCTGGCTTCTTCTGCTTCAACCGTAACTTATCCCGAGCCCAAGACCACCAATGGCTAAGTTGATAGCCGTATACCCTGATACTACTACATCAGGACCATTCTCCGACCCTCAACTCCCTCCAAGCCGCTATGGATCCTTGACATGAAACGAGCAAAAAGTATCTCGGACGAGAAGAAAGAAGCCTCTTAATAATCCACATCTCTCTCGCACCAGATAGTTTAAGACCTCTGGTTATAGTCCTTCGCCCGCTAACTGTGAGCCAATCAATTCTCGGCCGATAGCTCGATTCGGGTGTGGCTTGCAGGGATCACATCTGCACTATCTTGATTTCAATTTTCTATCAAAATGACGAAAAGTTCGAAAAAAAATATGGCGCCGGAATTCGCCTTCGGTATTGATATTCACAAGCGTGGAACCCAAAATTTTGATTTTATGCGCTATTGATCGTTTCGGTGGATTTGGGGCTTGAGAGAAAGTATTATTTCGTTATGGATTACGTATATTCTTTTAAGAGATTTTCTAGATTAGCTTGTGAACGAAGTCTTGATCTCAAGCCATATATATTGACCGACACCCCGGGGCTATTTTGAGCTTCACTTGTTCCCTAAGATGCAAATCTGCGTACATTGATTTAACCCACTTTAACTCAATCCCGAGATCTCAACTTCTTAAAAGTACTAGCCATGACGAAGACAATCCTCATCACAGGAGTAACCGGTATGTTAATTCAATTTATAACGTACATCCAATGTCTATACGATAGCTAACCTCTCATTCTAAAAAAGGCCAGCAAGGCGGTGCCCTTCTCAAAGCCCTCCAGTCAAACCCAGACTCCTCCCTCTCCATTCGCGCTATAGTCCGTGACCCCACCGCAGCGTCCCAAAAGCTCGGTTCAAAAAACATCGACTTCCACAAAGCCAACTTGACCGATAAAGCTTCTCTTATCCCCGCACTCACCGGTGTTGACACTGCTTTCCTCATGACAATCCCCCAACCAAATGCCGAAGCCGAGGTTGTCCAAGGGAAGACCTTCGTCGATGCAGCAAAGGAAGCCGGTGTGAAGTACATAATCTTCTCATCGGTCGGTTCAGCTGAGCGAAACACCGGAATCCCACATTTCGAATCAAAAAGAGAGGTGGAGAAATATATCATCGAATCTGGGATACCGTACACGTTCATCCGACCTGTTGCGTTTATGGACAACTTCCCGCTCAGTGGAGCGGGTCGATTCATGGCTTTGGGAATGTTCAAAACGGCGTTGGGTGGGAAGAAGCTGCAGCTTATTGCGGCTAAGGATATTGGAGAGTTTGCAGCTAAAGCGGCGCTTAACCCGGAGAAGTGGAAGGGACGTGAATTCGAGTTGGCCGGTGATGATTTGAGTGTACCAGAGATATTGGATGTGTATGAGAAGGTACAAGGTGCGAGACCATGGTCGGTCTGGCTGCCGTATTTTATCGTGAAGCTCATGCTGCCGACGGATTACTTTCTCATGTTCAAGGTACGCTCGACCAGTAAACAATGCTTGTTCTGAGGAGTCGCTAACGAGATTTTTTATTTAGTTCTTCTACGATGATGGATACAAGGCGAACATTCCAGAGCTGAAGAAAGAGTACCCCGGTTTACAAACGTTCGAAGATTTTCTGCGGGAGAAGTCAAGTCAGAAGGACAAGAAGGCTTAATTTCTAGTCTAGCCAAGGGTCCAATCTGTTCTGTACATATATCTAGTTCCACGGTTTCTATTAATGTATAATGCCGCTTCACGAACAATTCGGAACTCGCGTATTCTGAAATATCTAGTTCAGTTGACGTTATAGTTTAAGAAGAGGTTCTATGGTTATTCACTACGAAGGAATTTGAGGTAATAAGTTGATTGTGGTCGGCGAGGAAATAAATACAGGATTTGATGGTAAGAAGAGACATTTAGTCCGAAGGGTGCCTTGCTGTTGGCATGTGGGGCAAACTATGCCTCGAGAGGAGTGGGTGAAAGTAGAAGATGATGGAAGGGTACGAAAAGTACGGGAGAGGTAGTGGCTCCTTATGATACGACTTATGCTGTGGGCGCGTCAATCACAGGAAGCTCAGGGGTCGGTATACCAATCGTCATCGGTGTACCCTGCGAACCCACGGGCTGCAAACTCAGCTTCCATGATATCGTACATGGTAGGGTGCTCACAACGGTCGATATCCAGAACCAAAGACTTAGCCAAGTAAATCTCCGTAGCCAGTTTGGTAAGCTTATCGAAGGTCGGAGTACACATGCTGCGAAAATCTTTGTATGGGGGGAGTTCATCACATTTCTGACGCCCTGTCATGTTGATGATGACCGACTCCTTATAGTGGTTGTAGAGAAGTTCATCGGAAACGCGATTATCTTTGACAGTTCGATTGTTGACTTGGGGAATTTGAGCATGCTTTCCATCGAGGGTGTACGAATAATCTTCAGTCCGGAAACAGGTGATTTTGTAACCGCGCTATACATTCGAAACGCAAGTTAGAACCACCGTGGCGAGCCTGGCACGGAATTTGGGGACTTATGAGAGCACCTTTGGATTGATGGAAAAGTTGTTCATCGTGAAGGCAGCCGAGAATCTGGAATCCATCAAAATACTATTTTGGATGGAGCAGAGTTTTTCCTTCCCGATGACGACCTCTTCACTAACGTCGGTAATTCGTCTTGGCCACCCGTTGGCAATCCACTGGCTCGGAATTAGTATTAAGATATTAAGAGAGACGGTGGGTAATACAAAGCTTAAGCTTACTTCGCCACGGAGCTCTGGTGGGTAGATGGGACAGCAGACCAGCTGCGCACCAGGGCGGCCACTCTTGGTCTGCTTCATACTCTTTCCAGTAAGAATACATCTACGATCACGGCATCTGACGGTTTCCCAGTAGTAGCGGAACTGTAGTTTCTCCAAAATTAGAGCAAAATTCTTACAGTTTTGATGAGAATTGGACTACATCGGGAGGGCAATGATGTTCTTACACGGGGATCAATCGGAACGCAAGTGTTTGGCGCAACTCGCAATCCTGGGACTCGACGAGTGATTTCGACCTTGATGTATTCTCCTGCATATCATAAGCCGATAGATCATATCATAGAAAGATCTCGAACTAGGCACTTACTGTTCAATCCCAAGATGACATACCAAGCATTCCCTTGGATCATGTTGTCCTTGAACCTTTGAAGGTCGATGGGTGCTTCCAATCGCGACTGAGCAAGATCCTTCGGGTTCGCGTCATTGCAACGGTATATGTTGTAGCTACCCCTCTTAAGAGTAGGATAGACGATTGAGAACCACTCCATTATTTCGTCCCAAGTAATGGATCCATTTTGTTCAGAACGCCCAACCTCGTTGTTGAGGCCGTCCAAGAAATGGAAGTCGTTAGGTTTGCTATCAAAGTAACGGTTACCTCTGTAGATTGGTTGGGTCCTGGCCTGGGAGGGTAGAACAACCCCAGGGAAGCCAGAAACAACCGGGGCAGCTTGTGTAGTGCTTGTAGCACTCATTTTCCTTGTTTGTCCAGATGCGAGCAGGTAGAGGAGGTGGTGGTGGTAAGGTGGTGGAAGATTGATGATGATGAAGAGCTCCTTGTAGATGATGAAGTGGGAGAGAGAGTTTACATTCGAGTTACAGGGAATCAAGTGCTCAGGTTTTGTGTGGGGTTTTTTGGTAGGTCCACTGCATAGGCAGTGTGGCCAAAGTTGTCTTGTCTACGGAGTCCACTATAGATATGGCCAAAAGCACCTTGTAAATTATATGTAGTGTATTTGGACAGTTATAGTACAGCTGGCCTGGACACCAACCATAAGCTGGAATAGCCTTTAAAATCACCAGGGAATGGTGATTAAGTAGTGAAACTACAGCATCCAGAAGCACACAGAGAATGGAATAGTATTGAATTGATGCATTTGAGCTTTGTTGGATTTTGCGTAAAATCCGTGTTGCGCATTCTGGCAATATATTGGACGTAGACACATACTTAAGCCCTAACTAACCCCGTCAACGTCCTGAGATATTGAAGCCAGACCAAACCGTAGATCAAAGACGTCCCCTATATTCAAGTTCGCCATGAAAAGATTCCCTTGCTCTTCTTGCTCAACTATAAAAAGGGCCCCTTTCCCCCACTTCATGTATATGTAATTTCCCTTTTCTTCTCCAACCCACTTACGCATGTCAGCACACTATGTCTACTTTCTCACATCTCCAACTTCACATCATGTACTTCCTTCTCTTCAAGGTGAAATAAAAATTAATTCAATGGATACTCTTTCTTCTGGATCTTACTTCTCCCATTCGTTCATTGTTTTTCTCTTCAGTTGTTCTTTCCATCTTAAGTTTCTGGGTCCGAATCATCTCGCTGTTTCTCTTGTGATACCCTTCCACATTTATAATTCTGTTCAATGTCTTCATCGTGCCTTTTCTCCCCCTCTCAGTTCCGTGAGTTCAAGTGCCTATACTTACAATCCCTCCAGTTTCTCCATTTACCTTACTCACAAACTCGAATCCCACGATCTTTTGTCATTTCTTGGATCGTGGAGGAAACTTTCAACAAACGCCTATTCTTTGGAGATATACACCTACGGCAGCAAACTTTTCTCCCATACGAAGGTAACCAGGGCCCAATTACCACTTTTTGCTCTTTTTTTCTTTCGCCCACCGCCTTCAGAAATGGCTATCGGCCATCACATTTTTCCCTGCCTGTGAGTGGCGTCGAACCTCGGAACCGGATGAATATTTTGGACGACAGAAGACGAGGACCTCTATTCAGAAACTTACCCGAAACAAGATACCCAACTTACCAAAAATCAACACTTACCACCGACTTGGAGATATCGGATCAACCCAACTCGACACCAGACCGTCTTCTGTCTACTTTTTTTGGACTTTTTTTTTATCATTTACCCCATTTTTTTTCTCCCTCCATTGGTCTTTTGTTCTATTGTCTTTTTGTTTTATCCATTATATCCGACTTTGAAGACTCCTCATCCTCCGGAGATCGAGTTTTAGTCAAGTAAGTATTCTCTTTTCCCCCTTCCTCGATATTTGGTCTGGGTTCCTAACAGCTGCAAGGGCATCTACTGAAACCCGTTGGCGAGTTTTCGATATACTTATCGACCACAACGACGTTGCAGTAATGGATTAACATCTCGTAAGTATTACCCTTTCTCTACAGTCCCTCATGCACTCATCTCATTATTCATCTTCTCTTTCTTTTTCTTTTACCCCCGCGGATTATGTTTCGTCTTTATCATCATCACCATCATCATTACTTCTTATCTCTTACTCTTTTACTTTCTTCTTCTTCTTTTTCCCCCCTCTTATCTTCTCTTCTTCTTCATCGTTGTCTACAACGAGCTCTCTATTCCTAGATTCCCAACCATTCTATTTCTTTTGTCAGATTCTTCCCGCGGCTGTCAGATTTTGTGTACGTAAATCAATTACACGGGTTCGATAAGCACATCTCTCGATCGAGTCTGCCCGGGTCATACCTGGGTAATTCCCAAGACCGTCGTTTCCCGCGATAGAAACAATCAGCGACAGAAGAACAAAAAAAGGTATTTGTCATCCCAACCACCTTCCTATCACCTGCATGCTTACACACTGATTCACAGACACGAGGGGGAGTTTCCAGACCAGTATCGAGGGTAGTAGATGCTTCAGCGAGTGGAACATTCTAGCTAGCAGCACCTTGTATATTAGACCATATATAGACTTCACAAAACCCCAATCCAAGTCAGATCACCTAAAACACCCTCCCTTAACATCTAAATAAGTGAATCCTACCCTCTCCAAGCCCCCATGGGCCGTCCCTTGGCCCCCTCCCCAACGTCCAAGAATCCAGCCTCATAAGCCGTCCCTAAAACATAAACCTCAACCAAAAATCCATCGACATGATATCTACGATCAAAAAAAATGTTTCAGCAGGCTAAACATGGAAAAACTACGCTACCGCCAACTGCAGGGATTCTAGTGCTGTTTTTGCAAACAGGTACAAGGAATGCATTTTGTCTTGGAAAAAGATATGTAAAAACCACCCTGGTCCTGGAGGTTGGTTTATGAGACCTTGCATACCTTAGTCAGTATTTTGTTTCTCTAAAACCCCCCATGATCCAGCATGATCCAGGCAAGTTTATAGTCTAGTAGTAGCCTCTCGCCCGTCATTTCAGAGATAAGATTCTTCAGCACCCCGAATCCGATTATATTAAACAATTCCGTAAGATACTAACGTTAACCTATCCACATATCCACACAAAGTACCTCTACCCGTACTAATTTTTTCGCCCCAACTAATATTTTATTTCCCCTCTCTCACATGGCGACACCGTGGCACTGAAACGTTGAATAAGGTACCAACATTTATGTTTCACAAGTTTCAATTAAGTTAAGTTTTGTTTTTTAGCGTAGTAGGTATGCATAAGGAACCTGCAAGCTGCTAATGATACAAGTTGTCATCATCACAAGAAAAAGAGACCGCGCGAGAGAGAGGCTGATGCATGAGAACGGCAAAAGAGGACTGCGAAAGAGAAGAGAGAGAAAAGCCACGGTGGTGATTTACCAAAATGTTCAAGAGTTATGCTGCTTTGTGTGCAATTATGCCTTCCCCCACCTCCTTCGCACAACAGATGCACGTCAAATTCCGACCGGAACCGTTAACGTCAATGGTAGGGCGTGTGTAATAAGACGCATGCAATCTCGCATACTATAATGAATATCATATCGGCCAAAAAGTAAAAAGAACAAAAAAACAGTGCAATGAAAAAAGAAATTCACAAGCACGATCGAGCAGCAGTTTGTACGAATTCCCCCAAAGAAAGCCGAGCGTATGATAGACACCGTAATGAAATACTAAAAAGAAAAAACACTTTTTAAAAAAGGAAATATGATTGTTGAGGGCGGAGTGGAGTCAGAGAAAGAAATAGAAATATTAAGGAATTAGTTTGGATCTCCGTAGCAGAGACCGCCTGGCTTCTTATCGGTAATGTCATAATAAGTAGTCCACTTGGTGATTCCTGCGTCTTGGCCGGGTGACGAAGGTAGCGTAACTGTAGCTGCCGAAACGGAGATCTTGAGGGATCTGACGTCCTTCAGGTTGAGATAACCACCGTTGGGCTGATCGCTAGTTAGCTGCGGTACAGTTTCAGTAAAGCCCGTATAAGGACGTACCACTTGAACGCGCCAATTTAATTTGCTCTTCAAGTATGGGACAACGCTCTCCGGAGACTACGTATTCCAAGGTTAACTTCCAGTCCACAAGATGATGGAATAGAAACTTACCAAGTCCTTGATTTTACCACCCTTGGCACAGTCAATCAACATGTTAGTCAGCGGCACGGACCCTGTGACCAGAGAATTCTCGGAGCAGCCATGACAAGTTCCGTTCTTTGACAAAAGGTAGTAGCTCCCAACGAAGCTAGGATCATTTGTCCATTCAACTCCATTGCTTGGATCACCAACGAAAATGTTGATGAGATATGAACCGCCAGTAACATATTTGTTTAAGCGGACGTTAGCAGACCATTCGTGGTATTTTCTGTCATTAAGTAGCGAAGCATGGCCGGCGCTGTAAGAAGAACGTTTGGAAGCTGTGATAGTATATGCATATTAGCCTCTAGAAATCACGGGATGATATGGAATATAAAGCGTACCGCTCCCTTGAACTTGGTTTTGCGGGGCCGTGGCACCGTACAGTTGCTGGATTCGGGTCCGGAGCTGGGCGGCACTGACGTTGTCGGTTTCCGGGTAAGTGTAGTAGAAGCGCTTGGTATCTCTAGCGGTGTTCGAGGTCCACATGGTATTTGGATACCGGAAGAATGGTGTAAGTCGGGTAGTAGAGTCTTCAGTACTTCCAGGGTTGTTGGTCCGAGTGCCGAATAGAGTAACCTGGGGTGTGGTCCAAGCAGTTGGATTCTACCCAAAAGAATGATTATTATAAGTATACTCTCGAAAGAAAGAAAGAGATGGCTGTAAAAACTCACAAGGACCTGCCACATCGCAATAATACGGTCGCTGAAATCTATACGTTAGTTTGAACTCCCGGTTTAAGAATGTTGCAAAATAGGTATCGTACACATTCTAAATATATACCATATTAGTACAAGATTCCCAGCGTAAGATAAGTATTGCAAGGGGGACTACTCACACAATGGTGAAGCCAGAAGATAGGATCCATAGCAGAGGTATCCACAACCGCCATATCTTATATAAGGTTAGCCATATTGATACAGCGGTAATCTGCAGGTGTTACTTACGTCCGTTGCCTCCAGTAAGACCCTATCGACCGAAAGGATTAGTATTTCGAATAAAATATCTTATAGCATGTGTGAACTTACATGAATCAAATCGTGGATGGACTCAATGGAATCCTGGTTTCCATTGTTTCCGCCATTCCAAGCCTTATTCGAGAAAATATTGAATTGGTGTTGATAGTTCAAGAGGTTGAATACTCGGTTACGGAGTCTGGACGCTGTTAGAATAGCTTCACCCCTTCTACAAGGCATTTACTTACGAGACTTGGTTGGCAGCAAGCTGTTGATTAACCACATTAGGACGAGAGACACCGGCGTTAGTGGGTTGTCGCAGGGTTTGTCTCCAGCGGTTGAACTAAAGGGCCGTCAGTTCATGGCCTCAAAAGATGCCAAATATATATAATACTCACAGGTGGGAATGGGAAGAACGATGCGCTGAATGGGTGGAAGACATAAGAAATCAAGGGATTGGCAATAGTTACAAAGCCCTGTGGTTTCTGGACTCTGACGGTCGCTTGACTCCCAATGATAGCAGGAACTTGTGCATTGCTTGCCCAGTCCCAGTAACTATTCGTAAATTGTTAGCTAGACTCGCAAGCCAAGATTAGTGCCAAGCTAAGATCAAATGTATAACGTACGGAAGTCTGAATCGGTTTGCGGCTTGCTGGTATCGAGTTCGGACTGTTCCGGCAGGATACTGGTTTGCCAAGTTTCGCATAAGTCTACCCAAGATTTGCTGTAGTTTTTATTTTGGTTAGCAAATATATCGTAGATAACAGATACGCGGTTGTATAATCTCGCTTCGTACCTCAATGGTGGCAAGGTATGGCCTGTGCCAAGTCGGGAAGAGAATAGACGCCTGCGTGCGAGTCAGTATTGTCACTTTACACCTGGAATAGCAGGCTAGGGCTTACGTGAGGGCAGTAACCAGTTCCGGTGTTCGGGCCATTGACATTGCTAGAGCTCATGTTAGTCTCCAGAATTATAATTTTCTTCGCAACCATGCTTCACAGGAACAACATACTTCCACGGTGCATATGGAGCTCCATGGATACCTAGAACCGAAATTAGCATAATCCAACAGCATATAAAATTTCAACAAGATACAACTTACCAGCAATTTGGAAATATGATTCCCTTGTAGTCTGATCCATAGCTTGCATAGCCTCCAACCCACAGAGAAACAAGTTGAGCAAATCCGCATCCGCAGCAAAGTCGTTCCAGTTTCGCCTTTGTTGAATTCCGTTCCAGGTGATTCCAGATGATACATAGTTGCCCGATTGTCGTTTGCCCAGCTTTACCGCATGGCTGTCCTTTGAAGTACCTGAAACAGTAGCGCCAGCGTCGAAGGTGTCCGAAATCGTCATCCCCAAGGGATCAACAAGGTCCAGAAGACGGTCATTCAGAATGACATTCCTAGCGACCATAAGCTTGCCTAGGACGAAAAGCGTAACTATCATAAAGATAGAGGCAAGCGCAGGGAGCCAACGTCTACCGTAGACCCGGCTGCGGGCCGTAGGCCTCTCAACGAACGTTTTAACGTCCATTGTCGCTCAAAGTCAATCGCAAGAGAGAACTTGTATAAAAACGAGAGATTCGAATGGAGATTATACAGAAGCGACAGACGGTTCAAAAGGGTCAACAAGAATTGCTTATAGCTATAGCGGTCGAAAGAACAGCCAATAACTAATGGAGAAAAAAAAAAACCTCAACGAATGCAGGAGGTCAAGAGCGACGAAGAAGACGAAGACAGATGGGACTCCTGGAGAAGATAGATGAGGGGCGACCTGGGGGTTATAAGCAAAACGGTCAACCGGCCTCCTGCAGCGATGGGAATGGTTGGTCGGGGCGTGCAGGTTCGTTGTGGAACGAGCGCAGATGGAAGTCGTGTTGGCGACGTTGTACCACAAATGCGACCCGGACTGGACTGGGGCGGTGAGCGCCGTCGGAGAGTCCCAGCTAATGCACACTCCCTTCAACAAAATTATCTGTGAGGATGAGGATGAGGAGAGGGTAAGGTACGGAATTACTTCCTGAGGGACACTAACTGAGGAGTCGGAACACTAGCGTTAGGTCTCGAGCTGAACAGGGCTGAAGCTAGCCACGAGGAAACGTCATAAAGCTTGTAGTCTGTTGTACCAATCCAATCTTATATATCATTAAATGAAGAAGGGGGGTTGTAGAAGTGGATGGCTCTAGCTTGAGCGCCCATGCCGGAGCTAGCGCCTGTCTTAAAAGAAACTCCAGTTGTTCGCCACAGCCATCGGTGCTATCGCTGTTATGGAAATGAACGGCCAATCGAGCGTGGGAAACCCAGCATACGGAAGCCTGACATGCATGCGAATAACGTTACATGCGGACAGCGTGACCGTGATAAAATGGTATTCTGTCCTACCAATGGTCTCGTGGAAAGTACCCAGGTCTCAGCATTTGAAGATTCCTTTTCGGAAATTATCAAGTCCGGGTGGGCAGTGCATTATGTCAGAGCTCGATTCTCCGTCCAGGATGTCGAGTCAATCGACTACTCGAATCCCGGGGCAGTCAGTTGATCCGGCAGTTTAGCTTAATTTCCCTACATGCCCTCCTGTCTCTGAAGCATTCGCCATATCCATTTTTATACCGGTATCTTATCTAGGCTATGGAATGTTCCGAACCCAACTAGCGAAACCCCAGGAAAAGGCCCACTCAAGCATGTCCCGTCCCGTTCCCAGAAAAACCCCTGCCTGAGAATAAATACCATTCGGCTGCTCTTGACAATTGGCCTCCTTCGCTACCAGGGTCAGAAATATGGTGGTTTCTCAGCAGATATTTGGAGCTGGTGACGGGTAGTTACATGGCTGACGTTGCATGCATCAAATCGCAGTTTCACTTTGGAATGAGAACTGAATATTATATCTTCTGTGTTGTACGTTGTACGGGAAGGAAAAAGCCATGCCATGACCTCTGGGCAAATGCGATCGCTCGTGCTTCGCGAACCGGTTCCAGAAGCTTTTGGGCTTGACCGCCCAGGATCCGGGACTCGGCATTTCTTGGGATCGTGTGTATAACCCTGATTATGATTATAGTTTTAGATGGTTTACTAGTCTGCTGGGGTTGTGTTTTTTACGGCGGTACTTCCCCTCGAGGGGACATAGGGGTACGTACCATATTGTATCCATGCACAGGATGTTCCTGTGATTCAGGCTCCGAGTTTGTTGGATTTAAAACCCGCAACTCTCATTAAATGATCTATAGATAGAACTAGCAAGTTACATTCGCGAAGCTAGCTTGACAGGAGGGGCCGGTTATACGTTAGCTTCCATAGTCGACATGTACCTTGCTTCGGCATTCTCGCCATTGTCATCTGGGCCGACGCCGACGTGCCATTGGATTGCATTAGCTAATAGATCTCGCTTAATTAGAAAATCTCGGAATTTGAGGCTGAACTTTTTTGAAGAAAACTGACACCGCATCGTACGATATCGCTGAATAAGTTGAAATCTTGATTTTGATAATCATGAATGTTTTAGATAGTATGGCTTCTTTGAGAGAAATCTACCGCGATCAATCAACATGCATGCCGGCGATTCCGGTGAATTACTAACTTAAGAACCTCGCCTCGAAAAGAGAAAACAATGAAGTCGCATTTAATTGAAACCTAATAGCTGGGGTATCTTCACTCCTCGAGGACAATTACCTGAATAGGAAATACCACATTTTCAACACACACCGCTCTAAAACAGTGCGATATGTCATTGAGTAGCTACTCAGTTCAACATTTGTCCAGATCTAGTGGTGAGGCTCAATTAAATATGAGCATATCACTTTGTTAGGCAGCAGTGCAATAATACTATAGTAAATTTTACCAGATATGGGGCTTCAAACGTAGTTATCAAACGAGTCTCAGCATTTTTGAAACCAGCGTGACACCAGCGCTCGAAGCCCACAACATGACTTCGATTATCTATCTCAAAAATTCTTCTTCACGATCCTTTTTCTCTCTTTTTAGCAACGACTGTTTCCTTTGTCAGATTTATCCTGTAAGTCAAAAGTCTCAAACTTATCCTTTTATCACGACTCATATCACCATGCAATTAATGCTGACCCTGTCTCATCCTCCTTCCGATTAAACTTTAAAAAGCGAAAGCTACCCGAGCGGCAACGTCCTCTCGCCAAACCCCGGAATGGATAAAATTAACTACAGTCCGTGCAACGAGCGCGGAAGTAAGGGTGACGAAAAGGAAACCCTAAGCCACAAAGCCGACAAAGCAAGGTCCAATGGCGTCGTCATCCCCAAGGGCAGATCGGCATCTGAATCCCGCGCAGCCGCTCAATCCTCAAATCCCCTTGATTGGCTCGATATCGATGCCCCTGTTGTTTTCTCTTCAAAGAAGAGTATTGAGATGTTAAAGTATCGAGTCAAGAATGGAACCGAAGAGAACTATGGTAACTATCCTGATGATGATGCCACTACTGAAGACGATAATGATCTGGAGAACTCTGGATTTGAATTCGACTTCGAGAATCAACCTGAAAGAGCCAACGTCAAAATTGACGATGGAACTTCTGACGATGGATTCCATCGAGCTGCATCTATTACTTCTTCGTGTCTTGATTCCCTCGAGACTGCTGAAATATTGACTGCAAAAGAGGTTAAACTCACAAAGGCCTCTATCAAGGATGTTACACTGGAAGAGCGTACTCTCATCCGCCCTGATGATGACGACCTAACTCAAGCATTGATTCCAAAGGGGCCAAAGTTCTTCGAGACCACAATTCATGGAAAGAAAGCGGCTCAACACCTCCTTCGATCCCTTGGTCGAGTTCCCCCACCCGATAATCAGGAGAACGTTCCCGAAAAGGTCAATGCTACGCCAGTCATCAATTCAAATTTTTCCCAGACTCCAAAATCTTCTCAACCGAGAGGACGTCGCGCTACCCTTGGTAAGCCTGCTCTCACACAAACCAAGGTTACCATCTTACCGCCCATACCTTTCTACCCACCGTCGCCAACCATACCACCCCCACCACCACCAAAGGATACCAAGAGAGTCGAACCGATCAAACAAAAGGGGTTTAAAACCCCGATCACTCCTTGGCCAGAAAATATGTCCGACCTCCACCTGAACAAACCCACCACTTCTCCCTCCCCCTCGAAGAAATACAGAGAACTCAACCTCAGACCACCTATCCCCATCACACCTCTTCAAAAAAGCATGCACTTATACGGCAGCACGAGCACCCTTCCATTCCCCAAAACACCAACTCAACCCGAGGAAAAGAAACATCCAAACTTCAGTCGCCGTCAAACGTCTCTTTTCGGAAACCATCTCACAGTCCCCAGTCCAGATGATCATAACCTTCGTCGAGCTAGTTATAACTCGCCTTCTTCGCGTTCCGTCCGCTTGCCGATGCCTGGTAACCCGGGGACACAACTCCCCCCGAGACCTGGCACGGCTTGTGATATGGACCGAGCTGGTAGTAGTGCCAGTGTAAGGAGCTCGAAAAGGGAGAGATTCAAGAACTTCTTCAAGAAGCTTTGAAGTATTATTTGTTTGTCACATTGCGATTGCATCGAAAAGGGTCTCCCCTTGTTAAATTACTAATGTGGCAAGAGAATACGTCTGGTCATCGCTTTTACAACTTATACTTATGAGATCATGAGATAACGAATAACGAACGAATGTACCATTACCAGAAATCAAAGAATGAATAATGCACAATATCTCCCCTTGAATATACCTCAGATGTTACTGTGCAATTCGATTTCCATTATTTGTCTAGATACTAGAATCACCTTGTCCCTCTTTACCAGAGCTGCCGACCAAGTCTGTTTGACGCTGCCAAGGTCACAAAATACCACAAACCAAGCCCACCCGATATTGCCGATGCCGACTCTGTGCGCAGCGATCATATTAACGTTATCTCCACGCCCTCATTCGGGCCTCACCATGCAATCCTACTTACCCCGTTTGCTTTAATATGCCATAATTGGCAAATCAGGATGAATCATTCTCCACACCACATGCATACAATAAGAATTGTCCTGATATATATGCATATCTACGCTATATCAGGGAAACACTATAGCCTATTCTTCTAGAACTAAAAAATCCTAAAACGAACTACCGACTAACCGCGGCATTAGGTTAACTGATCGGATAATGGGCGCTCATACATGCTGTACCCCGCTGACTTGCAATTGGCCATGTTCAGGCGCGCCGGCGCCGTAAATGCGATTTGATTACAAATCCCTTGGACTAGAAATTAGGATTCGATTGACCAGGAATACAAGGCAACCTTCTACTATACCCCTTCCTTATCGAATACTTCGTATTATCAAGCGAATCGGAAGTCCCTTTACTTTTTCTTTTCTTCTGCATATTTGCTCCCCCGCAATAATAAGCTTAAACTGCGACACAAGAACGTCATAGTCCGTACTACCTGCATACTAAGCTTAGGCGGTTTTTCGAAACCCCTGTAGAATAGATACATCGATCACCATTCGGGCTTGACCGCCGATTGAAATTTATCACGCAAAGGAAACATGCAGAACGCCGGAAATAGGATTCGACAATTACAGGTATGGCTTAGACTTTCAATTGAGTTCACCGGCTTCCGAGAAACATTTGGAAGGAATCAATTATATAAGGAGGAGTTAGTCTCCCTGCTTTGCAATTGAGTACTATTCCTTTATACCCTCGGTAACCGTCTACAACGCCGACAACACACTCGTCGCGGTTCGGATTTATTCGAATATTCACTTCATTTAATATCATTTCTAACAGACGTTCTACGTGAACTACTTTTATAACCCGGTAGAATCAATTGAAACCAGACACAATGACGACGCAGTATACTCTCTTCGATATTCCAACCAATTCGACCCCTCCAAGGAGCTGGTATGTTACGCTTGCTGCAAAATAAATGCGTTCAATATAGCTAAAGTCATGAGGCGAACAGGTCACCAAATGTCTGGAACGCCCGTGGCGTTCTGAACTACAAGAAAGTCACATACGAGACCGAATGGGTCGAGTACCCTGATATTCGAGTCCGTCTCGCTGAATTGGGGTATGCACGATCCCTACGATACGAAGTACTATGCATACAAATGCTGACAATATATCTAGCATCCCTTCTAAGGGTGGTTTAATGCCGTACACGCTCCCCATGATGCGTGTCACCATCACTCCCACTGACGGCTCGGAGCCTCAAATCAAATACCTGACAGACAGCGCTGATATCGCTAAATATCTCAATGACAATCATCCCGAGCCACCTATCGACTTTGATAGCCCTATAACCGGTGAGGCTGTCAAGGTCTTCAACGAGAACCTAATGGATGCATTTGTGGGTCTGGTTCTTTGTGATGTAGACCTATCACTTCCTGAGAGGAGTGCTGCATACTTCCACGAGACAAGGCCGAAGTGGATGATGATGCCTATTAAGGAATTTAAGCAGAAGAAGTTGAATGAAGGGGCTTGGGAGAAGATGGAGAAGGGGATGAAGGTTCTAGCCGATTTTATCGGGAAGAATGGAGGGCCATTTGTGCAAGGGGAGAAAGTTAGTTACGGGGATATTAGGCTTCTGGGTTATCTCATGTGGGCGAGGGAGGCGGGGCCACGGGATGTCTGGGAGAAGATTGAGGGGTGGGGCGGGGAGGTCTTGCAGAGGTTCATGAAGGCCTTTGAGGAGAATGGGGCCCTGAGCAGGATTACCTACTAGAGTGGGTTTCTTACCCCACTCAAGACTATAGTGTTCCGTACCCTAGCTGCCTAAGATGAATTAAATCCATTATCGATTTGACTGGTTTGACACGAGGATGGTCTGATACCTGCATATATTCAGATGTTATGATACGATACATATACATTCGGCCATAGCGGCCTTATCCCCGAGTAGCCGGCTCTAGCCACGGGGTCTTGGCGTCCGGGCCATCGGCGACACGCCAAATCTCGGACGCCGCTCAGGAAAATTTTCGGGAAAAATCGATGATCTGGATCTGATAAGATAATAATAACGCCCTCCAGCAGTTACTGTCGGCGCTATTCTTTGCCTGCCCACATTTCATAACCTCGGATTCAGTTTTCTTCTTCTTCTTCTTCTATTCTCTCTCTAGATACCAGTATATAGTATATCGACAGTGCCTGGGTGTAATATAGTATATCCTGTGAATTGAGTGCTTTCCAGAGGCTTCGATAGCTCTTCCTGCAGGCCATCTGATATCTGCATCGTCCAGCCGACTTGCCCTCTCCAAAAAACTGGCAATGAGTGGCGTCACCGACAGCTCCAGACTTCAACATCCATCCGCTGCTTACATATCATCATCATCACCTCCTTCCTCCTCTTCCTCCTCGATAGACCAGTTTAATCTCTCATCCCATCATCATTCAGATGATAGATACCATTTTCAACCGGACCATGACCACGATAGAAACCGAAATCCCGTTACCCACGATCACTCCGACATGCCTGGCCGAAGGTCGGGAACCGTCGAAGTCCCTGCGACTCAGCGAATGTTAGCGGCCTGTAGTGGCAGTTTATTGACCTCTCTCATAGGTATTTCTCTCCCTTTTATTTGCCTCCCTGCGAATTAACGGTCGTTTAGCATCTTCTTCACCATTTAACTGAATACTAACCTTCGTCTCTACCAGTAACTCCCCTCGATGTCGTCAGAGTCCGTCTCCAAGCACAATCCCATACCCCTCCATCCGCCGCCAATTCGTCCACCGCAGCTGCCGTCCTCCGTTCCCACCGTCTACCATCTCAACCGTTCTCCATCCCAACAGCAGCTCATATCTCCCGTCCGATATCAGACTTAGGCGTAACCTCCTGCTGCCGTGAAGTCTTCTGGGTCTCCTCTACAAACGAACTCTGCCTCGCGTACCCCACGATCGGAAGTACCGTTCCTGGCTCCTCTTCTCTCACAAAACCCTCAGTAGACGCTGCATCATGTCTAGTCGAAACCACTGCCTCCCACCGATTCACAGGAACCTGGGAAGGCCTGGTTAAGATTGCGAGAAATGAAGGATTGCAGAGTTTATACCGTGGCTTATCGCCCACGCTTCTCATGTCTATCCCTGCGAACGTGATCTATTTCACGGGTTACGAGTCGCTGCGGTATTCGAATAAATCGCCATTATCAAAATTGTCGGATAACATGGCTCCTTTAATAGCTGGAAGTCTGGCAAGAACGATCGCAGCGACGGTAATCGCCCCGGTGGAACTGTTCAAAACGAGGTTGCAGGCCGCATCCCATCCCAAACCTGGTGCCCAGACAGCAGCAGCAACGGAAAACAGCGCCTCAGCGTTCCGACAGACGATCGACAGCGTTAGGGGTATGGTTGCGCAGCAGGGAGTGACGTCGCTGTGGAGAGGGTTGATGTTGACGCTTTGGAGAGACGTTCCCTTTTCAGGAATCTATTGGTGGGGGTACGAGACCGTCCGTGGATTTTTGGCCGAGGAGAGGTACGGACGAGCACACCGTTTGGGTCCGATCGAACGACATCGAATCCTAGATAATGAAGCATTAGCGAAAGAGGAAGACAAAGCGACTTTCACGGATTCGTTCGTTGCTGGAGCGACGAGCGGTGCCGTTGCCGCGTTTGTTACGACGCCGTTTGATGTTGGGAAGACGAGAAGGCAGGTTTGGAGGGCCGCTGGAGATGCTGCTGGAGAATCTGCGGCGACGGCGACGATGAGCAGTGAAGGGAGCATGCCGAAGGTCCTGACCGAGATATATGGCCACGAAGGAGTAAGAGGTTTGTTTAGAGGATGCATTCCGAGGATGTTGAAGGTCGCACCGGCATGTGCGATTATGATCTCGAGTTATGAGATTGGAAAGAAAGCTGCAATGAGGATGAAGGAGCAGAAAGAGGAATAGACGAGTGTGTGGGTTTTGGAGATATTGGAGTTTGATACGATATTGAAGACGTTGACGTTTGCATTTCCTTGGATTACTGGACGACCACTCCACCCTTTGAACCCCAAAAGTTATTGCGGAAGGGCGGTATTTTTTTACTGGCCGTCTTTCTTCTTCTTTAGGCCGTTCCTATCCTTCTTCTTCTTCTTAGTGCTTTATACTTCCCTGTTACTATTACTAATGACCATTGCATAGATACGTTAGAGTAGCACTCTTTCTCGCTCTCTCAGGCTTTGGGGACGGAGTTTTCCATTTCAGCATCACCTTTGCATTGCCCTCTCCTTTCTCTTAACTCTGTACATTTTGTACATACTACATATGTATTTATCACGGGAACTGTACTTCTAGCCTACAAATAACAAAAAGCTGTCCTACTTTCCAATCTTGAATGGGATTCCAAACAAAAGATCCCGCCATGTGATGTTCGGCGTGGAAGTCGCGTGCGAAGCTTAGCAGGACGACAACGGCAGGGCGGTAAAGGTGGTGTTGCCCCTCACTGTTTTAGCCTTTTCCCCACAGCGAGAAACCCGCCCCGGCCAAAACCCACGTTAACGTCACTCCAACTAATTCCGACCTCCCCCCATCCCTTCGCACCGCCCTCCTCCACCTACGATTCCATAAAAACCAGGTCTTACGTCTCTCCTCCTCCTCCTCCCAATCTTCCGATATCGTCCGTATACTGGGGAATACTCCACTTACGAACCGGTTCCTCGTGGGATTTCATACCCCGTCCAACCCGAAGAAAAAAAGTTTGTCAACGAAACAACAATATAAACAATAATAGTAATAATGTTATCCCGCACCGCGCTCCGTCCGATTCTTTCGCACACATCCATTGCATCGCGAAGATGCTTTTCGGGTTCTTCAAAACTCTCCCAGGCGGTTGGTGCGCCGCCTGCGGCTACCGTGACGGTTAAGAAGAGTAGTGGTGGATTTAGAGGGGGGTATGTTTTTGGTTCCTGTTTTTCCCCCTGTTGGTGGAGAGGATGAGGGAATATATATTGATGTTATGGTTCTATTGTGATAGAGTTATTGGGTTCTTGATCGGGAGCAGTCTTGGTAAGTCGTTCTTTTATTTTATCTTTCTGGGAGAAGGGGACGCTAATTTATGGGATACAGCGTTCGCGACAAGCTTTACATATCTCCGGAACGAGTGGAAGATCAGAGATGATATCTTGATGGAGGATTTTGCCGTACGTTGGCCCATTGGCTCTAAGGGATCCCTTGCAATGTTATATAAATGGACCGAGTATGCTAATCGTTTGGATGTTATTGTCAATAGAGCCTACGAGCCACCTGTCAACGCGTTGAAGCCAGGTTCCGATTACTCGAGGATCAGATTGCGAAGGCCCCGAAGAAATAATGTAAGAAGACATTGCGCAAGGTGGAACTTAGCGGGGGATTGGGCTAGGGAGCGGGGCGGTAGTAGGTATACGGCATTGGTAACATATGGTTGGTGACTGGGTATAAGGACCAACTTGTACAGATTTTTTTCTTCTTTCTTCATTCGCTTTCTCTCTTCAATTCTATTCGATGAACAGCATACCCCATTCAAAAAATTGCATGCGTGAAGGCACTATTTTTCTTCTCTTGGTCTTTGATTTGATTTTTTATTATTGTCACTTATTTGGTGGTTCATAACTAGTAGGAATACCTTCTCGACTCAATTGTATAAAAACACACTTTCTACCTCTAGTTCGTGGAATCATGTAATATTCTTTAGTAGTGAAATTGTAGGATATGTTAACAGCATTGTGGGGTAAGAATTTCGAAATGCTGGTTCCATTTACAGCTGCTCAGATATCGAGTAAAAAGGCCCGTCCAAAAGCAAAACCCAAAACGCCAATGTCATGTTGAGAGATCATGCCTAAACCACATCGTGGACTATCTATCGTACACTTCTTGCCACAGCACAATACACCAAGTAGTAGTATACATCGTATATACATATCCATACCCACAGTAAGCCTATAATCCCCCCCCCCGGCTAGTAACTCACAAACTCCACAACCGGCTCACCCTCCTTTATCCCCTCCTGCTCTTTATCCTCTCTAATCTGCACCCCGGTATGACCAACCCTTGCTCCCAAAGTTGCCAAAATCCCCTTCTTCAACCCAAGCCTCTTCTCAATCTCATCATCCCTCATCTTCCGTTGACTATCACCGCCGTTGAGGTTTATACCTTCACGCATCATGACTACATCGCGTATACGGAAGATGTCGAGGTAATTTTGTGGATTTTCGGAGATGGCTTCAGTTTGGGATTCGCGAGATTTGAGGATTAGAAGGGTTGGAGAGAGGTTATGGTAGGATGTGGAAGAGGAAGAAGGAGGTTTCTGGCGGGACTCGGGAGGTAGGAAGGGAGGCGGGAAGTTTGAAGGGGTTGGATCGGTTGGAGCGTTATGATGGGAGACTGTGCCGAGGGAGCGGAGCATGGAGGAGAAGTGGGGGTCTTGAGAATCTTTTAAGATCTCTAGAAGATTTGAATACATGTTAGTCTGCAAGACTGTGGTTTTAGGGATATTGAATACGAACCATCGGATTTGGTGAACGACGGCAGCGTCTTTGGGTGTACAGATGCAGACGATGGCAGTGGATTAGGAGCCGACGACGGTGTATTCTGCCGCTGTAATCGCTTTGCGGCATTCTGAACGGGGAGTCGACGAGCCGACTGGGATGACTTTGATGCTGCAGACCCCATTGTCGATACGGCGCGGGTTACGGTCCCCGCCGGATTTGATAGTTATAGATACTTTAAGGGTATTCGGTCAATTGGAACTACATCTGACCAGATGAGGTTCAGAAAGAAACCCGGATGGCTATCTCGACGGGCGCGACATTGGAGATTTGAAGTTGGAGAACTTTTGGAGGGTTTGAAGGTTGTGACGAAATCGTATGACATTTCGCCAGGTTCGGATTGGTTACACAGCTCCGTCATAAACTAAGTCATCGCAACGCAAAAACTGCAACAAGGTCAGTCGAGCTAAAAGTAGTAGGTTTAGAACGGCTGGGAACGGGATGAAGTATTAGGAGTTTTTTCGATTAGTTAATGTAAAGGCTAGGCCGGTACAAGATAATAATGATAGGTAGTTCGCGCGCCCTATGAAAGAAGAAGAAGAAGAAGAAGAAGAAGAAGAAGAAGAAGAAGAAGAAGAAGAAGAAGAAGAAGAAGAAGAAGAAGAAATAATTTGGCTTTCAGAAGGAAAAACAAAGACTGCCAACCAAAGATCCTGAAGAGAACAAGAGGCACTGCCTTATCGGAAAAATATTAGAAGGGAACCGAAGGCAATTCGTTACCTAAGGATACCCAAGGAAAATTAGATAGCAAGATGGTTGTAGTTGTAGCAAAAATAAAGGGTAAAGGGAATAAGACTAAAGAGAAGAGTAGAAAGAGCAAAATCTTTTTTAGAAATAGGACTTTTGGGCAACTCCGCAGGCTTCCTCCAGTGGGAAAAAAAAGCCAAACCTAGTGTAAATAAACTTGTACTAAAACTGCATAATAGAAAAGAGGGGCTTACTCAAAGGCGAAACGTCCCCTAGGGAAGACCATACCACCAATACCTTAGAGAGAAAGGAAAATAGAGGGAGGAAGGAAGGATGAAGAAAAGAGAGAGAGAAGAAGCGAAAAAGCAAAATAAGAAGAGCAAAAGAGTAAAAAGGAACAAGGAACAAAGAAGGATCAGAAAAACTAGGGAGATGTGTAATTCAGCCACTAAATATGTGCTGCTTTTTAAAAATTAATCCAACTCCCAGTACTCCAAATTTTTCTCCTCGTCATAAAGCAGACGCCATTTGTCTAGCTCTTCTGGAGTAAAACCATGATCATTTTTCATATGCGTTCTCATATTATCGGTTCTGACGTTGCTATTTTCCAAACGAATTATAGTTCGGGTGTTTTGACAGCCTCGATAGCCACATGTGAGTCTTTTGCGAACAACCCCAGGTGTATGAGAGTCCGCCACGTGCCGGTCAAGACTTTGCTTACGAACATACTTACGTGTGCAGCCCTTAGCAAGGCATTTGAATTTTGCGACCGCTGAGTTCGAACCTTTTCGTGGGTTTCTCACTTTCCTTGCTTGTTGTGAAACGCCGCCATTACCGTCCTCGGCGTCCGAGGTGACGATAATTTCTAGAAAAAGTGCTTTCGCGACGGCACGGTCCTGAAACTTAGCAACAGAAATAGCTATTCGTTTGTAGAAGTAGGTGACTCCATCTAGTCGAGCGTCTGAGACAGAGGACAAGACGAATTCGCAGCAGCTGCAGTCAGCTAGGAAGTTATAGGGCTTGCCACACCACTTGCAGCCATCGTCTGCGGTTTCAAACATCGAGTCCGAAAGGTGTTCAGTCCATTGGATCAAGCCATTAACGACACCACTGAGGCATAGGAATGCGAATTGGTCGATCTCAAGCTCTATGGATGGTAATTAGTATGAGGCAAAACCAATTCTCAAGCTACGCGCGCAACCAAGAGACTTACTATTGAGTGTGATAACGAACTCCTGGAAGATAAAAGTATCAAGGATGACCTCGATAGTGAAGACGGGTCGTTGTGCCATAATCGAGGTCGCCATGTCCGTTATTCCTTTAGGTGTAGTAGTAATAGGGATGCCCTGCCGGGGGGTAATTATGTATATTCCTGGTGCGGGTTTCTTCTTTCGTCCTCTCCTTCGGCCCACTGTAGTCAAAGGAGTTGGTTCTCGTTGTAATGCTGTTGAGTCCGGGCAGCGAGAAATATCGCCAGGAAGATTGAGAGATACCCATCTAAGGCCTTCCTGGAACTCTTGCCACATGATATTGACAATTTCATCAAAGAGAGCTTGTGGACTAAGCAGTTCATTGGGACCCTCGGTTTTTGAAGGAAGACAATTCCGGAAGATGTAGAGATCTTCCCTAAAAGCTTTCGGTGGCAGATCGAAGTCATCGATCCCTTTTTCGGCTCGGGACAGAGCATAAGCCACATGAAGAAAACAATAAATCTCTTTCAAGCACGAGGGAATATTTCCATCAAAGATCGACTGGAGCGCTCCCAACCCGATCTTGATAACATTTTGGAGGTTATCTAGGCCCTCAACGAATGATCTGAGCTGTGGAGATGCACCGATCGCTAATGAAGCCTTGCGCAGTTTTCTTAAAGCTTTGAGGGCACCGGTAAGGAAGCTTCTGTTGAAGTTTGGGTCCGTTATCTTGGCTTCCGTTGGGTGGTCCCTATCCGACGATGAAGCAGAGGAGGTAGGATCGGGATCGGGATCGGGATCTTGCTCTGTGACGGTGTTGGGTTCTCCGGCGGCGTCCTGGGTTGTGATGGGACCGATGGGAATACCCTGCATACTGTAGATAGATTCGAGATTTCCGAATGGCGTACGCGTGGAGTTTTGTTCAGTCCCCTGGAACAAGATTTCGTAATTAGCGTCCGACAATATCGCTGAAATCGAGAAAATATAGGCATACTTCGAGTACTAGGCCGTGCACCCCTACAGAGATAGCGTGCAGTGACTCCTCATTCTCATCAATGTCCATGAATGTGCTCTTGTAAGTTTCCACATGTTCCTCTTGTTCCAGATCAAACTCCGCCTCCGGCTCTTTGATCGAACATGCTTTTTGGGATGGCCTGCCACCGAACCCGGGGACGTCCCAACCAGCTTCGGCCATTTCCTGCATGGTCTGAGCCTTGATGAGTCTATTTTGGAATTCCCATCGATCAGTTGCTTCGTCTTCAGTGGCATCGTCGTCCCATGCTTCATTATCAGAGGAGCTTTCATCATCATAGAGATCAAACTCATCTAGACTCATGTTGCTCCCAGAAGATTGGCCGTTAGAGTTGCGTTCATCTTCGTTCATCTGCTCCTGTTCTTCTCCCCCAGACACACCTTCTTCCATGCTTTCCTCCATCGTCTCAAGATCCGTGGTATACGTAGTTCCGTCACGAGCTAGGACACACTCTCCGGTCTCTATCTCGGGTAGTCTTTCAGCGGATTTCTCGTCTCTTTGCGTCAACCTGTCCTGTTTCTCGGAAAAAGTCTCCAACATTGTTGACAACTTCTTCGACGAACCGGGGGGACTGTTTCGCCGACTCTTTGACGTTACGAAGCAGGCGTTCTGCGTTCTCACGTGCTTCTCTAGCAGTTGCTTCAGCTTCCTCAACCCTACCCCTAATCGATGCAATGAAGTTTGGAATAGGCATATTTAGGCTCAGAACATGCCGGTTCTTGTGGTTTGATATATAAAAAAGATGTGAAGTATACTTAAGTATGAAGTTTATAACCAAGCAATAAAACGTTTTGGAGAGATGTACCACCAGGGACGATAACAAGTGTATCAAAGTTACCTGCTGTGGCTAACTCAGCCTTTTTTATGGTGATATATCTATGTGTGTGAAAATAAACCACTGAAAGATTGACTATGTTCCATTAGTAAAGGAATGTGGATAGTTCACCATACCAGTATACTCTTCAAGGAGCGTACTAGGTGACCTAGCTGCAGCACCAACTTTGTTGTGTCAAGAATAGTTATTGAGACTAGAAGTCCGAAAATTCTGGTTAGCTGGCTCATGCTCATGTATTATATACTCAAACAACCAATATATTATGCCCCGAGCTCGCGAGACCACAATAAACCGTTAGGACCTTGACGTGTCCTGAGAATTCAACAACGGATGGTTACCTTCACTCACTAGTAGGTGAAGCGGTGGCCCGGCCACGGGACTGCCATTCTAGAAAATCATTCGCGTTCGATACCTCGCTCTCGCGCACTCCCCTAGATCCCGGGCGCCCCGGCCTCACCTTGACCTTAATACATGGACTCGCCCATCCAATGTCACAGAATCGGTACGTAATGGCAGTTCAGACCGTTTATTCGGCTAGTAGTTCCATTCACCCTGCTTAGACAGATACTGAGAACCGCGCTGCCCTTTGGGGCTGAGCGTATAGCTCTATTGATTTCCGCACGTGCATATAGCAGCACCGGCGCACCTGCTGAGACCAACAAGTCGATTATTTAAATTTCGAAGGGGGTGAGAATTCAGTAGGTAGCCTCCCGCGAGAAAAAGCAATTAGAGTGTATATATTGGTCGAACAAAATGTCAGAGTGTAGCTATACGCTATAGAAGCAGAAGAACACTCGATGCAGCAACAAGTGGAAAAGCAAAATAAAAGGCCGTTGATCAACGTTGAGACCAATACGGGGAGAATCGGGAGCCTGCATATCTGCATGCATAGGAGAACATAATACTCTGGAGGATCTGGTGACTGACGCCAGAACGTATTTCCCTGTCCTGCTCGTTGGTGCCTGCATGCATGTAGGAACACGCACGGAATTTGAGGCTTAAGCCCCCGACGTCCCGCCCTGGGTTCAGGGACGAAAAATGCTAGCCGTTACCAAGGTGCCGCAAGAACACAGCCCATCCGTGTAACGTCTAAGTAGTGTCAAGAGGGATTTCCGATCAATATAACAGTTGCAAGCTGCTATCACTAGCAACTGATGTCTACCAGCAGCATCGAAAATCCAAAAGGTGGAGGGGAAAAAGAAAAAAAAAAGCAAAAGCTAGCAAGCATCACCTTTAAGGAAGCTATCGATAGGGATCGAAGAATAGTTTCTGTCATATACTTTCGAAATCCCCATAGCCCCAATAAACTTAGAAACATACCGGCGGCTACCTGAAACCCAAGAACAACATGCAGCATCCACCTGGATTGCCCTAAAAATACAACATGGTAGATTTGTGTTGCCAAACTACTTGAGAATGTGCACGTGGTGCAAACAGCAGTTGCTTCCATAGATTAGATGATAAAACATTGGCTAACATAAGCTAGAGATAACTAAGCAGGAAAAACCTAGAATTATAGTTGATTTCTTAGTCTAGTGCCGAGACTGCATTTTCAGTAATTTAGCCCACTGGATCCATAGAGCAACACAGAATGTTATGTAGCTGTTGCATTTTGTTGCTCTCGACGAGGCTAGTAGTTCCAGATATCTTCCTGAAAGTACCTCGTGCGAAACCGATTGCTCGATTTTTCATGAAATATACCTTCTAATGGCGTAGCCCCCATTTGCCCTAGGGGTCCTCAGAAAATTATGAATACTGTCGAAATAAAAAAAAGAAAGGGGGGGGACAGGTCCCGGATCCCGATTTCGAGCTTTCTAAAAAGAGGCCAGGAAGAAGAAAAAAACCGCAACGTCCATGTACACGGAGATTGCACCAAAGATTAGATAGTTAAACCAGTTAGGGCAGCGATTTATCAATACCTGTGTCGACTGGTTCGAGGCCCGCGAGTCCAATAGCACCTGCTACCCTCCTTAACGTATGCTCTTTGGGCCAGTGTCCTGGACGGACTAGGTATTGTTGGATATATGACACCGAATGCAAGCTAGCGGCACGGGGAATTGTAGATGCGGACAAGCACAGCCGCAGATATCGAGAACACAATACCTGTCACATTTCTTAGACCCAGGGCAATGTCGACAGATTGTTCACGATTTTGTGGCTCCATTATTACTGATTTTTCTGCGGGGGGGGCAAACTTTTGGGGGAGATCCTGCAGCCTGCACCCGAGCCCAACATCCATGAAATCAACAAAGCGACCTTAGATTAGCATCCGAAGCAGACTTTCTGGAACAAGGAAACCCTGCCTCATGCGCGCATTCTTCAGATGGTTTGCGTAAACACCCCTACGAAGGAGCGCCTGGATTCGGGGCTACCTATGAAGGCCCTAGAGAGCTCGAGAGCTGAGGAGATGACATGTGCATATAACATTTTCTAGTTGGTGCTACAGACTATAGACCAGCGTTATTCTAATCTTGAACCCTTAAATGTTTCAGCTGCCGGCTCCCTCGTTCCTGCGGCGTGAGCCCTAGACCCTGCATGCATGCATGGTCCCGCTCCAGCCTCGAAAGCCTCATGATCTAACCAGTACCAATTCAGAATATGATAAATATAATAATAATATATCACATTCCTTTCGTGCGAGCCAAATTACCTATATGAACCCCCCATCTTTCACAAAGTCTACACATCATACACGTACACGACCAAAGCCCGCACGACCGCTAACTCATAGCCCGACTTGGAAACCCGCTGTTATCACGTGACAGATGTCGATTTCCTAAGCCGTTACGATCCAACAATAGCATCTGAATGCATCCTCATCACGGCACAGGTTCAGAACAAGGCTCTTCTTATCCTAGAAGGGCAAACAAGGCCTTAAAGACGAATTTCTCAACATAAAATAAAAAAAGTTTCCATTTTTACGCCTCTAATGCATCATATGTACGTTTTGCTGCGCCATGTTTACGAAGGCTTTAAAAAGAAAACAGCAAAGGGAAACCGAAATACAGCAAGGAAAACATTGAAAGGGCACTGGGAATTGCAGCTAGGTTAGGCTAGCCACTATTCTAGTATGCAAAGGAGCGGCTCGTGGGAGAGAAAAAAAAATCAAAAGACACGGCGCTTTTTCCGTGTTTGTGATCGATAGCAAGGGGAAAAAACAGTGGAAACAGAGTGTTTGAATGAGCGTATGCATGTTCTTTTGCTTATGCATGCCTCTTGCAATTCATTAAAAATTATTTCATAAGCATCCTCCATCAATTTCACCATCCCAGGCTCTTCTGATTCATCTCATCATTATCATTATCGATTAAGGAAAAAGAAAGGAAAGACACATAATGCAGAAAAAGAAAAAGAAAGATAAGTCTCAAAGTCCTCTCTTTCGTTCAAGAAAAGATGAAACTTAGAGGAGGAAGGCAAGACCAAGAGCGACGGTCAAAGCGAAACCGCTGACTCCGAACTTTCCAGCTGCGCCAGTGGCTTCTGGTGGGCTCGGGCTCGATGTGGCGGTGGCATTAGTACCGTTTCCAGGAGGGTAGGGAATGACGATGACGGCGGTCGAGGTGAAGGTTGAAGTGGATGGCTCAGCAGCATAAGTTGGGGTACTGGTCTGAATGGTGATGGAGTCAGTGACGGTAGTTGGAACAGTAGGGACGACATAGGTTTCGCTAAGGGTCGCAGTGGTAGTTGGGACGACAACGGTGACCTCAGTAGTGGGAGCTTCGGTGGGGACCTCAGTGGGGGCCTCAGTAGGGACCTCGGTGGTCGTAGCCTCAGTCTCAGTCTCGCCACCGGTTGGGTAGGTTGGTGGAATCGCACTGCTAGAGGAATCCAACGTCAAGGTGAGAGTCGAGGTGGTAGTGAACGAAGTGGTAGTGGTAGAGTCGAATCCACCAGGCTGGCCACCAGTTGGGTATGGGTTGACAGTGACAACAGTACTTGGAGCGACACCCGCGCAGTAAGGAATACCGGAGCTGGTGCTGCAGAGAGGAGCAGCAGCGTCGCAACAAAGGACTCCGTTTTCGACAGATCCAGGGGTACAATACCCTCCAACGGCGTTCTGGCAGCTACGAATACCATTGCAAACATAGCCTACGTTCCAAGTGTTAGTAATCCGTGCTACCTTCAGAATATGAACAGGGGAATCAGATTCGAGACATACCTTCAGGACAACATCCCATCTCGCCATCGATTTCAGAGCAAACCTCTCCTGGTCGGCAAGCCAAACCGGCACCGGCGTCACAGCAGGGTCCGAGGGAGCAGCCACTGCCACAGGCAGTATAGCCAGTTGGGCAACCAGTCTGGCGCTTATAGATCAAGCCGGCAAAGGACCCATCGACGTTGATAGCGCGAGCAGCAAGGTGCTTGACAAAGGGGTTTGCTGGAACAGCAGCTGATGCAGAGGCTGTGACAGCCATGCCTGCGACGACGGCAACGATAGTTTGCATATGCATCTTGGATGACGAGAGAAAGAGATGATTCAAGCTGAGAGTGAGTGAGCGAAAGCAAACAAAGGTCTTTTTTGGGTATCAGACGGTTTGTGGTTTCAGACAGCGAAGGCAGGAGGTGGTTGATGGTGGTGGTGAGGAGGTTGATCGATTGATTGTGGGAAAGAATTTGGAGATCAAATATTCCTTCTGATGAAGTCGTCCCAAAGCTGTGTTTGCTTGAAATGTGTTGAAACCGGACTCCGCGACGTCGACGGTGCCTAAAGCGGTAACAGGCCCAATTGGTTTGGATTCGACTTCAACTTCTCTTTTTCTTCTTATACGACACAAGCTATCACACTCCAATTGACCTCGAAAGTATCGCCAGATGGATGGAATAACGAACGAACGATGGATGGATGGAAAAGAAGGAAGAAGGACGAGAGGAAGAAGAAGAGATTAAAAAGGAATCGAGAACAGACAGAACCTCAGGGTGGGTGGTACATGCACCGTGAATTTAAAGACTTCACCACCCTGCCAATCTCTGCAGGACATCGACGTATTGCCAGGTCCCACGGACATACAGAAACAGCCGCTTCATTGGCAGAGGACGAAAATCCTGCCCGGTTACCTGTTCCCTCGGCTGGTCTTGCACTTCGTGATACAGCGAATTAATCATGGTGGTGGCGGCCTGGCCCTTCCTGCGCGAGAATGACGGTGGCTTTGCGTATGCTTCCTCGACAGACATGCACAGCACATCTATCCTATCTCCATGCCATGGCTCCACCTGGCCGACCAAGAAGTTCCGGATAGACAGAAGAATGTACCCGGTCGCACCAATCGAACCGGCTTGTGTCTGCCAGATGAAAAAAGCATCGGCGTCTAGCCAGACAGCTGTTGCCTCGTCCCAAAACCAGGCTTCGAATCAAGCAAACAGTCAGAGCAAAAATTCACACGGCTGAAATCTTTCCTTGAGCTCGTCTGCGAACTGCTCTGCGAAAACACCAATAAAACAACCACGATTCTGACCATCGAGAATAAAAAAGTCTAAAAAAGGCCGTGGCAGGTGCAGCGATAAACAGCGAATCGATGCATCCCGGCCAACCCAATCGATTGGTGCCAATCCCAATCTTTATCCCATGCATAGATTTCTTTCCCATGCATGGTATCGACGTCACAACCGACGGCTCCCCTCTTCCCCCACTCAAACTCGCACACCCAGCGAATCAGCGCAAACGGATCAACCACCATTTAAACAAAATGGCTGGGTTCGCGGGTCCGAAGCTGCGTATGATTCCAGTCTGGACCTGCAGGTAAAGACCAGCCGGAGAAGTAGATCTTGATTGCCACCCTCTTCTATTCCTGTTCTGTGATCGAATTGTGGCGTCACGGCGACAAGGAAGAAGAGGCTTGAGCAGGATCTTCTGACGCTACTTCGGTTCTTCCTTCCGAGTTATAGGTCCCACCGATATCAAGACGTGGATATGATATGATATGACAGCTAGGCAGTGGAACCTGAACGTCATGCCGTGCAGAAGAACATTCCAACGTCATTCGACTGTTTACCAACAGGTCCCTCGGGATGGAATAATTGTATACCTCATCTCTGAAGTTCGAAAAGAAGGATGGCTGTCTATTCGATAGCTATTCCCAGCTGCAGCTGATGCGGAAAAAATCAAGTTGCATGCATCACTAGTCGCAGCTGCCCGACCTGAACATCAAAAACCAAATGCTTAACTCCGTTTAACTTAATCCCTTGCAACACATACCGAGGCTGCGCCCGCAGATAGCTATGCGATAGCCAACAACGATAGCGTATGATGTTGGATTCTAAGCTTAGCAAATGCAGTCTCTCTTCAAGTTTAGCCAGAGGCCGGCGGAAATATCGTGTCACGGCCGGTTCATATTCACCCCTTTAGTATCGTCATGGTACTTCAAGGGCACGATATATTATTAACTGAACATGATCCAGAAGTGCTCTAAAGGCAATTGCATGATAACCTCTCCGAGCCGCATATTCACACGCCGTTGTCTCTGTGCAAAGCATCGAAATCGAAGCGCAACCAAGCGGCTAGCAGACGTATTATACTTTACGATCGCTTAAAAGATAATAGGGCAAACGAAATAGAGTGCGCGTATATGCATGACCTGTTAATCTATATAACATATACAACCTCTAAGATAGGAAACTTGGTAGCCGCACTTCAAACGCTAGAGTATCAATGGCCAAAAGTCAATGCCGCGCTTCTCTTTAACCGCAGTATAAAATAGAGCTGCTTTTCCTGCACTCCCTAAAAGGGCAAAGCTTTAGAAGAGAGCCACTAAACTTATCGAAGATGCAGATCTCAATCGAATTTAAATTCAACGAACGGAAACACTGCCTAAAGCATCACCACAAGCAATTAAATTGCCACGGGAAGCTGAGTGATTCTCTCTACAGCTATGTGGAAGCCAAATGAGCCTCGACTCAACCACCTATTTCTAACACAAACTTCGTGCTGGTGTACCTTCGAACGGTGATGGTAACCGGAGTTGGCACGCTGACTGTCCTTTGAGGAACACAGATTGATTAACCTTTCCAGTGGCCGGGATAGGGTTATTTTTCGTCCGAATAATTTGAGGGCGACACCCCGGTGCCTACACTCCATAGCTTGACAGTCCTGCCGGAAGATGCTGACGCCAGATCTTTACTACTAGGAGAAAACACCACGGCGTAAATCGGAGATGCATGTCCCTTCAACGTCTAAATTAGCACTTCAGTATATAGCCTCGAATCCAGGCGCTCGAGGCAAAAGTCCCACACTCTAACACCCCTGTGCGATGCCGATGCCAGTGTTTATTGTCAGAAATTAGCACCACAGCACGGATTGAAGGTATATGCCCCAGCGTTGACAAACACTCCCCGTCCATGTTCCGTGCCTTGACATCACCGTTGTCAGATACCGACACCAAGGCCTTACTGTCAGGGGGAAAAACAGCCGTGCAGACCGGAGATACATGCTTAAGCGTCGCCAGCAGTGCTCCCGTTCTTGTATTCCATAGTTTGACGATTATGCCGCGTGATATTAATATTGAAGCCAGGATTTTGCTATTGGAAGAGAATGTCGTGACCATACTGACGCATATGCGCATATCCCTCTAGTTTCCACCTATTATTATGCACCTAATATCATGATATTTGTGGAATCCGACCGAAAATAATGTATATTGTGCCGAGATCTCTCTACGGGCCAAAAAGAAAAAAAAGGAATTGCTCATGCTGGTCGTGTAGGCTTGCGACGGGCAGCAAATAAATCCTAACTGTAGGGGTTGTGGTGTTGCAATTTGCGCGCTACCTCATATCCGTCACGCTAGCCTAATTAGGAAGCAATCAGAAAGCCACACAACACATTTGTACAACCCGCCACGCACGGAAGCTCGAGGAAGTCAAGATCATAGTTCAAGGCAGTAATAATAACTTAGGGTAAGGGAAAGCAGTATTCTATAACTGGGTGGCTGCTTCGCAGCAGTAGCACCCGAATTACAATCGGGCACTCCTAGTATTCTATAAAACAATACTGTCTATTGTCGAGACTAACTGTCTATAAGGACCGACCCGGGGTAGAGTGTACCAGCATATGTCCGACCAAGACCACAACCGTTATGATGCATGAAGTTTTACCAGAGACCCCACTACTCCCCAAGAAAAAAAACCAGACGTCTAAACCTGAATACTGATTTTACGCCGACCCAGGCATAGCTTGTGGCGTCTTCGCCGCCGACTTCCTTCGATTAGAAAGAAGCTGTGATAGAATAAAGCTATTCACATCCTCATCGGACCAGTAGCTCAAGTGCCTGCGCGAGTTTTCCAAAATTAGCATCAATCCAGCCCAATTGATAGTTAACAGTTTATAAATACTCACGATGCTATCGATGCAATCAGACTGATATCGAACGCCCCTTCCTGCACCGCAAAATCAATCCTTCCCGTCCGATTCAACGCCCTAATTTTCCTCTCCTCTGCCTTCAGCCTCTTCGCCTTCTCTTCCGCTCTTCTCTCCGCCTCCGTTTTCTCCCCATCTCCTTTCCCATTAGCACCCTCCCCTTCATCCTTCCCGTTCCTGCCTTTCTGAAACCCGGCATATAAAGTCTCCAACTCTCCATCAATCTGCGTAGGTCTATGCTCCATCTCCTCTCCTTCATCATACCAAGTCTCAATGTCCAATGAACTCGCACTCTTCCTCTTATCACTAATCGCATGTTCACCTGTAAACCCCAAGCTCCTATTCAAAATACTGCTCGCCACACCCGCAGAGAAATTACTCCATAAACTAGTAATACTCTGCCCTATCCCCGTCAATCCCGCCAGTTGATTCCCCAACAGCGTTTTCTTCGTATAAGGTAGATTCTGCGGTTTAATCTCGCTCATAGCCTTTGTAACCAAAGGCTCCATCCGGTAACTGATCGGATCCGTAGGGTGGAAAATGTTGTATAGCTGTCCGCACATCGGCGACGAAACATTAATGTCCAGCACCCCACCACCACCAAAATTGCTGGATCCCGCCTCGAATGAGCCAAAATAGTCGGACCTCGCCTCCGGTGGTGTCAAAATATCTTGAGGTTCATTATCCATCATCATAACCTTTGAAATCGGCGTCCGTGCAGTAATAGACTTGCCTTCTAGCATTTGAAACAATCCAATCGGACTTCCAAAGGCGAAGAAACTATCACATTTAAACCCCAGCCCTGATCCGACTTGTCTTCCCTTAAACCCTTCCCTGCAGAGGATATCAAAGTATATTGCCGAACCAAGGGAATGTCCGCATAGCGAAACTCGACCGTTCCAACCCGGGTTACGTGTTTTCCAAAGCTCATAGATGCGGTTCGATTCGCGGACAACAATGCGTGCAATGTGTTCTCGGTAAGCACTTTGGTAGAGGAGAATGTCGAGGGCGAGATCAGTTATCAGACTACGAACAGCAGGGACACCTTCAACCGTAATGTCATCCAGAGCAGGGTACGAATCGTAGATACTATCATCGTCCGGATCCCCTATATCATGCTCCGTTTGTGACAGGTTGGTGGTATACCCGGAGTTCAGGCGGTTTGCGCGAAGGGCTTCTTTTGGGAAGTTCAAGAGGTGCTATTCTCATATTAGCAGTCATTACAATTTATGTATCCAGCTAGTGCGAATATATTAAAACTTACCCTCCAGCAGACCGGAAGCACCTGTATCCTACAATTCTTCGGCGCATTCTCCAGCTCCGAATTAAGCTGTTGGATATCCGGTGAGCCACCATACACATCCTTCAACGTCTTCCGGAACACATTCACGTCGTGAATGAAGTTAATAGACTCCATTCTTAACGAAAGCCGCTGGCCAATTCCATGTGTAACCAGAATCCTAGGTCATCCAACATTAGCAAATTAAAATCCCGCCGATGGAACCATGAAAGAGCACATACAAATGCTCTACCTCCCGATCGTTCTCGTTCTCATCACTATTTTTATAATCCTCCTTCATCTCATCCTCCATAACTTTCTCAGGATCATCGTCGTCGTTAATCCCAAGCAAATTCGACATCTTCCTTTCTAACGCAATCCTACCCGCCTGCGGTCCAGTAGGTTGCTCTTCCTCCTTCCCTGGAGCCTTAGGACTAGCGTTTTTCTTAGGATCGATAATCATCGAAGATCGTTTCGACCCACCGGGTTTTCCAGGTGTAGGCGTAACGGGTCGTGATCCAGCGGCCGATGCTACACCGCCAGTTGTAGCAACTGGTTTCGTCAGAGGTGCTTTATCAACCCATCCGCGGACTAACTTGACACCTCCAAGGTTCTGCCCAGATGTCATTCGCTGGAACAATGTAGAGCTGATTTTCCCATATATATCATCCGTCATCAGCCATGCTGTCGTAGCATCCGAATAGACAACAAACGAGTTCAACCAAGGCCCTAGAAGTGGCCATGTACTCTGTTGTTGTGAAAATCCAGGAGTCGGCGGAACATCGGCCTGAGTTGTTTCTATCGTCGGAACATTCAACTTTTTCGCAGCATCCGCAGTCGTAGTCCCCGCCGTTAATGGAATTGTAGGTGCTCTTTGTCTGTATGGCGTAAATTTGATATAACCTCGTTCAACCTGATCACTCAACTTTTCTTCCAACGGTCGTAAACTGCTCCCCTCTTTCCTACCACAAAAGTCCACTTGGTCAATTCATCACCCTACAATAATATAATTTCCCAGATTACTACTCACCATCTCGAAACCAGGTTCCCCTAAGCACGCTGTAAACTGGCCCTTCCCAATATGCGCTTGCCAACTCCCTCGCTCTAATATGCACATCGAACAAATAGTCTTCATTGACCATAACAGTAACTTCCTCATCTTCCCCTGATCCCGCTGCTGTTTCTGTAGTATCGTCGCCATCACTATCTTTCCTTCTAGAAGTCCATGGCTTTTCGGCCTCTAGTGCAGTTTTGGCGTCATCCCGTTCCGAAAGCTCCAGAAAAGCGGTCTCGATATTTTTTGAATCTTGTTCACCGAAGGGGACGAATTTAACGGGTGGTTTTGGAGGATTTTTAAGATCGGGTTCCTTTTGGAAGGGTTTTCGTTTCGGGTTCTATAATGTGAAAAGACACGTTCCAATCAGCAAGTAATTCTTTTGTACCAAATATAAGAGGGTTTCTTCCAAAAGCGCCTCCGTTTCGTTTTTAACCTACATCAACAGCATAATGCCACCTCGCCACCACAGGTGGACAATCTTCCGGGTACTCCTTCGGTGATATCCGCTTTGTTGAACCGACTACATGGTCTGTTACAGCCTTTGCAACCGAACTTGAGCGGGGTTCGAGATTGTTGCGGGGTAGTGGAGACTTCGATCTTGCGCGACTGGTACTTCGGACTGTAGACGCGGCAGCTACAGGGTTGGCGGTTCCGTCAGTGCCACCTGTTTCGGTGGAGCCGAATAGTTTATCCATGCTGCTGTTTCGTAGACTATGGAAGCATTGATAGGAATATAACGCCGGTTTAAGGCGGGAGAGGTAGCGGGGTATTTTGAACGATTTATTGATACGCCGGCGGGTTAAGCTAAGCCGGCATATTTAATTCGGAGGTGACGGTCCTAAACGAGGAACTAAGAATGCCGAAGAATCAGTAGAAGAGTGTAAATATCGTAGTACGGTAGCAGTTACTGCTTTGGTAGTCGAATATCTGAAGGAAGCTATTCGGAAAGGCGGTTGGGAATATAAACTTATGCGACTGACCGAAATGGTCAAGCTAATCCGATGACCGACCTTTACGTCACTCGTTCCGGCGGCGGGCGCAAACACCCCAGTCTGATAGCTCCAGCTGATATTCAGGAACCCGTTCCCATGTGATAAAAACTATAAAGATCTGATATTAAAAGAAAAAGTTAAGCTTCCCGAACCGACCCCTTTTTCGATAAAAAAAGTAGATATATAAGGTTGTCGGGATCGGGAAGTTAAAAACCTCAAATGCTATTCGGTAAGAACAGGAACAGGCCATATATAAATATGATACATGTGAAAGTTGCATCGGAATGCAATGCAATGAATGGGTAACCGTTAATCACTAAGAGTCGCTTCAATCGCTCGTTGAACATCCACAAGTATAAAATATAAGTTGATAAAAGGAAAATATGTGCAAAGAAAAGAATAAAAAGAGGTATGCATGAAGCAGGTAAAACACCGAATGCTTAAGACGACTGCTTTCTAAAAAACGAGGGTAAGAACTAAAAAATTGTAAAGGAAATAACCGGGGTATATAGACGATTCCATCTCGACCGGAATCTACATGACCACCCATTCGCTCGCCCGCTTCAAGTACTTGTCCAATAAGATCGTGACATCCGCTAGGACAAACCTGCAGATAACTAGCCCAAAGAACTCGCTCGCTCTATTAATCGACAAGTCGAGGCCGATCTGGGTCGTGATGTGGATGTTGTTGGATTCAATATGCACTGACAGTTGATCTATGGCACCGTAGCGCATTAGCAAGCTGATTCAAAAGTGAAAACCAAAAGTATAGAAGAGGATCTAAATATACCTAACACCTGTGCCGCCTCAAACAGTTTTGAAAGAGCATTCAGATATCCCGCAAACGGACCAGCGAACTTTCCAAACCCTACTCCGTCTTCCATCTCACTTCCGTACCCGATCCCGCCGCCGCCACCGTGGTTCACATTCTCACTGTAACTCTCCAAACTCCTCGCGCTCGGAAGGGCAGTGTATGAACTGCTGCTACTAGAGATAATTGAGGATGTATTCTTGCTCCTCAGTTTCTTCCAGTAACTCCTGCCTCCGCTTGAGCTATTGCTAGTCTTCATACTGCTGGAGGAATCAATCCCATTGCCCATTGAATCTCCATCGCCGTCAGTGCCCTTAAACATTGCAGATGCACCGGAAGCGCCGACATCACTCCCCAGTTTCTTAGCCAGCATTGTTTCCGTCTTCGCCATCACGGACTCCAAGTCTTGGAGTTCTTTGAGGAGCAAGTCGACGTCGGTTTTATCCACAGACGACAGCTTCTTCAAAGCCGCGGTGAGGTTATCGCTAGCTGCGATCTTCTCATCCACACACTTTAATTTGACACCTCTCATCAGCCAGATCTCCCGCGGCACGAATAGCTTTTGGGACAAGTATCCGCCATGTGGGTTTGAGATAGCGTTGTTAAGGCACCTCATTAACCAGAACGTCTTTGAAAGTTGTTCTTGGGGCATTGGTTCCAATGCTGCTGGATGAGACGAATCAGACTCCAAAGAGCGTGATCCGGACGGCGAATGTATCCGATTGTCGAAGAGATGGAAGCCTCCAGTTGGCAACCCAACTGCAGATCCCATGTTTCCAGACATCGGTGTCCGTGGCGGGAACTTCGCGGACCGCAAATTTTGGGAACTAGCGGAAGAATGTAACCCGGGATACGAGGGGGAATCGCTTTCTGGGAAACTACCCATACGTCCCGACTTAAGGTTAACGTGGGATTGAGTCTGCCGCAGAATGCCACCTGTTCCTCGTAGGGTGTGCCTAGTTCTAGGCGATAACGTCTCGATATGCGTATGGTCACTGGAGCCGTCATCAGTGCCACTATTTCGCTTCCGCTCAAGCTTGGCGGCTGTGATATTTTGTTCAATCGTCCTAGGAGAGAATTCCGAAGGTGCGATAGTAGATGCCACGGCGGTTTCCGGGCCGTCTTCCACAGTCATACGTGTAGAGGCAGTCTGTGGCTCCTCCTTTTCCTCTTGGGTCTCCGTAGTCGTGACCAAACGTGATTGCCGAGTGTTCGTCTCGATTGTCAATGGACCCAGACCAGACAGAGGCCGCCCCGACATCCTTCGATCCAAGACCCCAGAGTATCTCTGAGTGTTGCGACTGATTGGTAATGTTGGAGGGTTCATGACAACTGTCTCATCACCATGAGGCAATGCCGTCTCCTCCTCGTCCCACGCCCCAGTAGGTTCAGGAGTCTCGCTGACAGGTGGTAGTTCGTGGTGGTTATCAAGGTCGAACTTGAATTCGCCTAGCTGATGAACCACATTCATATCCTTCTCAATCTGGTCCATGTCCTCGTCCTCCTCGTGCTCGTCATCTCCATCCCTACCATCGATACTCGACTCTACCTCCCCTTGCGCCGACAGCCTCTTTCCGTTTATCGGCTGGAAACCTGGATCCAATACGGGGATAATGTTCGAACTCCTCCGCCTGGTATCTCTAGGCGCGGGCGTCGGTTCAGCATCTTCCACAATTATTTGATTCGTAAGATCTAGGTTCAACGGCGCAGGCACTTGTGATCTGGGCGTATCGTCGGTCATGTAATCGTCTTCAAAGTCATGGAGGATCTCCTGATCGAGAATTGCCGTTTGCCGTGCCGCTGCAATAATTGTCTGCCGCGCTCGTTCTCGACTCAACGGCGAATCAGCCCCGAAGCTATCCTCGAAGTTCGGCCCAATGTCTATATCCAGCCCCAATTTCGATAGCCTTTGGCTAGCTAGCATAACCGTCTTCCTTACATCATCGGCATCAAATGCGTCATCTTCTTCCTCTTCCTCCAACTCCTCCATAATCGACTTCTTCCTCAACATAGGCACACTCTGTGCGTGCATCAACTTCACCGGTTGCTGTGAGTACCGCTTAACGCCATAGCTCATTACCACCGCTGACTCAAAATCACTATCGGCGTCCGAGCTAAACCCATCCCACGCAGCGTCGACGGCAGCGTCGATCATTTCTGATTCGCTATCATAGAGGCCGTTACTTTGGTACGGCACAGGTATTGCAGACTTTCTAGGTGACGTTGCACCAAATGAAGAGGTGGGCGAATCCGTGCCGTCATCGTCATCAAAGTTGTGTAACCATGAAGTCGAAGCCTCGCTAACGTCTCTCGAATGGCCCATATGTCTTTGCTTTTGTGGAGACGGGGTTTGGAGCACTTTTGGAGGAGGTTCGATTGGCGTTCTTGACTGTACAATTTGGGGAGCCGTGGGGGGCTTTTGAGGGATAATTACTGAGGGTCGTGCCGCATTCCGCGGTTGGCTAACTTGGGCGGTTGGGATCGCTGGAGGGGGTACCTGTGGAGGCGGAGCCTGAGGAGGTAGCGACGGTACTGGCACGGACGGAGGGGGCATCTGAGGAGGTAGTTGGACGTGTACCTGCTGTGGAGGAAGACGCGGAATCTGCGCCTGGGGTGGCGAGACCTGGGGTGGCGAGACCTGGGGTGGCGAGACCTGCGATGTCGGGGTCTGCTGCGTGAGTCGAGACAGACTGCTATCTTGCTTGTGAGTATATTTCGGCCTAGAGTCGATTTGGACGATATTTGGCTGGGCCATTATAGCGACGGACGTTCTGAAGCCCTGCTTCGGAACAAACTGCGGCGACTGAGCCCTTCCCATGATGTAGCTCGTCCTCGTCGTGTCCTTCCTCGGACTACCCCTGAAATCCTCATAGTTCTGCCTCATGTCGGGAACATATTCTTCATCCTCCACGAGCGCATCGTGAGATAGACCCCTCCTGAACGTCGGCCGGCCTCCATTAGTCGCATGCTGCCCTCTGGCCGTCGCTCCATTTCCTCCGTTTATCGCTTCGGGTAATAAGGATTCTCGTCGCGGTGGGACTTGGACGTGCTGAGGGGATGTCGGCGCAGATATGATGGAGGCGGTTTCGTCGCTCTCAAAGCTCATGGAATCATCCTGCGGGGGTCGCGCGGGTAGTTCCTTCTCGTCCACTCTGTATAACGGCGACAGTTCCCTCAATTCCTCTATCCGTCGTGCATATGTTTCTCTCTAAGACGTTCCGAAGCGGTAAACCCTTGTGTTAGCTGTGCCATCCACCAACATTTTTTTTTTCTTTCTCGCAACCAGAAATAAAATCGCCAATCTAGAACATTGCCGCTGAACAATTTTTTTCATTCTTCCTGGTCATAAAACAAAAAAAAGAGCGCGGGGGTTGCCGTACGATTTGCTGCAGCTTCCTCCTGTCCTCATCGACCCCAGCTCTCATCATGACATGCCCCAGCAACGCACAGGCGTCTGAGTAAGCCTCCATGGCACCTTCGATATTGTTCGCATTGTCGAGTAAAACGGCCGTATTGGCCTTCTGCAGGGCGGACGACAGCATCGCCTTTGATCTGGAACCAGTCCCTCCCGAAGATACTGGCCCGTGTCGATGATGTTCGGTCAAGGTTGACATGTAGGAAAGGAGATAAGAGGAAAGGGCAGGGTCCCGGGAATTCGAAGCTAGTTTTATTTAGTCGGCTCGCTGGGCTGCAAGGAGGGCGAATTGCAATTGCATGTAGTAAAATGGGGTCGGATATGTCCACGATAGATTGATTGGGCGGGCGAGGAGGTGCCAATAAGCAGCAGCAGCAGGTCTCAAACGGCCTAACTCCCTTTCGCGGACCCTTAGCAGGCAAGCAGGCTGTTTGGTTCGCTCGAGGGTCAGCAACCAGCAGTCGGGGTATTTTGGTGCTTTGACGGTCAGAACCGTATTAATCTGGCTAAGCTGGTGCTTCGTTTCAAGGAAGGCGGAGAAGGTGAGTCTGAGTCTGAGGGTGGATTCACGCACGGGGATTAGTGCAGCAGCAGACTCGAGGAAGGAGGCTGGTCAATGGAGAAGTTGAGCAGTCGAGAATTGAATCTGGATACGAATTATCCATATAGTGGAGCGTCCCTGCCGCCGTAAGTATGCAAGTATGTACGTATGTATGTATATATTAACTATGTCTGAGGTATGAATCCGAAGTCTGGGAATCTCCTGACCGAGGACGGGCGTGCTTCTAGAAAAGACGGAGAAGAAGGGGCTGCGATTTTAATATATTTTAATCAATCCAAAGATTAAAATAAAACACCGTGGCGGCCGGAGTATAAGCAAAATGGCGTCCAAACCACCACGCCCGAGTCCAATTCAATTCAGGGTGCTGCTCGTGATCGATGATTCGGTCTTCGAAGAACTTTCAATTCGGTCTTGTCTCCTGAGCCAGGCACAGACTGCGAGCGAGCGGGTCTCTCCACCTGTCAACCTGCACAAACATGCAACTATAGGCGGCTAAGTTGGACGACCGTACTCGAAGTACATGCTCGACTAAGCAAAGTACGTATGTACTGTACCCTCAGGTCATGGGGATGAATAAGAAGAGCTCGAGCGGTGACATGTACTCGAGCGGTGTATGGATGGAGGGATGGATGCGCATATGCAGATATAATCACACGTCGACGGTATAAGATAATATACCCGCTCTGAAACTACTCCTCCTCGTCAGGCCTCCTTTTTTCCAATATATCCATATACTCCTTTTTTCGAATTCATCTTCTCCTTTATATCTCCCGTCATACCGGCCACGAGCCAATTCGCTCTATTGACATATGAAAGCATCGGTAGCGTGACACCTTTTTTCCCCTTCCCGTCCCAAGGGGATAGGATGGATATATACGACAGGGAAACCGCTAAACCATCCATGGTAAATATCATGACCATTTTCTCCTCCTCCTCGATTGCTCTTGGATGCATATGCAGCGAGAAAGCAAAAGCAGCCGTCCGTGGATTGCATTTGTACTCGGTGCAGTATACGGAACCGGACTGGTCCGTTCGTTCCTTCGTTTCAAGAAACATGACCCAGCCCTAAAAAATCCTGCCTGCATCTTGCAGCACTGTACAGTACATTACATCCGCAGACAGGCAGGCAGGAAAGGGGAACGACGATAACAAGAGGGAAGAATAAGAAACATCCATCCCATATCCAAGAAAACCTGAACATGCATCATCGGTCAGCAGGCCCCTGCCATGTCCATGTATGTATCTACCATGATGGACCCTGGACCAATCAATGTCAAACCTGTCAACTGTTTAGTGCAAAAAAAGCTGGTTCCTCAAGTCCCTGTGTACGTACCCTCGCAGGAACGAACCACCGTCCTTGGTTTGGTACCTGACAGGATACATCTTTTTTGGTTGCTGTGGATCCCGTCTCCATCGACCGACCGAAGCTAGGGGTAGCAGCAGCAGGCAAGAACAATCGATTGGCTGCACGGCATGCATGACCGAAGATGGCACTTGCTTGTCAGGCCCACGCGATACACAACGATGCCGCGAGCAAACAACCAGCGTGTATATATAGACTATTCTTTGTTCGTAGACAATCAAGGGTGTCTTTGAAGTGAAGCCGTCACTGGCCGTCCGTTCTCGTTCGTGCCGTCTCCCATCGTCCCATTGGCGGAGCACCCACAGTAAGGGAGGAGGAGTGAGGGTGAAGTGTGGGGGTGTTGTTTGCGACGTCGCGCCGCATGTTTCACAGTGTTAAGGCATCGCTCTTCGCGTGTATCCCGCGTGGTTCCAACCTCACAGTCCAGACATCATCTCTCCATCCTCTACCACCACCCATCATCAAACATCTACATATCATATTATCTACATATCCACAGCAGTAACCAAAAATGCCTCCAAAACGCCAGTTCACCGGCAAGTTCACCAAAAAGCCCTTCACCAAACGATCCTACAATAACGATGACGACGAGACATCTTCCAAACGCTTCAAAGCATCCACTACAGCCTCGTCGAGCTCTGCTGCCTCAAAACCCCCAGATGGTGCCAGACACGTCGATGAAGAAGGAAACTTCTACTGGGACCTCGGCGGCAAAGGTCGTCGTGTTACCGTCTCTGAGTTCATGGGAAATGTAATGGTCTCCGTCAGGGAGTACTATGAGAAGGACGGGAAGAGCCTCCCGGGCAAGAAGGTATGCATGCATGCTTCACTTTCACTTTGTTCAACCTAGTATGCAGGATTCGAACTTGTACTAAATCATACCTTGATAGGGAATCTCAATGACCCTCGACCAGTTCAACCAACTCATCAGGGTCCTCCCGGCCCTCGAGGAAGCCATCGGGCAGAAGTCCTCAAACGGCGTGGTCAGACCCATCTACACCACATCAGCAAAACACGATGCACCAAAAGCAAAGTCAAAGCCAGAGATTGACAGCGAAGATGACGAAGAAGAAGAGGTCGAGAACAAAAAAGACCACAATGTCAAGCATGAGGATGACGAGGAAGAGGATGCAAAGTCCAGCGATATCGAAAAGAAACCCCTCAAAAAGCCTGCAGAAAAGTCCAAGGTCAAGGAAGATAAGAAACCCAAGTCGAAGAAAAAGAAGATTCCAGACAGCGAAGACGAAGAGGAGGAGGATGACGAAGACTTCGTTGAGGAAGATTCCGAGGAAGAATAGAGGGGCTCCTATCAACTTGCCCCGCCTCACCCCGCACGACCAGCATACTTTGACACGACTCACCGCAGCATCTTTATATACCCACAATCATCATCATCATATTTCGCCCCCCTGGAGTTTACGGTTAGAAAAGTCCACCAAGCTTGTCATTTTTTCTCATTGCTACCCCTCCGTTTGTCGTCTTGATTTGTTGAGCAGCAGCAGCGGCTGTATCATATCATTTTTCCTTGTTACCCTGTCACATTATTAGCTTCCGGTTTCCCTTTTTTATGCACTTTGCCTTACGATAGACTAGACTTTTTGCCCTAATCCCCTTCTATCCACCTTATTATCATTGGATGGACCGTATGTCCCCTTGTCTCCGTCTCCTCGTCTGCAGTTATCATTCACAGCCTACATTACCTTGTTAGGTAATACGAGCACCACCCAGCGGGGAACCTTGCCCCGCCAGCGCCGGGCCGCTGTGTCAAATTCATTACTCGCAGAACAGAACCTAGAAACAGACACACACACCATTCCCCCTAGAGAGCCAAAATACACGCACACCGGGGAAATTTCACGAATCAAACGGTTGGCGCAATGAAAGAGAAAAAAGTGGATCCCAAAACCCCTCCTCTCCCCTCGTCCAGCCATACGGATAACAAAGCTTAAGCTATTACGCATGTAATGTAAGTCTACGTGGTCGACACCCACCAGGCAGAGGAAAGATGTATGTTTCATCTTAAAGTAGGCGTTAAGGTAGTATGTCTTACATACCGCTACTGGGGTGGTGATTCTTCTGTCGGTTCGATAGATATCGCCTCAACTTCTCCTAGTTCACGAACATTCGAACGATCCACCACCACCACCACCACCACCACCACCACCACCACCACTATTACAACACACCTTTCGGCGAATAAATTACATTTACTAGCCTAGGATATTCGTCTCTTATCGTTCCCGCCTCATAAAAATATTTGAACCAATCAATTGTATAAAAAAAAATTTTATATGCCTCAAAAAAAATTTACGGTATCTGTAGAAGATGGTAGAAGAATTCATAATCAGATTTCATTACACTATCACGATCATATCAATAATAATGGTGCTAATGCTATGCTACATGGCGCACAATCTTCGCAAAGCCCCTCCTTACCCCCCTCCCTCTTTCTCCCAGCACATGCCTACCAACTTTTTTGTTTCCAAATCCACAAGAACCAAAAAAATAATACAATTGGCAAAAAAAAATTTAAAGCAAAGTGCATGCATTGCATAAAGAATTACAGAAGGCAGACGAGTAAAGAAAAAATTTGAAACCAAAAAAATAATATCGTATCATCATCAGAATCGTTAAAATAACGAAGAAGGAAGATATAGTAAAATGTAATCAAATCACTAACTTTAAGGCAGCATCGCAGTCGCAGTTATGCAAATGATCAATAAAAAAGACGCACGATCGATGAAAGGAGAAGAGAGAGGAAAAAAACTTCCAAGAACAAGAAATGATTCGCTTTCAAAGACAGTAGTCGCTTTCAAAGACGGTAGTAGTAGCAATAACGAGTGTGGTTGTGACGTGTTCCTTTTTTTTCACCTCTCCCATGACCATTGAACCCGGGCGGGCATCAAAAAATTGAAATCGTTCCATTCGGGATCGATTCTCCTTTCTGTGAAGAAGAGCGCACACAACAAGGAGAGTGAACGGGACGGGATGTAATACAGAAAGATGATTTGATCGGATGTTTTTGCAAATACCACCAGCGAGGGAAGAAGATTCGTTAGAATTTTTTTGGTTTTGTAAAAAAGGAAAAAGTATAGCTGCAAGAAGGTTGTGCTGGCACGGCCCGGATCATGCATGAAGATAGGGATCATGCCAGAGTAGAGAGAAGCAGTAAAAAGGCACAAGCATTCATCATGAGAAAAGGAGCTAATGGACAACAAGCATGTTTCGCTAAAACAGTTTTGCATATCGTATTTGAGCATGATATTGGAAAAAAAAGATCATTGAGATGGCAGTGAAAGGAGCCAGCGGATTGAACATAATAATCGCCGCTCACTTTTTGCCCCTCGTGAGGTAAGAATATACTTAGAAACAGCAAAAGCTAGTAGCTAAAAAACAAAAACCAATAAGAAAAGGGAAAAAAGAAAATGTAACAAGCAAGCACAGGTCATCATCATGGCGTTTCCGCCTCTGCTTCCGGGGCACTGACATCGGAAGGAAAGGAATAGGAAGACGCAGGAGCAAGGGGGGAGGTAACAAAACACAAGGATTTCATACAATTGCGAAGATATTTGCAGAGCTGACGGCGGCGAAAAAGACAAACATCAACGACTTTTCCGCTTCGTGGGCGGGGTATGTGTGAGTATGCGTGAATAGCGAGTGACCTGTGGCGTGGGCTTTTTGGTATCATATCGAAGTAATCCCGAAATGGAAGACCGTCAAGAAACGCCTGTATGATAAAACAAGGATATTAACAGTAAGGAAATCAACCTCGAGGACAACGTTAAGCGTGTCATCGAAGTTCGTAAATGAAATGCAGATAAAAACTTCGCTGCGTAAAAACAAAAACTAAACCAAGACCGTTATTTCCCGTTTTTCCACCGATATAAAAATGAAAACCATTAAGGAAAAATAAATATATGTCATCTAAAACGCTGCGGAGTAGATGCTTGCGGATATGTATTAGGTTTGTAAAAAAAAAAAAAAGAGAAAAAAAAGAAATGGTCGTTAAACATGTCGCCATGACATTCTATCAAGATCGAAATTCTTGACAAGGAGCGAAGACGGGTGGGTCTCATCGTCGACGTTGTTGGACTCCGGTGGGGATTGCAGTTCGTCGAGGGATGTTGTTGGTGACATTGAAGGTACTGGCTGGGGAAGGCATTCCACCGGTCCTTCTCCTCTTGATGCCCATTCCATCAGGGTCGGCGCTGTCTCCAGCACGGCTAGATGGGCGGGATGGGCCATCATCATCATCGCGGCCACGCTTGGTACCAGCTAAGGAACCAGGAAGGCTTGAGGTCTGCTCTCCGTAACTACCGGACATTGGCACAATTCCTGACTGAACTTGATAAGAGCTGTTAGTGGAGTGTGCTTCCGAAGTCCGATCACCATTGGAGGCGTATGAGTCGTAGCGAGTAAGATGGGGAGAAGTGGTGTATGTCGAGCTAGAGTTCCAGTGGCCGGTAGCGTCGGGGGCACGGGCGCTAGGAGTTTCAACTGTGCGAGGAACAGCAACGCTAGAAGCATCGTAAGTGGATCGTGGAACCTCGGTACCATTGATAGCTGAGCCTCCGTTGATTTCGGGCGAGTGCTGGGTTGAGTGGTCGCTTGGAAGAATCGTTGAGGAGGGATAATACGACCCACGGGAGGCATTGTAGCCTTGGAGGTTGTTGTCGTGGGTGTATTCTTCTTCGTGGTCGGCTTCTTCTTCGCCATGTTCAGCACTATTGCCGCCATCATGACTAAGAGAGGATGATTCACCTAAATTGGGAATTCTGCCATCATTCTGGCTAGAAGATGGACGAGACGACGCCGCCGTCTGTCCTGCCCTTTGCGTCTGTGGTGGGCCCATATCCGTCGCTGCTCTACCATTGAGATACTGTGATTGCTGTCCGACACCTTGATAACGACCGATGCTAGATTGTGAGTTGACACCTCGATAAGCATCGGGGTATGCGCCAGAAGAAGAAGAGTAGGACTGAATCTGGCCACCGCCTGGTGGAGTTGTAGCAGGCGTCGCAGGCATGGATCTACTCGAGGCCATAGTAGCAGTGTCAATTGCCAATGGCTGGTTAGTAGACACCAAATTTGAAGATTGCCAGAACTGTGAATCGTTACTTGGCATCATGATGCTAGAGGCGCTGGATGGTGGGGTTGGGAAAGTCATGCTACGATCGAGACTTGGGCGGTGAGTCTGAAGGGTGTGAGAAGGAACAAGAGCAGAGCTAGTTTGGTTAGCCATTGTCGTCGCCGAACTGCCCACAGATGCTGGAGATATCATGCTATCAGTAGACCGCCTTTGTGGAGTTGGCGCATTTGGAGCACCAGAAGGCTGCCCTGCAGAATTAGGGCCGGAACCTGGGCCCTGAGTAGGCAAAGACGGGTTACCCAGAGAAGGTGGAACTGCCGTCCATGGGTTGCCCTCTCTCCTGGCAGCACTGATGACAGCGGACGTCCTGGTGTGGTTTGCTGGATGATACAGCAAAGAACCGATGTTATGCACGAACAATGGATACAGAAGCTCAGTAATCTTCTCCTTGTTGGCGAAGTCCAAAGCACGCTGGAATGGAATCCTTTATATCAAATTAGTACAAATTCCAGTTATTTAGAACTAATATTTTAAAATACTTACCAAACTCCCTTAAGATGCATTGGCCCAATCTTAACAACATGCCTGACCTTCTCGGACTTAAGAATGCCATCTCGTCGACCACGGGTCATACCCGCCACGTTGAGCAGCTTGGTGCCATTGATCATGTGATTATCTATGGTTGCGCAAGGTTCAGATTAGCATGTTAGATTCCCAGATGATATAGTGTCTCTAGACGACTCACCCTCTCGGCGTGCGACACAAACACCCTTCGCCTCGACCTGGAAGCACAGGCTACCTTCATCCTCCCAAAGGGTGGCAGTAACTCTCGGCTTAGCTCCAGGCGGGCATACCTGACCGGTCGTGTCAGGGGTAGATGGGTAGATGGCCTTATTGTAAGTATCCAACATATTCGACTCGCTTCGAGAGCTGACGAGTGGACCTGCGCCAGGAGTCATAACACCTCGAAACGGTCCCTGTGTTGGTGCGCTGGAGGACAATGTGGATGGCATGCTTGATGTCGGGTACTGAAATTGGCCATATGCGCTCTGGCTAGTATGCTGCGGCTCGTAGGGCGGCGGCATATGCGAAGAGCTGTACGATAGGCCGCCAGCGGATGTAGGAGTATGTCCGCTAGCTGCAGGTTGCGGCTGCGAATAACTCTGATGGCTATATGAATCCATGCCGATGTATTGAGGTGTGACAGAAGTGTCGTGAGAATAATAGGGTTGAGTGGAAGCAAGCCCTGTAGATGACACTGGGTGCGCTGAATAATGCGACCCCGATGGCTGTGTGGTAGAATAGGCTATTGAAAACTCGAATATTAGCCAAACAAGAACTTGTAGATTTCAATGACTAGATGTCAAAAAAAACTTACCGCCTACTGATACAGGGGCAGACTGTGAGCTGTGACCCGGGACAGGAAGGACTGGGACCTTACTGCTCGCAGACATTGGTGTCTTGGTCGGTGGAAGCCGAAATTTTCGTAAAGACCGGAAAGAAGGGTGGTGGGTGTCAAGCTAGATAATCTAGTCTTTGACACTGCTAGATTAAGGGATCGAGAGCCTGTAGGTAAGGCAAAAACTCGTATTTGCTGCGGCCACAAAGGATACTCTGGAAACCTCAAAGGATCGAATATTCCATAGACCGAGTATTTGAGTTTGGGGAGTTCGTTGAAACGGGAGGAAATCGGGCCGGGTATAAAGCTGTAAATCGGTGAAAGAGCTGTATCTCGGGTCGTCTCAAGTCCTAAATGTCTTGATCCGGAGAAGAGATATAAAGGGATATAAAAGCACAGAGAAAAAAAGAGATATTCCGTCACAAAATCCGCAATGCAAAGGGGCACAAAAAATATACAATTGCTCGCTTGCTAAAAAAATAAAAAAAGACCGAGTAAAAACGGATGCTGGAAAAGGCCGAAAGAGACGTCTAAGATACTGTGGACGGCAAGTTGCAGATGTGTGAACTGGCCTTCGAAAAATGCGAAAGACCGAGAAAAAGTTCCCACAGATTGAATATGTTACAGAATCCGCAAGGTCTTGTCGAAAACCCTGCGAGATTTTTGGTCGTAGAAGCCTGTTGAAAACGGAATATCGTTCAACAAGTACTAGGGTTAAAATTTACTTGGAGATGGACCTGTCTTTGCAAATGCAAGTCAGCGAATTTGGACGTTCAGGGCTAGAATATCAGAACCCGATTTAGAGAGACGTATAGACGACTGGGATGGGGTGGTTGGGCGGAGCTACCCTGGCCCATCATATGCCATACTTCGCAGAGTGCATTCCGATCCAGGATGGAAAGGGAGATAAACTTACTGTATTTTCTCGTTTCCTTCGTGTATCGTTAAAAAAATATGAACCAGGGTATAACAGAATCCGTAATCCTTTTGATCGTAAAGATAAAAATCCGAAAAAATGGACAATTGGGCTAAAAATCCGGCAAACGAAGACGAGTATTATACGGAGATATCAAAGTCCAGAGAAAGCAAATCGCTACAGTCGCTCAGAAACGAAAGGTTTGTCTTCGATCCAGATATGCTGACACGTCGATGCGAGCTAGTTCCAAGTATTTGTACCGCAGTCTTCCGAACCGAAGTTAATCGGTATTCCAGGGCTAGGAAGCCGTTGACAAAAGTCGTTGTCGTGCAAGGTAGGAAACGCGGGTCGCCGAGTTCCAAGATACACCTGTTCCTCCTAAGGGTGGGTTTGCGGTAAGGAACCGAGACTAGACAGGTCGGCTCTTTAGACAAAGAACAGCACGTTGTCCCCAACAGCTATTCTAGCCAATTATCAATAAAAAAGACGGATCTCTAGATATCTAAATGGGTAAGAAACAAGTTTGGCATGTTAGCTTCCAGCTGCATGCAACGCGCTAGGGTCTAGGCTTGCCCTCAAGCATGAGAAGCCCAGGAAGGCAGAGGAGAAGGGCAGAGAAAAAAACGCACGTACCCGCCGGGAAGCCAAATTCAAACAGGACAGCTGGATTTGACAACAGATTTGTCTGTCCCGAGTGAATCGCGATGGGTATCCGTTGGTGGTGAGGAGAAAGAGAGTGCGAAGGAGGGCCAGGGAAAACTTTCAGCGCATAAAACGGCCGAGTGATTCCGAGCGTTTGCGGTGGTTGGAATCCGAGTGGGAAAAAAATACTACAGCTCGGGCTGAATATCGTTGGACAAGGCGCAAGCGTGAGCCACAGCTACTATGCACGGACTAACAAACGACCACGGGTTTACAGGAGTGCGAAGTGTCGCTGAATGGATGGATAGATGAGGGGAGGATAAAGGTTTGATTAGAAGAGGAAAGAAAAAAAAAAATTAAGATGGCGGGGAGGGGAAAGATGCAGTAGAAGATACAGCAAGAGAGGAAAGGACCGCAAGTCAGCTAGCTCGAGAGTAACCGTTTGTTAAGGAAAAGTACAGCTGGGGCGAATCTACAGGGATGATTTGTCCAAGAGGTAACAACAATGTATAAAAGAAAAAGTACAGACAGGTAAGAAAAGGAAACAGCTGAAGATCGAACAAGTGAGAGGGAAAGACGAATGGACTTTCCGTCGACTTGACGATGGTCCCTATTAGTGGAGTATGATGGAGGTTGAAGGGAGAAGACGGCGGTGATGATGGCTCGTAAAAAGAGAAAAAGAGGAAAGGTTCAAAAGCTGCTAAACAGAGCGGCATGCATGCCGTAAAATAAAAACACAACAGAAGGTGGAGGGAGGGACGACCTTTCATGCAGGCGCAAGGAAACCGCTGGGTAAAGAATATAATACAATTTGGTATTAGGTTGCGGGTGGGAGGGCGGAGAGGGTGGAGGGCGTGTGTGTGGGCGTGTGTGTGTGAGTGAGAGTGTGGTAAGGTGTATGTATGTGTGCATGTACGTATCGTATTGTATGGTATGGTTTCTCCAAAACTCGCAATGAATGACTTACATTGATAGATAGATAGATAGATTGGCTGATAGATTGACGGATTGATTGACTGATTGATAACTTGACTGACTTGACTTGACTTAACTACAGAGAGGCCCGCAAGTCAAGGTTCGAGGTCGTGTTCGAGGGAAAAAAAAAAAGAACTCGAGCCAGAGGAGAGCAAGCAGCAATCAACAAGCAGGAGGAGGGGTCCTTTGGGAGGAGTAGGTAGGTAGGGAGGGAGGGAGGATCAATTAAGGGTCGGTCGGGTGCTAGCAATATGTATGCAGCACGTCCGCTTCTCGTCTATGTATGTCTGTATGTAGGATAGTGCTGCCCGCTTCCCATTCGATGGTTTGGACTGCTTCTTGGTATTTTGCTTCTTATTGATTTGATGCTAGCTAGCTTGGTTTAAAGCTGCCAACAGAATCGAAAATAAACGGCAATAAGAGGAACAAAAAATATATTAAAAAGACGAGAATAAGAAATTAAAAGAAATAGATATGTATGTATGTACTCGATGCCTCTCGGGGAATAGGAATAGACAGAGAGAATAGTCAGGTAGTGTAAATGTACAGAGAACAGAAAAGAGTAAAGTTAAGTAAGTAACTACAGTCTTAAACCGAATACCTGAGACCTGCCAGTTTCTTCATACCTTTAGGCTAGTATAAAAACCCCAGGTGCTTTTGTACTCAGCAAGTACCCAACTGTTCTGGACTGTTCAAAAAGGCTCACTCTTCCTGAGGAGGATGGTACATTACTTGAAAGCCTCCGTCTGATTGGGGACCCCAAAATTTGATACGGCTGGTTGGAGCCGCTCTACGGTTAGAGGATGATACTCGAGACTGATTACCTATCTTTATTTTTTTCGCCTCCTCTCGATCTCATCTGCAGCATCTGAAATAATCACTGCCTCCTAGATCAACTATTATTACGATGTAATGAAACGAACGCAATTCCATCTCTACCTCGTGGTACCTTTTTTACAATTACGCTTCCACAGATCTTAAATCTTAGCCCCAAAATTATGGTGCAAGTCATTCCTCGCCTGTGGAGGGTGTGGGTTGTATTGACATGCTCCCACCCTCGAAATTCGTCAATGGCGGCCAGCCTCTTTTCTTTTTCACACCCACACAGCCAGTCAACCTCCGAATGCTCCAAGGCCTCAGCCTTCCTGCGACCTGGGATTGGATCTCTGAGTGAGTGAGCGAGACAAGAGAGCAAAGGGAAGAAGAAAAACTCCATCATTAGCGTAGGTATCAGTTTTGCTTTTTCGCGGCCGGCTTCAACGATTTATGCGAAGGGCGGCGCGCTCCATTGAGCGAAGGGAAGGCTGGTCAACTTATTTTTTATTTTTATTTTTTTTTGACTTTTCCTTCCCTTGTTCTTGAACTCTTTCAAACGAGAGACGCCATCGTAACGAGCTTCGCAAGAAGAAAAGTTGAGAGAAAATCTTCCCCCAGTATTCAACTTTTTTTATTTCATTTTTTTATTATTTATTCCAACCCGGAGAGAACGCGAAAAAAATAGTTTTCCGATAACTCGAAAAGCAAATCTTCCCCCCCACGAGAAAACTAACTACACGAAAGTTTTCCCAATAATTTTCCTTGACCTCCCGTAAACCTAAAAAAACGTCCGTGAAAAATGTTTATATCAAATTATAGATCTGGCATCAAACGTTTACCGCGAAACAACAGCGGGCTTCATGTTGGCGTCCAGTGCGGATCGGGGCGGCCTGCATTTGCCAAAAATGAACCTCACCACTGGGTACCTGTCCGTGGGAACCTTGGGAGAGCTGGTGCATGCATGATTGGAGAACCGGGCGAGGGGGGATAAAGTAACGGAAGATGTATGGACATGCGTGGATATCTGACTGCTTACTGGCAGCGGCACAGCTTTTCTTAGCCCTGAGGATGTTGAAAATAACCACATTTGAAACGTTATTATCAACCTCCTTGCTCGCTTCGTGATCACTGAACCTATTTTCCTCATGCTCATTGATGGAAGTGACAGATGCTCGCTTGGAAAACAGCTTCTCGAGCTCGAGCGCTCTAGCTCTCGGACCAATACGGCAGGCAGACTGCTAAATGGAGCTGTGACCATTCTAGTCTTCTCAATTTGCGATAATTTGCATGGTCTGGTACATCATAGTCGGAATTGTAGTAACACCGTGCACAGGTGCCCGAATTCTTTTTTTTCTTGACATGGATGTTTCGATAGCAATCGATAACCAGGTGCAAACCCTCCCCATATCGCAATGGGGATGAATGGTTTCCCCACGCTGATGACACACTCGATCATCTTCTGGATCCTGGAGGAGCCCACGCGCCAAAAAGTTAAGATGACCTTGCTATCATAAATTCAAACGGTTGGCTTGCTTAGTGTGCGCGTTCCCCAAACTCCATACCATTGAGCAAATGGACATCCAATCAGGTTAAAGCTTCCTTAGAGGGACGGGTTTCTATTCTTACCGAGACGCATTCTCTATAGCCGCTCTGCTTGTTGTTTCCCGCAGGTAAGAACGGGCCTCCCTTGGGCGAGCAGCATTGGCAGGGAAGCCAGAGGCGGGTAGTACCAGCCCCTCTTCATTCCCGTCTATTGTGACGCAGCTTCACAAGAGAGGTGGAGATAAGTTACATCTTGTGTGCGCGCGTCTAACACTCCGTTATGGACGTTTCACACGGTTCGACAGCAGTTTCCAAGCCTACAAAAACAAAAACGTGCGTTTTAAACGTCTTGCGACGAGCCAGCAGGAAGCAAGTGGTAAATTTTTTTTTGTTTCGGTTTCTGTGCTTAGCTAGCTCTTTAGATGCATCTGCAGACAAGCAGCGGGTAGGTCCACACTAGGAACGTTCACCCTGCTGGTGCAAAGATGGGCGTCGACGGGAGGAATGTCATCGACTCCATTATTAAGACTTTCTCTTAATATGTATGTAAGATGTACCTTTTTTCTGCGAGTTATCGTGCATTGTTCGGTAAAAAGACAAGGTCTAAGCTTGTTGGTTCGAGTCGACAGGCACTTAGCACTCATCGAGGAAGAAGACCCGGGAGACAGGGTTAGCTTGTTTGAGGAAACGAAAAAGGCTCGACGAGGTTGCGAAAAAGCAATTGGGGAATGTTAGCTGAGAGATCTGGGCAAATGCGACAAGAAAGTAGGCAAGCTTAAGCAGCAGGAAGGGAGGAGCTGCAAGGCAGGGGCGGATAAGACCAGGGCGAGGATCAAGAGACCCATCCTGCCAGCGCACTGCTGCAGCTTTGCCCGCCAATGACGAAAGAGATACGATGCGGATGTCTTGGTCGTTCGGGCAAGGCTATTCTATTTTTTGACTCGGACGTGGACCTCAACGTCAAAATGGCATTAGAAGGTTGGACGGTGTTAGCGGAAGTTACTTGAGAGATCGAGCATGGCAAGCCGAGGCTTCCCTGCATCCAATTCACGATATCAGCTTCCAACATCTACACCCGGGCGCTGGCTATCCGGGCAAAGGAGTAGACCCGAGCCTCGTTTGCTGAAACCAATCGGCGAGCTTTTATCCATCTTATCCCATATGCTGTCGTACCATCCCGCTGGTAAGTAAGCTTTGACAATGTGCGTTCAGAGCAGACAATGTTCGTAATTGTGTACATGTACCATAACTGAGAGCAGTTCGACCTGATGTGAAAGCTCTGGGGTACCATGAACTAGCAAGGAAATTCTTCCATGTTTTGCCGCCTGCCCAAATAGGTGCTATTCTTATCTCTTCCCCTCACTTTGGTCGCTCAAGACGGTTTAGTCTATTTCGAGAGCTTCAATCGACATTTGACCCCCCATGCCCTCTTTAGCTCTCTCCAAACGATCCGATGGGGATTTCAAAAGAGAGACAAAAAAGTTGGTGTGGGCGATTCGGCTGCGGCATCCAATAGGCTGCGACCACGTCTATGCACCTCATAGACCTGGCAGGGTTGTTACTTTTTCCTGGCCCTGCTTCCCCATCCTCTTTGCATAATTTTCTTCTTCCTTTAGCCTTGCACGACCGTCGACAAAGAAGAAGTTCCTATCAGGAAAACGTGAGATATTCCAGAAGGAAGTAGTCACCTGAGTGGAGCTTCTCGGTGGCACCTTTTAAGGGGTCGTTATGCGTTTCAGAATCGACCAGCTGGAATTTACTTGGGAGGAAGGGCTGACGCGATTGCTGACCCATGAAAGCTGGCATCCTGGGAGTTCTTGAAGCTTACCAGTTGAGCCCACAGGATCGGAAGAAAAAACGACAAAGGGAAGGAAGAAACAGCTAGCAGAAAGGCTGGGCAGTGACACAAGCTCCCAGAGCACCGTGTGATTGAAATTGAGCGATTTCAAGACCTTCTTCTGCTCCCTATCATATATCATTTGTCATCAATTCCTCGAGACGATCGGCCGATATTAACAAGGCCAGCCAAGTTATGAACGAGACAAGACGTGCCACAAAGCCAAAAGCTCACTATCAGCAGCCGGCGGTGTGTGAACTGTTGCATTTTTTTTGCCTCTCGCCATCCCCACTATTCTAGAGCTTCTTTCCTTTTTCTCCGGCCTGGCTTTCATGTTTGCTCCCGTCGCTTGAGCACACGCACGCTGTGATGTGCGTGGAAGCAAGCAACCTTAATAGCCCCATCAGGTGGGAAGCAAAAACTTTAAGACCACCATACCCTAAAGAGCTTCAGTATTAATGCACCTTAAGGCCCTTATGTAGGGAGGCGGGTAGTGGGAATCGGGGTACATATACATGTACATCCGTGTGTAGGTGCAATGTTATGTACAGTGCACATCAAAAAAAAGTGGAAGCTTAAGCTTAAGGCATGCACTGGGTAGGGCCATGGCCCAGATGCATACGCGAACAAGACTTATGCAATAGCGGACCGCTCAGAGACTTGCATCCTGCAAATCAAATGGCGAACGATGCACCAAAAAAGAGATTAAGATAAAATCGTAGATCGCATGACATGGCAGGATGCTATTAATTCCTAGCCATCCAAACACAACATAAAAAACAGTTGCTATACCTGTCATCCTGTCATCCAAAAGATTCTCTGTGAGCCACTCGTTCTGATGGAGAGCAAAATTCTTGGGTCAAGATATCGAGATGATTGGCCCGGGTGTGTGAAAAGTGTCTTGGGCCTAGTTGAACTGGTGGTGTCCAGACCAAAAAACACGGCTCGGCAATAGCTAGCTTCATTTAGGCAACAGATGGCGAACCGTCGCCAATTGGCCCAACAGCTTCGCAAAAGGAAATGCTCCGTTCAAACGAGCACTTCAACATCCGGTTTTTTGCGATGGTCCTCTGTTAGGCACGGACAAATCTTGCGGCCTGGGTTTCATCCTGACTTCGGGGCTTTTGATTTTAATTTTTAAATTTTCTCTCTCTTTCTCCTGAGGCTTTTCAGGAAAGCGGAGTGGCAATCATCCGTTCCGCGGGGAACTTTTTGATGTCTGGGCTAACTCCAACGGCAAATGACTGACAAGAAACTTCAAACGTTAGATTCCCGTTAGCCATCTGAGCCAATATCAAAACGACTGGTGGCCAGACGCCCCACGATATCACAGAGTTCGAAAAGTTGCGGCGGCCAATGCGCAATGTCTCAGCGCTATCCATGTTCCCAAGTTAATAGAGAGGCGGGTTGTGTTGGTTGAGTTTTCGTTGTTAAGCCGCCTGCGCAACGATTAAATTGGTTATGATACAATCCCGCATTCCCGCCCTTGCATAAGCTGGGTCCAGATGGTCACCAGATAGTGGCACCCTTGCCATGGACTAATTTCTAACCGCAGCACCAAGGAGCCAAGTGTGGATGGGATGGCTGGCACAGCATCTTTGGCTGGCTGTGATGTGAAAAACCAACAAGGGGAAAGCCTCACATGGATTCAGGAACAGCCTTTTTGCTTCTCGAAATTGCAACTGGAAGGAGAACTCGCCTGAGATAGGCGGTGACCCCCCATCACACATTTGACTTTTGGTTCCTGGCCCTTTTTCCCGGCCTCCTGCTCCACATTTCGTTGCAAAATGTCGTCAATCAATTTTTCTTTTCTAGCGGCTCACCAAATTAATGAGAGATTAAAAGACCCTCCTGGACAGCTGGTCTTGACGCAGGTACCGGAAAAGTTTTCACATCATGGACCCTAGGGACGGCCCAATCCCCAGCCGCAGATTCAGCATGCAATTTGGTAATAACCGAACTTTGTGATTGATATCATCATCTCAGAAGGTCGCCTGGGCCCACTGTCGCCGAGAAGCAAACAAGAACTCTGCAAGGGTTAGGCAGCATAGCGCTTGGATGATGAAAACTTTCTTCCAGTTGGAATGTTCTCCTGGTGCACAAAATTCGGCAGAACTTGAATGTCCACGTGCCTCCCAAGTTGAAATGTGAAAGAGGGGAAGGAAGTCCGAAACCCGGCCCTGGGTATGCTTTGCATTGGGTGCATGGCCATCAGAACATGTCCCGATCCTGTCACAAGACAGTTAGCTGTCAGTTGCAGTTCTGGAGGCTGTCAATTTCGTGAAAGAACTTTCCAAAACCACTCCAAGACTTCACCGAAACTTCCTAGAATTGCCGTTGAAGGAGCATCGAAAATAGGTACAGCATCCCATACGGATGTTTCATCAGCATGCATGTAAGCCGCAGCCGAGGCGACGTTTACTGATCGGCTGCGTGTAAGAATCCCTTTTACGAAGAGTATAGGCGAGGCGCGGAAGCTTTGCATCATTTTTCATGCAATGCAATGCCGAAACATGCGGTTTCCCAGGTGTATAATGTAGGTAACCATAGCCTACTATAGATGCATTATCGATATCGGTACCAGATTTAAGCTTTCCACCCTCCCCCAAAAATGCTGACGTTTTGTCGCCGTATGCAACATGCAGCGCAGTTAGAATCCTATGATACCACACACTATTAATATATCCTTTGGGAGAAGAAATGCTTCATAGTTCTCGGTGACACAACATACGAGTAATTGAATATATTTTTTATAATCGGGCCCTCGCAATTCCATCGCCGCTGTAAGATCGCAAATTCGATGAAGAATACGGTTTAATTCCGTGCCAAAGGGGAAGAGAAACTGTCGGCTTGTAAGGATCAAGGGGAATCTTACATAAGATGTCAGATTCCCGAGGCATTGCATTGGCTGCGCTCCAGACATCTTATCGCGGGAACTGTCCTCCTTCGTTATCCCGAAATGCAGGGTTAGATTGTATAGATGTATTTGATATCGCTAGGAAGCAGCCGCCTCATCGCCACTTCCCTTCCTGGCCGTCTGGATCTCCAGATCGACATCAGCGGGACGACATGGCAACACAAACGGGCCAGGGCAATGTGTTGTAAGTGACGTTGGTCAGGGCCGGCTGCATAATTATAAACAGGACCTAAACTAAGGTCGGCCGCAGCTGACGGATGCGTATGTACAGGCATCTTGCGATGCATGAAGACGATGGCAAAAAAAGGGAAGCGTCCCAGGGTGCTGACTTGGTTCAACTTTGTCGGCACTTTCTATTGGACAATTACAAAAAAAGCCATTTCTATTCATGGGAATCCTTTCTGGGAAGAACGCCTTTCTGGCGCAATTCCAATGTGGGGAAGCCAGTTGGGAATGCTTCCTGTTGGCGAAAGCTTAAAGCAGGCTGGCAGAAACTGATTGCTCTATCAAGAGACATGCAGAATGCGAGATGCATGCATCATCCCGACCTAAACTCGCTTTCCCTTCCTTTTTGCCCGCTGCGCTTCAAAGGCAAAAAAAAAAGAAGAGCATGCAGGATGCATATTACAGATATATTGTCACGGACTGGGTCACCACCTGTTCCAATATATTTGATATCCACAGCATGTACGCCCACTTTAGCTGCAGGTACATGTTCGATACCCCATATTGTTGTGGGTAGATTATGTAGGTTCCTTGGGAAAACCAAACAAACGAAACCGTTATCTGCTTTGAACTACCAATTCCGGTCGGATATTTTGCGCAGGCCAAAACTGCAGCGTTTAGCTTCCTACAAGGAAAATATAAACTATGCAAATCATATGCAGGTAATTCTGACGCGTTCTGAGACGGAATTAAACTTCGTCACTGTCAAACGAACCTTGTGACGATACTTCGCTCTTGACTCAGCAACGGCAAGTTATTCAACGTTGCAACTACCGGGCGAAGAGGCACATGATTGTTATGACACTTTGATACGAATATCCACAAATATATCTCAATCCTCTAGTATACGAGTAAGACATATAAACTACCGACTCTTCACGATTCATCATTCCCTCACGATAGTCTACACGGCGGCACGTGTCCTCGCGATGCCTCCATTTCCAACCGGTCTCAAGGGCGCTGAACTCAAAAAAAGGCTCGTGGAGCTAGCCTCGACGTCTCGGCCAGACAAGCCTCTCGACATCTATGTAACCTCATCAACAGGCCACCAGATCCGCGAAGATGGCGGCAGTGGTGTCACAGGCTGGCGAGACGATAGGAACCAAAAACTCAAAACACAGTTCACTAACGCCGCGGTGGTTGGGTCAAAACGAAAGGCTGGCGAAATGGTCTCAGAAACCAGCCGTGACCTGAAACCTGCCAGCAATGTGATTGAAGAATCGAAGAGTGAGAGAGAGCATTCATTCCACAGGATTTTATCGTATGAGACTCGTTCGACAGTTAGAAAGCTAACCACATCCAAACCTCCCACAGGAACAACGCAAGCTTCCTCGGCTTCCACGAAGGATGCCCCGAAGCCCAAGCAAATATTCAGAAACTGTACAATCTACATCAATGGGAATACATCCATCTCTGGCGTCTCAGATGTAGAGCTAAAGCGCCTTCTCACCTCACACGGCGCTGTAGTTTCATACCATCTTGCCAGACGCCAGGTCACCCATATCATCCTTACCAATCCATCTACCGCCTCACATCTCCCATCAGTATCTCAGTCTATTCAGTCTACCAGTACGGTCCAGCTGCCGAAAACTGTAGAATCATCTGGAACTGCGATTTTATCGAGCAGGAAAATCGAACTAGAAATGAAAGGCAGAATAAAATCTAAAATCCATTACGTGAGTGTGGAATGGGCGCTGGCGTCGATGAAAGAAGAGAGACGGCTCGCGGAGACAAAGTTTCCCGTCGTTCCCCTGAGAGAGGCTAGGCAGGGGACGCTGATGAACCCCAAGAAGGTCAAGTCAGGTCAGAGGTCCTTAACGGATATGATGAAGAGGTAACGCTTTCCTTTCTCTCCGAGTTTAGTATTAGATCGTGTTACGGCGTTATTGGCGATACTGGATGGGCTACGATTTTCATGACGGATTAACGTTTTCGGAGCGAACGGGATAGATTCGTAACGAAATGCTTTTGTATCTTAGTTTCAGCTCGTATTCAAAAGAAAATAAACCTCACAGCTTTTGTCAACTTCTTCCGTTTTCAGAAACTTCACCAATGAGAAAATTCTAAAATGCAACCCCATAATGCATAAAGCGGTAACAAAGAATGTAACAAATAAGGAAAAAAAGAACATACAAGAAATAAAAAAATCCAGAGCAGGAAGACAGAAAAACTCCCCCTCACTGCCCGGAGCCATATCTTGAGACACCCGCAAAGAATCTGATAGGCGAACTCGGGCGGCTAGGTGGGGTTCTCGCCCGTCCTCTAGTCAGCACTAACCCACCCTTCGAAATCGACTTTTCCAACGCTCATAATCTCCTTATAATCGTCCTCCTCGTCGCTATTTAGCCCTAGTGAGCTGCCACCTGCTTCATTCCTTTCTCGTTCCGCGGCAGCGAGTTTCGACGCCACCCGCTTATACCAGTCTTGTGTGAGACGTTTCTGGGGACCTTCGACAGTGGCAATATATTTCTAAAAGTCAAGGGGTAGTTTCAAGTCAGCATTCTTCAGCCTTCCGACAAAATCCGATGTGTGTATATAAGGGTTTCAGAAGGACCAAAAACCAACCTCGAAAATCGCATCTCCTTCATCCACTGTCCTAAATATGGCAAGGAAAGCTTGCTCTGCGCTCAACTTGACTGGAATAACGGAATCCCTAACGTTGCCGAATACGACCGGGGCCAATAGTGCAAGATGAGGCTTTACCGTCTCATAGTGAAGTCGACTTGCAGTCCGTAAAACGATGAGCGAAAGACGTTTGGTGTCAGTTGAATTGCTGGCGGGAGCCTTGATCGCTTCGGCAATGGTTTCGAATAGAGTCTTGGATGTCTCAAAGGACTTGTGGATATTTTCCGACAAAAGAAGCTTGCCAGCTGCGACGGCACTGTTGTCTGAGATATAGGGCTATGGAAAGGTCAGCAGCGTGGTCGACAACCCGGAAGAGAAAGGAGGGTTCATACGTCACGGTCTACCAGTCCTCGACAAATGACTTTCGCGGCATCATCAACCAATCCGCCCTCTTCGATTGCGTTCCCAGCATCCAATAACACCGAGTTCAAAGCCAACACAGAGTACTTGGTGAAATGTGTCGTCAAGGCTTGAGCCTTGATAATCCTGCCCATATGGTCGAATGAGATAGCCATAGACATAGCGCCCAACAGTCTGGCCTTGGTTATCAGCAGCGCGTCGTCATTTTCCTCTAACTCTTCTTCTATTAGAGCGATTAGGGATGCACGGGACTGCTCTCCCATATTGACACCCGCTTTGCTGACAACTTCGTATAGCGCCTTCAACATAGCTACACGGACACCAATGTCCGGGGTTTTGGACCCACTGACGAGTTCTAGAAGGCGAGTACCGGGTTAGGTCTTATCGATATCCCCACGGTTTAAACGAACATACCTGCAATCAAAGGATCTATTCTCGGAGTCAAAGTAATCAACGTTCCCAAGGCCTTTGCCGCCCTCGATCTCAACACTTCGCTCGAGGTATCTGCAAGGGCCTTCGCAAAAGTGCGCTGCAACTGCGGCAAGAATGGCTTGAGGAATGTAGGGATCTTCTCCAACAAGGAATTGAGCGTCAACAAGATCGCAGCTATTTTTGGTTATCAGCATTATTCCACAAGGCATCAATAATTATCGAGGATCGAAGAACTTACACTTTACATCCACAGACTTCTCAGACACCACACGAATGAGCGGTCCGGTAATCTGTGTAACGAACGGCCGGAGCGAGTCTCCATTCGTACGATCAATTATGTCCGCAATAGCAAGCGCAGATTGTGTTCGCTGCTCCGGAGTACCATACATAAGGCCTTGCAAGAAGATCGGAAGAATGGCGTTAATACCCTTTGGAATAGTAAACCCAGGAAGGTCGCTCCCAGGGCTTCCGACCTGTAGAAGGGCCTGTCGTGTGGATGTAACGAGACTTTCCATTTCTTCCTTGCGCATATTCTTGACAAGAGCGTTAAGTGCCTCCCAGGCGCCCTTGACGACGGTAATTTCCCTATCGTCAAAGAGTTGTAAGAGGACACGGATACAGTCTGGGGTGTACCGGGAGTAATCGATCTCGCTCTTATCGAAGAAGGTAGCTAAGTGAATAGCAATGGTCGCCCTCTTCTTCTCGTCGTCGTGCTTCAGCAGCCCCAAGATGACGTTCATGCTCGTGTTAAGGCCATCGAACTCATCAACAGCCAACAATACTTGATCGAAGGACTCTCCGAGTTCTTCTCTGAGCTCTTCATCATCGGTTTCGACGAGATTATCCATGAAGGTATTGATAATTTGTGGCAACCGTCTGTTAACAGCACTCGAGGCAACTTCTGCGAGATTTGCCAAAGCAGATGCGTTAAACGCTGACATGGGCGAGGTAAGCAAGTTGGGAATGAGAACGGGCAAGATCTGATTAGCCCTTCCATGATCACGAAGAAGCGTAAGAAGACCAGCGAGAGCACTAGATGCTGCATCTTCATCGCGCAACTGATTAAGCAGGAATGGAAGCACTTGGTCAACAGCTCTCCGACCGAACACTCGTTGGATACTGTCGAAAGCATCTGCTGCTGTATCTCTGACATCTGAATCATTGTCCACCAATCCTATTCTGAGGACAGATATCAATGTCTTCTCGTGATCTTCCAAGGCTTCCTCAGGAGTAGATGAGATCAACTCCTTCAGAGCAATGCAGATACCCTGTTTAGCATCTGCATCTGTTGTGGTCATCAAGCTCTCTTCCATTGTCGGCAACAGGGAAGTTAGAACACCTTCACCAGCCTTCCTGACAAGCTCGCTAAGTGCTTGACCAGCAATCTCCTTCTGTTCGGGATTTGGATTTGCGAGACGACGAATGATGAACCCTGTCAACGTCGGAATCATCTCTTTCAATATACGAGGCGATGGAACAAGCGCCTTCCAAACATTGATCGCGGCATTGCGAACCAGGCCAGATGTATCGCTTCGGCAAATGTAGATGGCAGAAAGTACCCTGTCTCTCTTCTCAGAACCAAGGGCATCGAGCAAAGCGGCACTGATTTCGCTGCTAGCTTCGGCATGAACCTCATCAATGGTTCCAGTAATGCCAGTAAGATTGAAGAGTAAGTCACCAACGAGCTCAACTGAACTGAGACGAATTCTGTAAGCATCGTCCGCGAGACCTCTTTCAAGCTCTGGGAGTAGAAGATCCACGGCTCTTGCCGCAAAGTTCTTGACGAGAAGTCGACCAGCACGGAGCGCTGTTTCTCTAATGGAGTCGACGTCATCTGCAAGACCAGAAAGGATTGGCGGAATGATTTTGGTAAGGTAGTTGCTGAAGGCGTTCCCGAAGCACGCGGGCAAGAAAATGAACATGGACATGAACCCTTCTCTGACATGTTGCTTGCTGCTTCCGGCGTTTGAAAGAATTGTGGGTAACACCTCCTCAAGACGCTCAGTACCAAGACCAGCGAGGACTTCGGATAAGGCCTGAGCGGAACCGAGTCGGTCTCCGGCGCCAGTCTCTGACTTGAGTGTGTACATGAGGCCGGGGATAAGCTCTGGCATAGCATCTTCTCCGAGTTTTTCGACAAGGATACCGAGTGCTTTTGAAGCAGTGGAACGTGTCTGTGGGACTGGGTCCACAACCGCGATTTTGAGGCCGCTGATGAGAATCGATAGATGGACCATGAGATCTTTCCTTTCTGTGAGATGGGCCAAGCTGCCGATGATCTGAGAAGCCTTTTTCTTGGTCTGTGATCGGTCACCCAAACCACGTTCAAGGATCCTGACGACTAGAGCAAGCGAAGGTGCATCGAGGTAATGTACGAATGATACCTTCAGCAGCGCATCCAAGGCATCGTTTGTATACTTTGTAGGATCGCTCAATGCCTTTAATAGGACACCAATCAACTCCTTGACCTCAGGATTAGAAATAACATCTCCGAACTTGAGCAAGCTTCTATTTGCGGCAGCTCTGACTTCCTTGTGTGTGTCAGTCAGGACATTAGTCAAAGGCGGAATAATAGTCGGCAAGTTGACAGCGAGTTGACTGGGTGCAAGGTATGCCATGTTACCCAACATTTCACAAGCACCTTTCTTCGACCTCCAAGCCGACTCGTCAAGGCCATCAAGTAGCGTGGGCAGGATAACAGTAACACCGTACGACGACAGACTTGTGAAACAAATCCTCGTTGTATCCGCACAGGCTTCACGAACGTCGTTCGCCGCATCACCAAAGGATGTGAGCAGAATCGGGAGGATTTGGATGAAGTACGGCTCGAATACGGGGCCGAGGAAAAGTGAGAGGAGTTCATATGCAAAAAGAGAACCCTGTCTAGAGTTTTGGTCTTTCTTGTTTTCGATGGCAGTCCTGAGAGTTGCTAAGATTCCGAAATCTTTCAAAGCGGAGATACCATAACCTCTCACGATACCCGCCAAACCGTATGCCGCTCCCCGACGAACTGCATATTTCGTGGATTTGAACAGAAGTTCTGTCATCTTCTCGACATATTCTCCTGTTTTATCGCGAGAGGCACGGACAAGTGGTGGAAGACATTCCGCAACAGCATATTGCACACTTTCGGATGGTGTTGATAGTGTGGTAAAGAGACGTTGCACAATTGACGGAATCTTCTTGTTACCGGTTTCCAAATGCTTTGCAAGGGCACCGTATAGAATAATAATAGCTTCGTTACGATCGTCTTGTTCTTGGCTCTTACGATCTGGTTCTTCCAGAGTGCTCTCAAACACAGCCATAATATCCTCAACGTGCGGTTTGCCATGCAGACTGATGACTGTTGAAGCAGCATCGATCATTTCGCGCCGTACTTCGGGGCCTCGATCGGATAGACACCCATCTTTGATAACGGCCTCGATAAATGGCTTGAATTGATCCTTGGTGAAATAGGGCGCAAGTTCCTTGTATGCAAGAGCAACCCCACTCCGTGATTCCCAGGGATCTGCCTGCTGTAAAGCTTTCTTCATAATGCCAAAGTCGTCGTAAACGGGCCCAACCGGCTTAGATTTCTGGACATATTTCTCTTTTAGTATGGCTAGAATATTCGCGAACGTGCCTGGGTGGATTTTCACCGCTTCTCCGAGAGCGCGTGCGGTAGCTCCTCGAAGTTGACGATCTTGACTGTCAAGGTATGGAAGTAGATCCGTGACTCTATCTTCGGCCACGGTCATCTCGTGGACTTCCCAAGTGGTGCGAGCTAGCTCGGCATTTTCCTCAACTTCATCATGCGAGGCTATCCAGATCAAATCCAAGCTCCCTAATTCTGATAAGTCGATTTCCGCCTCGATGGCTTGCAGGACTGCTGTTCTGAGGTTTGCCTCAGGTTGGATGGTAGCAGCCACGAGAACATTGATTTCCTCGGGTGTGATATTGTCTGAAATACATCGACACAAGTCCATAAGACAATCTTTAATCATTTTGTAATGTTGTGTGTATTTCCGGATACAGAATATCAGGGTCTCGAAGATCTTCTTGCGTGCAATATTGGTATCAACACCTAAAACCGTCAACATTAGAACGCATCTAACCACCAAAACGTAGGGTTCTGAACTTACATGTTCCGGTATGGAAGCTAAGGATCTCCAATGCTACGATAAGTTGTTCCTCGACAATTTCCGGTGTCTTAGCATCGACTCCGCCATCTTCTAACACCTTGAGCACCAGGGGAAGAACATAATTTAGGGAGATAGCGTCAAGAGGCCGCTGTTCTCCCAAGAATCTTATACGATGGAGAACCCGGGTGCAAAGTGTCCCCAGTTCCTCGCTCATGACTTCGCCTGCTAGCCCTTCCGCTCCGTACGCTCGGAGAGTAGTGATCCCAATAAAGAACCTGAAGGCGCCCAGCCGCGAGGAAATCAGATTGGCATTGTAAAGGTAGGTCTCATTCGCTTCCTTTCCAACAATCTCACAAGCGCTGGAGCCAAAAACCTCTAGCAAAGCTTCTGTCGCAGGTGCCATCCATTCCTCGCTACCATTGTTGACACCACGAGCAAGACTTGAAATTATAGCAATTCCACGAGTGAGCTTCTTGTGCACGTCATTCACATTGGATCGAATCTCTGCTTCTTTTGCAAGTTGGGCAGTAACCTTTGCCTGTTCGTCTGCTGTGAGTTTCTTTTGGACCGGACCCCTCTTTTTTTCGATGTCCTTGCGAACTTCTGCCTCCCACTTCGCGATATCGCTGTTTTTGCTACGGGCAGCAGGAGCTGCGGCCTTGGTTGCTAGCACATCTACGAATGGGACGTCAGGTGGAGCTCGCCAGATTGATAGACTTAGGTCGGTAATCCCAGCTACAGTTTCCCGTGAAAGATCTGAGGCAAAGAGGGCGATTAGGCGAGGAGTGAACAAATCGGGTGCGATAAAGGCGAGCTTTGCTGCGGCTTCTGCGGCAGCTAGGTGGAGTGTCTTCAGGGGATAGTCGAAAGCCGTCTTGATTTCATCGAGCAGCTTATCGGCATACTTCTCGACCAAAGCGTGTGGATCAACAGAAAGTTGTTGACAGACATAAATCCAGTCTATGCTTCGGTATAGCAGTCCGTGATGGGATAAAACTAGAGTTTTGATGAGCTGGCGTTCTCTAACTTCCGTTGGGATGTCGACCGAATTAACGGCACTGATAAGGGTAGATTTGAGTGTTCTGGAGACGTCATTGATGCCACCCTTGGTTCCAACACTAGGAGAATCTTTCTCTGGTTCCTCCAATGACTTGATCCAGTCACATAGCCCGGAAGCTATTGTTGAACCCACTTCTTCGGGGTATTGGGCGAATACTTGGGAGAGGGCTGAGGAAGCATCCCGTCGGAATTGAGGAGACTGCGACCCCCCACAGATAAAGTATATGAATGTCTGTGCCCACGCCTCTCCTGCAGCGGGTTCCTTAAAGACATGCGAGGTTAAACCCACGAGGGCTTTCAATGCCCATTGGAAGTCTTTTTCAGAGGCCAGCTTGGTGTATACCCGGGGGGTAAGCAATAGCGAAAGCTTTGGCGGAGTGGCAAAACTCTGGTTCACGATGTCTGGTCCGCTCAACGCTGTACCAGGCAAAATACCGTCAAATAGCAGGCTGGGGTAAACGTAAGCTCCCCCCAGGAGACCACTTTGAGCTGCTGGTAACGGATTTGCGAAGACCTCGTTGTAAATATCTGCTAGTTGGGATTCAACGGAAGCGCCAAATTTTGCGATTTCGTCGCTCGCTCCTTCCTGGTTTGACCGGAGTAGCATCTCACCGACTTTGAAAGATGTACTCTTCTTGATATTGGGCTTTTTGTCAGATAATCCGTCCTGGACCTTCTTGACTACCGTGTTGTCTGCACTTATATGGCCGTTGAGGAGGCCATCCAAGTAGTGTTCCAGCATAACTTCGTAGAAAGCCTCGATTGCCAGGTCGTTCTTTTCCTTCGATATCAATTGCGCCATATCCTTTGGTACCTTTATGGCAAGCGCCTTGATATTAGGAAGTGCAGCTATCATCCTAGCGTGCGCGACCTTGTGATCAACCGAAGTTGCTTTTCCGGCCACCAATGGGGTAAGAATTTCTTCGGTGATAGACGCCAATAAAGCTTCATCTTGGCACCGCTTCGCGATAACCTGAAATCCGGAAAGAGCACCTGCTCGTATAGCCGCGTTTGTTGATTTGATCGAATCCAACAGTCGTTTGAGCAGTTTCTCTTTAAGGGTTCTGGCAAGGTCAAGACTCTTATTCAGGGATTCAATAAGAGGATCGAAGACACCAGTCAAGACGACTTCGGGAGAACGTAGCATGCTCTTGTCAACAGCTGGAATGATCTGGCCCTCAAGGTCCTCGAGGGTGCAGAATTCTTTGAAGAAGATGGCAAGAGAACTTGCCTGGTATGGAGGCACCGAGGTTCGAGAATTGATGAACTCTCTGATATAAAAATTATATACATCAGTTTTCAGCTCCTCTTCTACCACTCCTCGAAGAGAAGGTGATCTAGAAAGAACATCGAGTAGGATTCCTAGGAGGATGCCGTTTTGTCGGTTTGGAGCTGGGGTCTTCGCGGTTAGGGATTTGATGATATGTTGAACATAACTTGGCTTGTGTTCCGCTGGTACTTCCGGTGATGCTATTAGATTCTGGAATCCTATCCGAACCAGGCTTTTAGCACTATTTCTTAAACCGGGTCGTACTTCGGGCTGTGCCAGTTCGTCCGCTAGGGAGGAGATCGCAGCTAGCAAGACGTCTGAATAGCTAGCGAACTGGTCCTTGTCTAGAGCGACTTGTCGTAGCAACTGGAGACTCCATTCAAGCATGACATAGCGACTAGATGCCGCCACTCCTCGCTTCGAACTTTCGTCCTTAATGACAGTTTTAATGAGGTCTTGTGAGGGTTTTGAGAGATCGGCATTCTTGTAGAGGGATAGTAGACATGCTCTGACAGCATCACGAGATACCCTATCGGCGTAATAGCTATGTGTCTTAACAAGGAGTTCGACAATTGATGGGACGTCTTTCGAGGATATTTCTAGATATGTGAATTATCGTTAGGTAAAGTGCTAACAAAGTCTTCGAATGCTCGGGGTAGCTATGCGGTTCCTAATATCCATACCCTTATCATCGACCTTCGCCTTCAGGTCGCGTAAAGCAGCTGTTCGTAGCTTGACGGAGCTACTTGCCAAAGTAGTTTTGATAGCCAATGTATCTGCCATCTTGAACTTGGGCTTCTAGAGTTTATCGATAGCTGGTTGAAGGAAGGACGGGTAGAAGAGTATGACTACAACAGAGAGGAGGAGGGCAGTGCAGGAAAGGATGGAAACCAGAGCAGAGGAAGAGTCATAAAACCAAACCCTCCACCGACGTCCCCCGCACTCCACTTATAGCGACTTTCTGCAATTGCGGCTTTCGAGATGCGAACGGTCAGCTTGTTCAACCAAGACAAAATTTTGGCGGGGAGAAATCATAGTTAATCATTTCTCCACGCTGGGAATGGCAATGTTTGTTCGGGCCTGGAGCCGGGCGTTCGCGCGCCTAATTAGCCGCCCACAACGGGCCACAACGTTGGATTTTTTGGGGGGTTACAACACATGTAAACTGGTCTCGATATATACAAACCTAATGTGCATAGGTGGTGCGCTGATGCCCAGCCGAGTATGACATGCGATCGCGAATTTACTGAATCAAGATCAAAGTTGTCTGATGGGGCTAGATCTGAGTGCACTTTTAAAGAAAGTGGAGAGATGGTTTATTAAACTATAGCAAGAACTGTTGTGACAAAAACCTGGAAGCATGCAAGGAAATAGCAAAACAGAGTGATGCTTTTGAGGGCGAAGTTGAAGAGGGGGCCACCAGCTAGAAGTCTAGGGTATTAAGCAATCAAACATGTACTAAGTCGAAGTTGCAACACGCACACTAAGGGCAGTGGGCCGGGATAGTTTATCACAAAAGAAACAAAGCTAGAAATCAGACTGGGGGGGGAATTTGAAAAGAATGTGCGTGGTAGACCGGAAATTCTGAAAAGAGTGCAAGATATAAGAAAAACAGGAATACAAAGGGGAAGGAGTTGATGATAGACGAGAACTCGCAATAGAAAGAAAAAGGAGATGTTGTGCGCGGTATGGTAATCGTTAGGAGGGTCAAGGTATGCATATATGGATGGCGCAGTAACTCCATAGTTCAGCGAGAGGTGTGGGCATTGGCATCGATGTGGAAGCCGATGTTGCCGTGGTACGGCTTGGTGATTATAGTGATGCCAAGTCTTGGGTGGTTATGAGCGTGTGAGCTCAGATAGTCCGTCCAGATTTACCAATCGGCGTAAGTATGGCCGCATTTCTGGCAGACTCCGGCGTTGTCAACAGTTCCGTTGCACCAAGGGGGGTTGCTCCCTGGTGCTGGTTGTGTACATCTATTCCGAGGAGAAACGCCAGGTGCACTAACGCCTCCGTTGATTGGTTCTTGGGTGGCTCCAGTTTGAGCGAGTCGCATAGTGGAGGAGATCTTGTTAGAACGTTAGTGTTATTATAAGGCAAATTAAATATTATGTGACATAATTGGGGTTTTTGGTTTACTTACAGTTTTCGAGCCGGCCATTATTGTTGGCTTGAGAGCGTAAGGTGAGGTTTGAAAGAGTTGGAATTTAGATTGAGGGATCTGAGAGGAGTGGTCAAAATGCAGAGACTGAGTGGTTAACTTGTCTAGTGCGGAGACTGGGTGGTTAGATTGTAGGGGAGCGTAGTATGCTGATGGGAAGGAAGAAAGAAAAGACAGTCACTGAGTCCTGTGCGCTGCCTTTATAGACTGGTACGTGGCTGCCGGGTTGTGCCTTTCTGGAGAGATCGTGATATCCATCAGGGGCGTTCATGCCTCTGCTTTCACTGGCCGGTTAATGGCTGAGTAAAATCGATATCACTTTAAGGATCATATCAAGATATCAATTATGACCGCGGATAGTTTCTCCGGGACAGTAATCAACTTCGTTTCGCAATATTGATCAGCCGTCCCGGCATAGTAATGGTACTGGTTGTCGGTAGTCGCTATTGAGATACGGCAGGTGTTATCCTAATCACTTCGACGACTCTGAGGGTGGATACCACTCAAGATACACTAATATATCGAAGACCTTCACCATATTTTCTTGTCGTTTTTGTCGAATCCTTGGGCTTTGCTCAGCACTTGGAACGGGCAATGTTCTCATATTTCTGAACTCCTGGTGATACTGCTAGGTGAAGTGGGATATATCGACAAGCGTTTTCGGTACTATTTGAGTAAGACCTTTGCCGTTTAGCGTAATTATTTTTCGATTTTTTATCTACCACAGTATAACTTATGAGACAGGGCGCTAATTTCCGAGCCGTAGATAATGCAATCGAGTGGATGTCCCGCGATCCTGTGCAATCGAATCAAAGCGTAAATGTCGACCATTGTGAAGTTACTACCGTGAAATCGTTAAAATGAAAGGGAAGGGAGATGCCTCAGATTTCGGATGAAGGTCAGATGGCGACGGGCGCTTCTTTTTATCCATTTGACATCGATATGATATCAACTCATCGTAACTCTATTGGCAGATGCTCTGCTGCAAGGACATTGTCTCACAGACGCCCTTGTCAAAGCATTCTTCTCTCTCTGACACGCACAAAACGGCTTAGCGGCTTAAAGGCTGTGACTATGCGAATGAAACGCCCTAGCATATGCACATTGGATATCATGGCGTATAGTTGAGCAATTAACCTGGTCCGTCTATCCGACGAAGGATATAATAGAGATAGGCTTCCTGCGTGCTTAGTATGATCAGATGATTCCAATGTGAACGGGAAATATGCACTCTACAGAGTATATGGAAGCGCCTAGGGAGGCGTATATAGAACTATAGTGTGAGCGCCTTGCCTGTGTTGTCCTGTTGTGGATTATATATCAGGCCAGCCTCCAATTCTATACTCGAAATTCATAGGATCGTATGGATTCCGACTCGTTTACAGCAATTGTTTTAGGCGTTCTCTTTATCGTGTGGGGGATTTAGGGTCTTGCATATCCGGATATGCTATCTTTCCAATGGCCAGTCTGTGCGAGGTTTAATTGGGAAACGTCGAACGGTGGATGTCTCCACAACGGCGTCTTCAAAGATATCATACGATAGGAAGGGGCTCGGGACGGCAGAGTCTCTCCCAATCAGGATATATAGATCGAATTATCTTTTCTGGGGCATTTTCTCAAGGCTAAAGCTCTTTTCGTCCACCACTTTTTTTGCACGATCATGATATAATTGGCAGCGCAGCCTGCAAAAGCCAGTTAATTTTGGTCACAACCCCGAATTGAAACTGGATCCTTAATCGCGATCTGCAAGCCGCAGCGGGCTTTTATCCGGTTATGATAAAAATCGGAATTTCAGATTTTGAAATTTCAGCGACAGAGCGTTCAATGGCAAAGCTAGTAAGTTGAGGTGTTCAATCTGCACACATGCGGGCGTTTGCTGCAAGGAACAAGGCTGGAGCGGACAACCTCCCGTTTCGGTCTGATCCCATTTCTTGCGTTGATGTGTTGGACCGAGCCACGTGGGAATATGTGGCTGTGCACGACTCCGGAGAGTACAATTGCGCTTTGGGAGCTGCTCTGTGAGCTCGCGTTCTAGCTCCCCGCCCTCCCACCTTCACAGTCATAACCGTCTATCCAACATCACCAACACCACTCGCGTCACGACTTTGAGGCTTCAACGCTCCAGATATCCCGGGATCTCTGGTAGAAGCTCCTGTCTGTTCCATCTCGGCTCCTGAAACGGTATGTCAGTAGTTTCCTGCTAGGCAGGATACCTTATCTTGCAGGATGCTGTTTTACTGATTCTCGCGGATTTGTAGTTTACCACCAGATAACCCTTCACTTCGACAAGCGTTCATACGACTGAACTTCCGCGTTCCGTAACCTTTTTTATTTGCTTGCCTTGGAATTCTATCCGTAGAAGGCCTGCAAGATGGATCGGTTTATTGGAAACGTCCTGGCCTTCCCAGCTTCACCTGATCTGACGCCTGCCGAATACAACAAGGATCTAAAGGCTTTGAACGATCTCCTTTCGAAATTGTCGGCTCAGACACTGGTTGGGAATCGAGATAGTGACCCTTTGGAGCTACTTGATAATAGAGCAAATAGCTTGGGCATTCTTTACACATTGTGAGGCTTAACGATATCTATGGAGGGTCACAGGAATTAGCTAACAACAAAAATGTAGCTTCGCACGTCTATCTATCGACAAGAACGAAATCCATTCCCTTTGGCCCAGATTGATTGATTTCTTCTCGGAGTTTGATGGGAGACAGACGAAGTTCTCTAAAGATCAACTTTTGGCTGTCCTCAAGGTTTTGCTTTCATTTTGTGATGCTTGCAATAAGGTACTGCGTGCCCATATACCTTTATTTTGTAATACCACATACTTACGTAATACCACGACCACAGCCGATTCTCGCCATCAAGCCTCTAGAGCATACTATCACACAGCTCAACTACCCTGCCGGTGCAAAGGCGTTCTCGTCGTTACATACCAAGTTCGTCAAGAAATGCCTTGATGCACGATCTTTCCGTACCGCTTTATCAATCTTGGACATTGATATCGAAGAATTTCCAGCCAAGGGCAGCGATAAGGATGTTACCTACAGAGAGGTACTTCAGTATTTCCTCTACGGAGCGATGATTTATATGGCAATGAAGAAGTGGAGGAGGGCAAGCGACTTCCTTCAGTTTGTCCTATCGTATCCCGGAACTGGGTCCGCCGTCAGCCAAATTCAGGTGGAAGCATTCAAGAAATTTGTCTTGGTAACTCTAATGCTTGAAGGAAGGGTACGGCCCCCCCTGGCTCTGGAGATTTATGAATATCACTGACGATACATAGAATTTCCAACTACCCAAAACAATACCGGTATCCACAGCAAAGGGCTGCCGCATCTTAGGCAGACCTTATGAGGCATTTGCAACAGCTTATGCTACGGGCAACCCTGATCTTCTTCGACGCGAAGCTGCCCTGGTAAAGGAAATCTTCCAGCAAGACGGGAACTGGGGGATTGCAGAACAGTGTCTGGAGAATTTCCGCAGGCTTGGCATCAAGGCTCTCACTAGCACCTACTCTACCCTCAGTATTGAAGCCATTGCCAGCCGTGATCTAGATGTCCTTGGCTCTCGGTCCGGTACTGCATCTCCAGAAGAGCTAGAGCGATATATTCTTGACATGGTGAGGACATATGATACATATTTCGATTCGTGAGAGGGGAACTAACCCTGTATTCCTTGTTCAGATTGACCGCAAAGAAATTAAGGCTTCCCTGTCCCACTCATCTACAACCGGGAACTCCACATCGTGCATGGTCTCTTTCCACGACCTCCCTGCATCTGAAACAGATATTCTCAAAGACCTAGAAGCCCAAATCGCTCGGACCGTTCAGATTACAAACCAAGCTCGACAACTCGATAAGAAGCTCGGTTTAAGTAAGGAATGGATCAGCTTCACAGGCAAGAAGCGCGGTGGGCCTGGAGGTGCCGATGTTGCAATTGATCAAGGCTATGAAGAAATGGACGATTATCCAATTCAAGGCCGTGGCGGGATAATAGATATGGGTATGGTCGCTGCCGCCGCCGAAGCACAAGGATTCATCGACTACGTGGGGTATGATCCCGCCGATGACGACATGCGACCTGATTATGATGACTAGATGTCACCAAAATCCATGTAGCGCGTCAGCGGTGAACCTAGATATTTGCTTGTTGGTCGACCTCGAAATGGCGGTTTGATTGCAGCTTTCACATTTGAAGATTTGTTCATGGCGGTGTTCTGGGTGTTTCGTTCTAAATTCGGGACTGTTGCTAGTTTTAGCAGTGTAGTGCAAGCATGGACGTGAGGGAAAGAAAAAAAATTTCGAATTACCTGCATACAATCTAAAGTAAAACCGAAGCATCTAGCTCAATACCAAATGCTCAATCCGTAAAAATTAGTAGTATGGATGGACTCCCATGTCTATGGTATGGCATCTGTAGCTTCATCATCTGGTGTTGCTGTGCTGTTATCAAACATCCCACCTCACCAAACCGTCTCGAACCACAAACCGCCAACTTGACATCAACCACCATCACAGAATCCCGCTTCCTGCTCGCCCAAACATGGGCAACGAACAATCACAAGTCTCCGGTGCCCACAACCGGTTCGGATTCCGGGTAAGCACACTGCCATAGCAGTCCTTCCCACGGCCTAACCCTAGATAATCCATAGCTCATCCTCCAACGTCACCCAGGTCGTCTAATCCTTTCTGGCTGTTATCTTCTTTCTCAATTCATATAGGTTCTCAGAAGCATCAAGCCCGAAGTACCATTGGAACCATGGTTCGATTTTATCTGCGGCATTAACGGCCGGGAAATTGTACGTTTCTCCCTCCGCCGAGTCTACGATGCGACTGTATGCTGAGAAACACGAAATTACGTCTAGGACGATGCCGACCCTCGTCTTTTTCAAGAAGAAGTTCGCAATTGTGCTGGAAACGCTGTGACGTTAGGCGTATGGAGTGCTAAAGGCCAGATACTTCGAAACATCACGATACCATTACCTCCAGTGACAGAAGAGAACCCATCGCCGCTGGGAGTTTCGCTGAAGTGGATGAGCTTGGGTGTCGCGGAGGATGTATGGCATGTGCTGGACATATCACCTGGAAGTCCAGCTGAAGTTGGAGGGTTACTACCATATAGCGATTATATCATTGGGACGCCGCGTGGGGTCGTTAGAGGGGAGAGTGGGCTGGGAGAGTTAGTGGAGGATGTGAGTTCAACACCAATTCGATATTTGGATACTCGTTCTCTTAGGCAGTTTACTAATAAGATATCTAAAAGCACATCGACCGACCCCTCCAACTGTACGTCTATAATCATGAGTTCAACTTAGTCCGCGAGGTGACTATTCTCCCTCGAAGGCACTGGGGTGGCGACGGCGCACTTGGCTGCGTCCTTGGATACGGCGCTCTCCACCGACTTCCACCCCCCCTCGAGGAACCATTAAGCCAGCCCGGTGAAGCAATCTTTGAGTACCCACCTGCAGACGCGGCCGTGCTAGGTGGCGAACCAGGTCCGGCAATACATACGGCAGAAGATGGATCAGCGTTCATCACGCCGGCGTTTGCATTACAAGGCCAGCCGACATCTCCTCCCTCAGCACCACATATGTTCTCACCCGCAGGCGATGCATACGCTGCAACGAGAAGCCCGCCACCACAAACATCTACTCCCCCGGTTATGATGGACCCAGCCGCCATAGCCGCTCTACAGGCTGGCCGTCAAACACCTTCAGCCCCGCCGCAAGCGCCACCAATGAGTTCGCCATATTCACAGGAACAGGGTGGTGCCCCAGGGTTCACTGGAGGCGGCCCCCCACCTGGAAGGACTGGGAGAGGGAAGAAGGCTGTTAGGAGTAATAGGGTAAATTTGATGGATGCGTATATGATGGAAGAAGAGAATAAGAGTAAACAGGATGACTATGTCGTTGATTCTGCAGGAGCAGCAACAAAGAGTCCGCCTCCACCTCCCGGTGGAGCAAGGCCACCACCACCGAGGAAGGCTACTTAGAGGCAACAAAATTGTTTTTCCGCATTAGTGTTCATTTTTGCTACAGCGAATGGCATAATCATTTTAACTTGGTGAAATTTTTGAAAAGTATGGGTCGCATGGGAACCGGACGACCATGGCCAACCGAGTGTATTCATCAACCGCTACATTGCAGTGCTCGCTGAATTGCTTCGAAAGAATGTAGACACCTCCAAATAAATATATATGCGATAAAGCAGAACGCCTCCCAAAGATTTCAGATCCAATAGTTCGACCGCGCGAGGAGAAATAAGGAAAGGTTTTTTTGAAATCATGGAATACAAGTAAGGAAACGAGAGTAGTCATAAATCAAATGATAAGAAAACAATTCTGTCCCTTGCAGAGCATATCTAATATCAAAAAGGATGTATTCCCCAGCTTTTTAGCATTTAGAAAGCAAAGATAGCACTCTGCTTCTTACCCTTACCCAATGGGTACACTAGATCACACGGATTAGTCTCAAACCATACAGTCGTGCAGCTCGAGGAGAAAACATACCTATAACACTACTCAAAAACAGCCCAAAGCTGATAGCCACACTGATAGCCACCAACCCCAGCGCCAACTGCCCTGCCCCTCCATCGATCACAAACCCGGATCGCGAGTCCTCGCCGGCAGCAATATTAATCGAATCAGTCCCCGCCGGAATCTTCGCATTCCGTCCATCCACAATCGTCATCGCCACCGTCAAACCACTCATCAGAGAGCCGGAACTTGCAATTCCACTCTGCACCTGCAATAAGATCGCAGGTACCATAGCCGTGAACGCCGCTTGGTGAACCACTCTACTGTATAAGTTACCCAGTACACCAACCGTCAACGCCGCCAGTCCATTCGCAACCTGCGGTGTATGCGGAAACCGTCCTTGGGAAAAGTAGTTTACCGTATAACCCAACAAGCTGATAACTAACATTGCAGGCGCCTGCTTCCATCTCGCCTGGTTTGCGAGTAATACGAAGAACGTAAACAGCGGGACGTAGAAAAATCTGAACTCTTGTAAATTCTGATCGGGACATTCCGTCGAATTCGTTGCGCTTGGGTCGACGAAGCCGTACAACGCTGTTCCGATGGAGATACCGAACCATAGTAGCACAGAGTAAATAATCGCATAAAACATCCTGACTGCTCCAGCCACTAGCTTCTTACTCTGCAATTCCAATGCGCCGAGGAGGATTGCATAACCGGGAAGAAGCAGTGGAGCTATTGCGCCTTGCGTTATACCCGAGAAGCAAAATAATTCTGCGCCGTTCATTCTTATACTTCCGAATGCACGGGCGAAGAAAGACACGATAATGGTGCCCATGATCTCAAAGACGTTCGCAAACGCCTCAGACTTTGGATTAATCACCAATCCCATGAGTGCCACCACCATACCCAGCAAAAATGCGAATGGTAAGTCCTTAACTCGGGCATTAAACAATGGAGCAATAGCCGCGGATGCGCCACCGTACAGCAGGACCTTGAACCAGACATTTCGTAGTGGAGGCTTCCTGATGAGCTTTTCAAGCTTTTCCGTGCCTGTTTCGACTGAGATTACGTCGTGGAGAACTTCTTTGTAAATTATATGGACGTATTGGAGTTTACCGAGATCCAGTGCAGTGCCGCTTTTGACAACTTGGACGTCTGAGGTGTGGGTCTGAGGATCTTGGAAGGAGATGATGATGGTGCCGGGGAGGTAAACGAAAGATGCATTGACGGCAAGAACAGCGGCGGTGATTTGAAGGAAATCTAGTACCGTTAGTTTAGATGAAGCCTGACCTACGCGGAATAGTTGAAGGAAAAAGGACCTTACCTTCAATACGATGTGACGGGGCGCCAAAGAGCATCAATGCTCGACAAAGCTTCAGAATATACCTCTGTCGCTGTAATGTCTCCGCGATATGCACCGTGATCGTAAGTTCTTCATTCCCCCTGCTCTTAAATCTCTTCGCAAAAGCCTTTATCCTCTCCCTCTTCCCCAGCTTCGTAGGCCTCTCACCCATTGACAGCACCGACGCCACGTCCCCTACAACTTCCATCTGCATTGTCGGTGTCGCGCTCCTTGACTCTGGTACTAGCGAAAACCTTGACATGGAAGAGTGTTGATACCATCTCGGCCTCGCTGAGAAACTCTTCCAATCGTCGTCCTCGCTGTCGCTATCAGCCCTTGCTTCCTTTGCCATCATTGCCATTTGCATTTTCTCCTTCTCAGCTGTTGTCTCTGGTTCCCCTGGTTGTCCCCCTTCTCCCGCAGTCGCAGCTTGTTCACCCACGGCGCTTTTACTCCTCGACCTCGGAGATCGAGGTACGGACCGCGACCTGTACTGTTCCGTTCCACCACCCGGTCCATATAACTGTAGTAAACTGGATAGCACCCCATTTGCAGGTTCTCGCCGTTTGAAATACATTGCCAGATCCTCATCTTCATCAGATGATATGTCGGAATCATCGTCGCTGTCGTAATTTGGCGGCCTCACTTGAATATGAGGTCCTGGTGCCTGACCACCCGGTTGTGTAGTGCCAGGCTGCTGACGTGGGAAAGTATTCGCATGTCGACGAACCAAATGTTCTGCTTCTGGTCCCGTAGAGTATCTTGAGAATAAAGGTGGCGGTGAGATATCTTCGATTTCATCGTCGGCAGTGGGACCACGCGCTATGGGGGGTTGTGGGGAAACTGGGTAAGGGAGGGGTTCGGTGTTGCGTCTCTCATGACGCTGGCCGGATTGTGCTGGTGTTTTTTGTATGATATGTTAGTTATGTCGTGGATATCTTCAATTGCAGTATTATAATTGTGGAATAGGAAAGCGAACCTGGTGGGTCTGCGAACGGGTTATTCGAGGGAAGTTGCGGGTTGCCGCTTGCACCTGGAGGGCCCGCGGGGCCTGGATTCGAGGCCATATCGGCCTAGTGTCTTCTTGTCGAAGCCTTGGTACTATTAAACGAGGTACCTTTGAACTGAACCCTAACGGGCACTGTTAAAGTCGAAATGGAATGATTGTCGTATGATGACTTGTTTTATGTAATGTCCAAGGAAATACCAAAAGCTTAAAAGAACTTGGAACAAAGTAGGCAAAAAAAGCGTGTCGAGAGAGCGGGTGCGCCATGGGTTTTATTCAAATTTCAGCTATATTAAGCATGGAGTGTGTACCCCGATATAAACGACACGAGCTATCGAAAGGAGTACGGCTGTGCTATCTCTGTTACCCTTAGCTAGCCATGCCCTTCTGGTGGGAGAGGAAGGTCTGGCCGCCCTTGTAGAGATAAAAGTGTGTAGCTCGCTTTTCCTCTGCTTCATATTGAGAAGTTCCACAGGAAGGATTTTGTATCTTTATGCTAGGGTACAGCCTATAAGCTTCAGGTTTTTGGTTTGAGGTACATGAGTCGAGGTACACACCCCGGTCCTCCCTTTGATGCCGAGAATAAGCACCACACAGCGGAGGGGCTTCGAAGGATTGCTTGTCCTCTTACAGGTAGGTCAAGCTGCGGTGGATCTTCAAGAGCTGTGAAGGTTTGTGGGTATCTCTTTTTTTTTTTTTTGTGAGAGAGCGGGGCCAAGACCCAGCTGGAGTGCGGCTGAGCTCAAAATTGGTCAGTGTAGGGATCAGGACATCGAATCCCTGTGCGAAATAAGCATATTTGGGTGAACTATTTTGGGTACCTTCCGAGGCGGTGGTTTGCAAACGTTTGCACGAGATGGCATCATTTCAACAGTCAAATACCCATAGATCGTTTGGGGTGGTGCGCCAGGACAGGCGTTTAGATGAATTTGTCTTCGAATCTAGTTCGAGGTCACGAAACGAAGTGCTGGGATGCTTGGGCCCCGGGTATTTTGATGATCGTAGACCAGAGTCCAAGACAGATCGTGGTTCGGCCATGTCTGTCTTTCAGTTGCCTATTGTTTATCAACCGAGGGTGGCTCGTAATCACAATACATTGTGGTGATCCTATAAGACTTCGCTGTAAGACCGATGGATGAATTCAATGCAAGTCCATACTCAAATTGATGTCGTACCTCGTACAAGTAAGAGTGATTCACAGAACCTTTCCAAGAAACTGTCAAATACCGAATGTCAGACAGGCCTGCCGAAGCATAGGCACCAATCGACCTGGGATTCTGATTTAGAAGGAAGCCAGAGCAGAATTCAAACAGTGCTCGCGTAGACCAAATGCAATGGAAATGAACCGATTCGATCGAACACAGCCAGATGAAGGTTGTGTTGTCAGACGTTACACAGGCCCTTCCACCAACAAACAGATCCTCAGCAGCGATGATCCCAACGCACCGGCCATCTCAAATCTTGATGCATGTCAAAGTTACTTAGTTAAAGTTAAAGGATGTAAGTTTACTACAGTGAGCAGAGTATAATCATTAAATGACAATGGCAATGACAATAAGTAAAAGTATAAGAATATCCAACGCCAGTGCCTACTTTTGTTCTCGGAAACGCCAAAAATACGTCTGTGTAAACCCGCCAATATTTCTACCGATCCCTTTCCAAATTCACTGACGGCTCCTTCAAGACCATTGGATGCCTGTTCGCGATGTCCCCTGGACATAAGGCTCCCCACATTAAGCTCTTCGGCATCTATTTTCTGCCCCTGCCTTTCTTGGCTTTCTGAGCCTCTTCCTCAACTTGGTCGGACTTCAATGCAGCTTCATCCCAATCAATATCATCTTCCCCATACTCGTTCTCAACTGGCTCCTCTTTCTTAGCCTTTCCTTTACCCTTGGCCTTTGGAGCCTCCTTCATGGCCGATTCTTCCATGGCTTCAATTTCTCTCAACGCCTCTTCGTCGTCGTCGAGAACAGGAGCTTCTTTCTTGTTGTTTGTCGGCTTCCCAACTGGTAAATCGTCTGCTGGTTCGGCAGGAGCAGAAGCTTGAGCCTTGGACTTGAATAGTGGCGTATTCTTTGGATTGACTGAGTTCCAATCGATTGGACCGTCGTCACCGTATTTCTTCTCTAGCCAATCATTGGCTTGTGCGAAGTGATTGACATCTTTCTATATTCCATGGCATGGTTATTAGACCCATTCTGAAGACAACATCGAGGGATAAAAAAGGGCCTTACGAATTTGACCGGGGCACTAGGTTGTGCCAACGGACTTGGATGGCAAGATTGTAAGATCAAGTGTGTACCTTTCTATAACCCACCAGTTCGGCATTAGAGTATAGATCTCAATTGTAATACTGGGTATACGTACGGTAATCTTCGAAATCCTTCCCTGAGCTGGTTTCCCCCAAGCCATGAACACGACTCCCTTCGTCCGCTTTAGGGCTACAATCTCGATAACCTTTTGCGTAAACTGCTCCCACCCTCTATTCGCGTGACTGTTGGCTTTGCCAGGTTGCACAGTTAAGCAAGTATTCAACATCAATACTCCACGCTCTGCCCAGGGGGTTAAAAGTCCAAGCCTGTTCTCTGGCGGGCGGAAAGATGGAAAGTCGTTTTGTAGGCAGCCGAAAATGTTTTTGAGGGATGGAGGTGCGATTGTGGGTGGTCTGACGGAGAAGGAGAGGCCGTGAGCCTGCTTTGGGCCATGGTAGGGGTCTTGACCGAGGATCACTACTTTGACTTTATCAAAGGGGGTATGACGGGACCTAAGTTATGGATTTAAGGTTAGTATATTCACGTTGGAAAATGCATGCTTTGGTGACATACCAAGAGTAAACATCGTTAGCAGGTGGATACACCCTATTCGCCTTGAACTCATCCTTCAAGTATGTCTTGAGTTTCAAAAACGAAGGCTCCAAAAGAACGTCCTTGAGGACGGCCAGCCAACTGGCATCCAAAGTATCAATTTCGAGCTTTAGAAGCTCACGCTGCTGGGGTGTAAGTTTGGTGGCCCATGCTGCTTTGTCAAACGGTGCTTTGGACGAGGAAGGAGCAGCGGAGAAGAAACCAGTGATGGTAGATGCCTTTGGTTTCTTGTCTGTGGCGGATGAAGCGGCATCTGTGGCTTTTCTTTTGGCAGACATGGTGCGGATTTGGTAGCGAAACCGACACGATAAGAAGGGGAGTACGATAATGCAGGTACGACGGGATGGAGATGCTCTAATGGGTGAAGCTTTGAGGAGACGGATCCAGGCTCCTTTTCTGGAAGAAAAAAGATAGAATAAGATGTTCAGGAGAGAGATGTCCTGTTCTTTCTATTCCCTCTTAGCTGGGCCACTGGGCCTGACACGCACTGAAATTTTGGGGAACCGGGAAGACGCGTTTCGGGTCAACCAGGTCCCACGCTATTGGAGACGAGTCCGCCAAAATGGCATTTCCACTCGCAGTCACGCATTCCTCATGTGCATGCACTCACACGGCTTTCTTTCGATCTGATTCACGATTGCGGCTGAAAAGGGAAAATCATATCAGGTTACGTCTCTAAAGCGTTCATTGGAAATCATAACTAATGCATAATATACATGAAAAGGTTGTCGTCGATAAAAGACATTCTTTTGTTAACCCCGATAGAGTACGTAGAAAAAAGGAACAAAAAAAAGGAGACAAGCTTCAAGAACCAGGACTTATTACCGTAACAAAGGAAAGGGTTGATAGATGATGATGGTACGGGCGGGATATCGTGAGAGGGGTAGAGGAGACGCGGAGGTATGATTTCCATCATACATCAGCTTTTTGTAGTATGGGTTTTATTTGATTATTTTATTTCGTTTACAATTCATCGTGCTTGTCAGACTCCTTGGCAGCAGCCTCTGTCGATGTGGAGGCTGGGCCAGCTTCGTCGGAATCGCCAGACTCGGTGGCAGCTGGGGCAGCCTTGGCGGGGTCTTCAGAGTCAGCAGCTGGGGCGTCCTTCTGGGCAGCGAGAGCATCGCTGGCATCGACCTGGTGGGTACCGCTCTCCTTGATGAACTTAACGAAGTCCTCAACAGTTCGGCCACCCTGGTAGTCAATTGGAGTATCCTTCTTGCCAGCGGCGAACAGCTTAATTGTGGGGAATCCCTGGATCTCATCTGGAACGTCGTTGAGGGTGGCATCGACCTTGGCGATGATGACCTTCTTGGCGAATTCTGGGTTATCGAAGTAGAGCTTTCCGAGTTCCTCGTACTTGGGGGCGAGAGCCTTGCAGTGACCGCACCAGTGAGCGTAGAACTCGACCAAGACGTCCTTGTCGTTGTCGATAACGATATCCTTGTAGTTGTGGGCAACGACAGTGTGGACTGGACCTTGGGTCTCTGGGATTGGCTCGGACTTGATGGATGGCTCGACCTTGCCAGCAACGAAATCCTCAACGAAGGTAGTGATGGCCTCAATGGTGAGTTCCTTAGTCTGGTCAAGTGGGTACTTGGAGTTCTTAACGGTCTCCTGGATAGCGAAGGCGGGCCACTTCTGCTCGAGGTTGAGGTTCTGAGCGTGGGCACCGAAGGCAGAAGCATCAATGGTGGCAACGTTGAGCTTGCCCTTGAACTTCTTGGCGAGTTCCTTCAAGCCGTCGACGTACTTGGTCTTCTGCTCAGGGTTCTCGACGAAGATGTATGCAAGTGGGATACCAGCGGACATGTATCCGGCGTAGGTCTCTGGGCCGACCTCACCGATGAGTGGGATGGCGGTGGTCTTGACGAAGCTGGTGATGGCCTCAGCCTCGAAAGCACCCTCGTAGACGGTCTCAGGCTCATCGAATGACCTGTAGACAACGACACCTGGTGCAGTGACCTTAGCAGCCTCAAGAACAGCTGGGTCCGAGACGGCACCGAAGAGGTAGTCATCACGGTGCTTCTCAGCGACCTGAGCAAAGGTCTCGTTCGACTTCTTATCGTCGGCATTGAAGTAGGCGACAACGACAACCTTGTCGGAGGTCTTGAAGGCTTCAACGGTATCCTTGGTGAGGACGGAGACAGCTGGTAGCGATTGCTTAACCATGTATGAGATGATGGCATCAGACTTCCTCTGTCCGCCGTATGGGGTGGGGTTGTCCAACGAGCCGCGGAAGACCTTGAGGGTGGGGTATCCCTCGACACCATGCTTCTGGCAAAGGTCGGCTTCCTCACTGTAGTATCATTTATTAGTTTCTTGATCGGTGGGTATGGTATCGGTGGTTTAATGGGTTACGTACGTGCAGTCAACCTTGACGACCTGGATGCCCTTGGCCTTGAGCTCAGTGGCAGCGGTCTCGTACTCTGGGGCAAGAGCCTTGCAGTGTCCACACCATGGGGCATAGCTAGAGAGTGTAACATGTTAGCAACCGATCACCAATTTCTCAATTGTCATATATTGGGTGCTAGGACGCGATGGCGAATCTAGGACACATGTTCGACACGGTTTCTGGAGTGCAGCGAGAAGCAGAACTTACAATTCAGCGAGGACGAGGTCGTTCTTGGTGATGAATTCATCGAAAGTATCAGCCTTAAGCTGGGTAACGTCGGAGGCGGAAGCCAGACCGGCAGCGGCCATCAACGACAGAAGAACCTGTTTCGAATGCATCTTGATGGATGTATGTGTGGGGGTATAAAGCAGCAGAAACAGAAGTCGAAGTAAAGTAAAGAGGTCCTCAAAGAAGTTCAACAATCAATGTGAAGATGCAATTGCCTGGTGGAGGAAGAAGATGGAAGCTGGAAGAGGGAGATGGAGCTGGAGGGGAGGGGAGCTAGAATATTTAACTAGATGCCGGCCGGGCGAGTTTTCAGGCGTAGAGTTCCAGCGCTGGAGAAGATGTTTATGTGTTCACTTCTGCTCGCGAAGACCATCCATCCATGCCCAACCTCACATCAACCACCTCGTTCTCAAGAAAGTACCACGCCCGCACCCGCACAGCCTATTGCTACCTGCAGCCGTGTCGGTGGAACAGGGGTCCTCATCTAACCCTTCGTTTTACGCTTGTTCCTGAAGCATGAATTGAATTCATACCCCAGGCCTGCACATGTCCTGTGAGGCCAATGAGCTGAGCCCCGGTTATACTTCAGTGCCCGCTGTTGGGGCGATCAGATACATGCGGACAAGCTCGAAGCTCCAATTGCCCGTGCCCATTGCATTGCACGCCGTCCTCAGACCAGATCTCAAGAAAGTAGAAGCTTAAGCCTCGAACCAGTTAGTTCGATGGCAAACCAATTGCCCGCTGCTTGGATAATGTGGGTGTCAAACATGATTCGGATCACTACCCTCTTCGTTCCGACTTCTTGCCCAGATCCATTCTCCGATGCTATTTTCAATGAAACTGAATAGCAACATTGTTGGATATCTGGATCTGACGTCTGAAACCGGGCGCGGCGCTATCTGATATCTGCTTCAGAGGGAATGGTTTGCGACGGCAAAGCCGCGGGGCAAACATGCCACAGTTGCATCTTAGAAATCATTCTCAACCTTCGGGTCTTCAACCCACAAAAGCACATTCACAACTTTAATAATCTGATCGCTCGCAGATGTCAGATATTATGGGATCTAATACTAATCTTACAAGGCCTCATGGGCAGATGTCGTTATGGAAGTCCCATCCTGCCAGCAATCGTAACGTGTCAGGTTCACTGATATAATAGGCTCGCTAACTGAAAGTTAAAGTCGCCGCATTAAGCAGCTAACTATCGATACCACGATTATGATATCGCGAGGGAACAAGCTGTCGCAAGATCAAGTGCCAGATTAGCTATCCGAAGAGAATGGCGTGGTCTAATCCATTTATAATACGCTTAGATATACTGCAACATTCAGCCAAATCTAAGCTCCTTTAATATAATGATGCCACCCGTCTACAGACATCCAGATACCTTGACTATAAAATGCCAGATAGTCACTACTGCCCCTTGCTTAACTAGCAGTTGCCGGCTGTTGGTATTCCGGAATAACGGGAATTATATGCAAGGGTTTTCCTTCTCGGCATGTATCACAGGATCTCATCTCCCACACCAGCGCAAGCTTGGAAGTCATGGCGAAGATAGAGGTCAAGCTGCAACCTGGCCACAAAGGCATTCCACTATCTGTGCCATAACTAGTGCATGTCTAATTTCCTTGCAGCAGGATCAGCATGAAGCTAGACCTTCTAGAACAATAGCATGGTCGCGGCGGCGATGAAGTTGTCTGTTTCTGATCACTCGCATTTTATATATCCGGAGCAAGGATCTTAAACCTCGCCTCCTGTCACTGTATGAGGATATGTTGGGTTGGTGGAGATGGGATGAATTCGAAAAGCTAGCGGTGGATCACTAATTACGGCCACAGTATACATTGATTATTGAACGAAGCGGCTTTGCTTGTGGCTACCGTTTCAAGCCAATTGGAATTCCGTGATATCAGAAATATAGTCGAGGCTACTGTGTCGATTGAGCCTCAAATTGTAGGCCTACCCCAACTGGTTGAACCAGTGGTCAGCCTTTGTTGAGGTTGTGTACACATTTAACCAACTCCAATGGTTTCTTTTCACCGGTGAGACAAGAAACTGAGTAGAAGGTTTCATCGGATACTTGACGGACCAAAATTAAATCCTCGAGATGGCAGCCTTACCGCTCATGGGCAATATCTTTTCTCATTCGCACCTTGCGGAACAGGAAATGACCAGGCCGTCCGAAAACGAGAAAATTCTATTCTAAACCAGCATCTCACGCAGATAAACGAGACGTCCGACAGGGCTATCCAGAGCAAAAAGACAGGTCGACACCTGTACTCGTCGTTTGTCTCCGTAGATACCTATTTGTAATGGGCATGACGCTAAAGCGGCATGGTGTCAAAATCTCAAACACCGAATGCGCAAGTGGCTCTTCCATGCAGCCGATTGGCGGGTCCTCCGCACGTTTGTCAAAATCCGAGCTTGCTTATCGATAAACCTCCTTCCCACCCACATCCTTCATGTCTTATATTTGACAGGCAAGAATCGAAGAAAAGAGAAAGAGAATAAGAATCTCAAAAGCACTGACCTGAGATTGACCTGAGATATCCCTCTCGCTTGGATTCGGCATTACGAATTTGCATCGGTGGGCCTGGTCAACCAGGCAGTCGGCGTCGTCCATCTGTCATCTGCCCCGCTCTATCATGCGTGGGGAAGATTGATATCAAACGGTACATGCGTAACAGCCAATTCGAGACTTCATTGGCGGGGCGGCAGCGGTCGCAGAGCCCCGAACCGAACGACGCCAGCTAAAATGCCCCGCTTCTTATCAATCAACATTTGCTCAGGTTAAGGTTGTGGTTCGCCATCGTCGTCGTTTTTCACGAAGCTGCACCAAAGAGGCGACTACAGCTAAGTGGCCTGGACGTTGCGCGACTTTCCGCACCACTCACCGACTCAATGGACCATTGAAACAGCGGGATTCCAAATGGCGGGGACCCACGCTACTGTAGGCTAAGCTATAGCAGCTGCAGCTCGCGACGAGGTAGTGTGACTTCCAGCCGCAGGCCAAATTGGTCAGGCTGCAGTGTTTCACAGGCGGCTAGCCAGATGGCTGTCAAGTATGGGGTACATTATCGTCTTGTACCCTGACTATTATGCATAGCCATGAGACTGCACTGCAATTATTGACTAGTAGCTACCAAGTAGCTAGGCCTCGGCCTCGGAACATCATCCAAGTGCATCACACATAGCTTCTCGATAGTCGAAGACCCAATAGCGTCACTGTCGCACCGAGTAGCGTATCGGGACGGGGGCCAATTGTCCACCACTGCACCGTCGGGTTCGGGCTTCTTCTTAAACCCTTTAATCGAAGAACTCCTCCCTTTCGTCGCTCCTCTCACTTAACTTTTTTTCAGCGGCGTCTTCCTCCCGGCCGTGTTTCTGCCCATTGACTCGCTATCGGCTCACACACCAACCCATGGCATTGCATTGTTCGCCGCCTTCCCTCATGCTCAGGTCCCCTCCTCGAGAGGATCTTTCGTCGCTGAGGACTTGCCAGCGGGCCCTGCTCTGCCCGGCCCTGGCCAATCTGAATGCAGCAGTAGCCATGGGGATTTCCCTTGAACCTTTGCTTCTCAATGCGGATGAAGATTTAGAGCGTCCCAGTAAATCTTCCGACGGGCATGCGACCACTCCGTTGCTCCTCCTCGACGTGTACTCTCCACCTTGAAAACCTGGTCGACCCGGTCGACCTGTTACAGCTGCATCCTCGATCTCCGCTATGCTTCTTTCTGCATATATCTGATTGCATTATTATCCCAGTTCTTGCTTTTCTATAACCGCCCTTTCCAGTCGATGTTTTGTTAGCTTGTTCACTGCCCCGCCTCGGCGTATATGGGGAAGTACGTACCTACGGACTTTGTGAAAGCTTCGACTACGGCCAGCCAAGCTAAGCAGAGCTAGCTCGCTCGAGGCCTATATATACACAGGCAACTTGCATCCGTCCCTGCCTAGCTCGACTTGTCGATTCGCTAGTAGCCTTCCTCACGTGCGGGACAATTGGAAGGGTTCTCGACTCGCCTGGCATATAAACATCCCGATTCCTTCCTCCTCTTCCCCTTCGGCCGCGGGAAGTCTGCGTCTGAACTCCTGCTCTCTGCTCGCGCATGTGGTGCTGCTAGCTGTACGACTGCCAGACTGTTTTACTCGCCGGTGCCAGCACTTTTACCCTGACGTAAGCCAGGCAGAAGGTCTCATCCTGCTTTTCGAAGTTCCTCCTCCACCGGTTCTCAGCACGAATATATATATCTCCACAAGTCCGCATATAAAACCCAGTCTTCAGACCCGGCTCGAGGTTATATCATATGTCTGGCGACCTCTCCAATCACTGCAAGGTAAATTGCAACCCCCCAACACATTTCCCCGAGTCCCCTGCACCCCACTTCCAAGCTCGCTGCCCAATCGAACCCGAACTGCACCTGCCTTGCACCTACAGCTTGCTTGCATATATCTCTCAGACATCCTGCAACATACATAAAGTATCGATACCATGCTAACGTCTCTTCTCTGCGTTCTTAATCTTCCTCAGATATTCTCACCGTCGTTCCAACATTCCAGTCTTCTGATATTGACTCTCCATCATCTGCTACGATTCAAAACCTTACTCTAACATCCCCCCCTGCAAGCCTCGGGAACATTACCAATAAACAGTAAAGAATAAAATTTACCAACCAGAGCCTTCAAAAACCTCAGTCAGACTTCCTCACCGTTTCGAATGGCCAAAGGCATAAGAATCGCTATTGACGTATGATATCACCCTGCATAACCCAATTGCATCCTTTACCCCGTCTCCTTACGTAATCACACTATACTCCATAAGTACCTTCCGGTATCAAAATGTCCAATTACTTATTTCATCCCATATCTAGCGTGGCGGCACCTTCACGGACTGCGTTGGGAACCCAGGCACGGGTAAACTATCCGACGACGTCGTCATCAAGCTACTATCCGTTGATCCCGGAAACTACGACGATGCCCCGTTAGAAGGCATCAGACGACTTCTGGAGAAGTTTACTGGGGAGGAGATACCCCGGGGTCAACCCTTGGATACGTCATGCATCGAGAGCATTCGTATGGGGACGACGGTGGCGACGAATGCCCTATTGGAACGGAAGGGAGAGAAATGTGCAATTTTTGTGACGAAGGGACATGGAGACTGCTTGGTTATTGGTTGGTAGACGATGTCTCCCACATGGCTCTGCACGTTTTTAATGAAAGCCACGTTTTTCGCTAACGAGGATCATCGATTGAAATATAGGAAACCAATCTAGACCCCGTATCTTCGATCTCGCGATACACAAGCCCGAAGTCCTATACCAAAAAGTTATAGAAGTAGACGAACGAGTAACCTTAGAAGACTACGCCGAAGACCCAGAGCAAACCGTCACCCATCTCTCCCAGGATGACGAGGAAAAGGACCCAAACCTCGTCAAGGGGATGACCGGTGAAGCTGTTAGAATCCTCCGAAGACTCGACGAAGACGCCGTAAAAAGCGATCTGCAGGCTGTATACGATGAAGGTTTCAGAAGTATAGCAGTCTGCCTGATGCACTCGTACACCTTCCCGGAACATGAACAGATTATTGGAAAACTCGCAGAGGAAGTTGGCTTTACGCACATCTCCCTATCTGCGGAGTTGATGCCTATGATCAAATATGTTCCTAGGGCTACGTCTGCTACGGCAGATGCTTACTTGACGCCGGAGATCAAAAAGTACATTAGTGGGTTCGAGAAAGGATTTGAGGGTGGCCTAGGGTCAGAAAGTGCTTTGAAAGAAGAGAAGGGAGCTAGGTGCGAATTTATGCAGAGTGATGGTGGATTGGTGGATGTTAAAGGATTCTCAGGGTTGAGAGCTATACTATCGGGTCCTGCTGGCGGCGTCGTTGGTTATGCACTGACGAGCTATGACAACGAAGTTGGAATCCCGGTGATTGGCTTTGACATGGTGAGTTTACATTTGTTTGAATTCCTGTGAATCCAATAAGCTAATCGTAATACAGGGCGGTACAAGTACGGACGTCTCCCGTTACGGATCCGGAAGATACGAACATGTCTTCGAAACAACCACAGCCGGAGTAACAATCCAGTCTCCCCAATTGGATATCAACACAGTAGCAGCAGGCGGTGGCTCAAGACTATTCTTCAAGAACGGGTTATTTGTCGTTGGCCCTGAGTCTGCAGGCGCCCACCCCGGCCCTGCTTGCTACCGTAAAGGCGGCCCTCTCACTGTTACAGACGCAAATCTGTACCTGGGAAGACTGCTCCCCGAATTCTTCCCCAGAATCTTCGGCCCCAATGAGAACGAGCCCCTCGATGCGGAGGTATCCGCAAAGCTATTCGAAGAATTGAAGGATAGCATAAATAGCGAATTGGGTCAAAACATGTCGACCGACGAAGTCGCATACGGCTTCCTCAAAATTGCCAATGAAACCATGACACGCCCAATCCGCTCTTTGACAGAAGCCAAGGGTCACGATACCTCGCATCATAGACTTGCAACCTTTGGCGGAGCAGGTGGACAGCATGCCGTCGCTATAGCACAAAATCTGGGCGTCAAAATGATCTTAATCCACCGTTACAGCAGCGTCCTCAGTGCGTACGGCATGGCCCTAGCCGATGTTGTCCAAGAAGCACAAGAGCCCACGTCGGCGAAATGGGGTGATGAAGAAGTAGCGAAAGAAATGGAAGACCGACTCGAGAAACTACGGAACCGCGCCACCGAGGGCCTCGAAGTCCAAGGCTTCCACAACGACGGCAAAGAAATTGTGTTTGAAGAATATCTTAACATGCGGTATAGAGGTACCGAATCAGCGCTAATGGTAATCAAACCGGACGGCGACGATTTCGGAACTGCATTCGTCAAGCAACATGAGCAGGAGTTCGGGTTTACTTTGCCTGACCGAGACATCTTTGTTGACGACGTTAGAGTTCGAGGAATCGGTAAGTCCTTCCAAGGTATGGAAAAGACTGTGGACCAGCAGTTGAAAGAATGGCCATCGGATAAACATAAATCTGTCAACCAATCCACCGCACACGATGTAAGAAAGGTCTATTTCGAAGAAGGCAGACTGGATACTCCCATCTACCGTATCGATAAACTCGAAGTCGGGTGCAGGATCCCAGGGCCGGCGATTTTGGCAGACGATACGCAGACGATTATCGTCCCTCCCAGCAGCTGGGCTTTGATCCTCGATACTCACGTCGTTATCAATGTTGGAATCGAAGAATCAGAGAGCCATCTCGAAGAAGCAAAGAATCGCGAAATCGACCCAATCCTCCTCAGCATCTTCTCTCATCGGTTCATGGCAATTGCCGAGCAGATGGGGCGTGCACTACAAAAAACTAGCGTCTCCACAAACGTCAAAGAGCGACTCGACTACTCCTGTGCCCTATTTGACGCAGATGGCGGACTCGTCGCAAACGCACCTCATTTACCAGTACACTTGGGTAGTATGAGTACCTGCGTTAAAACGCAAGCTAAAATGTGGGAAGGAAAACTGAAGAAGGGCGATGTTATCGTCTCCAACCACCCTGAAGCCGGCGGTACCCATCTACCAGACATCACAGTCATAACCCCAGCCTTCAACGGTGATGAAATCATCTTCTACGTCGCATCGAGAGCCCATCATGCTGATATCGGCGGTATCCTACCGGGCTCTATGCCCCCGCAATCTCGCGAGCTATACGAAGAAGGAGCAGCCATCATGTCCGAAAAGCTGGTATCGGAGGGACGATTCAACGAAGAAAGGATCACTCAACTCCTCCTTGACGAACCAGCGCAGTACCCAGGTTGCAGTGGAACCCGCTGTCTAGCCGACAATATCAATGATCTGAAAGCCCAAGTTGCAGCTAACAACAAGGGGATAACGCTCATCCGCGCGCTGATCGAAGACTACACTCAAGAAGTTGTACAATTCTACATGACAGCTATCCAGAGTAACGCAGAACTAAGCGTTAGGAATCTGTTAAAAGAAGTTGCAGGAAGATTTGGTGGGAAAGATCTGATAGCTGAGGACTTTATGGACGATGGAAGTCCTATTCGGCTTAAGATCGAGATCGATGCAGAGAAAGGGGAGGCGGTGTTTGATTTTAATGGAACGGGGCCGGAGATGTATGGTGAGTTTTCAATATGCCTTGCTATCAAGAATAAGAAGCACAGGTTCTAATATTTCAACGTTGGTAGGAAATATGAACGCTCCAGAGGCTGTCACCTTTTCTGCAATAATCTACTGTCTACGTTGTCTAATATATGACGACATCCCACTAAACCAAGGCTGTTTAAAACCAATCCACGTCAAGATTCCAAAGGACTCTTTCCTAAGTCCCTCGGAAAACGCAGCCGTAGTCGGAGGAAACGTCTTAACTGTAGGTTTCCTTCCATCTACTTATAACAAAAGGACGATTTCCCTAATGAATTATTGTGCAACAGAGCCAAAGAGTTACAGACGTAATCTTCAAAGCCTTCGAAGCCTGCGCCGCCTCACAGGGCGATTGTAACAATCTAACCTTCGGATATGGCGGAAATACTGGTGAAGACGGTGAATACGTCAAAGGTTTCGGGTACTACGAGACTATAGCTGGTGGCAGCGGCGCTGTAAGTTCCCTGTTCCCTAACCACCCCTTTTTAGAGCCAGAAATAAAAATATACTAAATTTTATATAGGGCCCCGACTGGGAAGGCACCTCCGGCGTCCACACCCACATGACCAACACACGCATAACCGACGCCGAAGTCTTCGAACGCCGCTACCCCGTCATCCTCCGTGAATTCAGCATTCGCAAAAACTCCCGAGGTCGTGGAGAACACCCCGGCGGCGACGGAGTAATCCGCGACATCGAATTCCGTATCCCAGTACAAGTCTCAATCCTTTCAGAACGAAGAGTATTCAAACCATACGGTATGGCAGGTGGAGAACCCGCCAGCCGTGGGGTAAACTATTGGATGAGGAAGATTAGTAATAGCGAAGAGGAGGGGAAGAAGTATAAGAGGATTAATATGGGAGGGAAGAATACGGCTAGTATGAAACCTGGGGATAGGATTATTATCTGTACGCCCGGTGGAGGTGGATACGGTGAAAGAGGGAGCGGGGCGTGTACGCCGAAGGATCCTAATAGGAAACCGAGGAAGATTGATCCGACGTTGATGTGGAGAGGTCGCGGGACTTTGGCGAATAGAATGGCGACTGAAGAGTCGAGTTACTGATGATTCTATTCCTTCCCTGGGAATGCAGACGCAGAATATACATCGAAAGATCTTCAAGTTTTTTTCTCTCTTTCTTTCTTTTACTTCTGAATAATGATAATGTTATATTTACTTACACTGCGCGAAGTTATTCCCCCCTATCTTATTACGAATTCCCTTATATTTCTTTCTCTCTTTCCTTATAACCTCCCTTTACTATATCATTGGCGGATTCCCTTGTTCTCTCGATTCTCTTCCCTTCCTTCCTTCCTTTTATTTTATGCAAATTTGTTGGAGTTTTCGCGTTGCAACGTTGAACTTCCAAGATCTCAGACTCACCTCTAGATATCATACCCCCCCTATCCTCCTCCCTTTTTTGTCCCTTCCAACTTCCCCATTATCTAACGATACTTACTTACTTTACTGCCTGTTTACCTTGATTGTATATACACATCTACCTACTTTTACCCAAAATTACATACAAAAAGTGGGTTTACCCCTTTCGGTGCGAAAAAAAATTAAAATTCAAAGTCACGATATAATTACGATATATCACATATTATATTTACTCTTCATGAAAACTACATCCAGTAAAGATCATAACGCGAAGGCACACATTCCATTCTCCTCATTCTAAAAGTACACATAAAACGGGTGGGGGGTATCCTGCAATGCTAAAAGAAAAAATGCATCGTGATAATAATACACCGCAGAATAAACACCCATCTGTATAAAGGTAAAAAAGAGAAGAACAGCCAGAAACGAATAAAGCGGTTATGGAAAACGCCATGTAAATGCATTAAAAACGCAAGGGCATAATAATGAAAAAAACCACGTGTGATTAGCACCACCCGACTCCTCCCTCGAAAGTTAAGTTGGATTCTTCCTCGGATTCTTCGTCCTCTTCGACGACTGGAGGCGGAGCTGGAGTAGTGTTCGTAGCAGTAGAATCACCGGCATCGAACAAAAGGTTACCAGGATTATGGCCTTGTCCGGACTGAACCTCTTCAGGCATAGGCGCCCACTCTGGAACGTTATCGCCATCATCCGGGGAGTCGTCATCAGCGTCGTCGGCCCAGATACGCAGTTTTCTTGAACGTTGACGTCGCGCTAAGAGAGGGCGGGAGAAGACGTTTTCGTCGGGGTCATGGGCCGATTTGGATTTCTTCAGGGCAGCAGGATTGTCGTCGGTCTTGCCAGGTTCATCGGGAAGTCTACTTCGCTTTGGAGGCGTATTCGTTTTGTTCGCGTTGGGAGACACTGTAGACTTCTTCATCGATGCGATCTTTCGCTCGGGTTTTGGATCAGAGGGGCTTCCGCTACCACTGCTAACGCTTTCATTCTCGAGCTCGACGGGCGACTTTGATTCTTCGGGAGGAACGTCCTTGCTCCCGACATCTTCGAGCAATCTATCCCTCTTCAAGGTAGCGGTAGTGTTATCCGCTGGCTGGGAGGAACTGCTACCAGTTTCATCTTCGACAGGCAACTTTGATTTTTTTGGAGGAACGTCCTTGCCCCCAACATCTTCGAGCAATCTATCCCTCTTCAAGGTCGCGGTATTGTTATTCGCTGGCTGGGAAGAACTGTTACCGTCTTTCTCGTCTTCTTCGGGAAGCTTTGTTCGTTTCGGTGGACCAGGGTTGTTTCCAATGTCGCCGGGCAATCTATCTCTCTTTAAAGTCGTGATATTGTTACTCATCGACTGAGGTGGGCCGCTGTGACCCTGCTGTTCATTGGATGGGTTTGGTAGTGTAACCAAAGGTTCATGGTTCCTTGCGGCGTCGTAAGAAATAGCCGGCTGTAAAGGTCCACTCACTCCAGCATCTCCATATTCAGGAGCCTTCCCTTTGCCTTTGATATCGAAGTCAATGGCTTTTCCTTTGCCCTTAACGTCAAAATCGGTGGCCTTTCCTTTGGCTTTGATACCAAAGTCGATGGCTTTTTCTTCGCCGTTGCTGTCGAGATCGATAGCTTTCCCTTTGCCCTTAACGTCGAAATAGGTGGCCTTTCCTTTGCCCGTCATGTCGAACTCGATAGACTTTCTCTTCCCTTTCTGATCGACGCCCAGTGCCTTTAGCTTGTTATCGCCAATCTTCCGGTTCAGCTCGCGCTCGATAGCTGTTGTCTCCAACTTCTTCTCAATACTCCTCCTCTTCAATCTGTCGATACTCGTGCGCTTTCCCTTCTTAACGGAAGCCTTCCCCTTGCCAGTATTCCCACCAGGGACGGCTGTGTCCTTCACAATATCTTCCGCATCAGGCATGTCAATATCGCCATCGTCCAAATCCATAGACTCGGCCGGAGACCCTTCATCATCATCAGAGTCATCCGTATCCGACATATCCACATCTCCGTCGTTCAAGATAGGCTGAGCATCTTCCATAAAAACCTCATTCACATCATCATCAACATCCATACTATCCTCCTCATCCTCGCTATCATCCAAGTCCATCCCATCGCTGTCTTCGCCATCATCACCGCCTTCGTCACCACCATTTCCCCCATCAGCAGTCTGATTTCCTCCCGCCTGAGTGGCCACACCCCCGGCATTAGCAGTCACAGCATTCCCGTTTGCTTGGACAGTGGCATCTCCGGCATTTGCTTGAACGGTGGCGTCTCCGGTGTTTGGTTGAGCACTGACATCTCCTGCGTTCGGTTGAGTAGTGACATTTGCGTTTGCTGGAACAGCGACGTCACCAGCGTTTGTTTGAACGGTGATATCTCCGGTGCTTGTTTGAGCAGTGTCATCTGCTTTGGCTGTAATAGCGGCATCTCCTCCTTGTGCTTGAGAAGTGACATCCCCTCCTTCTGCGTGAACGGTTGCGTCTCCTCCTGCTTGAACAGCGGCACCTCCTTCTGTATGAACGGTCGCATCTCCTTCGGCATGAGCAGTGACACCTCCTTCCGCCTCAACAGTGACATTCTTTTCTGTTTCAGCAGCGGCATTTCTTTCAGGTTCAGCAGCAGCAGCATTTTCTCCAGGTTCAGCAGTAGCGACACCTTTTCCCAGTTCAGCAGCATCTTTCTTTTCTGCATGAACAGTGCCACTTCCTTCCTTTCCTCGAAGAATAACACGCTTTTTCCCTCCCTGAACAGCGCGATCGTCCTCATCTGCTTCATCTGCCTCAGAAGTCTCGAACCCTTCTTCCCGAATATATAGCCCATCATCGAAACTCCCATCTCCTCCCACCCGTTTCTAAAAGGCGACAGGAGCCGGCGGTTCCGGCGTAGTACTTCCTCTAGCATTCCCACCGCTAGGCCCAGGCGTAGCCTCGCCATCATCATCTTCTTCTTCATCATCTTCACCATCTTCATCCTCACCCTTATCCGCTTCATACCCCAAATCCCCCACATCGAAACTCCCATCTCCTCCAGCCATTTTCTAAAAAGCGACAGGAGCCGGCGTTCCCGGTGCAGTACTTCCTCCAGCTCCACTAGGCCCCCGGCGTAGCTCCACCATCAGGCTTAGGTCCCAGGGTCCCGTTCAACATTGGACATAACTTCTTATTAGTCTTGATATGTCCAACTTGTCCGCAGTTTGCACACTTGCGCGTGGTACCCCCCCTTAGGAGTTCCATCGTCCTCGAGTCCCAACTGCTTCCTCTTCTTCTCATTCTGTCGCTCACGGGCCTGTCGTCGCTCTTTGTTCCTGAGGAGCCGTGCTAGTTCTGTGTTCAGGACCTTCATACGGTCCGCGTCTGCAACAGCATCGCCCGTTGGCTTGAGGTTACTGATATCCCTCACCAACTTATCCGTCTCAATCTCCTGACGCCTGGCAACGTACATAGCAATCACCTTAGGATCGCTAACCATTTCCGTTCGGGTCTCATAGCTCCCATCTGGCAGCTTATACTTCCTCGTGATCCTCATCACCTTATTCTTCGTGTTTCGCGCCGAAAATCTTGAAAATTGACTTGCCGCCTCATCGTCAATTGCGCTGTTTGCAACAGCCGGCGTCATACTCTCAGAATATGGTGTTCGTCCGTCGTCGAGTCCGTATGCACCTTCTTGAGTGGCATCCTGTAATTCATCAGGCTCCAACTCTGGTGGCTCCTCGGCCTTCAAACTGGCCTCCTGCGCCCGCCAGATCTTCTCAATAGTCTCCTCGTATGCCTTTTGCTGCCTAGCAACGTTATAGGAGTGGCCACCGAGTAGCTTCAACGTCGCCGCGTCCAACTTCTCATCCACACTCTCCCCGATCGCCTTGAACCCCCCCTTCATACTCGTCTTGATGAAACTGAACGCCTCCCCTCGTCCAGTGGGGTCTCCCTCTCCGTGGAGCTGCAACATTGCCTTCCCCTGCGTTGCATTGATAAAATTCTTTGTGGCGATCCACGGCGCCAACTTCTCCTCCGTGCTCATCCCCTCCTTCTCATCCTCATCCGCGGCCTCTGCCGCCTTCCCGTACCCCGCATCCTCCAGGTACCTCCCCCCCCACCTGCATCGCATCGAGCAGGCACACACTCTCCGGAGTCACCATCGTCCTGATGGTCGACTCGTCGGGGATGGGGTCGTCTCCCTTGAGGTACCAGTACCCCCCCTTCTCGCTCTCCTTCTCGTTCTGATGCGACATGAACTCCTTCATCTTCTGCCGCGTCTGGATCTCCGTGTTCTCTGGGAAATGCGGTGAAATGTCTTTCACCGCAATCCGGTTGCCCTTCCGGCGGATCACCCGGTATGTGATCATCTTCATCCGGTTCTTCGACGCCGTCGTAACCTTCCTCGAGTGGGGGGCCCGGCACATCTGTCACCGGGAACGTCTGTCCCACGGTGAAGATGTGCGGGATGGCACGGAGGTAATAGTATGCCCCCCCACTGTCGGTGTTACGGACGACGACGAAGTCCGTACTCGCCGGGTTGTGTTTGAAAATCGGAGCCCTCACCATCCGATTGTAGAGCGCGGGGACCATCTCCCCCGGCTCGATGCTGCCGAAATTCCAGAACGGTGACTTGTCCTGACTCATGAGAACTTGAAGTTCTCCAAGCTCGCACTTGGGGCGGGTCTCGTCCGAATCCTCCTTTCGGCGATAGTAGTTAATCACCCTGCTCCCCATCCCAAAGTTCGAAAGAACATATGGGTGTTCCTCTGAATACTCGAACAAGATGAAGTTAGAGTTGTCCGAAAGCGACAAACTCTTGGTGTCGTGAAAAATCTCCTTGATGGTCTTGCCCTTGAAGTGCTTTCGCTTCAACGTTTTACCTTTTGTAAAACGTATCTCAACCTCAACCGGAAAGGTGAGTCGTGGGCGGTGGAAAGATCTCATCTCCGGCTTGGTGAGCTGAGTCTTGTAGTAAGGAGTTTGTAGGCGGACTGCCGGCATGGTATGTTCGATCTCCAGATTACCAATGGTAGAACGAACTTTAGACTGGTGGTTCTCCTTGAGCAGATCGTAGGCTTCATCATTAGATATGTTATATCTCTGAGTCAGGTCCTTCTTGATCTTCTGGCGGATGAATTCGCCACCGATCTTTCTCGCCTTACGAGTATCATCGGATTTGCGGACGTCCAGAAGGAGGTAGGGATCATTCGGATCAAGCTCGACCTTAATCTTCTTGTGCGGATCCCATTCCAGCAGTTCAACTTCGAACGGGTCTGGTGCTTCGACACGTCGAAAGAGTTCCCGGAGTCTCGCCTTCTGTGAGATCCAAAACCGAAGAAGAAAATAAAGTTAGCCGTTACCGCCTCCTTTTCTTTTTTGCTCCATCGTCCTTCTTGACCCGCCGGCGTTTACGAACCTTGGCTCCTTCCTCTGTATCATCTTCAAACGGTGCCTTCGGGCGGACACGTTGTGGTGGCGGAGCTTCTCCAGCCACATTGAGGTCATGCTCCAAAATCGCAATATCGACCTGTCGTCGGATTAAAGCCTCCTTCTTGACCTCTTCTTCCTTCTCTTCTTGCGTAGCGGGGACATCATCGGCGTCCTCACACTCGTTCTCAATGTAGACGAGTCCTGACTTGCGAGCAGGCTTGTAGTTATCGGAGCGCCAGCTAGACTCTGTGCTCGGCGCGATCTCGAGATTCAGCTTTGTCGGGAAAAGAGCCTTGGGTTGCTTATCCGGCCGCATTGGGTAGTAAGCAGGCTTGGGAGGGAACATGGACAGGTACGGGAGGATCGCATGCTCCTGGAAGAGGGGGAAGTAATCGAAAACGGTTTGTGAGGGCTCTTCCTCCCTGTCGACTGGCTCGAGGATTTCGATTTCCTCAAAGGGGCCGGGCTGGAAGCCGGCATGCTGGAAATCGACGTCTCTGAACATCGAGTGAACAGCATCGGAAAGTAGCTTGTCTTCGACAGGAGGGAGGGGGTGAATGTCGTCGGCTTTGTGATTACCGAACAGGTCGTCGAGGGCAGCGTCGCCAAATAAATCTTCATCTGCATCGATCATTCGATGATCGGATCCGAGCAGAGGCGACGAAGCAACGTGGCCTTCAGCGGCAAGGTCCATAAGACTGTTATCGCTGTCGACGGTATCGGCCCGTTGCTTTCGGGAAGTTGGTTCTTCGTCGGGGAGGTCATCGTCATCATCGCTGATGTCGCCAAAGTCAATGGCATCGTCGGCTTTCTCCTGATTACCACCAGCGCCTTCGGCGAGAAAATCGTCGAGTGCATTGGGGTTCTCGAGGAACTTAGCGATAGCTGTTTCTTCGTCCATGCCTTCGTTCTGGGGAGCAGATTTCGGAGGCATTGTTAGTAATGTGAAGGTACTAAAGGGGATTGTGAAGAGTAGAGATGGTGAGAAAGCGTAAGTGTTGCGATTGAGTAGCGGGGGAGGGGGTGTGACGCGTAGAGATAGAGGGGGGTTTCAGCAACGGGTGTTGCAACGGGTTTAGATAAAACTGATGGATGAGCTCGAGAGAACCGCGTCAGGACTCTCAGGCTCTTCACAGACCCGGGAAAAAAGGAGGCGCATGTAGTTAGAGAAGTGTAAATAGCGGTTTACGATAGTCGCTTTGATGACGGGAGGCTTTGATCGTAAGGTAAAGGAGGTGAGAGCTTGGTGAGCGGTTGGTGAAAGGCGAGATGGAAGGAAGATGAAGGTGGTTTGGAGGTCGAGATCGTTGCTCGTTGTTGTGCATGAACTAGTAATTAAGTAGTCGCTGAGCTGGGGCACCCGGGGCTTGGCAACGCAGAGCCGCAGCCTTATATCGAGTGACATCACTCGGCCCGTAATTATACGTCCTGGATTACTCTACCCTATTACTATACTATTTACAGTCATTGCACACATCATTAGGGGGACAAAAAGTTAGAAGCTGGTCTCAAGCTCAAAGCGCACTGGCACTATATTATTCCATTCCATTTTTCCAATAGGCGTCCAGGTATCCAACTAATATACCCCCCGTACCAAGTTTAAACATTATCCAAAAAAAGGGAACAGAACAACTGAAGAGAAGAAAAAGGTGTAAAAAGAATCCCCCAGGCATGCCAGTGATAGAAAAAAAAAAAAGGCACTCAAGTGTATAAGAAACAGAGTGGCGGGTGGTATCCAAAGCCATCGACGACGAGAGACTGGAAACCAAAATATGCTTGATAGCAAAAATCCAATCGAGAAAAAAATAGATGGAGTGGTTTATAAAAGAAAAAGCATCACACTAGAAAAAGACATATAAACTCCGTATATCCCTGACGCACGGCTTTTTTAACAACAGAACCGAAGACTGTATGATCGAAGATGTGAAAAGACGTAAATAAAAAAAAGGAAAAAAGGAAAAGGCATATCGAGGGTCGCCGGGTGAAGTGAAAGATACTAAAAGTAAGCCCTCGAGTTAATGAGCGGTATAAAGAATGAAGAGAGCTGGCTCACTTCCAACCCGGCCTCAGATCAACCGACCCAGGCTTCTTGCTGATCGGTGGCATCGAGAATCGTTTTGACGCAGGTGTCCTAGCCGTCACCGGTGGCTCCGGTGTCCCGCTTCTGGCAGGCCCGCTCGCGCTCGGTGTCGGAATCTTACTCGGGCTATTCTTTCCCAAAGCACTCCCTGGCCGTCCGTATCCGCTGCTCTTGACGTGCGCGTAAGCCTTTCCGAAACCCGGTCCGTTCTCGTTCCTGCTAACCCGGCCGCTTCCAACGCTTGTGATAGAATCGTGGGAGGGCTTGGACTTCATCGATGTCGGAGGGTACTTCCTACTCGACGAAGGGGTGGGTCTGACCGCAAGCGGAGATGCATCTGTCGGGCGTGGGAGTTGCTTGCCACCGGAGACGGATGGGGATGGTATGCCAGTATCCTTACGGTAGGGGCTGGGGTTGGTTAAAGATGTGGGTTTGAAGTTGTGCCCGAAACCGTTCCCAGCGGTGTTTGTGGAGCCGTTCCAGCGTGGTCTTCCATCGTTGGAGCCGGAGTTGGAGGGTTTACGGGAGAGAGTCGGGCGGGTCGGTGGTGTTTGGTAGGAGAGACGTCTAGATGTGAGAGATGGTGAACTTCCTCTGGAAGTGGTAGGGGAGAGCATAGAAGGGTTTGGGGGCTTTGGTGTGCTGAGAACTGGTAGGACCGATAACCGTCTTGAGGCTGGAATCGGGGAGGCGGTATTCGGGGAGATTGGGGAGGTGGAGGCCGGGAGG